>OX439483.1:109159171-110359171 GCA_949320155.1 Melangyna quadrimaculata
AACTCTATTTATGTATTTGTAATGTATTTATATCACTTAGAACAAGCCCAATATTGTTTGTTCCCACTTTCGTAACTCTTTCTAAACAAAATGCATATCCGTCAACTAATAACTTGTCGTTTCCTTTATTTGCATAAAGCACTTAAAACCTAAATTTGCACAAGCTATTAAACATCAACGAAATGCATGAACGCGTGGACGTTTTAACAGATCAATTAGTTTGGTGCAATTGTTTATTCAATTTCTTATGATCAAAACAATTCATGTACAAATGTGAGAGAGCCACAAACAATTAAGAAGAAGAAAATGAGAAAGAGAAAATAAGAATAAGATACAATTTATTTTGTTTTTGTTTTAATAAATTCAAAGACTTATGAATAACCAAGGGAAATTATTATGAAATATTCTTAAAAAAAGATATTCTGCTTTCAAAATTCTGTATTTGAAAATGCTATAAATAGGCTGAAAAATTTTGACCAAGCAGAATTTTGAAATACATAATTTTGAATTACATTATTTTGATCATACAGTATTTTGTACAAACATTATTTTGAAATACAGTATTTTGACCCCAACCCCCTTTTAGTATGTAATGGAGTAAAATTTACCATTCTCCAGTTATATAGATTTTGTACAATACTAAAAAGATAAGAAAGCCAGTTGGTGATTTTAACTTAAGTAAAATGTTAGGGGATAGGACGTTGCTAAACTCGTTAAACATTACTTAACATCGTACTAAATCGTCTAAAATTTTGCGCTATTGATTTTAAGTTTTTCTACTAAACTGTTCATAACATTTTCTTGTGCAAAAATAGATACAAGAGATTTCTAATTGAAAATAAAAAGAGGCTCAAGCCATTTTTAATATGATGTACAAAAAAAGATGTTGCGGTAAAAATTCAAATAATAACCATATTGTTCTTTTTTCTTTTTAAGTATAAGCTTGTAAGCCTACATATTTTAGGCATGGATTGATGATTTTTTTTAATATTGGTTTTTGATGTATACAAATAAATCGTTAGATATGACGCATCAACAACTTTTACAATATTGACTAAAAAATAAAATAATATTTGCAAAAAGGTATAACAGTAACAGCTTTGTAAGTGTTGCCGTTATTTTTAGTAAAAAAAAAATAATTAAATTAATTAAAAAACTAATTACTTCATCTTTTTTATGTAGGTTTTTTATTATTCTTTCTGCTCATATTGTTTTATAATTTTTACCATTCATTTCAATTTAAAATTAAATTTCCAACAAAATGTCATTAAAGTTAAATTCTCAAATTTGGCTTATTTTTAATAAAATAAATAAATTATTTTTCGTCTTTTTTATGCCGGTTTTTATTATATTTCCTGCTCATATTGTTTTATAATTTTTTAAACCATCCATTTCAATATAAAATTTAATTTCCAACAAAGAGTCATTTAAGTTAAATTCTCAAATTTAGCTTATATTTCGAGTTATAACAAAAATTTTGAAAAATTACGAGTGCTACCACTCTCTTAAAACAAAAAAAATTATTTTAAATTCGCTTAAATTCCAGAAAAACATGTTCAATAATAGAAATCCATGATCGCAATTGTTACTTTTCTTCCTTTCATATTTCGCTATATGCAATAGACTATTACTTTAAAAATATTTGTTTCAAAAACATTTAACGTAAAAAACTTGATTTTGAAACAAAATGCAACAGTAAGTAATTTATAAAAAAAAGCGCGCGTGTAACTCAGTACTCGTGGCAGAAGTTAAACTTCTTTGGCGATCTATAAATCTCGATATGTATAGGGATATTAAGCTTATATGCGTGAGACGCAGCTATGTGTTCTATACAATCCAATTCACTCGTTTAAATACAGATTTTTTTCAATAAACTTTTAACGATTTCTCCATAGAGAATTAATAATTATAGAATTTATTAAGTGTAATATGGGGATTAAGATCAAGGAAGAATTTTGAATCCTTCTAAAAATTTGTTAGTCTTACGTCTGTTTGAACAATTTTAGTCAAAAATCGAACTTTTTTTTGTGTCATTCCATTAAATACACCTTGAAAAACAACCTATCAGCTCATAAAATCTTTAAAAATGGTATGCACAAAATCAAATAATAAACAGCTAAAGACATTATGATCATTATGAATTTTACAATTTTGCCAAAAGGAAGTGTTCTAACCGAAGAGAAAAATGCTCAAATTCGAGACTATCAGGACGATGGTCATAGCAGTCGCTGTGAAGGTCACAACATTGGAATAAGTATGCAGCTACCTTCGATATAGGGAAAACATTGAAAAAACAACAAACCGCTAGCGAACATGGCTACAACACCTCCAGAAAGACAACGCATACTCCGAAAAGTCTCAAATTCAACATTATCAGTTAGCAAAATCAATGGTAAGACCGTAGTTAAAGCCACCAAAAATGCTTTTTACCAGATTGTCCGGGAAGCCACACATTTAAATCATCTGGAAACTAAAAAAGAGCCACCGAAATCAGGCTGGTATAGATCTCATTGGTGAACTTTTAAAGTTGATTTTAACTGGGTATTAATAGCAAACTGCGCTTCATACCGTTAAATGGCCGCCCTTCTTATGTCTTCTACCCAAGCTTATTTTTTCTTTTCTCATGTCATGTTAATAAAATGAACATCCAAATTGAACTTATTTTTTTAGTAAGAACCACCTTATCCATTATCTTTCACACCGTATTTTGTATTAATACCAAATTTCAATCAACTTTAAAAGTTCACGTATTTGATCTGTACCAGCCTGATTTCGGTGGATCTTTTTTAGTTTTCATGTGATTTAAATGTGTGGCTTCCCGGACAATCTAATAAAAAGCATTTTTGGTGGCTTTAACTACGGTTTTACTTGATTTTGCTAACTGATAATGTTGAATTTGAGGCTTTTCTGAGTATGCGTTGCCTTTCTGGATGTGTTGTAGCCATGTTCGCTAGCGGTTTGTTGTTTTTTCAATGTTTTCCCTATATCGAAGGTAGCTGCAAACTTATTCCAATGTTGTGACCTTCACAGCGACTGCTATGACCATCGTCCTGATAGTCTCGAATTTGAGCATTTTTCTCTTCGGTTAGAACACTTCCTTTTGGCAAAATTGTAAAATTCATGAGAAAATTTATTATTATTTGATTTTGTGCATACCATTTTTAAAGATTTTATGAGCTACTAGGTTGTTTTTCAAGGTGTATTTAAACGAATGACACAAAAAATAAGGTCGATTTTTGACTAAAATTGTTTAAACAGACATAAGACTAACAATTTTTTAGAAGGATTCAAAATTCTTCCTGGATCTTTATCCCCATATTACATTTAATAAATTCTATAATTAGATTTGTCATAATTATAAAAGGATATGGAGAAATCGGTAAAAGTTTATTGAAAAAAATCAGTATTTAAACGAGTGAATTGGAGTGTATCAAAATGATCGATGGGTAAGGGTTGTAAACTTGAAAATTAAATAATAATGATGAAAATTTAAAGTAAAAAAAGGTGAACATTTTAAAGATATAAATCAGTTTATTTAAGTAGGTTTTCCGATTATTTCCAAAAATTCCTACACTCAAAATCTCTGCAAAATCAAAATTTTTTTAATTTGGTTTATTTATTTTGCAACCATATACCTATAATTCAAATTTTTACCGGACTCTCCTGATTTAATTCAATTTTTTCAAATAAGCCTATTTTGAGATAAAATGTTTGAAATAATTTATATCTCCATACCAGTAGGAGATAGATACAAATCTTAAACTAGTAAGATTCTTAGAATTTCATTATCTATTCACCAAAAAATTTCAAAACTCTAGCATTCTAATTAAAAAAATTAGAAAAAAGACAAAGGAGGACACTTTCCCTTTTATCTGTTACAATAATATAGATTATCGAAAAATTCAAACTTATTGCACTATTAAATATATTAGCCTATCAAAAGAAATTTTTACTTTTACCCTAGTTCCCACCACTTAGCTAATCAACGATCTCAGCGTTCCACATGTGGCGTTACACTTTTTCGTTTCACAAAAATTCAACCTTGAAATTTCACTCTCAACGCGCCCAAAGAAGTTTCACTTCAAAAGACACAATTAAATTTTAAATCACTTTGAAGATGAAATTTGTACTTGCTTTTCGATTTCATAGTAAAAAAATGAAGCATTTTTTATTTGCTTTAACATCACAATTTCGTTCATTGCAACAATGCATACAATTTTGTTGTTTTCTCGTCTGGCGCGTTAGCAAACATCAGGCTGGATTCTCCGAAGCAAAAGCCCGACTATTGTCGCTTTTAAACAGAACAAAAAAAACGAAATATTTACAACATTATTTTGTAATTTGGTTGTTCATGTTCAATTATTGCATACACTTCAGCTCTAACGCTCTACCAAATTTAATAATTGTACAATAACTGGAAGTGCTCCGCATAATTCGGACAACAATTCTTGCAACAAAGTGGGTGAAAACCTTTCTCACTAACTGGAAAACTTCAAATGTTCGATTTTCCTTTTGGAATGATTTAAAGATGCATTATGTATGCAACATTGTACCTACCTATCGTGAATTACAAACAAGTCTGGCCGATTTATTTTGGCACTTTTGTTGGGGGCGGGTGGTGGAAACTGCCGATATTCCGAGCATATTATGGCCAGGGATAGAATCAATGAACCTAATATTTTGAGATTTTTAGTCGGGCGACTTGTATCCTCTTTCCTTCATTTTTCCTTCATTTTATCTAGGAGTCGTGACGTCATTTCCGTCATTATATTTTCATCTCTATCGGTTTTTCTATTTTTCTCCCAGTCCAAGTAGAAAACTTTTAAAATGGAATAATCATTATCATATAATGCCTTTGAGTTGCGTTTTTCAATGAAAATGTGAGTCACATAAAACAAAGAAATAATAAAAAACGGAAAACACTTCAATGTCTATTTATAGTAGACATAGCAAGTATATAAATGTAGGCCTAGAGCGAATTTCGATCGATAAATCCCAAATAACCAATTTAATTGAGGGCCATTACCCAATTTATTCGCTGCTTAAGTTGGCACACCAAATAGCAAACAAACAAACAAACAATCAAACACAAGTAAAGCATCAGCATTCAGCAATCCTCTCAATATCCCAGAATCCAGATATAATTGACATCAAACAGAATAATGAATATTTCCGCTCACTGAACCAATGACCAAGTAGCAATCATCCTGAGCTTAACTTTTTGTTGTTTATTGTTGTTGTTCTTTTTGCTATTTTGCTGATGGTATATTATACACATACTCTACTCTCCTCTCTATTTCCTGATGGTGATTGGTGATTCCTTTTATTAACTTTAACAAACCGTTGCAAAGAGCAATTTCAATTAAGGATGATTAATAGAATTTGAATACATGTATATGTGTATGTATTTATGTATTGTTGGTATATCTACATTTCTATTTTCATACATTTAAATACATATATTCAAGGTATTGTCTATACAAACATATTTTAATCCCAGTGTTTTACATCGTCCTTTCTCTCTCTCTTCTGAATAAAACATCCTCGTAAATAATTGCAAAACATCTGATACACACACTTAAATCAGCTGCTCATCACCATTGCCATCAACGGCAGCATGCACCCCCCCAAAAAAAATTAAAATAAAAAAAAACGATAAATAAAGGAAGCAAAAAAAACCTTAACTTTTTAATTACAATTAACATCAATTAAATTAATTATACTAAAAGCAATGTTAGAAAATGAAATTCATCTCTCATCCAAACAAAAATAAAATTATGAAGCCAACAACGACGACTATATAGGCACGCATCAGCAGCCAAACCGTAACTGAAAACCCAAGGACCCCGGGGCGGCGATGGGTGGAGCGTGGAGGTTGCGGAGGATTATAATGGTGGGAAGGACGAAACAATATCCCTTGAGATTTTTGATTAAACTCAAGTTTTTGCCATCAACAACCCACAAAAAAAAAAAACCAACGACCAAGGAGCGACGACGACGAAGACGCGCAGACAAATAAAAAACTTTTCTCTAAGCGAAAGCCAAAGGAAAAGGACCTGTCCTCTAAAGTAAGGTGCTAGCGATGAGAGTAATTCTCAAGAAAATTTATTGTAATTGTTAAGCTCTTGATTCATACACCTTACCTCGCTCATGTGACACATGCTATATACCGACCGGAACCCGGATGCCTGCGATCCTGCCTGCTGCTACTGCTGCTGCTGCTCCTGCTTCTGCTACTTGTCTGTAACACATTGTTTTATTTCATGGTCCTTTTTTGCTTGTCTTTCAATTTAAACTTATGTAAGGCCATCATCAGTGTGTACTCACGTGGGTCGATACATTTCATATATATATTTTTTTATTCAAACCGCAAACAATGTAATAAGGATAATATCAGAATTAATGAAAACAAATATATAAATGTACAGTATCTACATATACAATACTAAAAAAAACAACAACAAAAATACGCATTGTCATTATATTTACAAGAACGATTTTCAATTGCAAAAGGAAAACCGAATTTAGAAAAAAAACAGAAAAATATCTAGTCAGTGAATTTGGTATTTTCCTTTTTTCAAATACAAATACATACATATTTATACATATACATATATAGGTACATTTCGTTGGGGCGGGTTGAAATCATTTCATCTGAATTGATTGATATTTGATTTGAGAATTGATGAAGCTTAGGCTTTTGACAAGGCATCAAGGATACAATCAATATTTCTTCACTGGTATATTTGTTATGTATAACAAATTGGTGTAACGCAACTCTTCCAGCTTAATTAGTAATACTTTTTGTTAACATATACACATGTACCTACGTATTCGTACCTTAAGAGCTATGTATGTTCATGGAGATATAAAAGAACTTAATGTCGATTCAAAATTATTAGTTTCAATTTCTATATAAAAAAATATATTTAACCGAAGTAGGTACCGATTGATTTATACTTAAACAAGAAGTAAGGTCGAGAGGCTTTTACATTCATACATTTCAAACTTTTCAAAGTACCTACCGTTATCCATATCTTAAAAATCCATTTGCATGGTAGGGTGGAGGTACTAGTTGTATTAGTTTTATTTTTTTAATTCTACGTCAGATATGGATAGACATTGGTTCTATATAAAAAAAAGAATGCACAACTTCATGTCTTATGTGCTTTTGCATCAGAGGGAAAGAATGCAATACTTTGGTATTTCATTCTTTAAAATCCCAGTCATTTGACTTATCTCTGCGAATGCAGTTAAATACTTTTTCTAAGTATTTTTACTCCAAAGATTAATTCGCAGTCAATTTGGAAGTCTTTAATATTGCAATCATTTTAAGCAGTTAAAAGACTTTGATTTAAAAGAATGCAATACTAAAGACTTATTGAAATCTTTGAAGTCTTTTATAAGTCTTTTGCATTGATTGCATTCTTAAAGACTTTAGATTCCAATCAAAGCACTGCAGTATTTTGACTACTTTGAAGTATTGTTTTGTGTGTATTTTAAAACTAAATCAGAAAAAAAACTCCAAGAAAAAAAAAAAAATACTCCAAGAGAAAAAGACTTCAGAGTAGTCAAAAGATTGCAGTACTTTGATTGCAATCAAAAGACTTCAAGAATGCAATCAATGCAAAAGACTTATAAAAGAATTCAATTATAAGTCTTTAGTATTGCATTCTTTTAACTTAAAGTATTTTAACTGCTTAAAACGATTGCAATATAAAAGACTTCAAAATTGACTGTGAATTACATTGAGAAGTTTAAATACAAGGGTGGAGTTAAAATACTTTAAAATAATTCTTTTTCTTCAATTGATTGCAATACTAAAATGATTGCATTCTTTCCCAACTAGGTAGGTAAAGGACCTCTTATTGGTTATATCCAATTCAAAAATAAATAGTTTTGAGTATTTAGTTTATACTTATTAAAAAAATCGTTGGCAGGGTTTTTAAAAAAATGTTTTTCATATTTTTTTTTTTAATTTTTAAGAGAACATTTTGGTATGCCAATTAAAAAAAAAAAAAAGTATTTATAAATATTTTGATAAAAGAATTATAATAATAAGAATTATATTTAAAAAAAAATCATCAACCCGATTTTGAAAGAATAAATTAGATTTGTATTGCATTGAAGTACTCATTAAAATTCTATGCTGTACTTACAAAAAAAAGAACTAATTTAGTCATTAACTTCAAAGAAAAATCTCATAAAAAAGTAGTTCAAGTAATTTTCCATTTTCTCAAAAACTAGAAGACATAAAACCATTCTGTTTTCTGTGTCGATTCAGAATTGATATCAGCATTGACCACAATTTTAGCATATCCTTTCACAATTAAAAAAAAAAAAAACAAACAAAAAATGGTCTACATTATTTTTTTTTCAGTTTTTTTTATCAACATTTTGAGTTTGTATGCGAATTTTTTAATTAAAATAAAGGATTAAAGAACAGACTTCTAGCTTTTAAAGCTGGTATTGAACTTAATTTTAAGTGTAGCCGTTGTTTTTTTTATATTTTGTTTTATTTTGTATATATAATTATCCCTACCTCTTAAACGGGGTGAGAGACCCATTACCCCCTCCTATAGCAAGAAATGCTTATTTTTGACCTTTCTACAAAAAACTTTTATCAATTTTCGGTCGAAAGTAATCGTAGGTACTCGTGCCATTGACCGTAGGCTCACTTAAAATCAAAAGGTCACAACGAAATAATCTATCGACTTTTCATACATAACCACTGTATCGGTAGCCCAGTGAACTCTCCAGAACTAGTATAAACCATCCGACTTTGGAACCAAAATAAATAAGTGAACCATCCGAATAATAAATAAAAACACAAGACAATTATAGTGGAAAATCTAGAAAAACCACTTTTATTTACGCACAACCTTCTTCTTTAACCTTCCGCAAGCAATTGAATTACATTCTTTAACCCTTTCGTTAAGCAAGCTCTTTTATCGTTAAATTTTACAATAGTATTTTATATATAACCTTCAACATCGACGAGAGTTCAAATACTCATGCAGTTCGAAACAGTCCCGAACGAAAACCTACGGATTTACACCCTTTCGCATTTTATTCAACCCTGCTACCTTCTAACTAATTAAAATATATACATTAACAATATAATAATAATTATTCCAGCTCTTCTCTTGCCAGTATACAAATCTTATGTACCGGTCTTGTAAGTTGATTGGTTGCCGTCTGTATGATCACATTCCGCACTAGTCCGTCCCTGCTTGGTATCAACCTTTCTCGCTCTTAATTATACATTATTGTCCCTCCTTCAAACCATATTTCTCTTTACGCCATTTTTCCGCTCATAGAGAGTGGATAAATATTCTTCCTTCCATCTTGCCCAAAAATGTTCAAGCATCGTCTTTCGTTCTTTCCACAATTGTATGCCCTTCGTCTTTGCAAGCTCATTAGATGCAAACGGTAGTGGTAGTACCAAAGGTTCACCAACCAGAAAATGTCACGGCGATAGCGCCTGCAAGTCACTCGGATCATCACTCAATGGATGTAATGGCCTTGAATTTAGAATTGCTTCTACACCTGCAAGTAGAGTTAAAAAATGTTCATATGTTAGTACCTTCGCCCTAACTATCCTTGTCAAATGATATTTCATTGACTTAACCGCTGCCTCATAAATACCACCCTGACCACAGGAGTCATAAACTTCCATTCCGTCCCTTTCAAACATAAATGTTCAAAAGTATCCTTCACGAGCCAATGCTCCCTTGCCTTCCGTAATTCCTTCTCTGCTCCGGCAATGGCTGTGCCATTGTCACTATTTTACCTTTCGCATCTTCCCCTTCTATTTATAAATCTTTCAAAACACGCAATGAATGCAACCGATGTGATTTCTGACACTATATCGAAATGCACCGCCCTTGTCTTAAAACAAACAAAAATTGAAACCCAATATTTCTGTCTTATGATTTGCTCGCCTGCTCTATCTATCATTTTAATTTCAAATGGCCCTGCATAGTATACCCCTGTGAGTAGAAAAGCCTTTCCTGTCGTAACTCTCTCCGCTGGTAAATCAGCCATCAACTGTTCTTCAAAGCGATGATTGTACCTTACACAATCCAAACACTTATGGAGATAGTTTCGCAACTCACTCCTTACCTTCGTAATCCAGAACCATTGCCTAATGTATTGCATCATAACATGCACTGATCCATGTTTTGTTGCCCTATATGCACTATCCATAATCAACCAAGCCAATCGAGAACCACTCGGTATAATTGCTGGATGCCTTCTCTCAAATTCCAACTCGGCCCTCTCCAAACTTCCTCCTACTCTCAATATTCCTTTCCCATCTACCATTGGTTTCAATGACTGAATCCTGCTCTTATTTCTCTATGCAAATAATCTCTTTTCCAAAATACCTTTCTTGTTTCTTCCGTAGTAGATAATCAATTGCTTCCGTCTTCTCTTCAGAAGATGGTTGATTAACTATTCCTTCATAACCCTTCGTACTTTCTCTTCTCTCATGTTGACGTCGAGAACGTCTCTGTCTCTTCCCATACCTTCTTTCATCCTCCTTACGTTGTTCTATCTTAGCTCTAGTTACCTTAATAAAATGAAATACATAACTTGTTATGTTAATTACCTTTTCTTAAGTAGATGCGTATTCTGTTATTGGAAAACTCTCTCCCCATCCTTTCACGTATATACATATCGGTTCCGACTTGTTCGAGGTCCTGATAGCCATTCTGGACCATGCAGCCATAACTTATTGTCTACTAACAAAGATGATTTCATTCCCCTACTCAAAAGATCTGCTGGGTTCTCTTTTGTACCTACATGCTTCCATCTCCTTGCCTCCGTATTAGTTTGTATTGACGCAACTCGATTTGCCACAAACGTCTTAAGATGACATGGTAATTTGTTTATCCAATGTAATGCGACGAGTGAGTCTGTCCAGAGATTATACTCTATGCCTTCCCATTCCATTGTCTTTATGACACTATCCACTAACCTTCCCAGCAGCTCAGCTGCCGCCAGCTCTAATCTTGGTATCGTGACCGTCTTTAATGGTGCTACACGTGTCTTTGCCGTCAATAAACCTGCATAAATCTTCCCATCAGCACTTATCGTTCTGACGTATATCACTGCCCCATATGCTCTTTCAGACGCATCTGAAAACCCATGTATTTCTTTCCGTGTACCTGCTAATGTACCAATCCATCTGTCGATTCTCACATTTTCTAAAAGTGACATCTTTTTCCAAAAATCTCTCCTCACCTGCCTTCAATGCCTTCCGGTAGATTCTCATCCCATTCAATGTTTAATCGCCATATATCTTGTATGAGGATTTTTCCGATGATCGTAACGAGAGCTATGAACCCATTAGGATCGTATAATTGCGCGACACAACTTACAATCTTCCTTTTTGTCATTACCTGCTCAGTCACTGTCGTTTTCACCACTAATGTGATCTGATCCTTCTTCAACAACCATTTGATGCCCAATATCGATGCTTTATCATTTTCTTGGAACACAATTGCCTCCTGCTCTTCATAATTCATGTCCTTTATTAAGTTTTCAGAATTAGATTTCCATTTCCTTACTTCAAAACCTGCACCCTTCAACACGTGAACAATTTCTTTCGATAATTGAATTGCCTTCTGTTCGGAATCAGCACCCGTCGTGCAGTCATCCGAATAAAAATCTTCGCTAATTGCCTTTGCTGCCTTCGGAAATTGTATTTCTGCTTCCCTCGCACATTGTATTAGATCCCTCACCGCATTGTATGCAGATGAGGTCATTTCGTACGTGACTACTGTCAGCCAGTACTCCTTCAGCTTTTTCAGCTTTTGTTCCTTCGCTACCTTCACCATACGAAACATCAGCTTGATGTCCGCACTAACTGCAATCCGGTGCCTTCTGAATCGCATTAAAATTTCGTGTAAATCTTTTTGCAATTTCTCTTCCAACATTGGCGCTTCATTAAGTGATATACCTCTCAGTGTTTTGCAGATAGCATCAAATACTACCCTGAACTTTTTCGTTACACTTCTTGCTATGATTAAGGAACTTCCAATATTACCTGAAGATTCCTTAAATGGAATCGTCACAACAAACCTGCCTGATTTATCACGACTATAAGTGTCAATGAAATTTCTCTCTACCTGCTCCTGCGCTTCTGACCTGCACAATGACTGTTCATTGTCATCTAATTGCCATAACCGTTTAAGTGACTCGTGTAACTGGTTATTATCCAAGCACACGACCTGCTATCCTAGTTCAATTACCTTCTCCCCCCGTCCACCATCATATTCTCCTAATATAACCTTACACAAAGATTGTTTCTATACACAAAGTACCACATACCTGTCACCCTAGGACAGAGATAAAAGCTTCTGCCATTAGCTTACACCCTAATAGCATATCTACCTTCCCTGCCTTCCAATATTCAGGATCTGCCAAAGGTCGACCCGAAATGTCCATTCGTGACAATTCCAAGTTGTGTGTAGGACAAGTTGGTTACCATTGGCTTTCCTTCGGCAAAATGTAAAACTCTTGCTCTACCGAATCCTGCGAGCTTAACCATGGACTCACCCTGAGAATGGTTTTGTATCTAATTTGAAAGGGTTCACCTTCCAATCCAACTAGTCTTTGTGTCACCGGCACTTTCGGTATTGACAATTCCTGCTGTAGTTCATAACTTATCAAGTTGGGCTGTGCCCCCGTATCCAGCAGCGCCCTAATAGGACCATACTTCCTCCCATCCATCTCTATCCTTACCTGTGCCGTAGGCATCAAGGTAACCTTCTCTACCCTATCATTAATTGAAATAACCGAATAATTTTTACCTTTGTCTTTTTTATGTAAATTGCAGGTTTTCCTTTTAAAATATCCCTACGACGATTTGCCTTCAGATTCCGATTCTATTTCCTCCTTCGTACCTTTCAGCCTTCCACAAACCAACCGGGAACGCTTCTCCGGTGGCGGTAGTTGTCAATCTGCCTTCGCCTTAATACCCCCGGGTTGATTACCCTTCCGCTTGACAGCCTTCTCCTGAACATGCATGACCGATGCCTCCGCCTTCTTGAGCTCCTTCAGTGGACAAACAACACTATTGTGGTATTACCTACCTGGACAGTTGTTGCAGGGTCCCTGGAAGCATCCATGCATGTTGTGTCCAGTCTTCAAACAGTTAGGACATAGCTGCTTCTGTCTGATAAAATCCTGCCTTGCCCTCAGACTGATCACCATAAAATCTGGACAGCACCATAATGGATGGTTCATTGACCTGCGCGAGTGACACGGGCGCTTCTTCGCCGTGCCGCCTTCCACCTTCCTTGTAGCTTGTGCAGCTGCAGCCATCCTCATCCCCTGACTGGTAGATGCCATTTTTCCATATCTATTTATATTGACACGCCCTTGAGCCGGTGTCTCCTTCCTGCGATTATCCATCGCGCTCTCCAGTGCTTCTGCCCTTTTGTCTACAAATTGTCAGAACTCCTTCGCAGTGGGCGTCTCGGAAGACCTCACCTCGTCCCATTTGCATGCCGTCTCCTGGTCTAGCTTTTCATGGAGAACATGTACCACCACCATGTCCCATGAGTCCACGGGTATATCCTGCGCAGCAAGTTGGCTCAAGGTCTCATGGCAAGTGTTTGACATAGCCTGCAACTGCCCTGCCTTCGGTGTGCCTTCTAAGTTGGGGAAACGGAAAAACCGCCGCAGCAACTCCCTGCATGTAGCATATTTCTTGTGGTAAAGCTCATTCATCCTGCCCCACGCCTCATAGTAGTTCTGCTCCATGAGCTGCCATTCCCACAGAGTATTTTGTGCCTTACCCACTAGTGATGCCTTGAGATAAGCAAATTTATACGCCGGGTCGATTTATCATTAGAATGCACTGCCGACACGAACCTATCTCGGAAGCCTTGCCATTTAGTGAAACTACCGTTGAAGTCTCCCCACGTATTCTTGACATCATGTGGGAAAAGGGCATGTTCACCTGAACGTTCATCGGCTGTCTATCCCCGTCCGGGACCACTGGGGTCAGTTCCTTCACCCTGCGCTTCAGTGTCGCATATGCGACAAAGTAGTAACCTTCAGCTTCCGCCTCCGGCCTAGAGACCTCTATTGTACTCAAAAGATCCTTCCTTTTAGCAATCTCGCCTTCCGTGACCTTGAGCTGCGCCCAAGTTTCCTTCAACGTTTCCAGTCGCACCTCGATTGCTTCGATAGACGCTCCTTCGAACCCTTCCGATTTGGTGAATACCAATAACCTGCTCACCGCTCGTATAACTTCGTCGAACTGGTAATCGAAAATATCAGTTGCCTGCTCTCCGTCCATAATTGTACCTTTTCTCTCTTCCGGTTGTAAAAAATCAATACCTTTAAGTTTTCCTGCCGAATACCCTGCAAGTGTATAACACATTGTGATGTCAATTATTTGTCTTTAAACAGATGCATGCCTTATGCAAAAATGAATGGGAGTCAATAGCGTATGATTACTTGCAGTAGGTACTTTCTGATATGTTTCGCAATATGCAAAAAAATATAGTGTACACCTGCTTTGTGTTCAAAAACATACCCCTGCCTGATGACACCAAAAATGTACCCCTGCCTGAATAGTTGTGTGCTCGTTGTTGTCTTTACGCAAAAAAAAATAGTTCGTAGTAGGTACTGTTTAATATAATTCCCAATGTACGAACAGTAACGCAAAAATATTTTAAAATAATCGCAAAATAAGTACATATAATAACGCAAAATAAGTACATACATAACGCAAAAAAAATATATATTAGTAACGCAAAAATATATGTAACGGAAAAATAAATTAATGAGTTCTATTTCAATTCCAGTTCATGAACTTCGAAAAGAAAAAGTCCTCTTGTCGACCCTTCCGCCCCTTAAATTCGGATTTTTCGTCCATACATTTTATTTCCATTGAAAAATTAATTTTGCCTTCGATAACTAATTAAATGTTAAAATTTCCATCTCTACTACTATTTAAAATAAAAAATTTAAATAATCCATCAAATTGTTGCCTTTCAAATAATTAATTAATTACTTTAATTTCCTGCCATCGAATTCAAGGGGTGAAATGTTCCTATACATTGCAACATGTACTCCTGCTGTCGACAACATTCCATCTTTCCAGTTTGATTTTTTCATAAAGAAACAAATCCCTTCCACTTGCAAGCATACCTTCATATTATTTGGTGACCGTCACTATTGTTTCTAGGTCCCTCCTGCACCCTTCACCCTTCCTTGTGTCTATCCTTCCCTTTTTCCATTTCTCATAACCTTCTCCTGCCCATCTCCTCTCTCTTTTTTTTAAATAATAAACAAAAAACTTACTCAAGTATTTGCTCAGACACATGTTCCTTCGTTGCATCATTGTACACAGTACCAACAATGTTTCCTGCTCTTTTCTTCCAAATAAAATATACTCAATCATTTGAGTGCTTACTTTCTATTCTGCTACTGTTGCTTTTGCATACCAGCGCACCTTCCCATTCCATCTATCCAAAATAAAAACAACCCTCATCCACTCGGCAAGGAAAAAGAGATACGAAAGAAAAAACCGTCACTCGAGTGGATGTATCTATCTACATCAACAACGCGCACAACCGAACGATACACAAAAAAATACCCCATGGAGACTTTCCCAGCTGCGCAGCAAGCAGCTCGTCATGAACGCACTGGCAACAGAACGAGATACACACAAAAAACTATACCAATAAATTGACACCATTCACTTTTGTAGATATATAAATAATAATTTTAAGTGGAATGTGTTATTCTTACCGCTGAATAATATATCCAAAGGGTGAAATAAATGTTGATTATGGGTATTGTTTAAGGATGAAAATATTTGTGAAGTTTAATTTAATTAAAAAAAGAAATTCAAAAGATTACGACACACACTGTTTGCTTCGAATAGAAAACTTTGAATGAAGTGTTTCTCTTTCCCAAGCGCAATATTGTGGGATTTTTTTGTTTTTTCTTTCCTTCTCTTCCTTCTATTTGCACGGAGTGCGCATGCCTTCGATTGAGTGTGTGCGCTATGTTGTTGAGCAAGCGTTTTTGCCTTCGTTGTTTCTTGTCTCTGTGGTGCTGTTCACATAGGAGAGAAAAAAAACAAAATATTCTATCTACTTACATAAGCATAACGTTGTGCAGTGTTGCTGGGCTGATGGAATCTTTCCGTTTTCATGTCTCGACATGAATTCTTTCATATATGCTTATTTTTTGCGTCGAATTACGCCCTGCCGTCCTGCTTCCATCCAGTACCTTCACAATTCCGCTTGGATATTTTCCTAGCACATTTCTCACAACAAAAATATTTCGATTTTTTTTTTATTTTTATATTTATATAAAAAATAGGAGCACGCACATCGCATTTAGAGATACCATCAATAACAAAAACGTGTTGTACCTTCCCGCACTGGCACTATCCGGCTCGACATGGACCAATGTATCGGTAGCCCAGTGAACTCTACAGAACTAGCATAAACCATCCGACTTCGAAACCAAAATAAATAAGTGAACCATCCGAATAATAAATAAAAACACAAGACAATTATAGTGGAAAATCTAGAAAAAACACTTTTATTCACGCACAAACTTCTTCTTTAACCTTCCGTGAGCAATTGAATTACATTCTTTAACCCTTTCGTTAAGCAAGCTCTTTTATCGTTAAGTTTTACAATAGTATTTTATATATAACCTTCAAGAGTACCGAACCGCATCCCACCGCGACCAGACGTGTCGGAAGTTGAGAACTTTACCGCGGCCAATACCCCAACAAAAAATTAAACAAACAAATTAAAAAAAAAAAAAAAAAAATATTAAACCAACCTCTGTCACCTTTTATCAGTGTGAAATTTAAATAATATATCGATAAATCCCTGCGAACCCACCGTACGAAAAAAAAAATTACAATAGCCTAATATAATAATAAAATACACAAAAAAAAATTGCAATAAAAAGAAAGTGCCAGTGTCAGTGCCAGTGCTTGTGGTTGTATACAAAAACAACAACAAAAGTGCACCATGCCCATCAACCTGATGCTCCACAAAACTAAAATCAGCAAGCGGTAAATTTTTCCTTATCTCTCCTTCCCTCATCATTCACATTGCTCTCGGCTTAGTCATTACATACAATGTGTGGCTCATCTCATATAATGTATGTAATTGATTGAGTCGAAGTTAATCAGACAAATTGCTGATATTGGTTTTGGGTTTCCAGGGGCGGATCAATACATACTACTAAGGCATAACACTGGTAGTGTTTTGTATTGTGAAGTTTTATTGGGGCCCAAACTCAATATCAGCATAGATAACTGTCTGACTTGGTTTTTAACGTTTGTTTTTTCGTAATGGTAGGTGAATTTAGGGTCGATATTAGCAACATTCGGGGGCTGAGAAAGAATTTCTGTGCTGTGTACGTACATACTGTTAAAAACAGGCCAGCAGTCTTGGCACTAAGTGAAACCCAGGTAGGTGAAAATTCTGATTACTCCGAATTTAGCCTACCTGGTTATAGCTTAATGCCTTTATTTTTCCTACACCATGGTCTCGAAATATAAGTACGTAATGATGTGGCTTATCAGCTTCAACCACAATATGGCCCTTGTTTAAATACAAACTTTAACTTCATGTGGTTAAAATTCACCGTCAATAAGCACATCATACATACATGTTTCATTTATCGTAGCCCAAGTTTGGATAGTAATTCGACTTCTAACGAATTCGATGCGCTGTCCGATTCAATCCTGAGAATTGTTTCCCATTATCCGCACAGTGAAATCGTTGTTACGGGCGATTTCAATGTAAACAATTCTTCGTGGCTACGCTATTCTGGTCAGACAACACCCGAAGGAAGGTATGTCGAGATTTTTGCTGAGTTAAACCACCTACTCAGCTTGTTGACGAGCCTACTCGGATTCCTGACGTTGCAGGTCAAATCGCCAACACTCTAGACTTGTTCCTTACCTCTGACCCGAATAAATACACTATTAGTGTATTATCTCCTCTAGGCTCATCAGACCATTGTGTCATATCTGCGAATTTCTCGTGCCACCAAATCACAGTTAAAGAAAAAATCCCAAAGAGAACCGTTTGGCAATACGAGAAAGCCAACTGGGACGGTCTCAATAATTTCTTCAAGAGCTTTAACTGGTCACTATGCTTCCTCGATAGTGATGTTGATGCCAGTGCAGATATGATCACAAACTTGATTCTTTGTGGAATGAGAAATTTTATCCCGAATAGGGTGAAATCTATCAAACCCAAAGAAAACTCATGGTTTGATTCGAGCTGTAAAGAGGTTATTAGGGTTAGAGAAGTAAGCTTCCGATGTTATAAAGCCAACCCTACTGAGGAAAACCGGAAAAAGTTTCAACAAGCTAGAAAGACTTGTAACGTTCATATTCGAAGAACCAAATTTTTACATGATCAAAAATTACGACAAAAAATACTACAATGTCCCAAAGGTAGTAAAAATTTTTGGTCATTTGTAAAAAACATACGAAATACCACCCCGTCCTCGGTTCCAACGCTCGTCTTCAATGATACTCCTTTTGTCAGCTCGCAAGATAAAGCCAATTTGCTTGCAGCACAGTTTGCTGTTAATTCGACGCTGCCAGAAAGTGTTATGACTCCTCCTGTACTTGAGAGCGTAAATGATTTTATGGGATAAATCTTCTTTCGCACTCGTGCAGTTGCTAGAGTTCTAAAGGATCTCGATGTACACAAATCCGCTGGCCCGGATGGTATCCCTCCCATTGTTCTGAAGAGGTGTTCTTCAAAGCTGGCAAAACCACTGCGTAAGCTTTTCCATCTGTCCTACTCTACTGGTCTCTATCCGAGTGGATGGAAAACAGCATTTGTCCAGCCTGTCCCTAAAAAAGGCGTATCTTCTTCACCCTCTAACTATCGGCCAATTGCACTTACGTCCCTTCTTTCCAAGGTCATGGAAACGCTGATTAATTTCCAGCTCAAGAAATATCTCGAGGAACGAAAGCTTCTTAATGACCGGCAGTACAGCTTTCGTAGCAATAGGTCCACTGGTGATCTGATGGTATATCTCACCGAACAGTGGAACAAATCTTTACATCGTTTTGGAGAAAGTAAGATTATTGCACTTGATATTTCAAAAGCGTTTGATAGAGTTTGGCACCAAGCTCTCTTATCGAAAATGCGCGCATTTGGTTTCGATGAACCTCTTCTTCGTTGGATTAGAAATTACCTTTCGGACCGTTCAATACAAGTCGTATTGGACGGTTTCAAGTCTGAAATCCACAAAATAAATGCTGGTGTGCCCCAGGGCTCCGTTTTGTCTCCGACTCTCTTCCTTATTTTTATAAATGATCTTTTGTCTGAAACTTCTAATCCATTAAACTGTTTTGCTGACGATAGTACCCTCAGTTTCTCATATTCGTTTACAGATTCTCATCCATGTCCTTCGGATGTGGAACTTGAACGGCAGCGTATGATAAGCTCACTAAATTCTGATCTCGACAGCATTGTCCAATGGGGAATCAAAAACCGCGTAGAATTTAATGCTTCTAAAACTCAATGTTGTCTCCTGTCGTTAAAGCGAAACCCACCCCCAATGCCGCTATCCATGGACGGCACTTGCATCGAGGAAACCGAACAGCTCTCAGTTCTCGGTATGTGTGTCACAGACCACCTTTTGTGGAATGACCACATATTTGATGTCGCCAAAAACGCTGCTAAGTGTTTAGGTTTTCTCCGTAGATGCAAGAAGTTTTTTTCCCCTTCTGATCTGGCTGTGATCTACAAAGCCTTTATTCGTCCAAAACTTGAATACAATTCTCATGTTTGGGCAGGAGCTCCAAGAACTCACTTGAGTTTGTTGGACAGAATTCAAAAGAGAGCTTTAAAAATGATAGGCGAAAGATCTATAACAGAAACAATTACATCTCTCGAACACCGCCGTAATGTTTCGTGTCTTTCTCTATTTTATCGCTATTATTATAATCAGTGTTCTAGTGAAATAGCCAGTTGCATTCCCCCCCTTAAAATATTCAACCGTAATACTCGCGCTTCTAGGAATGCCCATCAGTTCACCCTCGAGCCCAACTTCGGACGTACTGTAATGTACAGAGATTCTTTCTTCAGTCGCACCACACGAATGTGGAATGCTTTACCTGACTCGACTTTCCCCTCCCATTTCGATGTGCAAACGTTCAAAACCAATGTGCATCGGTATCTCCTTCTAAATCCTCTCCTACTTACCTAATCGCTCGTGCTGTGTTAAAAACATTTTAAGGGTAGCCATAACCCCTTTTGCGCGCGTGGAAAAAACATCGACCGCAGAGTACCAATACTCATGCAGTTCGATACAACCACCCTGTGGAATTATAGGAATCATTATGTATACAATGTTTAAAGGTTTTTTCACCGACAAACCAATTGGTCTCAAGTGCTTGTTCAAAATTGGGGAAAAGAGTAATGTGGATTTTTAAACTAAAATTAGCTTACAACATGATTTCAAAATATTTATTTGTTATACACTCCGCTCCACTTGAATAAAAACAAACTTTTTTTTACTATCAGAGCGTGTAGCGCTTTGCTAAATTTATAAATTCACCTTTTGGTTTTAGTTTCTAAGAGAGGGATCTATTGCGAATAAAACTTTGGGACGATGACGATATCGTTTTCGATATCGATATCGATAGCTATGCTTCACGTAAGAATACAAAACGTCTACCGTTCAAACGATATCGAATTCACGATTTGAGTTTTGCTTCATGTAATTAAAAAAGCTGTCA
Organism: Melangyna quadrimaculata; assembly: GCA_949320155.1. Lineage (NCBI taxonomy): Eukaryota > Metazoa > Arthropoda > Insecta > Diptera > Syrphidae > Melangyna > Melangyna quadrimaculata. The sequence continues at coordinate 109,179,939 of OX439483.1, forward strand.
TTTGCTATTGTCTCGACGATATCGAATGCTCCATACCTATTTAGCAGTGGCGTCCAAGCAGTGGCGTTTAGCAGGGTGTTTAATAAAACACACAAATATGCCCAATTTAACAACCCGTAATACTCACCTCCAATATTTTTTCTTTCAAAATTCCTTCATCGTTGCGTGAAAATAAGCAGAACAAGTAAACTCGAACGAAACCTCACTGTGCACTTATTCTGTTTAATTCTTCAAATTAATTCATCCAAAATGACCAAACTGGAAAGACGCTTTACGGAAAGGGAAAAGATACAAACAAAAGAAAACACAACAAAAACAGAGACTGAAGTACACAGAAAACTTTCAAACTCCAAATTTATCAGAATAAATATTATGCGTGTGTATGTCGTATGGGCGACGAATGACGATGGGCATGACTACTGTTACCGGGTAGTGGCAGCGGGTACCTACAGGTTTGCAGTTTGATCATTTTGGATGAATTCATTTGACGAATATAACAGAATAAGTGCATAGTGAAATTTCGTACGAGTTTACTTGTTCTGTTTTTTTCACGCAATGATAAAGGAATTTGGAATTTGAGGTATTTATTATGCGTTGTGTAATTGATGAAGTTTACGCGTACGAAGGATATCTATGCACTTCAGTCAGAGCCTCTATTCTGTTTTATGTTATCATTTAATTTGCTTTTTGTGTATTAGTTTTTAAGTGTCTACAGTTTGGTGCGGTGCTTTTACTTTTGTATGCGTATGTTTTTAATGTAATATTCAAGAAAAAAGGAAAAATAAACAATGAGTGAAAGTGAAGACGCAGATCGTGTCAATGGTTTGTTAGAAAAATCGTATGTCGAAAAAAACAAACGATTATTTTGATTTCATTTTGATAGATAAATGAATAAATAGAAAATTTTGGATGCAAGTTACAGAGTTGGGAAAGAATACAATCATTTTAGTATTGCAATCAATTGAATAAAAAGACTTATTTTAAAGTATTTTAACTTCTCAATGTCATTCTTTAAGTAAGTAAGTCTTGTAGTCTGTAAGTCTTTAGTATTGCAATCATTTTGAGCAGTTAAAAGACGTTAAGTTAAAAGAATGCAATACTAAAGACTTATTGAATTCTTTGAAGTCTTTTATAAATCTTTTGCATTGATTGCATTCTTGAAATCTTTTGATTGCAATCAAAGTACTACAGTCTTTTGACTACTTTGAAGTCTTTTTTGTATGTATTTTTAAACATTAAATCGGAAAAAAACTCCAATAAATAAGAAGACTCCAAAAGAAAAAGACTTCACAGTAGTCAAAAGACTGCAGTACTTTCGATTGCAATCGAAAGACTTCAAGAATGCAATCAATGCAAAAGACTTCAAAGAATTCAATAAGTCTTTAGTATTGCATTCTTTTAACTTAAAGCCTTTTAACTACTCAAAATGATTGCAATATAAAATACTTATACTTCAAAATTGACTGCGAATTAATGTTTGGAGTAAAAATACTTACAAAAAGTATTTAACTGCATTCGCAGAGATAAGTCAATTGACTGGGATTTCAAAGAATGAAATACCAAAGTATTGCATTCTTTCCCAACTCTGGCAAGTTATTGCCAATATCGCAATTTATTGATATTTAAAAACAATTATATTATTTTCGAGATTTGCACACCCATATAAATAATTCACGCGACGCCACTGCTATTTAGCTATCGTCTTGGTGTGTTTTGTTAAATTTAGATGTTATTTCTTACATTTTACGAGCCGACAGCAAATTTTGGGACTGGATGTATACTTCAATTCACTCGTTTATATACAGATTTTTTTTCAATAAACTTTTAACGACTTCCCCATAACATTTTATAATTATGACAAATCTAATTGTGCCATTCGTTTAAATACACCTTGAAAAACAACCTAGTAGCTCATAAAATCTTTAAAAATGGTGTGCACGAAATCAAATAATAAACATTAAAAGACATTTTCTCATGAATTTAACAATTTTGCGAAAAGGAAGTGTTCTAACCGAAGAGAAAAATGCTCAAATTGGAGACTATCAGGACAATGGTCATAGAAGTCGCTGTGAAGGTCACATCATTAGAAAAAGTATGCAGCTACCTTCGATATAGGGTAAAACATTGAAATAACAGCAAACCGCTAGCGAACATGGCTACAACACCTCAAGAAAGACAACGTATACTCCGAAAAGCCTCAAATTCAACATTATCAGATTGTCCGAGAAGCCACACATTTAAATCATCTGAAAACTAAAAAAGATCCACCGAAATCAGGCTGGTACAGATCTCATAAGTGAACTTTTAAAGTTGATTTAAACTGGGTATTAAGAGCATACTGCGCGTCATACCATTAAATGGCCTCCTTCTTATGTCTCTTCCCAAGCTTATTTTTTCTTTTCTCATGTCATACCCGCTGGGAACATCCAAATTGAAATAATTTTTTTTAGTAAGACCCACCTGATGCCATTTTATCTTTGACACCGTATTTTGTATTAATACCAAGTTTAAATCAACTTTAAAAGTTCACGTATGAGATCTGTACCAGCCTGATTTCGGTGGATCTTTTTAAGTTTTCAGATGATTAAGATGTGTGGCTTCCCGGACAATCTGAAAAAAACTTAACTACGGTTTTACCATTGATTTTGCTAACTGATAATGTTTAATTTGAGGCTGTTCGGAGTATGCGTTGTCTTTCTTGAGGTGTTGTAGCCATGTTCGCTAGCGGTTTGTTGTTTTTTCAATGTTTCCCCTGTATCGAAGGTAGCTGCATACTTGTTCCAATGATGTGACCTTCACAGCGACTGCTATGACCATTGTCCTCATAGTCTTCAATTTGAGCATTTTTCTCTTCGGTTAGAACACTTCCTTTTCGCAAAATTGTTAAATTCATGAGAAAATGTCTTTTAATGTTTATTTTTTGATTTCGTGCATACCTTTTTTAAAGATTTTATGAGCTACTAGGTTGTTTTTCAAGGTGTATTTAAACGAATGACACAAAAAAAAGGTCGATTTTTTGACTAAAATTGTTCAAAGAGCCATAAGACTAACAATTTTTTAGAAGGATTAAAAATTCTTCCTGACTCTTAATCCCCATATTTCACTCAATAAATTTTATAATTAGATTTGTCATAATTATAAAAGGTTATGGAGAAATCGTTTAAAGTTTATTGAAAAAAATCTGTATTTAAACGAGTGAATTGGAGTGTATAATAACAAATATATTTATCAGGGTTTATAGGTGCAGGTGTCGTGATATCGAAAGCGAGTCTACATACCCAAAAGCAGCTTATCATACATCGTCGTTGTGTTATATGGCTGTAAAAACGTGTAGATTTACAAAACGGTAAATAGACCAATAATGCAATTCTTTACTGGTCTACCAACTCAACTCAAATAATGTGTCGTAAGTCGTCGTTCAAAGGGTTATTGTGGCTTCATTTCATTATATGGCCAGTAGTTATAAACCGTGGGGTTCGAGAGTTATGTTGCTTTAAAACCACAACAAACATTACTAATGCAATTCTCATTGTTAACTAGTACCTATACCAACTCAGCTGTATGTCAAACATTGTTGGAAAGCTTATTTTGTGTACTTTATTTTATTATATGCCGTGAATCTCTAGAACTCGTCTTGGTCAACCCACTCAACAGAAATGTATCATGCATCGTTGAAAAGGTTCTCGGCGTTTTGAAGGCCGAATATCTCTGGAACGCTATGCTCTACAGCTTAAAAGCCGTTTAATCAAATGAAGTATACACAATACGCTTTTCAACGTTGGATGAGACATCTGTTTAGTAGGTAGACCGCTTTTCCTATTCTTCTTTGCTGTCAGCTCTTGTAATGACATCACTAAAAATACTAACATTTATCATACATAGTAAAATGTTCCGATGCAATATTTTATTTATCCAATCGACCCCGACGCACGAATTGAAAATAAAACAAACACGAATGCTAAGCGATAAGACATCAAAGACTTATAATTTTTAAATTGCCACAAAATCAAACAGCAAACAAAACGAATTTCCTAACGATATGACAGAAAATTGTTTGATCCCTTCAAGCAAAATCACGGACCCAAATTTCTCGGTTCACTTGGGACTCCAAAAAAAATGAGTGTCTCACACATATTAACAAATTTTCTGTGTACGCATGTAAAAAGAATGAGAATCGAGAGTATTTTTTTTAAGCACCGAGAAATAGAGAGAGCATAGGCGAAGTATACAATCATTTTGCCTTAATTTCCACCACTTATTTTTTAGTTCGGTTTTGTAGGTAGCGTGGAAAAGACGGTTGATTTTGTATCTCTTTTTTTTTGTTAAAACTTTGAAAAAAATTTTAATCAGAAATGCAAGTTTCTATTTATTAATTGTAAATTTATATTTGTGGAAATATGTCATGTTTATTAGTGCGAAAAAGTCTTTAGAAAACCTTTTATGAATGATAAATAAAAAAAACTCTTGCAATGAAAAAATTCTGTTTGTTTTATTTTTGTAGGCAATGGAGAAGTTTTTTTAGTACATTTGGGTTGGGTTTTGGGTATGCCTCAATTCATTCATTTTTTTGGAACCGTTTTAGATTCCATTTGGTTTCGGTTCTCCGAGTATGGTGAATTGAAAAACTCTCTCTCTCACAATACATTCAAATAATGGCTCCGTGGTGATTCTAATTTCCATACTAATTTGAGCCACAAAACGCAGTTTTTCGATCCGTATTTGGATCCGAATGCGAAGTCGTCCATACGTTGTTTTATACGTTTGCGGACCGAAAACGAGCTCGCTTGCTTGAAGGGATGTTCTATATTTCTGACATGTTTTTCAGAGGTTCTCAAACTACAACAAACGAGAACGATAGACGACACGACAATAGACGTATTACGTGAAGCAAGCTATTGACGATATCGTTTCTAGCTTTCGTCTGGACGATAGTCGTCTGAAAAGTTACGTGATGAGGGCCCAGGAAAATACCATAAGGTTATTTTTTACCACTATTGTAATTACTTCATTAAATACACTGTTTTTTTTTTTGCGCCACTTGAATAGAAACAGTGTGCGTTTTGTCTCTATAGATTACGGTAAAAAGAAAAAATATTGTTATAATAAAAGAAGTGTAGATTAAAAATAATAATTGTTTGATTAGAGAAAAGATGGGCCGCGGCAAAACATTAAACCCTGCAGAAAAAGCCAAAATAGAAGTACACGTTAAAAAAATGCTTCCCCTACGCACAATTGCCAACAAAAAAAAAATAAGTAGAAGTGTGAATTGTTTGGTCTAACCTTAGAAATAAAGAAAACTATTGAACAAATATGCAAGATCCATAACAGAAGCAGACCGAAGAAAGATAATAAGACTGGCTGCAAATTCAAGCGACTCAGGTGCTAGTCTTAAGACTATTAGGCGTGTTATTCGAGGGCCACAACATTTAAAGCTCCTAAAATTGAAGAAAAAGCCACCGTTGAATCCAATACGAAGACACAATATAATAGATTTTTGCACGAAGACGTGGAAGGAAGAGTGAACAAAAGTGCTATTTTCTGACGAAAAAAATTCAATTTAGATGGCCCGGACGGATATAATTACTATTTTCATGTTATAAGGAAGGAACCCATGCCACCATAGCCGAATAGGCGGTGGCGTGGGGTGCGATTTTCTGGTTTTGAACAATAATTGATCTGAACTTTCCTACATTGAAAATGACAGCAAACTCCTGCAAGGAAATATTGCAAGAAGGTTTCCCTAAGTTTACCGATGTCTTTGGACCAATACCACGGACATTTCAACAAGAAAACGTGCCAATCCTCAACGCAAGGACCATTAACAGTTGGATATCCGAGAAAAATGTTACCCTACTTCAATGGCCACGGTATTCTCTAGACCTAAATATTATCGAAAACGTAAGGGAATACATGGTTCGTAGAGTGTAAGATTCTGACCGACAATGTGAAGATAAAGAATCACTGATGCAATCAAAGTGTAATTTCTTTAAATTATATTAAATATCTGCATGATTCAATCTCCAACTGGGGTTTTCAAGTTATTTCAAATAAAGGTTAAATATGATTACAAATAGAAAACTACCCAATTTTACTGAACTTTTTCAATTTGTGTCCTTATTTGAGAGAATGTTTCTATTCAAGTGGCGCAAAAAATAACCTAATGATATTTTCCTGAATTATTCTGGCTTCAGTTTTTTTTTGCCTCGTCCACCTAAAAACTAAAAAGTTTTTTTCAGGAATGCCTCTTGCGAGGAATTGACAAATCCTCCAAGAGTATTACTTGTCACGAATAAGTGCTTCTCGTCTAGCCGTTCGGAATCGGCATTAAATTGTAGGTCCCTTCCATTTCTGTCGATAGGCGCACACAGGAATGGTTGCGAGTTGTTAGTCACTAGGCCCTGGTTCTTCATGGGACGGTTGTGCCACCCGATTTTATTTTTTTGTTTGCAGTTTTATTCGCAATAGATCGCTCTTATAGGAACTAAAACCACAAGGTAAAGGATAATGGTCAAACTTGTATTAAATCTGATCGTTAGACCAACACATGAAATTGGTATAAAATGAAAGGTGATGTTGAGCTTCTTACATAAGTGCAATATTTTCAAAATCGTACATGGGAAATTCGAGATATTTGAGCTTGAAGTTGGCGATTGCAAACACCGTTTTCAGTTTTTTTCCGAAATAACTGTTTATAACTTTTCATATAAAAGACGTAGGAAAGTAGTGTCAAAAAAAGGTAGCTATCTCATCTTTCAAGTATTAGTAAAGTTAGTAAGCAACGTTTTATACACTTTGAGATATTAAGTTTTAAAGTCTTGAATAAAAACTTTTTTAGCACTGGCTTTACACACCAATATCTTAAAAACTTCAGTGGTGACGTATACTTTTTTAGCACCACCAAAAAGCTATTTTTGAAACCTTTAATTAAATATATAATAAAGTGTCCATTGCTCAATAAATACCTGTTTATAAACAAAAATTTTTCAAAAGACACCTTATAATGCTTATAGACCGGGAAAAGTAGATTCTAAGTTAAAACAAAATAATTATACAGTCTTAGGACTAGTATCGACGTATAAATTCACTCTACATTTGAATCTGACTAATTAATTTAAATTAATTAAATACAAATACACTCTGGTTCGGCCGATTAAATCATTATTTATTTTAAAATCTAGAAAAAAATATATACCGGACCAGACTGTATGGTTTAAGTTTTTATGTTTGATGAGAATAAATATTATCTCTGTGACCAAATATAAGGTATGCACCAAGTGCCGTTTACCCACTATTTACATATATGACTTGTGTTTTGCCCGATGCGTTATATGTTTTTCGATATCATAAGTTAATTGGGACCTTTTGTGCAAAAATATCTTATATGGTAGCAGAAATATTTATGGCCATCAAAAATAAAATCTTAAACCATACACTCCGGTTCGGTAGAAGTTTTTTTTTAGTTTTTTAAACAAATAATGACTTAATCGACCGAACCAGAGTGTATTAATATTTAATTAATTTAAATTAATTAGGTAAATTAAAATGTACAGTGAAATTGAACGTCGATACCAGTCCTAAGACTGTATAATTCCTTTGTTGTTAACATTGAATCTACTTTTTCGGTCTATAAGCATAATAAGGTGTCTTTTGAAGCAATTTTTGATTATAAGCAGGTATATATTGAGGAAAGAACACATTCTGATATATTAAATTAAAGTTCGTAAATATAGTTTATCGATGGTGCTAAGAAAAAGTATACGTCACCCCTGAATTGTTTAAGACCCTGTTTAGATTGGGAAGATTGAGTACGGACTAGTGAGTACCATCGTGTTTACATTTCAAACTGTGAGGCGCCCCAAAATACATTGAAACAACAACAACATCAACAACTCCCACATTGAAAAAAACAACAAAGCAGACTCATGAGTTTGGTTTTTATATTTTCTACATGCCTCACGAGACCTCTCACCCCGCACTTCTCTTACCTACGAATACGAGTACTAACTGGCGTGAATCCGTACACAAACTTTTCATTCATGACTTTAAAACTTAATATCCCAAAGTGTGTAAAACGTATCATAATAACTTTGCTATTATTTTAAAGATGAGAAAACTACCGTTTATTTAATACCAATTTCGTTTTCCTACGTTCTTTATATAAAAAGTTATGGACAATTATTTCGAAAAAAAACTGAAATATGGTGTTTGCAATACTCATATTCAAGTGGCTACAGCTCTTTTCTCCGGTGGTTTTGGTTCTTGCCGCCATATAATGAAATAAAGGGTGCAGGGAAATAACTCCACGGGAATCTGCTCCACATGAGCATTTATTTCACTCTTAGTGGGAATCTGCTCCACTTTTCAAAGTGGAATTGATTCCTACTGAGAGAGAGAATTTATTACACTTTTTACTAAGAATGTTTTTCACTTTGGAAGGTGGAGTTTCTGCCCACTTAGTGTGAGAAATAATTACACTTCTTTTCCTATGACCTAGTATTAAATATTTTTAAATCAGTTATAAGGTTTGAGATTTTAAAAATTGGAACATAACGCAAAATTTTTAAAAACGCGCAATGCAAAATCTTGTTCTTTAAATATATATACTTTTGGTGGCCCGCTTCGCGGGTTCAAGGATTTTAACTCCCTTTTCGGGTCCTCTGTCCCGCTCACGCGACTCCGTCGCTCCGCTTAGGGTATGCTCAGTCGCCAGAAAGGCGCCTATAATGTCAGTTGGTTTGCTTTTAACTTTGAACTGATGCACACCAACTGACAACGTCGGCCCCTGCCAGGCGACTGAGCATACCCTAAGCGGAGCGACGGAGTCGCGTGAGCGGGACAGAGGACCCGAAAAGGGAGTTAAAATCATTGAACCCGCGAAGCGGGCCACCCTAGGTACTGTTTAATACAAATAAACCGAAACCACACCAACCGACAACAGAGGTGCCTGCCTGGCAACTGACCATACCCTAAGTGGAGCAACGTTGTATTATGCAAAAAATATTAAAAATTCGCGCGGTTTTAGGCGAGAAATATATTCTCACTCTTGGTGGGAATTAATTCCACTTTGAAAAGTGGAGCAGATTCCCACTAAAAGTGAAATAAATTCCCATGTGGAGCAGATTCCCGTGGAATTATTTCCGTGCAACGAATTAAAGTACTGGACAAGAGCTATCATTTGAGATATGTTTTAATTCTGTTGGATCAATTTTCACATCATACTTTAAAAATTGATCAAAGCGCTACACGCTCAGATAGTAAACAAAAAGTTTGTTTTTATTCAAGCTGAGCGGAGTGTATCGTCTTAGTTCCGCTCTCTTAAAATTGAACATGTAAAAATACTCGAAAAATGAACACAACATTAAATCTGATATACAAAAAATACAAACGGCAAGGAGATTTTCTACTTAATCAGGTTTTTAGTATAAGTAACTTAACTCGATAACAATTTTTACAGTGAAATACAGCTGGGCTTTTAAAATTTTTTTAAATAAATTTTTTTTTGAAGATTTGACTATCAGAAGGCAAATTATAATTTTTGAAGCTAATCAAAACCTCTTCTTCATATAAAGTATCTAATAAAATTTTGAAAAATCGAGAAAGAAATCGTGTCAGAAATAATTTTAAATGATTTGTTCATCCTCTCTTCGCTATGAAACATACAAAAATGCTTAGTCAATAGCACTTATCTATAGTTTTAATTGTTTAAGCCTAGTACTCAGTTCAAGTGAAAATGAAATTTCTATATAAAAGTGACATCTATTTCACAGCGATGAAATTCATATCGAGAGCTGAGTACCCAAAATGTGAACCGGTTACAAATTAATTTCATTTCATAATTTTCATTTCCTAACGTACGAACACTAGGAAAAAATGATAGAAGTGTGGAAAAGTGTGACATTTGTCAATAAATTAAAATAAAAGTTCTAATAATTGAATAAAAAAGTCTAAAGAATTGTTTTGGATCTTATGATCGTTTATTTTTGAATATAAAGTGTTTCCGACAAGCCAAAAACCAAACTATGGAATTAAAATAGTCTTCTCAAACATTTCAAGATTCTGTTAAACTGTCAGACAAATCAAATTACTTTTTTCATTCAAAGTGAGTACTAAAAATTTTAAAACTGAGGACTGAAATTCACGTGGAGAATTAATTATGGTTTCAGGTTATTCACGTGAATTTCAAACCGCTTTTATTTTTCACTTCACACAGAGGTGAGTACTAGGCTTTAAGCTAAACATATCTTGAAATTAATCAAAATTGTATTTGCTGTTATTTTACAAATAAGGTTTTAAGCCTAGTACTCACCTCTTTGTGAAATGAAAAATAAATGCGGTTCAAATTCACGTGAACATTCATTATGAATGAAGAAAATATTGATTTTTATGACTGTCAAATTGAAGGTATTTTTAATTAAAAAAACAACGAAAACTGTATTAATTCCAAAGTTTGTTGATTTTGGCTTGTCGGTATAGCACTAGCGATTCAAAAATAAGTTATGTCAGACCCAAAATAATTCCTTCGGCTTTTTATTAATTTATTTTAAATTTTATTATCACCAAAATAAATTAAGAGACAAATGTCACACTTTTCCACACTTTAATTTGTTTTTCCAAGTGATTGTACATTGGGAAGTGAAAATTACGAAATGAAATTGATTTAGAACCGGTTCACATTTCATTTTCAAATTTGGGTACTTACCTCTCGTTTCGAATTCCATCGCAGTGAAATCAGTGTCACTTTTATATAGAAATTTCATTTACACTCGAGCTGAGTACTAGGCTTTAAAAATAAAAATCAAAAAAAAATAATGTACATTTGTGTTATTTTGGTATAGTAAAATAAAAAACATACAAACATTATAAGCATACCTAATTGCCGTTGGTCGCACATTTCGTTTATCGTTTTGACACAGAATTTCTCAATGATCCCTGGTTTTTAAAAATAAACTTCATGACTCGATACTGGATCGCACAAAGTAAATCTTGGTATTTTCGCTTTTATTTTTACTTTATGCAATCGTTTGCAGTTGTGGGATTATTCTTTGAGAACATAATTTTATGTTTGATGCTTGTAGTATCCAGTTCAAAAGGATGATTTTAATGAATAAAAATAAACGTCTATTTAGCTCAGCAGTAAGGAATCAATTAATTTTATTTATTATTTATTTTCAAAGAAAGCATTCGTTTACCTACTATATCATATGTTTATGTGTAGGGGAAGGTGGCCTATAATGGCCCACCAGGGTAAAATGGCCCCTCGCTAGAAATCGTAGAACAAAATTAGAAGGTTTAGTGAACACAATTCTTTAGTTTATCTGGCAGCACCAACATATACGCAATGTTAGCAACTTCAACATATTATTTGACAGACCAAAATGTCTCTAGCCATCTACAAAAGTAGAAACAATACAATTTAAAAAAAAATTTGTTGACAAAAAACTGTATACAAAATAGTGAATTTTGGAGAAAGCAGTTAATGCATTTCTTTTCAATTTACTGAAATTCGTTGGCCTATAACTATTTCTGTCTGTTCGGAATTAAAAATTAAATAAAAAAATCCTATACCTACTTAGCTCTCGGCTAAAATGGCATAGTGTGCCATAACTTACCCTTAGATTTTCATTTTCCTTATGGTGAAAATGGTTGGAAAATATGAAGGACCTATAGAGAGGCAGTCCTGGACTGAGGACGTATTATCAAAAGCCATAAATGCATCCAAAACGTTCAATGATCGGTGTTTAAGTTTTTTTATGTTTATTCTACTTATATAACGGGTGACTTTTTAGCTGGTTTGTTTTGGTAACACTGGTTTTGACAGCTGACGTGTGTTTAGTACCTTGTGTCACTGTCAAACAGCTTCAGTTTGGTTTGCAATTTAACCATGGATCGTCTTACAAATGAACAACGCTTGCAAATTATTGAATTTTACTATCAAAATTCGTGCTCGGTTCGAAATGTTCATCGCGCGCTGCTTCCATTTTATGGTCGGCATTCTCGACCTTCTGAGCAGTCTATTCGGAAGATTGTGACCAAATTTCGCACCAAATTTACTTTGTTGGACATTAAACCACCAACACGTTTACGTACTGTGCGTAGTGAAGAAAATATTGCGGCCGTATCAGCTAGTGTGACAGAAGACCGCGAAATGTCGATTCGGCGCCGTTCCCAGCAGTTAGGCCTTTGTTACAGCACTACGTGGAAAATTTTGCGGAAGGATTTGGGCGTAAAGCCTTTTAAGATACAGCTGGTGCAAGAACTAAAGCCAGCCGACCTACCACAACGCCGAATTTTTGGTGAATGGGCTCTTGGAAAGCTTGCCGAGGATCCGCTTTTTTATCGAAAAATTGTGTTCAGCGATGAGGCTCATTTTTGGTTGAATGGGTACGTAAATAAGCAAAATTGCCGCATTTGGAGTGAAGATCAGCCAGAAGCATTGCAACAGCTACCAATGCATCCCGAAAAAGCCACTGTTTGGTGAGGTTTATGGGCCGGCGGCATTATTGGGCCATATTTCTTCAAAGATGATGCGAATCGCAGCGTTACTGTCAATGGTGAACGCTACCGAGCGATGATAACAAACTTTTTTTTGCCCGAAATGGAAGTTCTTGACTTGCATGATATGTGGTTTCAACAAGACGGTGCCACATGCCACACAGCACGCGAAACAATGGCGCAATTGCGAGGCGAGTTTGGTGAACAGTTAATTTCACGTTTCGGGCCGGTCAATTGGCCGCCTAGATCGTGCGATTTGACACCATTAGACTATTTTTTGTGGGGGTATGTCAAGGCTAATGTCTATAGGGACAAGCCCGCTTCGATTGACACACTGGAAGCCAACATCCATGCATTCATTCGTGAGATACCGGCCGATATGTGTGAAAGAGTATGCCAAAATTGGACTCAGCGGATGGGCTACCTGAGACGCAGCCGCGGTCAACATTTGCATGAAATTATCTTTAAACATTAAATTGCAAGGTTCAAACTATCGATTCAAATAAATATTTCATTCATTTTTTCGAATTTTTTGTTTTTTTTTTTTTTTTTAAGTTCTAAAGCTCTTAAAAAATCACCCATTACATAAGTTGAAGTTGTTTTAAATGAATTGTTGATTTTATTTTTTGTTGAGTATTGTTTATGTTTATTTTACTTTGAACTTTTATTTGTTTTAAATAAAGTTTCAATTAAATTGAAAATGGCTTTTGGTTAACTTGCCTGATTGGTTTACTTGCATGGGTAAGATTGCATACTTGTATGCCATTTTACCCGGGCAATTTTGATCGTTGGAATTTGGAGGCATTTTGAAACTTTTTATACTCGTAAGGCAGACAAATGTAAGCGTTATTGCTTAAACTTTGCAAAGAAAATAACACATCAGTTTAAATTTAACTTTTTTCCGAGATATGGGACATTTTCCTTAGGGGGGCCCATTTTAGGCCACCTTCCAATATACGTTTCTAGTATCGCCAGATCCAGTCACTACATCTGTTTCCCTTTTCAAAAATGAAGTAAAAACATTTAAAATTTTAAAATCATGTGAAACGGATAAATTTTGATTGACAAATCGTTACCCTGGAGATGTAATGACATATTTCTTCTTCCTGCGATGCTAGCCGATGTCCGAACATTCAAAGGGTCTTGTTTAAGTGATATGTTTACTCCTAGTAGTGATGTTACGTTTGTTGTCGCTGTTGATATTAGCTGTACTGATGTACTTGGCGGAATTTTTTTTTATATGTGCGATGTTTCTCCGATACCGAGTACCGGTGCCTACATTTTCGACGGTCACCTCCGATCCTTTCCGTTTCATGACTTTGAAAACTGTGGGCTCGAATTTGGTAGCTAATTTGTTGGTTATCATATGCCGTTTAACTACCACTTCATCCCCTTCTTCGATATTATTGGTTTTTGCATGACGTTTACGGCCAGCATATTCTTTTCCTTTCAACTTCATTACTGCATCCTTGTCACGCAACTCATCATGAGTTTCCATTCGCTGTTTCATAAATGGTAACTTGTCACGAATGTTTCGATTGAACATTAGTGCCGATGGTGTCTTTAAAGTAACCGAATGGGAAGTTGATCTTTACATAAGCAAAACAATTTGCAGATCTTCTCTCCAATTTCCCTTTTCATGCTGACAAATTATAAATCTTTTTAATAATGAGCGCTTTTGTCGCTCCACTTCACCATTTTCTTGTAGCCAATATGGTATAGTACTTTGCAGCCTGATATCATTTATGCGACAGTATTTCTTGATTTCTTCACACACAAGCTGAGGGCCATTATTTGCTTTTACGGAAATTGGTAAACCAAAACGAGCGAAAATGCATTCCAGTCGCTTAATTGTCTCCGTTGCATCAATGCTTTTCATAACGTCTAGGGCTGGCCACGAGACGAGACGAGACTGGCTTTTAAGCAACCGAGACGAGACGAGACTGTATATTTGGACCGAAATTTAAAGGGAGTCTAATCAATTAAAAAATCCAATTTCAGTTAAATATTTATTTTCTTCTGCACGTATTCAAACTATAATCGAAAAGATTTCGTTCCAATAATTTCGGAGACGAGACCGAGACGAGACTTAATTACACGAGACCTAGGCGAGACTGAAAATTTTAACGAGACCGAGACGATACTTACAAAAGTCTCGCAGAGTCTCGTCTCGTGGCCAGCCCTAATAACGTCGACCTCGGAGTACCGACTAAAATAATCAATGAGTAGCAGCAAATTGTGACCCGATGGCAATTGACCCTGAAAATCGATTGCTAAATGTTCCCATGGGCCCGACGGTAGCTCAGTTCTTCTTAGTGGTTCCGGTGCAGATGGTGCGCTGACTTAAATAGATCCTCAACATTTGTTTACAAAATTTCCCACATGTGTATCAATCTTTGGCCACCAAACTGTAGTTCGAAGCCGTCGCTTCATAACGGTCATTCCTGAATGCCCTTCATGACCCAACTGCAATTTTCTTTCTCGCAGTATTTGTGGGATAAAGATTTGAGAACCAAGAAGCAATGTATTGCCGGCGAAACAAAGTTCAATTTAAAATGTTTTGAATACCGATACTTTGCCACTCCAGTCATTTTCATTGAGTGATTTCTTCACGTCATCTAATGAATTGTTTTCAATTTCAAGTAGAATGATGGCTTTCGGTTCAGCATACGACATAGTCCACCTGATATGTTCCTCCGTTCTATTATTTGTATCGTAAAAAAGGCAATACGTCATCTGTCAAAGTGAACACAGAAAATTTGATCTCCCAAAAAATAAATAAAAAGAGTGTGAAAAAGTGCAAAGTTATGAATAAAAACATTTAAAATAACAAATAAAAAAAAAACCTTCCAAAAGAAAATAATTTACTGAATAAGTTCTATATCCTAAGCCACTGTTTAGCCAAGAAAAAGATCACTTGAAAAGTTAACCTCTAAATGGTAAAAAGAGGAATATCTGATACATCTCCAGATCACCCAGGCAACGAAAAACGACACCCAAGCTTGAGTAAACCGCAAACAAAACTCGCTACGATGGGAACACCTACTGGTATAAGCGTCGAAAAAATGCAGGAAATCCTAGTTGCAAATAATCAGAAGCTTGTCGAATAACTTGCATCAAAATCAGACTTACAGCTGCTGTACAATCAGATTGCAGAACTGAATCGGCGTCATGATGAAATCTCACAAAAAGTTACTTACCTAGAACAACGAAACAATCAACTTGAGGACCAGCTGGAAAGAGTTCTGCAAAAAAATACGGAGGCCAATCTTATAATCAACCTTCCTGTTGAAAGCCAAACCGACATGGGTGATGATATTTTAGTAAATAAGAAAATACAAATATTAAGTTATAACATATCAGGTTTAAAAAATAAATTAAACTTTGTAAATTTTATTAATTATGTAAAGAACTTTGATATATTTGTTCTTTTCGAAACTCATCTTTTAGAAAATGATGAAAATAGATTTAAGAATATATTTTTAAATTATGTGCTTATATGGGTACCTGCAGTAAAAACATCTCTATTTGGCAGAGGAAGTGGAGGAACATTGTTTGGATACCGTGAAAATCTTGATGGTGTTTGTGTTAATTTTAACAAAAGGGGTGAATTTCATACTTTGGATATCAAAACAAGCAATCACGACGTCGTCTTAATTCCTATCTATTTAAACTGCAACCATTGGCAACGTGATTATGACAGATTATGTGACTGACTTCAATTTTTAGATACAAATGATATAATGCTTGTTGGTGATTTTAATGGTCGAATAGGGTCCTCACAAAACAATTTTGTGACTGGATATGATGGTGCTTATTTGAACAAAAATCGTAAATCTAAGGACTTAGTTTGCGACAGTAAAGGCTCAAAAATAATACAACTTGCTGATGCGTATGACTGCCGTGTTTTGAATTGGAGGTGTGCAGGAGATTTAGAAGGAGAGCTTACAATTATTCGAGGATCATCTTGTTCGGTTATTGATTATTGCTTTATATCTGGAAAATGGAATCATCTTTTGGAGGACTTTAAAGTTGGAGTGGAGACTTTTTCTGATCATATGCCATTGGAAGTTACATTTTCTGTGACTGCAAGTGTAAACGAGGAGAACATAAAGCGATTAGGACTTTTACCGAAACTTGTTTGGAAGGAAGGAACTCGAGAAAGCTATCAGCATAACCTAAATGCAAATCTTGAAAATCTGAAACTGCTTAATAGCCCAGTTGATACTGCAGCCTTAACGGAAATTATAAGGAAAGCTGTCCCGCCTAGTAAATTACCAAGAGACAACACTTTATTTAAACAAAAGTGGTTTGATGCAGAATGCTTGAAAACCCGAAATAAATCTTTTAAATTCTTAAAGCTATTCAGATCAAATAATTCTAATATTTTCAAAGTACTCTATAATAAAGCCAACAAGGATTTTAAACGGGTTTGTTATGATAAAAAGGCAGCATGTGAACAACAACATATAACTGTGATAAACAATACGAGATCTTCAGCTGAGTTTTGGAAAGCAGTTAAATATATAAATGGACGCACTAACACCATTGCGCTGTCCATAAATGCTCCTCTGCTAAGAACCCACTTTAACAGCCTTCTTAATGCCCCATTATTGTCTCCTTTATTTGAATATGCAGCCCCTATGTTTCTAGATGACAAATTGGATGCACTTTTTACTCTTCAAGATGTTCAGGAAGCCATAAACGACTCAAGGCTAAATAAAGCTCCGGGAACTGATCGAATTCCATTTGAATTCTATAAAATTTCTACAAGCGAGTTTATGAAATCACTAACCGTGGAGTTCAACCGAATCTTTGAAACAGCTGAAGTTCCCGAAAGTTTTTAAAAATCCATTATTTTTCCACTTCACAAAAAAGGTGACTACAAAGATCCAGCAAACTACAGGGGAATTTCGTTTTTAAACACTTCAGCCACATTGTTTGCTGCGTTATTATACAAAAGGCTTAGGCAATGGGTTCAAGAAAAGCATATTCTAACCGAATTCCAAGCTGGGTTTAGAAAGGGTTATTCCACAATTGACCAAATATTTGCACTTACCAACATAGCTGCTGCCTATAAAAATAAGAAACAAAAATTGTATGCATTTTTCGTGGATTTTCGTGCAGCATTTGACACGATATCGCGAGAAGCACTCTTTTATAAACTTTTTATAATTGGTGTATCAATCAAATTTATTCGTATTTTGAGAGCACTGTATGAGAATAATGTGGCTTTTGTGTGGGATGGAGATCTTTCATCTGAAAAATTTGAAACTTCAATGGGCGTTAAACAGGGGTGCATACTAAGTGCCCTACTTTTCATATTGTATCTTAACGATGTAACGGATTCTGTAAAAGGTGGTATAAACTTCAACGGAGTAACAATTCCAGCTTTAATGTATGCCGACGACATCGTTTTTCTGTCTGATTCTGTGGATGGGCTTCAGCGAATGATTAACAGACTAAACATATATGGTAAAAGTTGGAATTTAACAGTCAACCTGGAGAAATCAAAAATTATGGTGTTCAGAGACGGTGGCGGCCGCTATGCTTGCTTGGAAAAGTGGAAGTTCAATGGAGAAGATGTAGAGATAGTACGTAAATACAAATATCTTGGTATGTTGATATCGGCGAACTTAAATGTAAACATACATCTTGAAGAAAAACTATCAGATGCTAAACGAGCTATTTCATCGATTTGGAGATGCTGCATTAGTAACAATTACGTATCGCAGAGTGCAAAACAAACAGTATTTCGTTCAACCGCAGCTTCAGTCCTTCTTTACGGAGCACAGGTTTGGGGATACAGAGCATATGAGTCTGTCGAAAAATGTCTTCGCTATTTTTTAAAGAGGATGTTCCGATTACCGAAAAACACTCCAAATTATATGTTGTATATTGAAACTGGTACTCCCCCTATATTTTTGTATACCCTAGAACTGCATTTTAATTATGTTATCAAAGTTTTAGAGATGGAAGAAACCAGATTACCAAACATTGTACTGAGAAATATTATTCGAACGGGTGGAAGTATTTGCAATGTGTGGATAGAAATCGCATCAGAGTGTGGAGTAGAGTTAAATATCCAGACAAATGAACAGCCTTCTTATCTAAGACAGAAATTCAACTTGTTAGAAAAATTTGGTAGAATCTTATATGATAGATACACAGAAGATGCTGGAGCTTCACTGTATAGGAATTACTATAGCAAACTAAACCACTATCTTAGGGAAAACACATACTTCCTTGATTGCTACTCTGTTGACAAAATCAGTTATATCTTCAAAATAAGAGGTGTAATAATAAGTTTCAATTTTATACCCCACCGAACGGATCTACCAATTATTTGCGAACTTTGTAATATGAACACCAGGCAGGACGTTTTCCATTTTCTAGCAGTTTGTCCAATTTTAAAAGAACTTCGTATTATGGTGTTGCGCAAAAAAAACCCTTGAAGAAGGTGAGGCATTAAGCATCTTAAACGCCGAAAAAGGATGGGATGTTTTATACAACTATACCGTAGCTGCACTTCGATACAGAAAACGAATTTTAGAGGGAGATTTTTAATTTTATTTAAAATTTTTGTTTGTAAATTAATTAAAATTATTTATTTATTGTCAACCTGGTAGACGGCCACACTAATTAGACTTAGATAACTTAGTCATTGTAAATTATTTATTTGAAATAAAAAGTCATAACAAACTAAAAACTAACTTATTTGTATCGGATTGTTCATTGGTGTTTGTCAGCAATCAAGACAGTGAATCAGCTATATCAGTTTTGCCTGGTTTGTATATCACCGTAAGCTTGTATGACATTATTTTATTATATTGAGCTTTTTTGGTCGATTATCTTCTTGATGCAAATAAAAACAAATTTATTTCAACTTTTTTCCCAACGTTTCGTCGATTTCCACGACTTCTTGAGGGGTTATTCTTTAATTTTGAAAAATGTATATTAATAAATTGTATATACATATCTGTTTGTTTCAATGTTTTAAAATAAATGTCTTACATTTTTAAATAAATTTAAAATTTTGTATCTTATTCGCACATTTTTTTTAAATAAATTAACATGAAAAACAATATAATTTAAATAAATAAAACCCTGGAGACTAACAAACTTAAAGACAAACATAAAATGATCACAGTGTATTACTATTGCTTTTGATGGCGAGGGCATAGCTCACGATGGTATTATCTCTGTCTTCTTTGATGTTCATAGTTCTTATCAAGTTTTGTTGTATTCTTAAGCTTTCTCTAATGTGAATCTTGCCTTAATTCGTTTTTCTCTGTCTAATATTTTTTCATTGTCAAAATTTGGTGTGTGTCCGCTTTCAAGCATGTGCTGTGATAGCCCTGTTGCTTCTTTTCCTTTTCATTGCATTGGTGTTGCCTTTCAAGTAAGCGAGCTCGTTTTCGGTCCGCAAACGTATCAAACAACGTATGGACGACTTCGCATTCGGATCCAAATACGGATCGAAAAACTGCGTTTTGCGGCTCAAATTAGTATGGAAATTAGAATCACCATGGAGCCATTATGTGAATGTATTGTGAGAGAAGACAGAGTTTTTTAATTCACCATACTCGGAGAACCGAAACCAAATGGAATCTAAAACGGTTCCAAAAAATGAATGAATTGAGGCATACCATCTATTCCAGTTTCTCCATTGCCTACAAAAATAAAACAAACAGATTTTTTTTCATTTCAAGAGTTTTTTTTATCTATCATTCATAAAAGGTTTTCTAAAGACTATTTTTATAGATTTGCCTATTATTATAAATTTACATTTAATAAATAGAAACTTGCATTTCTGATTGGATATTTTTAAAAGTTTTAACAAGAAAAGAGATAACAAAGCAACCGTCTTTGCCACGCTACCTACAAAACTGAACTAAAAAAAAAAATGGTGGAAATTAAGGCAAAATGATTGTATACTTCGCCTATACTCTCTCTATTTGTCGATGCTTGAAAAAAACTCCCGATTCTCGTTCTTTTTACATGCGTACACAGAAAATTTGTTATTGTGTGTGAGGCACTCATTTGTTTTGGAGTCCCAAGTGAACCGAGAAATTTGGGTCCGTGATTTAGCTTGAAGGGTGTGTACTACTTTGTGTAATTGCCTACTCTCAGTGAGGTTTGGTATATATGGTAAACTGTAGTACTTAGTGTTGCCGTCTTTCTGTGTTCTATTGGTTAAGTTGGGTGTTTTTTGTTTGGCTATTTTTATGTTTATTAAATTATTGATTAAAAATGTTGGAAAGTTGTTCATTGTAAGAATATTTTTTATGATTGTAATGTTTTTATTCCTGAATCGTACATCACTTACGTCTAAGCTTTTGTTGATGAAATTGTTTGCAGTGTTGATTTTTTGTGTGTATGGTTGTGTGGAGAGATAGTTTATCATCCTTCCAGATGCTGTTTCTTTAGAATACCAGTCAAATATTATCCTGTTGTCCGTTTTAACCAGAAGAATATCTAAATAAGGCAGGCTATTCTTATTTTCCATTTCTATTGTAAATTGTATTTTTGTGTGATATTTGTTGAGTGTTTCTAATATTATTGTTTTGTCGCGTTCTTTTATTATAGCAAATATGTCATCGACATATTTTGAAATACATTTTATTTTGATGTTTTTGGACTCAAGTTCATTTGTTGTATTGTCAAGGAGATCGCCTAGAATGATGTCAGTAATTGTAGGGGATAACGTATTTCCCATGCCAATTCCAAATGTTTGGTTGTAAAATTTATCTGCATGTTTGAAATAATTATTTTCCTTAAGGCAAAACTCTAAAATTCTATGGAATTTTTTCTTTGGTATTCTAGTAAATTTTTCTATTGTACTCCACTGTTTCATAATAATTTTGATAGCTAAGTATGTTGGTATGTTTGTGAAAAGTGATACGACGTCAAATGAAACTAATCTATCATCTTTGTCTAGACACGTGTCTTTTACTTTTTCCTTGAGTGCGTATGAGTTTTTAATGTTGTATTTGTCAGAAATTATATTATTTAAAATGCTGCCTATATGTTTTGCCATCTGATAACAAGGGACGTTTACAGACGATGAGATTGGTCTTAGTGGGAGATTCACTTTATGTATTTTTGGAAGACCATAAAGTCTCAGTGCCGTTGCTGCTGATGAGTAGAGTTTGAACTTGTCTATATGTTTGTTTTTGAATAAATTATTAACAATTTCGTTACTTATTGTTTGAAGGTTTTGAGTTGGGTCTGATCGTATAGTTCTATAAGTATTTCTGTCATCCAATAGTTCGGCCATTTTGGTATTGTAGTCTTCTTTATACATTATAACTGTTTTATTACCTTTGTCGGCTTTTGTTATAATAATTTCGTTTTTATACGTGTGTACAAATTTTTTTGATTTTTGATGTACTTTTGTTATAAACTTTTCCACTGTAGTATTTTTCATATTTCTTTTGAGCTCTATAATTTTGTGAGATGTTGTTGATCAACGGCGTATACAGGGGGGGGGGGTCACGGGGTCATGTCCCCCCCCGAGAACTCAAGATTATTTTGTTGATCTGAAATAATTATTTAGTAACCACATAGAAAAAAAAATTAAAGTTGGTTACTTAGAAAGCTAGTAGGATTTTTAATTGTTAATTTAGAATTCAATAGAGAATTTGAATATTGGTAACTTCAATTCAATAAGAAATTTAACACAACAACAAACTTCTCATATGATAATACATTCAAATCTTAAAATATATGCATAGGCTAGTTTCCGTTTTGAGATGACAGCCAAAACCTGTTAAACCAAACAGAAATCAAAGTGCGGAGATGTTACCAAATTTTCACTCAGTAAAGTAAAAACTAATAGGATTTTCAAAAAAAGAACATTTTTTTCTCTGAAAATAAAACCTTTAAACACATTATAGAACACATACAGAAATTGTTTTGTTTGATATCTGTATGAGAAATTATTTTTAAAAGCAAAAAAGTGATAACTTTCGATTTATAGTTATTCTAAAAGACATAAATATATAAAACTATGATGAAAACCTATTACGAAAGGATTTTGTTTACACTTATTCAATATTTACGATCGAACAATATTGTTACTGATTTGGATGTGGATTACTTTTACAAAGTAACCTATGAATCCCATAATGCAAAAGCCAATAGCTTTAATAAAGGAGATTTTTCGGAACTCCTTGCGGTGAACCGTTTGACCAGTCGGATGGAATTATTGACGAAAAGCGACTAGGCTCGTAGAATTTAACAATTTTGCCCATTAGTTTTATCAGAAAGGCTTACTGGTAAGAAAGATTAGGTATATTTGACGTACATTTTTATTTTGGAAGGTGCCTTTAACTTTTCCATAGGTGGCAGTCTTAGTGACATACTTTTTTTCCAAATCAGAGGCATATCGAAATCACTCGTGAACTTTGTTCACACTTTTCTTGAAACGCAACGAAAAAGAATCTTTGTATTCAATTATAATACGAATATGTAATGTATTTTCATCAGCGGGAGATAAATTGGCTAGGAGCATACACCAGCTCATCTGCAAAATTTGGTCGGAGGAAAGTATGCCCGATGAATGGAACCTCGGTATAGTGTGCCCCATCCATAAAAAGGGAGATGTTCTGAAATGTACCAACTACAGAGGAATTAGTCTCCTAAACGTCGCTTATAAAATCTTGTCGGCCATCCTGCGTGACCGCTTAAAACCTTTTGTCAACGATCTGATCAACCCTTATCAGTGCGGTTTTAGGCCAGGCAAGTCAACCGTCGATCAAATGTTCACACTCCGACAGATTTTAGAAAAATCCCGGGAATTCCAGATCGATACACACCACCTTTTTATCGATTTTAAAGTCGCGTATGATAGCGTGAAAAGGGACGAATTATACAAAACCATGTCGAGTCTCGGCATCCCTGCCAAACTCGTCCGCCTGTGCAGGATGACGATGGAGAAATCTCGCTGCTCCGTCAAAATTGGTAAGAAGACCACCGATTCCTTTGATGTTGAGAAAGGATTGAGGCAATGCGACGCGTTATCATGCAACCTATTCAACATCGTTCTTGAAGCCATTGTACGCAACGCACATGTCAACACCAGCGGTACAATCTATCAAAAGTTCGTTCAATTGCTTGCATATGCGAATGACATAGACATTGTCGGCAGAACGAAGCGAGCTGTGGCAGGGGCATTTGCGAGCATTGAATCGGAGGCGGCTAGAATGAGATTGGCGGTTAATGAGGACAAGGCGAAGTATATGCTGTCATCGAGAGAGGAATCTCAACATCGTCAACTCGGGCAAAATATCACGATGGACAGATTTAACTTTGAAGTTGTCAAGGACTTTGTCTACTTGGGCTCCACTATTACATCGCAGAATGACATCGGTGCAGAGATCAAGCGAAGAATTACTCTTGCCAACCGCTGTTTCTTCGGTCTAAGAAGGCATTCAAGTAGTAAGGCCCTCTCTCAGACAACCAAGGAGACTTTATACAAAACCCTAATCATCCCGTCCTGCTTTATGGGTCAGAAGCATGGACACTGAAAGATTCGGATAAAAATCTGCTAGGGTGCTTTGAGAGGAAGATTCTTCGTGTGATTTACGGTCCGGTGTGTATCGAAGGAGTATGGGGGAGAAGATTCAACGACGAGCTATACGGGCTATACAGCGACGTTGACCTGGTCAAAAAGCTGAAAATACAGCAGCTAAGATGGCTGGGGCACGTGGAGCGTATGGACAGCAACGCACCTGCCCGACGAGTCTTCGAATCCAACCCCGATAGGGTACGCAGCAGAGGAAGAACCCGTAACAGGTGGTGCAATCAAGTGAATGACGACATCAAAGCACTCGGTGTGCGCAACTGGAAGCGGCTAGCTAGGGACAGAGCTGGCTGGTGGGGCTTATTAGTTGATGCCGAAGCCCAAACTGGGCTGTGAGCGCCATCAAAAGTAAAGTAAGTAAGTAATGTATTTTAGTTTTTCCACTATTGTAAAAAGAGCAATTTGCACAAGTGGTCATTTTTGAAAATCAGAGCTATTGTTTTCATTTTCAGTAGTGAATATTTATGTCTATTTACTTAAATTAAGAAACAGAAAACAGTGCACAGTACCTATGATATTTTACTAATTTTTCCTGCATCTTCAATTCGCTGAAATAAAAACTAGGATTAAAATAAATTCTGAATAAAATTCAAAACAAATGATCAAGCAAATCCAAAAAATTTTTTCCTCAGTATTTTCACAGCTAGCTTAACTGATTGTCTTTGGTCAGGCAACTGGAGATTGCTGTATGCTGTTGCTGAGGCCCTCCGAAATAAAAAATGTAACAGTAACAACCACACCATATATCTTCAGTGTCCTAATCATCCAATTTAGGCCACAAGAAGTTGGTGATCATCGACCTTTAGCGATCGCCGTTGACGGTGATGGCCTGGCCAGCATCATTTTCGAAGAAATACGGACCGATGACGCCTCCAGGCATCCAACCCAAAATCCACACAAAACAGTTACTTTATTTGGATGCATTGGCACCTCGTAAATCTCGCGTTGATTAGTGTCGTCCCAAGTCCGGCAATTTTGCTTACTCACGTACCAAAATTGGGATAAACTTCTAACTGCTCTAAAACATCATTTGCACGTGTTGCTCGACGCTGTAACTCACCATGATGATTTGTCTGTAGTGAATGATTAAAAGACGATATTTTGACCGAAAGTAAAAGAAACAATATGGCCGCCACGAGCTGCCAAAACCAATCCGTCCCTATTGGAAAACCCTTTAGTATAGTTAATTATGATTTTTTCGCTTTTATTTTATATAGCTACGCACAGTAAAATATAAAAAAAAAAAAAAATATAAGGCACTTGACTTTTAACAAATATTAGTTTGTGTTATTTTTTTTGCATGACCCCCCCCCCAAGAACTAAAGCTGTATACGCCTCTGTTGTTGATCTAGCCATTTCCCTTTCTCTCTCATCTTCTATCATCCGTATATTTTGTTCGATGTCAGTGATAACATGTATAGGCGAGAAGTTTTTGCTGGTGACTGGGACTGCGAATTTTTCACCAAGTGATAACAACCACTTTATCTCTGTTGGAAATTTGATGTCGGTTTTATTAACGAACCAGTCTTCAACAAAAACTATTCGCAAATTTGTTAAAATGCATTTCTTTTAGTTTTTGAATTTTAGAAGAATGAATTTGTTTTGTTTTTGTGCCTATTTCGATATATATGACATTAGCCTTATCACCCAACGTTCTATTCGAGCACATGGCTTTGATTTCGGCCCAAAAAGCGTTTCAAGTGCTTTATGATCCGTTACCAACTCGAAATGCCGCCCAAATAGATAGTAATGAAACCGTTCAACAGTCCATACCAAGGCGAGTGCTTCTTTTTCAGTCTGTGCGTAGTTCAATTCTGGATCTGTCAAGCTTCGATTGGCATAAGCAATAATTCGTGCATCGTTTTCTCGAAATTGAGTTAATACCGCTCCCAAACCTACTGGACTAGCATCGACTACGACTTGTGTTCGACATTTGACATTATAGTATCCAAGTTATAAATCGTCTGTCAGGTTTTGCTTGAGTGTTTCAAATGCTAATTGTTCTTCTGAGCGCCATACAAAACTTACTTCTTTTTTCGTTAGTCGCCGTAACGGTTCACTGACTGTTGCCAGGTCTGCAATAAATTTGCCAACATAATTGACTAACCCAAGAAAACTACGGACTTCCTCGGCGTTGACAGTGACAGGTATACGGAATTCTTTGACTGCTTTAACTTTATCAGGCTTCGGTTATATTCCAGACGCTGACAAAATATGTCCATAAAATTCAATTTCTTTGGCATCAAACTTACATTTTTCTTTGTTTAAAGTTCCCGTATGCGATCGAGAACCTTTCGTAATCGTATATCATGAGTCTCTTTATTTGGTGCGTACACCTGGATGTCATCAATGCAATTGATTACACCTTCGCAGCCAATAAGTATTTGTTCCATTAATTTTTGGAAAATCTCGGGTGCACAAGTTATTCCAAACATCAGACGAGTGTATCGAAACATCCCCTTTCGCGTCATAAAAGTCTTTTAATATAAATAAAAGTTATTCTAGTTAATTTAAAAGAAACACCATACAACAACAAAATAAAAAAAAAACGAATTATAATAAACAAAACCTGATGATATGCTTGCTTAACATCGAGTTTTGAAAACCACTTGGCTTCACCCAAATTAGGCAAAAAGTCATCCATAGTTGGTAACGGGTGATTTTATCGCTCGACTGCCATGTTTGCCCTGCGCATATCAACACATATCCGCACATCATCTTTTCCTTTTGGTGCGATCACTAGTGGTGATACCCACTTGGCAGCACCATTAACCTGCTCGATAATTCCTTGACGCAACATCTGTTCAATTCTTTCGTCGACTAACTTTTCCAATGCAACTGGTACTCTACGGTATGGTTGTGCTATTGGTTTCACATCTGACTTGATCGGAATATCAATCATCACACCCTTGATTTTACCAAGTGATTTATAATCGATTTCCTTTGAGTTGATGGTATTGACGCTACTAGATACTTTGTGACTCAAGATTGATTCCAATTTTCAATACCCCAAGAGCATATCCTCTTTCATATCCAAGCAACACTTTTCCGATTTCATTTGCCACATAAAAATCGGCCAAAATTTCTCTTTTCCCTGCTTTGATGACTGTGGGGAACATTCCAATAAACTTCAGTGGATATCCGCCACACGCACGAAAATCGATATCAACCTCTTTCTTCTTGTTCGTAATCACAATGTTCTTTGCCCTCAAGTCCATGACAGCTTGTCAATAACATTATATCGGACACCTGAGTCCACAATTAATTCGACGTCAATACCGCCGATAATACACCAAATCTTGTTACCCTCGTCATTTGAGTCAATGGAGAAAACGTCTTCACTTTTCTTTTCATTCGTGTCAATACAGAAAATATCATCATATTCGTCTTCAATGCATTTACATTCCGTTTTACCCATTTGTACGTTTGCTGACCTGAATTTGTTTCTTATTTGTTCAATATCTGGATTATTGTTCTTTCGGTTACCAGTGGATCTATTCTAACTTGTAGATTCACGACGAAAACAGCATCGAGAGCAATGGTCCTTTAGACCACAAATGTGACACGTCTTTCCCTTAGCTGGGCAACTATCATCCGATGCTTTGTAACCTCTCAATCCACACCGACCACAAATGATAGAAAAATTAAAGTTGTTCGAATTCAGTTTTTGAAAGCCTGCAAACTTCAGTTTTGTATCAACTTTGCAAACGCTTTCTTCTCCATATTCTTTTGATATTGAACTTGAATTAACGAGACTTGACTCTTTTCCAAACAGTTTCTGCTGTCCGGCCACCGCTGCGAAAATACGCGCCATTTTTACAATTTGTTCCAAACTGTCGTCACCACGTTCAAGTATTTTCTGGCGTAGTTTGTCAGAAAAACAGCCACTGGTGATTTGATCACGAATGTTTTCATCGAGCTGACCACAAAAATCGCAGCGCTCAGCTTGTTCCCGAAAGCGCATTATGAATATATCAACTCTTTCAGATTTTATTTTCTTCATTTGTCGGAAAATATGTCTTTCGTATGAAATATTTCAATATCATTGAACCAGCGAGTATTTAAAATGCTCCATCTGTTGAGCTAATACAACCTCTTTCTCTTATTTCAATTTTTATTGAAACAGCAAGTAAAACAAAAAAAATTCAACAAATTTGCGCTCATAATTAAGCCGCATTACTTTTAACTCACTATCTGTTGTATCTCTTTCACGTCTGTGAAGTTGGCAGGGAAAATTTCACCTCGAGTAACGGGACCAACGCAATAATTTGCAGTTTTTTTTGCATTTATTTTGCATTTCTATTGCCGATTTTGCAGTCCTCCAAACAGTGGTTGTAATCGAGTGACCTGCTAACTTCACAGTGAAGTAAGCAGGTCACATAGTGTATCTCGAGAACCAAGCATGCTATAGACTTGAAGTAAAACTCCAAATTTGCAGTTTATTTAGCATTTCAAGAAATGTAGGGTCCAAATTGTGTAGTCCTTTATTTGAAAAAAAAAATTCATACTGCCCTGCTAACTTCACAGTGAAGTTAGCAGGTCAGAGGGTATCTCGAGAAATAAGCATGCTAGAGACTTGAAGTAAGGATTCATACTGCCCTGCTAACTTCACAGTAAAGTTAGCAGGTCAGAGGTTATCTCGAGAACTAAGCATGCTATAGACTTGAAGTAAGGATCCGAATTTGCAGTTTATTTTGCATTTCAACAAATTATAGTTAAAAATTTTGAAATCCTCAATTTGAAAAAAAATACATACTATCCTGCTAACTTCACTGTGAAGTTAGCAGGTCATATAGTGTATCTTGAGAACAGGGCCGGCCCCAGCTAAACTTGCGCCCTGTGCAAGAGTTGTAGAAACCGCCCCTTTTTTATATTTTCACACATACACTGATACACATGCATAAGCCTTTTCCACATTACCCAGGAGGTTGACTTTCAATGCTTTTTTTCTATTGACGTATCCCCGGTAGGCCTCATCCTCAGTAACAAACAAATATATTTACCATAAAACATTTATATATACATATACGAGTACGAAATAAAAAATATATAACTTCATTTAAAAAAAATAATTGAATTAATTAATTATTTTAAAAACAAAATATTGTAAAAATATGTACATACATATGTATATAAACATATAAAAAATAAAAAGGAACTTCAGTTAATTTTTTCTAGAAAAAAAAGTTAAACCATAAACTAAAACGCAGCGAAGAAATGAGCAAAGGGGAAACGTTTAAACTTACTTTTCTGGCCTTACATTTTGCAAATTCAGAAATGAGATCATCAAAGTCTAAAGAATTTTTTTTGTAAAAAGTTAATTTTTTGTTTGTAATAGTTTTTTTTTATAAAGAAAGTTATTTTTTTTTTGTAAAAAAGTTATGTAAAAAATTTTAATTTTTATTTTGTAAAAATGTAAAATTGCATTGCAGCGTTATATATTTATATATTATTTATTTATTTTAATACTAACACTTTCCCCATCTTATTTTCCCTCGCTGCGTTTTAAAAATTTTGCGAAATGTTTGCGAAATGATTGCTCTGTTCTTTATTTTCGGCCTCAACAAGCCTTCGCCTTTCTAAATTCTTCCCCGAAGGCTTTTTTTTATTTATATTGGAAAAACGAATAATAAACACTTTCACAAAATACGTCACTTCTATTAAAAACTGATAGCATTTATTTAATCTTAACCAACAAAGCGAAAAAACAATTAAAACAATCCGCACCAGACCAGATACAACGCGACACTATTCTCCTTTTCCATTCTATTAAAATTTCCATATTCCATCTCCTGTGTAAGCAAGCAGGCACTTAACCCTTATACAGTGTGCAATAAGAAAACCTGCACGCTCTGACCCATATGATTCCTTATAAATAAGTTTATTTTTTAAATATTTTCCCCTGTTAGTTTTAGTATCGACTCAGTGTACAAAAAAAAACTTGCACATCCATCTACTATTGTAGTAGTAGGTAGCACAGCAACCTACCTCTTTTTCGGAGACCTTTTTTTGTTGTTTTTTTTCGTAGATGAGAAGTCACATTCAGAGCTACGGTGCATAATACAAAACCTGCACGTTCTAGCCCACGTGATTCAGTATGAATAAGTATTTTTCGTTGTCATATTCTCTATGTTAATTTTGGGACTCAGTGTGCATGAAATAAATCTTGCACATAAGAGGTGGCATGTAACTTTATTGTGTTGAGATTTTTTCTTTTGTACGAACAGGGTGAAATATTTGGAAATAGGATTGAACTTGCATGGGTCTAGTGGGATTTTTAATTCTACGATATCTTGACCCTTGAGTTAAATTTTCCTTGAATGCAACAATGAAAGTCATGTAAGTTGTGCAAGAAATAACTTAGCACGGTTGTGATGGATGTTATTTTGGGATTATTTGAAGAATGTTTGTGGTTAAAATGTAAATGGCAGTACATATTTGTTTGCGCAATATCGGATTACATTTTCTTGCTACTGGTTATGCGCCCCCAGAATGTTGCGCCCTGTGCATTTGCACATCTTGCACATATGGTTGGTCCGGCCCTGCTTGAGAACTAAGCATGCTAGGAATTTGCAGTAAGGTTCCAAATTTGCAGTTTATTTTGCATTTCAAGAAATTTTAGGTCCAAATTTTGAAGTCCTATATTTGATAAAAATTTGATACTGCCCTGCAAACATCACAGTGAAGTTAGTCTGACCTGCTAACGAGAACCGAGCATGCTAGAGACTTGAAGTAAAGCTCTTAATTTGCAGTTTATTTTGCATTTCAAGAAATTATAATTCCAAATTTTAAAATCCTCAATTTGAAAAAAATTTCATACTGACCTGCTATCTTCACAGTGGACTTGACAGGGCAGTATCAATTTTTATCAAATAAAGGACTCCAAAATGTGGACCTAAAATTTCTTGAAATGCTAAATAAACTGCAAATTTGGACCCTAACTGCAAATTCTTAGAATGCTTAGTTCTCTAAATACAGAATTTGGCTTGCTAATTTCATGTTGAAGTCAATTTTTTTTTAAATTTCTTAAAAATAAGGAATTCAAAATTTGGACCTAACAGGCGCAAACGCAGGGGGGGGGGGGGTTTGGGGGTTCATACACTATATACACTATATGACCTACTAACTTCACAGTGAAGTTAGCAGGGTAGTATGATTTTTTTTTTTTCAAATTAAGGACTTCAAAATTTTTAACTATAATTTCTTGAAATGCAAAATAAACTCCAAATTCGGAGCCTTACTTACTTCAAGTCTCTAGCATGCTTAGTTCTCGAGATACCCTCTGACCTGCTAACTTCCCTGTGGAGTTAGCAGGGCAGTACGACATTTTTTTCAAATAAAGGACTACAAAATTTGAACACAAAATTTCTTGAAATGCTAAATAAACTGCAAATTTGGAGCTTTGCTTTAAGTCTCTAGCATGCTTGGTTCTCGAGATACACTATGTGACCTGTTTACTTCACTGTGAAGTTAGCAGGTCACAAGATTACACCCACTATTTGGAGAACTGCAAAATCGGGAATAGAAATGCAAAATAAATGCAAAAAAACATCAAATTACTGCGTTCTTCCCGTTACTCTAGGTGAAAGTTGCCCTGCCAACTTCACAGACCTATCTCTTTCGTTGTGTTCGTTCTGCTCGTCGCCAAATGTAGTATCCAGTTCAAAAGGATGATTTTAATGAATAAAAATAAACGTCTATTTAGCTCAGCAGTAAGGAATCAATTAATTTTATTATTATTATTTATTATTTATTTTCAAAGACAGTATCTATTCATTAAGCTACTGTTTCATATTTGTATGTGTATAACATTTCTTGTATCGCCAGATACTACAATGCCTACTTAGAATGTGAAAGTAAATAGTAACAGAGTTGCGAAAGACAACGCTTTTTAAAGAAAAAGACAAAGTTTCGAAAACAAAAAAAGTTGTACATTAACGTACCGGATAACAGTTGGAGGAAATAGAATATGCGTAAGATTTAAGTACAACTTTAAATATTCGGATAATGTCAACTTATCAATAATAGCGAGACCTTTTCCCTTATCTAGTCTAGATACTATGTGACTGTGAAGTAATCTGTTTTCAAGATATTGAGTTTTCAAAATAATAAAATTAATATTTTATTAAAAACCCAAAAAGAATTTTTTCGAAAATTTGTATATGCAAAATTGTAAAAATTGTGTGTGTAGCCAGCTTTAGAGCCGATTTTGCAATCATCAGTTAAGTTATCAGATGAATAAATAAAGGGGTTTCCATTAAGGGCGGGTCGATTTCAAAATTGAATAAAATAAGTTGTATATGAGATATCAATAAGGTTTTATCATTATTTGACAGCCCTATCAATGACATTATGTGTGAAATAAAACATCGTTCAAATGGCCAACGTGGCTACGCTGGGTGGCGCGGATTCGAAAGGTCTAGTTTTCGATGTCTTTGGCGCATAAATCAGGCTGAATTTGACCAATGGCATCGAATATGTTGTCTTTGAGGCCCGGGGTGGTTTGCGGCTTATTTGCATAGACCTGTGACATAAGAAAGCCCCACAAGAAAAAGTCCAAAGGGGCCAAATCACACGATCTTGGTGGCCAATTCACGTCGCCTTGGCGCGAGAAAACCATGCCATGAAACCGCTCGTGCAGAATATCGATAGTCTTGAGCTGTGTGGCACGTAGCGCCATCCTGTTGAAACCATATGTCTTCGGTGTCCATAATATCCAATTCAGGCCACAAGAAGTTGGTGATCATCGAGCTATAGCGATCACCGTTGACGGTGATGGCCTGGCCAGCATCTTTTTCGAAGAAGTACGGACCGATGACGCCTCCAGCCCAAAATCCACACCAAAAAGTAACTTTATTTGGATAAAATGATTATTATAGCAAAACACAAACAAATTTTTGTTTTATTCGAAGAATAAGTATATTAGCTGAAGTTCAATTGGCTTTAGAAAAATTGACCCTTAGTCTAAATAAATCAGCTTGTTTTGTGGTATAACCTTCAAAATTAAAAGTTCAAATCAAATAACTTTAGATCATAACGCCAGATCACGTAAGACTAAAATGATTACGTTTTTTTGGATTTTACCATTTTAACTTTAATGCAAATATGTTTATCACTACTACTACACAAGTAAGGTAGTGTCACACTTAAATTGCGTTAGGGTCGACTTAACTTGACTATCATTTTTAATTTTGCGGTTTTAAAAAAGGAATATTTGCAATCTCAACTTTATTGGAAAATAAAATACATATAATCATCTGGCTTTAAGCATTTGGCTAAAGCATTGAATATTAATTTTTTTTTTTTAATTCAAAATCTTCAACTTGACAATTCGAAAATCATTGAATGAAACAATTTGAATTAAAGAGAAGCTTGATGTTTCTTTTCACAAAATCACACCCTTCTTCTGACCACCCCTACCTCCACCACCAAATCAACGGACTCTTGCGATTTGTTTCCTGTCTCGATTTAACTTTTACCCGCGATATAATTTTGATGTAAACTATGCAAAATACCCTTTATATTGAAAGTAAAAGCCCGGCATATGCAAATGTAATGCTTAATCAGGATTCATGAATCATGCTTTTGAATTCTTTCGCTTTATAATCATGGGCTATTTCCGATCCAAGCTTGAGATTTTTCCCTCGAAGGTCCTGTCTGGATACGATGCAACCATTATACAGCGTTTGCTCAAGCTACCTGTAGCTGTAGGTACCTTAAAATCTTTCTTCTTTTTTTTATAAGTTGTTCGACTATAACTGAATCGGTGATTGTTAAAACAACATAAGTAACAGAATTTTCAAAATCACTTTTATTATGGTTTTGCACTGCCTAGGGGTAGAGCTTTAGGTTGAGAACATAAAAAACATAAATTGATACCTGAAACACACGAAAATTCGATCGCGAAATCGGCATTTAGTGCTAAAACAACAAATCTGTTCTGCCATTTTGACAAATGAGTGCAAAAACACATTGGGCCCTACCAATAATCAAATTTAGTAACGACTTAAATATTTAAGGAAAGTAGGCCATAATAGTATGGACTACAAAAAATTTACCGTACATGTTATGTTTCATATTTTTGAGTCGTTACGAATATTCATTATTTAGGGTCCACCTAAATATTTTAGTTATACCATGGTTGGTTTATTATTTAGAGCCCGTACAATTATGGTCCATTTTACTTAAATATTTAAGTCGTTACTAAATTTGATTATTGGTAGGGCCCATTAAGTGCATGCATTTAATTTCTTTTTACACCCAACGCTGGCAAAACGTAGTAGGCCAACGGTTGTTTTTGAAGTTTCTTTGATAATTATATTATTCCTCACTAACATTTCAGCATCGGTATGGCTTCATAGAAGTTATTAGTAGCTTCTATTAAGCCGAACCGAAACTGACTGACAATTGTCAGTCAGTTGTTTGTGGTCTTTCGAGTTGTTGGTCTCTTAAAAAAGTTAAAATTGATTAAAATATGAACAACAATATTGATTCTTGTTTGGAGATAAGGCCAAGAAAAAGATCGAACAATGCGAGCTCATACAAAAGAAACGTTATTAAAAAGCCACGTACATATATGTGGAGCGGAGTAAGCACAAGTCACAAAGGGAAGCCTGTCAAGGCATTGCTATGGGTTCAGATTGCATGTATTTTTTTCTTTTCTTTTTGCAATGGCTACCTATTACAATTATTTTTCATAATAAAGATGTTATCGTTAATGCTACAATCTAATTAGTATTTTAATAAATTTCTGACTCTAAGCTGTGTTTTTATTTATTTTTGTTTGTACTTGTTTTTTTTGTTTAATAAAATACTGAACTCTTAACTTTTATTTTTTTAATTTTTTTTTATTTTATTCATTTTCAGTTGATTTTTCTAAGACTTACGTTGCAAATTGAGTGTTAAAACAACATAATTTAAAGTATTTGAGTTGTTTTGGCTCTCAACAAAACGTTTGGTGTTAAAACAACATAAAAAATTAAGTTAGTTTTTTAAAAATCTCCTTTGCTAAAAAGATTTTTTTTAAAACCTTAAACTGCTTACAACTCACAGAACTACCCCTAATCAGATTTTAAAGTTAAAATTGTCAAGGTGGCCGCGTCCTCAAAAATATAAGGTTTTTTGTCTCTCCTGTAAAAAAAAATGTCACTTATGTTGTTTTAACAATCACCGATTCAACTATGATAAGGGTCATTAATACAAATTTATTAAACGTGATTCAATCAAGTTGAAAAATGTATTACTTAAATTAAGAACAATAAAAATAAAAATTAAATTAAAAGAAAAAAACACAAGCATCTCTATTAACCCCTCCTTAATTGTTTATAAAATTTCTCAAACAAAAATGGCTACATATTGATCTGACTGGAAACAATATTAAAACAATACATAATGCTCTTTAGTAGTTTATTTCGGTTACACGTTATACCATAGTTACAAACTATGCATTAAAATGAAAATCCTCAAGTGCGAGAATGTTTATAGATACGGAACCCATCAAAGGACTTTCAACTGGACCCACATCAATGTGGTGGCATGGCAACTAAGCCCAGTAGCCCATAAAATATTTCCCTTCATACATAACAAAGTATGTTAAATATCTATTTTGCTGTTTCACTATTCCGTTGCGAGATATGTATTAAGTTCTCTCATTGCTTTGTTATGTTGTAAAGGTTTTACATACAACTGGGTACCTCTACCTTAAGCTGATCCGAAAGCACCGTTATCCTAAGTGATTTATTGTAGTTTTCCTCGGTAGACCCTTTTGACCACTATTCAGAGAGCTGTATCCTTTAAATAAATACCTCACTTACTTAGCATTTTTCTGGCAATGTTCAACTAGGTATGTATGTATATTGAATTTTTGGAAATAACTTTAAAAGGCTTTTCAGTGTTAATCCATTATGGAATTTCTCTCTCTCTCTCTCTAGAATCAATTTGTCATTATTTGCACATGTTTACGTTAATTGGACACAATTTAGCGAACTTTTGGAGCCTTCCTCCTACTAATAATGTTGCAAAAGGAAAATATACCTACCTGTCTTGTTACGATTGACACAAAAGTTGGAGGAACAAATAATCGATTTCTTTAAATCATCCTTAAATTGGTATAAGACAAAATATTAAATATGGTTTGTATGATTTAAACGACGCTACGTATCTTTCAATACTTTGACTACCAATTATATTTTTATATCTTCTGATTACTGAAAAATATTTCGCCCTCTTCCCTTAGCGAAAACATGAATTTACGCCTGTTTTAATTCATTGTATATAAGCCCACGAAGACTTAGCACTTATTTTATCAACGGAAGAGAAATTATTAAAAAAATCTTCTTCAATATTTTTACCTCTACTTCCGTTAAAATGCATGTTTCTTTTTTTTTTGTAGTTGTTTTTAATTTTAAATTTACAACATGAAGATGGTAGATGTGTTTTCATAATAAAAATGAATGCTAAGTGAAGAAGAAGATTTTGTATTCCCTCTCTCTCTCTCTCTCTCTCTCTATCTAACTCACTCTCCTTCCGGTGCATGGAAACAATATTCTTTTATCGTTAATTGGAGCTTAAAATCCAGTAGGAACCTCTTGGTTGTGAATTTACGAAATACTTCAGATTACTGCACAGAAATTAAGTAGTTTCTTAATGTATGCTTTACACATGTACGTTGGTTCACATATTTCACAGCGAGAAATATCGTCCCTGATGAATTTTATAGCTGAATTCTTCAATCAATTCACTAGCCAAATAATAAAAGAAAACGTCATGTAATGATTTAGTCAGTGAAGAGTCATGCGAGGTTTCCTCAGTTCATAGATTTGAACCCACTTTTTGCTTTGTGTGTAGAAAACAACAAAACAACAGCAATCAATTCACGAGCCAGATAATAAAAGGAAACGACATGTAATTATTTAGTAAGTGAAGAGTCATGCAAGGTTTCCTCAGTTAAAAGATTTGAACCCACTTTCTGTTTTGTGTTTAGAAAACAACCCTTTCTTTCGTTGAATTAAAAATTGCTTTTGCTAGGGAAAATTATGCGATGAAAAAACAGTTGAAAATTCAAGTACAAATTCATCAGTTCATCGTCTATGTCCACTCATATGCTTTGTAAAGTGTGCACCGCCATCATTGTGTGTTTTGATAGAACCCAGTATGAAATATTCAAAAAATCGCTACTGAAAAAGTAGCTTTTTCCTCAAGGAAAAGAAGTATCATCAATGAATTTTCTTGTGATTCCTTTAATGAAATTAACATGGGCTTGGCCTTGGAGGTAAGTAGGTGTACCCATTTTCGGTGAAGATTCTGTAATGAAATCACCGATTACATGGAATCATGAAATTCATGAGTTCAGTTTCTTGGTGAAAAAACTGATACTTGAGATGTGATGATAATTCAATGAAAAAGGATATATGAAATCGCTGCGCTCGTGGAATCAGCGAATTCATAACTTCTTTTTCTTGGTTGAAAATACTGATTCCTGAGATGTGATGATTTCGTCAAAGAAAAAGGATACATGAAATCGCTGCGCTCGGGGAATCGTCGAATTCATAACTTCTTTTCCTTGGTAACCTTAAGAAAATAGTTCTTATGGTGTGATGCTTTCTTGACAAAAAAAAATAGATGAATTTCATGATTTCATGAACATAGTGATTTTCTTACAAAATAAAAACTGTTCATCATTGTGGGATTCCCTAAAAAAGAGTCCATTACAAATGTAATGGAAATATTATGTTAACCTAATCTTATAAATAGCACTGCATGAATACACTGTGAATTTTATTTTTCCAGAAAAAGTTTTGTTATATATTTTTCTCGCAATCTGCATTACTGCATTACCCTTCGTGCGTAGATTCATCAAATATGGAACTTACTTGTTTTCTGTTTTTTTCTTCTCGTAAGCAAAAGAGTGGATTTACACAACGAACTCATGAACTTATGCATTACTTTACATCAGTAGAATCATCGAGTATGATTTTTTAGTTGAATAACTCATGCCACTGAAATGATGCAGGAAAAAATTATTGCGTTCATTTGTGTATTAATTTAAGTTTTTTGTTGTTGTTGTCTATTCTCTACATTTTTGCTTGAGCACAGTACAACATGCTACTTAAATTGCAAACTGGTGACCGGCTGCATTACTTTTAATGAGTGAAATCAATGCATAATCTCTCCTACATGAATGCGTCATATAGGATTTAACCAATGAATTTTTCATTGAGGAGCATATTTCCTACTGGGAAGTTGATTTTTTTTTGTGTTCTCTGTGTTGATATTGTCTACTGACAGAATCGAAATTCAGTTTAACGTGGACACCTGCCAACTAAGGCCTTATTCCACGGTGAGCCTACCCACAATAACGGAGTCAAATTTAGTGTTGACCACCACCCTGTGGAAGTGTTAACCACCCCAGTAGCAATTCTGTGAACATGTTGAGGCATGCCCACACCCTTTGCTGAAGAGCGAGGTCTATCTAGCACCTATTGCACCCAGAACCCCTAATAGAGGTCCTACATGCCATATGCTGTCACGAATTGACCAACCACAGCCACCACGATACTCCCACAAGGTAGAAGACAGCGGCCGAGTGTACAGACCTCACGCCCAAAAGCCCACTACAGCCTATCCAACCTACATCAACCTACAATACCTGATTTTCTCAACAAGCGAGAACCTGAGCATGCACTGCCCAGGCCGTTCAACACCAACAACACGAATACCCTTTACAGAGCGCACGCATAGATAATGCATGCACTCATCTATACTGTGAGTCCAAACCCCCGACAGCATGACCAAAAGCTAAAACAAGGACACACATATCAACTACTGCCAGTTGCAATCAGTAAGTTCACGCACGAGCCGCAAGTCACTATGCACCCCCAGATCGACGCGCCCCCAATAGCAAGGCACATGATCAGGTCATCCAGGCACACATGGCAGGCACCCCAAACCCCACACCATCCCCTACCATAGATCCTGCCCCAGTGTCACCAGGTTAAGACCCAGGTACAAAGGGCGCTTTCACCATAGCAGGGGGAAGCGTTGGGGAGAACCCATGCCCAGCAGCGGGCAAGTCAGGATGAGACTGAAAAGCCCCGGTCCCGCCCGAACACAACCAGCCATAAGCCCAAGGAGTTGCGGACGATGTCCTACCTGACAGAGCACCAGGTGACCCCGGAAGCACATAGCCGCAGTCCGCACTAAGCCCCATGCAGATCTAGAGCAATTAACCCTGACTTCATGTGAACATGAAGTCAAGTCCTGCCAACAGAGACCTCCAATGGGAGAACCACAATTACCTAGCAGTGTCTAAAACAAAAAACCAACACAATGCCACTACTGTCATCGAGTTCGGAAAACCCGCTCAGCATAGATGGCAAGATTGTCAGTCGTCTCCTTTGTTAAGAGGACACGACTAAAATCCCAAGCATCACCTATCCGCACAATACCCATAGCAGAGAGATCCCTGAAGTGGGCATATCGCGGACACTCAACAAGTACATGCCTCCAGTCCTCTCTTGTAGCTCCACACCCACATTCCGCCGATTCAGCCAGGGTCCTTTCATGCAAAAATGCATTCAAGGAGCCATGGCCGGTCAGCAGAAAGCCCGTGAAGAGTGAGAAATCCAGGCATCCCCTACCTCCCACCATAACCCTCTCGGAAGCAAACGAGAACTCAGGGAGAAACTCAAAGGTTACTCGGCCCTTCTCACTCCCCGTCCAACGCTCATGCCACCTACTCATTACACATTCCCTGAGAAGAGCATTCCTCTCCTGTCTGCCAAGACTCTGTGCCGCCCTGCACTCGCTCCAATCAGATGCCGGCAGCTGCAACTGTCTCCGTAACCTGCCGGCAATACCTTTTCGTATTACCTCCAGGTCCAGAGGAGGCACACCCGCCAACACCTGAAGAGCGTCGGTAGACACAGTCTTGCACACCCGAAGTGAACCAAGGAGCAAGATCCTCTGAACTGAGAGAATCTTGCTTCTTCCTGTCACAGTCTTGACAGTATCGTACCATACACATGCACCAAATGTTGCGCATGCAACAAATAGCCCATTGTATATCGTAAGAACTGCACGCATAGTCAGGCCCCAGTTACACTCCAACATCCTGCTCACAGCTGGCACAAGAGAACCAAGCTTTGCCCTCACCTGCAATAGGTGAGGAACAAAGTTCATCCTCTCGTCGATAGTAAGCCCAAGATACCTGACTGTCGTCACATACCTCAGACTTACCCCACCAGCCCTTACACATGGAGGCCGCGTCAAGGATAATTTACCCTTGAGCAGCATCATGTTGGTCTTCTCCACAGCTACCCCCACCCCGACACCCGCACCCCAGGCACACACCATATCCATAATCTCAGTGCCCCTACCTTCCAGCTCAGCACGAGACTGGCTTTCAACAAGGACAAGGAGGTCATCAGCATATGCAATGCACCTGTAGCACAACTGCAGTGGAGAGAGACGCTGCAGCAGAGGATCCATCATGAGGTTCCAAATGTAAGGTCCCCCAACAGACCCCTGAGGACATCCTCTCTCTACCCTTACCGTGACCGAGTCAACTGGACTGTCAACGCGAGCGACTCTGTCAGAGAAATAACTCTTCCAGAGACCGGACTCGTGACATCCAACCTCGGCCAACCTCCTCCCAACAGACACCCAATCAAGATAGTCAAATGCCCCCTTAAAGTCGATGAAAATACCAAGCACATATTTGCTGGCAGATTGACCGACAGAGTCCTTGACATAGAGCCATGCATCTTCGATACTGCGACCTGGTCTGAAACCATACTGGAATGGAGATTGCTCAGGGATGCACTCCATCAATCTGTCAACCAAGACCCTTTCCAACACTTTTCCAAGTACTGGAAGAAGGCTGATTCCTCGATAAGATCTAGGATTAGTCCTGACCTAATCGTTAGATTTCAGAAGAACTATCACCCTTGCACATTTCCATTCCAGGGGAAAATAATTCTCCCTGAAGCAGCACGAGTAGAGAGCCATCAGGTATTCGGGGACCAACGCCCAGATGGCCTTAACCATTCTACCCGTCAGTCCATCGAACCCCGGTGACTTCCTCGTTTTAAGTCTAGCGATGGCACCACTTATCTCCTCCTCGTTCACCATGGGAGCCGATTCAAGCAGATCCACAGGTGGGTCTACCTGTTCGGCACCCCTGGGGAAAAAGGAGTTCATGAGCGCCGTTGTACAATCCCTCCATGACGTGAGAACAACGCCCCCGTCATGGATGCACCCTACCTCAAAGGACTTCCTTCCCCGACAAACATTGTAGAGGCGACCCCAAGGATCATCTCGATGCTCGTCGGCGAAGGACCTCCATTCCTCATTCTTCCTGTGAGCAAGCATCCTTTTGTATTCAGCCAAGGCTCGTCTATAGACAAGATTGATCCAAGTCTGCCAGCCCACGTCGTCTGCAGTACTGGAAGTGTTCACGCAACCTCCTCACTTGGGCACGCTTCTCATTCAAGTCTGATTTCCACCACTTCACCTTTCTCGGATTCGTCTTATGGCTCCTCCGGAAGAGCTGGTCGTTGACATCCCATACACACTCATTCAATCTGGCAACCTTGTCATCAATCTCGAGACCCCGAAAGGCGTCCAGCGACATTGACAGAACCTTTCTTGCAACCTCATTCTGGTAGAACACCCAGTCAACCCTGTTGAGATACTAACGCTTCCCGTCCCGGGCCACATTGGCAGCCGGATTACCATCAGGAGCAGCGATCACAACCTGCATGAGACTGTGATCACTAACCCCTTGAGCTCTCCGGATGGACCAATGCAGCTCGAACCTACGCAGCGCCGGCATATTTGCCAGGGTCACATCAATGTCACTCTGACCATTCGGACCATCAAAAGTGAAAAGGTCGCTGGGCTCATTGAGAACACCCATGCGATTCGCGGCAATTAATTCGCTTAACAGATCTCCCCTACTGGCCCTGTGAGACTCGGACGTATGTCCTGTCATCTTACTGAACCAGACAGGAGAGACTGCATTAGCGTCAATGCCAAAAATCGCAGGCACATCCCCAACGCGCTGCAGCAACCCGTCAAGGTATACCAGGTATGGTTCAATGCTTAAGGGGTGCTTAAAGTAAAGGCTACATAAGAAAAGCCTACCAAAGCCGCCCTCGACACTGACACATACTCCCCATTCACTCGAGTCGAAGAGTGAACACACAGTGTTTACGTCGTTCACTACAACAGCGGCACCGCCCCTGCCGTCAATGAACGATCTTGTTTGCATATGTGCAGGAAGGCCTGTTACTTGTCCCTCGACAAGGTAAGGCTCCTGCAACAATGCAAAGCCAAACTGTGCCTCACACATCAACTGCCCCAAATCATGCATAGCGGCCCTGGAGTTCTGACAATTAAATTGGAGTAGTTTAACTTCCATTTTAATGTCGAGCACCCGCCCTCGCCACTGCAGCAGCATAGACTGGACAGTCCATTGTCAGCATACATTGAATGGCGTTGCCACATTCCCGACTAGAGTACCCAAACTGGCCACAACGCCAACACACGGACTGCGTCTGCCTACACTTGTACTTAAAATGGTCTAGGCTAAGGCACCGGTTGCACCACGGGACCAACGGTTTTTCCTTTATGGGAAACGACAGATGCTTAATATAGCATCTGCCCTCCCCCACAAGGACTCCGGCAGCCCTAGGGCTACATTCCAGGGTAACGTCCAAACGCCCATCACCCACCGACCAAGTGCAGAGACGAACCTCCCTTCCAAATTCCTCTTTGGTGAGCTTATCCAAGTTCAACTTGTGTAGCTCACCCAGGAAGTCATCAGGTGAGATCCTCCTCTCCATCCCCCGCACGGCGACAAAAACGCCCTTAGACGCCACTGCAGACAGTCCTACTTCCCCCACTTTCTTGTGCGCCATAAGCGCATTCCTCTTAACTACCGAGGGTGTGCGAACCAGTACACCACCGCGCCTGTCAGCAACCACAGAGTGGATCCTGACACCCACCGCGGGCACCAGCTGCTCCTCCACCTTTTTCCTAATGTCCCCAGGGGTCTCATTCTTCCCTCCCTTCAACACCACCGACCACGTCTCGGTCGGCTTGGCAGACCCGGCATCAGGTAGTAACACCTGCGCCTTACCCACCAAGCCTCCCGGGATCGCAGCCGAGTTCGCCACTTGCGCAAACGAGGGCCGCTCCGCAACCGGAATGCCAACGCCCAATGATCCGGCAGGCTTGGACCCACCAGCACCATCACACGCCACCGCCGACCGCCCGGCAGAGGACACAGACATACGATCAAGTCTCCCCCTTAGTCTCTCGTTAACCCCACTCAATTCTAGGACTAATGCCTCATATTTGGCAGTAAGGTCCGCCACCCTACCTCCTACCTCAGGATGCTCAGAAATGAGCTTCACCGCATCTACTCTAATTTTGTTGGACCTCTCTATTACGGAACCCAACCCTAGGTTTTCGTCCAGACCAGACGATTAATCCTTGCCCACAATCTTACCTACAGATCCCCCTTTGCTTAGCCCACCAACAGTTCGTCCAACAGTAGTAGGAACAACCTTGGGAGTCCCACTGTTAGGCGGAACCTCCAAAGGAGCACCTGGTTTTGGTGCATTGTTACCACCCGCCACCACCGACGCCAGAGCCTTAACTTCAATGGACTACTACCAGCCACCACATACTCTGCCAACGGAGGAACCTCATTCACAACGCCCAGAGCCTGCAATGCTGCCGGTTGCAGTCCACCATTGCCACCTCCAACACTACCACCACCGGCCACTACTGATTTTGCCAACGAGCCAATCATCCAATCATCGAAGGTACCATCCTATCTTCAATGTCTACCAACTCCACTACTGCTTGCACGTTGCGCTTCTTGGGGACCAGAGAATCAGAAGCCGAGGAGTCTGCCTTAGCATCCTTCTCGACTTGCCTCTTCCTGGCCTTCACCGACCCAGCAATAGACCGCTGTCTCCATGGCAGAATCATCCGCCATGGACATGGACGAGTCCGATGCCAGCGGAGCACCCTCAGTGGGAGCCTTCTTGGCCCTCCGGCCTTTCCTTCCCTTCCCTTTCATCTTAACCTTCTCTACCACTGTGTTGGATTTGAGGTACTTGCTACGCTCCGAAGGAGGTACCTTAAATCCAACATTGACCTCACTCTCACAGTCAGAGCTCAGTCCCACCATATCTTCTGCGCTCATTTAAAAAATAGAGTACTCACCTGAGCTTCTCACTCTCAACTCAGTGCTGCTAGGCACTATACTACTCCTGTCCACTTCACAATTTTCTGTTCTCTTTAGACACTTATTTCACTTTGTAACTCTCTCTGAGTTTCTGCTGTACATTAACTCTCTCTGAGATCTCTCTAAACACTAGTGCTCTCGACTAACTACACTACACTACTTTAAAAAAGCTAGAGCACTTACCAAATACGTCTAGTGAATTTCCATTAAAATAAGGCAATCTCAGATTGTCTGAAAGTATTTAAGTTGTTGGTTAATCGCCACTTTGTATTTGCATAAGTGAAGCGGTGATTAACCAACAACCACTGACCTAGTGATTTCACATTAATTTAAAGTTCTAATTCTTTATTTTAATTAACCAATCACAAATTCACAACACAACAGAATTAATGAATTCACTATTTATTTAATTTTCTTCACATTTTTCATATTGAATTAACTAATTGCTGAATAAACAAATACTTATCTTGTGA
Organism: Melangyna quadrimaculata; assembly: GCA_949320155.1. Lineage (NCBI taxonomy): Eukaryota > Metazoa > Arthropoda > Insecta > Diptera > Syrphidae > Melangyna > Melangyna quadrimaculata. The sequence continues at coordinate 109,224,751 of OX439483.1, forward strand.
ATTGACAATTGAATTTTCATAACCTTTTTCATCGAAAATATAGAACCGATGAATAAACCACATACATTTATGTAGTGAATTCACAGATTATGCAACCACCATGTTTTTCATCACCTAGGTTGATGAATAAACAACTTCCAACGAAGTAGCAGGACTGGCCACGAGACGAGACTCTGCGAGACTTTCGTAAGGCTGGTCTCGGTCTCGTTAAAATCGAAAATTTTCAGTCTCGTCTCGATCTCGTGTCGGTCTCGTATAATTAAGTCTCGTCTCGGTCTCGTCTCCGAAAAATCTGATTTTCGGACAACCTGTTTATTATTGGAACGAAATATTTTCATTATAGTTTGAATCGGTCTCGTCTCGGTTGGTCAAAAGGCAGTCTCGTCTCGTCTTGGTCTCGTCATGCGAGACCGAGATCGAGAACGAGTCTTTTCTCGTCTCGTGGACAGCCCCAGAAGTAGTGATTTCGTTGGGGAATTTTCACTAGATTTTCAGCATGTGCTTCCCGCCTAGGACATGCCAATGCTAATTTCATCAAAGGAATCCGCTGAAAAGTGGACGGTTCAGCTGCCATTCCTTAAGGAAAAAGCTGATTTTTCCTCAATGAATTTTTGATTTTTTTCCGCTGGGTAAAGCAACTTACGTTTACAATCACTTACTATACAATATACATGTAGGTATATGTGCATGAGAAGATATAAATAATTAATCTTAAAAGCCATTGGAATAAAAATACAGAAACTATAGTTTTGTTTGTTAATTTAAAATGAAATGAAATAACATATCATTAACGATTCAAAATCGCAATACATATTGAATACATAATACATTAAGAGAAAATGAATGATTTTAGTAAGTGCTGCTGTTGTTCTGAGTCTCACTTTTTGTAGTAAATAAATCTATTTTTCTTGAGAAATTGTTAAGAGTCTAGGATTAACTCTTTAAGAAAAAGGTGTTGGGAACAGGAATTTCGTTTGTTTAGAAATGTCGTTATAGACCAAAACTTACTTACTTTACTTTTGATGGCACTCACAGCCCAGGATGGGCTTCGGCCTCAACTAACAAGCCCCTCCAGCCAGCTCTGTCCCTAGCTAGCCGCTTCCAGTTGCGCACACCGAGTGCTTTGATGTCGTCATTCAATTGATTGCGCCACCTGTTACGGGTTGTTCCTCTGCTGCGTACCCCATCGGGGTTGGATTCGAAGACTCGTCGGGCAGTTGCGTTGCTGTCCATACGCTCCACGTGCCCCAGCCATCTCAGCCGCTGTATTTTCAGCTTTTTGACCAGGTCAACGGCGCTGTATAGCCCGTATAGCTCGTCGTTGAATCTTCTCCTCCATACTCCTTCGATACACACCGGACCGAAAATCACACGAAGAATCTTCCTCTCATAGCACCCTAGCAGATTTTTATCCGAATCTTTCAGTGTCCATGCTTCTGACCCATAAAGCAGGACCGGGATGATTAGGGTCTTGTATAAAGTCTCCTTGGTTCTCTTAGAGAGGGCCTTACTACTTAAACGCCTTCTTAGACCGAAGAAACAGCGGTTGGCAAGAGTAATTCTTTGCTTGATCTCTGCACTGATGTCATTCTGCGATGTAATAGTGGAGCCCAGGTAGACAAAGTCCTTGACAACTTCGAAGTTATATCTATTCATCGTGATATTTTGCCTGAGTCGACGATGTTGAGATCCTTTCTCGATAACAGCATATAATTCGTCTTGTCCTCATAAACCGTCAATCCCATTTTAGCCGCCTCCGATTCAATGCTCGCAAATGCCCCTGCCACAGCTCGCTACGTTCTGCCGACAATGTCTATGTCATCCGCATATGCAAGCAATTGAACGGACTTTTGATAGACTGTACCACTGGTGTTGACATGTGCGTTGCGTACAATGGCTTCAAGAACGATGTTGAATAGGTTGCATGATAACGTGTCGCCTTGCCTCAATCCTTTCTCAATCCTTGACGGAGCAGCGAGATTTCTCCATCGTCATCCTGCACAGGCGGACGAGTTTGGTAGGGATGCCGAGACCCGACATGGCTCTGTATAATTCGTCCTTTTTCACGCTATCATACGCGACTTTAAAATCGATAAAAGGTGGTGTGTATCGATCTGGAATTCCCGGGATTCTTCTAAAATCTGTCGGAGTGTGAACATTTGATCGACGGTTGACTTGCCTGGCCTTAAACCGCACTGATATGGGCCGATCAGATCGTTGACAAAAGGTTTTAAGCGGTCACACAGGATGGCTGACAAGATTTTATAAGCGACGTTTAGGAGACTAATTCCTCTGTAGTTGGTACATTTCAGAACATCTCCCTTTTTATGGATGGGGCACACTATACCGAGGTTCCATGGGCACACTTTCCTCCGACCAAATTTTGCAGATGAGCTGGTGTATGCTCCTAGCCAATTCATCTCACGCTGATTTAAATAGTTCGGCTTGTAAGCCATCCGCACCAGCAGCCTTGTACGACTTAAGTTTGGATATCGGCAGCCGCACTTCGGTTAGGTCGGGTGGACGGAACTCTTGGCCATCATCGCCCAAGTTGAATGGAGCGTTCTGCCTATTAGCGGCATCTTGGCTGTCTTCGCCATTAAGCAGCCTAGAGAAGTGTTCTTTCCAGATCCTCAGCACTGACTGTGTGTCTACTACCATATTCCCACTCTTATCTCGGCAGGTTTCCGTTCTAGCCTTGAATCCTTGGGTGGATCGCTTCACCCTCTGATAAAATTTTCGAACATCTTCCCTACCGCTACAACCCTCAATAGACTCTAACGCCCGCTTCTCGTGCTCTTTTTTTTCCTCCTGAGCAGTCGGCGTTCCTCTTTTCGTTTCAGCCCGTAGAGCTCCCGGGCCACTCTGAGCAGCTTTTGTTTGAGTCTGCAGCATTGCCTGGTAGGCCTCGTCCTTAGCTGCATGCGCTAGCCGGTACTCTTCATCGAACCAGGGGTTTCGTTGTATTCGCCTAGTGTAACCCAGCACGTCAGAGGCGGCACTTCTGATGACTTGTTGACAGTGTTCCCACTGGTCCTCTGCACTTTATGCTGGTGGAGGACCTCCTGAGAGATTAAGAGTTACGTGGTCTGCAAAAGTTCTGGCGGTCTCTTGCGATTTAAGCTTCTTGACATCGAATCTTTTCACAGCATCGGCTCTGCGTTGTCGCGTCATGGATATCCGCATACGTAGTCAAGCTACCACCAGGTAGTGATCCGAGTCAATGTTGGCCCCTCGGAACGTTCGGACGTCCAAGATACTGGAAGCATGTCTCGCGTCTATCGCAACGTGGTCGATTTGGTTGACGGTTAGTTGATCACGCGACCGCCAAGTCCCCTTGTGTATATTGAGGTGTGGGAAGTAGGTGCTTGAGATGATGACATTTCGCCCCGCCGCAAAGTCTGCCAGCCTGTGCCCGTTGCCGGAAGTTTCGTCGTGTAGGCTGTGTCCTCCGACTATCGAACCAAAGATGCCCTCCTTTCCGAATCTTGCGTTGAAGTCACCAAAAATGATCTTCACGTCATACTTCGGGCACATATCATACGTTGTCTCCATGAGATCGTAGAATGCTTCTTTGGTTGAGTCCTCTCTCCCTTCATGGGGGGCGTGAACACAGATCAGCGAAATGTTCTTAAATTTGCCTTTGATGCGGATTGTGACCAGGCGCTCGCTTACACTTCGGAAGCCCAAGACTTCTTGCCTAAGTCTTCCCCTTATCACAAAATCAATACCAAAGAGCCGCTGACCCTGTTCCTTCAAGCACCCGCCGTAGTAGATGTCACACGTTTTCAGTCTCCGTATGCCCTCTCCATCCCATCGCACTTCCTGGATGGCTGTTACGTCAGCCTTTAGCCTGTCCAGGTTCTCCACTAATTGTTCGGCTGCACGTGTTCTGTATAAGGACAGGACGTTCCACGTGCAGATCCCAAATTCATTGTCCTTGTTTCGTTTGCTGGGGTCGTCAACTTTAAAATCATCCATATCCGAGGCTTGTTGTTGTTTCGGAACAACTTTTTTTACGTTTTAGGGAAGTTACCCCGACGCACAACCCCCGACCCGGAGGACCAGACCCTTCGTATAACTCCAAGGGTAGGGAGCCAGATAAACCGCTCCTTATTGGCCTGAGCTACAAATATGTCGTAGTAGCCCATATAAGGTGTTCACTAAGTAGTTCAACCTAAATGGAACTGTAGACGCCACCGTTGATTCCATCTAGAGAATTCGTCCGCTGCCGCCTCGATGAAAGGAGAATTGCCTTAGTGGGAACACTCCTCCTCCCCCCCTCTCTCGTTGGCTGTCCCCAACAGCTTTCCACGGGGATTTAAACCCCGTCTCCAGCTGAGGTACTAGACACCCGATGTTCACCACTAGGAGGTGATAGTAGGAGTTGGTAGACAGAGGTGGGTTTTGAGAAAAACCTGTGGACGCTTGTGTCCTCTTGAATGCACATAACTACCCTTTTGACCAAGAACCCACAGCAAATTTCGAGGTTTGAAAATGAACCGAAAAAAAAGTATATGAGTCGAAAGTTGTGGTAAGGCTAATGAAACAAATGAAAGTCTTGCAGTCCCTAAGGCTTAAGTGCGTAATAGCAATTCAAAAAACCCAAAAAATTAACTTTGTGGAAAATTGTGTTAACTTAGATTTTGTTATGAATAGTTTTATAAAATGATTTTTCAGCTCAATTTGTCTCGTCTCATCTCTCAGAACATAATGCCCTCCTCAATAGTTTCTTATGTGCTACTCTTTTATGTGTATCTCCTTCATGGCGTACTTTATGTGTGTGTGTGTGGGTGTACTAAAAATGTTTTCTGTCTCTTTCAATTGTATGAACCAAAAAGTTTGTTTACACTTCCCTATATATTGATCCCCTAATTAAAAATCCGTATGTCCGACCGGTACCATTGCATTGATTTCCATGCTCTCTAGCTTAGGCATCAGCGTCGTTAAGAAATAAAAAGAAGGCTTGGTTTGAGTTGCACTGGTAACTTCCCATTCATTGGTATCCTTTTTGGTTATAAGAAAATAGTGAATTCAAGATCATGGAAAACCTTATTAGATGTTTAAGTGCAATCAAATGAAATGTAAGATTTAACCATTTGAACTGGAGAGATTGGGGACAAAAACAGTATTTTTTTTAAATCGCAGTAGTAAAAAAAACAGCTTACAGAAGTTCTGTTATGACGTTATAACATGCAAAATAAAATTTATCTGAAGTCGATACCTTTCTTTGTTCTCGAGATATGGTAAACGAATAAGAGTCACAAACACACGATCACACGAAGAAACGTACACACACACGCAGTCATCTGTCTTAAGACGATGGATTTAAAATCGTGGAGAAATGTCGGCGCAGCGTGACTGCATTGGATGTACTTTACTTTCAAACTAACCCTTTGAACACAATGGGATGCAGCTGTAGCTAAAACAATCACTGTAGTATAATCTATCAATAAAAACGCTCACTTATGTAGCAAAGGACGTCTACAATGATGTAGCGCATCATCACATCTGTTTTGAATTGTAAATTTATTCGAGACGTGTTCAACGCATATGAAATTTATATTTGAACTGAATTTGAATGATAGCTGACTATAAAAAAGATAAAAAAAACTTCTCAAATACATTGAACGTTCCCAAAAAAAGTGAAAAGTCAAAAAATGACATGGGAAACCCATACGTCATTTCAAATGCAGCTTGTAGCGCCGCCAAAAGTTAAAGTTGAGCCAACTTTTGCGGCAGACAATTTTCTTACTACAGCTACAGCTTCCCGTTGTGTCGATGTATACCATTTTCGTATCTTTCAACTTTGACAGTGCTACATGCAACAGCTACAGCTACACCATTGTGTTCGGCCAGTAACTCTTGACCAGCTTCAAATCTTTCACTACTCTCCCCCCTTATATCACAATCCAATTGTTGGCATATGAATCGGGAATGGAGGTAAAAAGAAAGAAAACGAATGAAACAGCAGCAAGCTTGTGTGCAACAAAACCTGCTCTGAGACGGAGATTAGCATGTGGCTTCAGTAGTGCGATGGGTCAAAATATTCAACTTCAAAATTTTCGATTTGACAATTCGGACCAATTACAATAACTTCCAATGGGAAGTTAATAAAACAAATCATTCCTTAGTTACGCCTCCGGGCGTCTGGAAATAATAGCATTTCTTTAAGTTGACACAATAAGCTTATAAATCTAATTCACCCACACAAATTAAAGTAGCTGTTGCGGCTCGTGAGAAAAAAAAATCAAAATGTAAAAAGTGTGAATTTAGTTTTTTTTTTAATTTATATGGGATACCAAAAGTTGTTTAAAGCACTATCACCTACAATTTTTGCCCATTCATGTTTTTTGTCTCAGCATGTTTTTTTTAACCCAGCGCTTGAAAGCTTCATAATCGCATCTTCAAACGTAGAATGGCTATAATTTATTTACTTACAAAAGTGTGTGTGTGTATCGCATATGTTTAAATGGTATAATGTTGGTATCACGTGTGCATGTGCAGTGTAAATGGAATAGTTTCTTATATCGGGTGTGGCGGATCGTATTCCGGTAATTCGCATTATTATAACTCCAGTTATTAACTTTATTTATGGGTCGTAAGATTATTACAAATAAATAATAATTATTGGCAGTCATAAATATAATATCTACACTTACGTCGCTTTAATTAATTTCAAGTCCCGGTGCATGGAACCTTGGTTTCTTACATGAAGGACCTGGCAGACTACCTTGTTGGAAGGAAATCGTGCTAACAGTTGTGCAACTTCCTCCTCTGAATCATCTTCCATGATTGGTTGTTTCTTGGGGCATTGTTGCAAGTCTTCCCACAACAGTGTTGCCAAATAGGTATGCAGTGAAGACCTTCTTTTACACATCCACAAGCTTTATCGCGAGCTTGAGAAGTGAACTTGTTGCCGGATCTTCATCGTTTGTTTGAGGCATCCAACCCAACGTTGTTTTTTCCACCTCCAATCGCTATAGGACTTTTTTCATTTATTTTGTTCAACCAGTGTTGAACTTGAAAATATGTACTATATGAGTGATATCTTGCTGCTCCTTCTGTTGGGGGAAGATTAGCAAGGTTGCAAGTTCTCTTCTTAGATGACCTCACAAAGCACTTGTACCGCATATCATTTAAGGAATCCTTAGATGGGTTTCCTCCATAAAGTACTACCAAAAATCTATTTCCATTTCTGAATTTTACATCACTTAGCTCAAGATTTTTTTTCCAGAGCCACCATAAATGTAATTTTTCCCATACCGAAAGTTGCTGACGTCGCGTCGTGTCGCATCAATGCATGTAAGAACAATATATTTTTCCTTTACTGATTGCACATGCTTCAAGCTCGAAGCCGAAAATATTTGGTCTGGATATTGACCATGTTTTGGTTTTCGGAAATAAACGTTGATCACATTTTCGGGGCACAATCCAGTAAGAAGAACAAGAAGGTCTATTTCCAACTATGAAAACGGACTCATTGAAAGGAGCTTCACTAAGCCAAAGCACTGATGCCACTATTGTGCAGATGAAGTAAAAGGATATGAAATTCCGTTTGTTCTTCTCATTCATTTCCAAGTTATTGTGTACGCATTAAATCTTTTTTATTACATGCGACCACTTAATTCTTGTGTTCTGAAAACACACGTTTTGTGGTGAACTGAAGTTTTTCATCAAAAATTGAAGTTAAAAATCTCCATCATTCTTAAGAATTTCAGATTTTTAAACCCATCCATTAAAAATATTAAATTAAATAACTTACAAAAATCAAACTCCAAAAGTTGAGATGTGTAAAACTTTGTTATATATCTTAGTATATCGATGACAAAAACAAAAACTCCTGTACACCCCTCCGTTTATAAAATACAAAACACCGAGTTGAACCTTTAAATCTATAAAGCGGCAACCCTGCAAGGGATCCATGGCCGAAAACTTGGACTTAAGCTTTTTTTAAGGTTATCTTACGATGCCTACAAAAAAAAATGCTTCTTCATATTTTTTTTAGATTCCCATAGGAGGCAAGACTAAATAGACTGGACTAATAAGCTTTTGATAAAGTAGATATCTGATTTCAAAGCTGACTTAGAAAATAGCGGACATCCTAATTAAAATTACATTTCTTTTGTGGTTCGCCTTCCCTTGAGTCCTTAAAAGGTTTCAATATGGTGCAGAATTACTACTGTAAAAAAATGTTTATTCTGTTAAATGCAATATTAGGCAAATAGAATTTCCTTTCTTATATCAACCAATGTAGCAATAAAACAAAAAAAAAAAGGATAAGGATAACTGCTTTTTTATCAAAAATGACTACATAATGGCATGATTTTGGCCTGTTAAACTTAAATTAGCAATCCACGAAATATTTTTTTTTTATTTTCATTGACCACGTGGTTCTTGTCAATATGAAAATGGGGCAAATGCTAGCCCGGCCAAAGTCAACCCAAATTGCTAAGAGACGACATTATAAGAGACGCAACTAGTCTTTATAAGCCATTTCACTGAAGTAAAAAAAGGTGCATTGTGATCCCATTTGAATCTAGGAAAGTTCTATAAGGTTATAAAAAAATAAGATATACAGACATACCTCTGCAGAAAAAAGTGATGCTGAAATAGGAACCGAGACCGAATCTCTAAGATATCAATTAAACCGTAGCCGCCAGAAATAATTATTGCTTTAAACGCTTTTTTATTACATATTAATTGGTAATTTCTGATTTAAAATAGCTTTACTTACTTAATGGATAATCTGTTTCACATTTCACTCACCTGGAATGAGAAAGAAAAGAAGAAATTAAAAATTTATAAGTTTATTTTTAATCAGATGCAAAATTCTGAGATAATTTATTAAAGGTTCCTAATTATATACACAATTGATGTAATATTTTTTTAATTAAAATACAAATTCTATTTACTACTGAAATAAATCGGCCAAATTGGAGACTTAGCATTACTTAACTGGACTTGAATTCTTAGTTTGAAATAGATTTAAAGGCTTTAATTGGATTTATTAGTGCAGTTGACAGAAGTTGTTATTGCTTACTACCTACTAACACTGCACTAAGCGATGATCCAGATGAACACTTTCTTTTGTTGGCAAACCTTTGGTCGCATGATCTTTGACTAAGATCTGATAGCGAAAACAAAAATATCGTTTTGTCAGAGCGATCTCATCACTTGGACTTTTCAGTTCACTATAGTGACAAACTAACATCAAATTTAATTTTAACTGCATGAATTATGCATCCGTATGCAATGAAATAAGTTAAGGCCTACGTTGTAACAGAAAATTTCAACGTTCTGTTTGAAAATTTCTTTCAAAGGAATTAAATTAGATAAGATTAGATTAGATTTAGATTAGATTTAGATTTATTGGTTCTTAACATATTGGTAACATATTTTACAATTTATAAATCAATTTGAGCATGGCTTTGCCGTCTGCCGATTGACAATTTAAGTTATTAAATATACTTCTGTTTTTACATATAAACATTAATATAGAAACATTTCAACTAAAAATTTAGTTTGCTCATTTTTAAAAATTTTCATTTATAATCCTTTCCTGATAAGCTAGTGCAAATTTACAAAAATTATATATTTCTGAAACATTCATTTCATTCAAGATATACTTAATGTCTTCTTCATTAATACAGTCCTTTCCCAGGTAATACCGCCTAGTTTCTCTCAGGGTTGGGCATTTGCCCAGAAAATGTATAGCGTCTTCTCTCTCTCCAAGGTTACAGATGCTGTACGTAATTGGTAAGTCATCGCGGTGCGGTACGTAATTAAGCTGTAACATTTCAACTCGAAGCTTTAGCATCATCGGTATTTGTTGTATACTGTTTTCATCACGAAAATAGTTTGTTTCCTGTAGGTTATGCTCTAAAACACTATAGGTTGCTCTGTGTACAGAGCTGGATGCCTCCTCCAGAAACTGCTGTCTGCACTTCAAATCCACCTTTGTAATCAGCTCATAAATTGTTGTCTTCCAGAGTTGATGATGTTCCACTTCTAGGTTCAGTGACATACCACACATAGCAGCCAGCTCCAACCAATTCGCATACCAGCCAGTCGTACTCCTTATGGAATTTAGTGCAGCTTGTTTTGGCAGTCTTTCGTTTGACATGTTCTTTACTTTCAATATGTAATCCACTTGGCGCTTGAGCGTCTTAATGAAGAGCGGTGGCAGGCCTGTCTCCAGCATAATTGCATAATTCGGTGTGCACGCCGGAATATGAAATATCGTTCTGTTTTGCACCCCAAATTTGTGCTGCGTACAACAAAACCGACTCCGCTACAGCTTCAAACACCCGATACTTGCTGCTATGTGTAATGTGCTTATTTGCAAAGCATTGTTTCCAGGTTGTACTTACAGCAGTTTTGGCAATTGCTAATTTCACTTTAAGGTGTCTTTCCATATTAAAGTTTGGTGTGAAAATAACCCCAAGATATTTGTACTCTTTGACCACTTCTATTAGCTGTCCTTTAAATGTCCATTGCTCATTCATACTAGTTCTTCCAGCATTTTTTTTCAAAACCATAGCTTTGGACTTATCGAGATTTACTGTAAGGTTCCACAAGGTGCAGTAGTCTTCAAGTCGGTTTATCATTCTTTGAAGTGTATCAGGAGTACTTGCCAGCAGAACAATGTCATCCGCAAAAAGGAGAGCTTTAATATATTGGTTGCCAAATTCCACTCCTCCTGGTAAGTAATCTGTGATATCGTCAACGAATAGGTCGAATAGCAAAGGACTCAAAGAGCATCCTTGTCTCACCCCAAATTTCGTCTCAAAAGCTTCAGCAGTCTTGTCACCGTTCCAGACCACTGACCAAGTATCTTCGTACATCTTTTCACCTAAGTTGCAGAACTTTGTGGACAAACCTTTAGAATACATTTTGAACAAAAGTGCTCTGCGATCCACAGTATCAAAGGCTGCTTTGAAATCCACAAAAAAAGTGTAAAGTTTGTGCCCTCTTGCAAAGAATGATTCCACTATACTCCTTAAAACTAAAGCAATTAAATATTATAGTTAGATAATACGGTTTTTTGCTTATAAATTCTTCCATTTTCAAAATATAAGTTCGGAAACATATAATTTTAAGAAACTCCACCGTGAACCTTCCTCGACCGCGTCGTGTATTTCCATTTGTTTAGCAACTACAATGACCAGAAGTACTGAAATATGCCATTATGGTGTGGCGTAATAATTCATAGATGCTGTTTGGCACGATTTGTCTCCTACTTTTTTTTTAGCGAATTTTTTTTGTAAATTTTAAAAGGGTAAATAAAAAACTAAAGGTGTCTCGCAGAGTAAAAGAGATAAGTTTTGTAGAGAATTGAATTAAACTTTTGAAAAAAAAGGATAATTTCTCAAGGCCGGTAAACCAAGAAAGAATTTAACGCCAATAAGCCTTTTAACCCTTTCGGTACGGATGTGGTACAAGTCCATATAAATGTTCTTTGTCTTGTACCACATCCGTACCGAAAGGGTTAAGTAGTGTAAGTTAAATATAAGAAAAAGTCCTAAAAGATAAAATATCTATTATTGTTACGAGAAATAACATTCTCCCCGATTAACAGTTTGATTTCAGGCGATTCCACAATACCTCTCATCAAGTTAAGCGAATTTGTAATTATGTAAAACGAAATCGTTCACAAGATAAGTCAACTGGTATGCTAATTGAAAAAGCGTTTGACTCAGTGTGGCATAGTGGAATGATTTTTTAACTGTTACAGTTCAATTTTCCATCTTATTTGTGGAAAATTATCCAAAGCTTTCTGTCTGATAGATGCTTCATAGTACATGTTAATTGTGGTGTTTCCGACCTTGTAGGTTTTGATTTTGGTGTCCCCCAAGGCTCTGTTCTTGGGTCTGTCTTATACAACATTTTTACTTCAGATTTTCCTGATTTACCTGAATGTGGGTCCGCAATTTTTGCTGATGATACGGCACTACTTTCATCGCATAAATTCAGTCTCAACATTCATACGAATCTCAAAAATGCGATGAAAGTCTTGGAGTCGTATTACAATAGATGGAAGATTAAGTTGAACTTGGAAAAAATGCAAGCTATCTTTTTCTATAGAAAAAGAAAACCTTGCTATCTTCCAAGTAGAGAGCTCCAAGGATATGGAAAAAATATAAGTTGGGAAAAATCAGTTTGGTACCTTGGTATACACCTAGATACCAAACTAACATTCCAAGAACACACTTGTAAAACATCGCAATTAAAATGTTGTATCCGTTTGTTTACCGGAAGTAAACAACTGGTCAAATGACAATAAAATTATATTGCATAAAGTAATTTTTCAGTCTATTCTCTTGTATGGATGTCCCGTTTGGGGAGGTTGCGCAAAAAGTCATTTAAACAAATTGCAAACTTCCCAAAATAAATTATTAAAAATGATGTTGAACCTTCCATGGCATCATTCAACATGAGATCTTCATAGAAGAGCGGGTGTTGAATCGATTTATGATAGAATTCGAAAACTTACTTACTTACTACCTGAGAATCGCCTTTTAAATAATTTTTTTTGTTGTATATATATTTTGTCAAATCATTTAATTTCGAAAACCTTTTCTTTTTTGTCGTTTCCATATAAAGCTTATTAATTGTTATTTATGTATTTATTTATTAATTTTTTTATTTATTTATTTATTATTTATTATTTATTATTCATTATTTATTTAATTATTTACTTTTTTATTTATGTATTTATTCATTTATTTATTTATCTTTTTATTTATTTATTTATATATTTATTTAATTCATTATTTATTTATTTATTTATTTATTTATTTATTCCTTTTTATCATAACATAAAAACATCTAGTAATTTTTTAGTCTTAAGATTCGTTTTTAATTTAAAAACAAGTATATTACGTACTTTAAAAAAGATGCAACAAAAATATTGAAAAAAATAAAAAAAAATATTCATTTAATTATTCACTAATTATTGTATTTATTTATTTACTCAAAATTAGTTTTTGTTGAAGTGAAACTTCTTTGCGCGCGTTGAGAGTGAAATTTCAAGGTTGAATTTTTGTGAAACGAAAAAATGTAACGCCACTTGTGCAACGCTGAGATCATTGATTAGCTAAGTGGTGGGAGGTAGAGTACAAGTAAAAATTTTTATTGATAGGCTAATATATTTTATAGTGCAATAAGTTTGGATATTTTGATAATCTATATTATTGTTTAGATAAAAGGGAAAATGTCCTTTTATGTCTTTTTTTATAATTTCGTTAATTAGAATGCCTTGGTGAATATATAATGAAATTCTAAGAATCTTACTAGTTTAAGATTTTTATCTATCTCCTACTGGTATGGAGATATAAATTATTTTAAGCATTTTATCTCAAATAAGCTATTTTCATAAAATTGAATTAAATCAGGAGAGTCCGCTAAAAATTTGAATTATATATGTGTTACGAACAGGCCCGCCCATCTTATGAGAACAGGCCTCAAAAATATGATCGTAGACAACCTCTTGCGGCTAAAAGCTCTACGCTCAAAAATACCTCGTTGGCGGGATAAACTTTCTGAGGTTATGTCTTTTCCTCCTTTTTTTGATTCTACTTTCGACCTGGAAAGACTAAAAACCTAATTAAATGTAGAAACCGATCTCATTAAAAATCTTAATAATAAAAAAATACTAAAAATAAATAATAGATATATTAAAACCGAGACATTGTAAGTTTGTAAAATATTTTAATTAATGAATTCCTAATAATAAATATACTTATTAGGATTTGTAATCCCAGTACATAAATCAAGCTTTTTTTCTCTGTACGGATTGACAAAAGGTCTCGTGCTGCGACTAATTCGTCGCAACAATATGTTTGCAAAATAAATAAAACCAAATTAAAGTTGTCATATACAAATTTTGATTTTGCAGAGATTTTGAGTAAAGTAATTTTTGGAAATAGTCGGAAAATTCAAATAAACCGATTTATATCTTTTAAATGTTCACCTTTTTTTTACTTTAAATCTTCACCATTATTATTTAATTTTCAAATTTACAACCCCAACCCATCGATCATTTTGATATAGAACACAAAGCTGCGTCTTACGTATATAAGCTTAATATCCCTATTGTTTAGACGTTTTCGCATTGACTAATCTGCTACTTGCTTGCCAACTCTGATTTAATTTGCTTAATTTATTCTATTACGAAAATAAAACTTGTACTTACAATATTGTATAACTTCTTAAAACTGGTATAACTTACCTACATAGAAAACATTTGGATACGTTCACTTTCCTTTTTAATCTTACAGCCTAGTTGTCAAGATCATTTTCTCTAAATTAAATCGAAAATTATAATTTTAATCAATAAACTTTTAATAAAATAAAACTGAATTTAAAACGAAGTGAAACTCTTAGTTTTATATCTCAAATTATTTTTTCAATCATTCTGAGGCCGTGCCCTTTATATTGCTCAAAAAAGTTTGAGTAAAAACATTGGTGACCCCGACGTGATTTCGTCTTATAATACCATTGATTTATCGAAATCACATTTATATAAATGTCTAAATCTTTAGCATTCGCAAAAAACCGTCGAACGGTATGGATATCCCAAATTGAGAGATCTGCTGGATTCGAGCACCGCATGCAACCTGACGTCTCCATAACCTCAATTGAGGAGCTCCAAATTCGCATCGATGCACTCAATGAGGCCTTCTCTAACTTCAAGGCTGGCCAGTTAAAAATCGATGAGTTGGACCCCGAAGAATATAAAAATGATGAAGGAGCGAAGTATGAGGAAATTTATTTTAAAATTATATTTAAAACCTCCCTAGGAGGCTAAGGGCGAAAGTTTGATCCTTTACGCTTTCCAGTGATCGAGCCTCCTTTATTTTCAGGTAACACAACAAAATGGATATCCGGGTTCCAGACATTTAGCTCTCTAGTCGACACGAATCCGCATCTCTCAACGCTGGCTAAATTTTATCATCTCATGGCCAAGCTAAGCCCGCTCGCAAGAGCTCCCATTGCCGAGTTGAAGGTCGAGGCTAAAAGCTACCCCCAGGCACTTAAAATGCTTAAAGAGCGATTTGAGAACAAAAAGGTCATCGCGCAGGAACATCTTTCCCGAATCTTCAGCTATCTGAAGCTGCAAAGGTCCTCAGCGGCAGACATTCGAGCATTAATGGATACCTTCAATAACCAATTAAGCTGTCTTCGGAACCTAAGTAGACCAGTTGATCAGTGGGACGACTTAAAAGTTACCATCATTCTTGTCAAGCTGGATTCATCAACCCTAATGTCATGGAAAGATAAGGCTCCAGTAGATCGATTGCCGGCGTTATCGGAGCTGTTCGATTTCTTAAAACAAAGGTGTCTTAAGATTGAAGGTAATGTTGCTATTCCTAACACACGTAATAATATTCTGCATGAAAACAATAACAATTCTCAATATTAAAACAAAAATATATTAGCATTAACAACAAATATTTTTAAATGCCTTTTTTGCTCTCGAGATGGCCATTCAATTTATAAATGTTTTAAATTTGCAGAATTATCAGTACCAGACCGTCATATGGCCATAATACCAGACCGTCATATGGCCATAATGGTACCTAAGTACCTCAAAGATTTCGTTTCTAATTAAATCGCAATTCAATAACTTTTCTTCTATGATCGATGCCAACGTCATCTCTACAATAACCGGTTTGCTTCCGCATGATCAAATTGATACGAGCAATTGGATTATTCCAAAAAATTTAAACCTCTCTGATCCGCTCTTTAATACTCCGCAAAAAATTGATATTCTCTTGGGTGCCGAATTATTCTTTGGTATTCTCTGCATTGGAAAGACAAAGCTTTCGGAATCTCTTCCAATTCTTCAAAATACACTCTTAGGCTGGGTAGTTTCTGGTACGTTTTATTCACAGCACAAGTTAAGTGCTGCTTTCAACAGTATGAATACCATCTGCAATGCTTGCAATGAGAACATCAATGAAACTTGCTGAAGCTATTTTGGCATATACATGATGACATGATGGCATACCATGATTCAAACCATTCTACGATTCTCCTTAAGGAAGAGCAGTAATGTGAAAGTCATTTCATAAGCAACTTTTCTCGTTTACCATCAGGAAGATATCAAGTTAGGTTACCCTTTAAAGAAAGGACAAACGTATTGGGCAAATCGTATGATGCTGCATTACGAAGATTTCAAGCTCTTGAGCGAAAACTTCATAATAACTCCGAACTTTACGATTTGTACTCATCATTTATAGTAGAATATATCGCGTTGGGACATATGAAGGCTGTTGCTAATTTTCAAATAAATAAATCGCATTATTTCTTACCCCACCATTGTGTGCTTAAGCCGAGCAGTTCCACGACTAAGCTAAGGGTCTTCTTTGACGCCCCTGCGAAGATGAGTTCAGGTTTTTCTCTCAACGATTTGCTTATAGTAGGCCCAGTAATTCAACCAGACTTATTCGCAATTATATTAAAATTTCGCATTCACAACTTCATCTTTAGCGCCGATATAAGTAAAATGTACCGTCAGGTATTGGTCTCTGAGGAGGATCGTAACTTTCAATGCATATTGTGGAAACGTAAAGGCGAGAAGGAGGTTCAGATTTATCGACTCTCTACTGTAACATATGGCACTGTTTCTGCCTCCTTTCTTACAACAAGAGCCTTAAAGCAACTATCCATCGATGAAGGCGTTGATTTTCCTTTGGCTGCGAAGTGGATTTCATCATAATTTTATGTGGATGACGTTCTTACGGGAGCAAAAACTTTAGATGAAGCAAAGCGCATACAACATGAACTGACATCTTTACTATCGATGGGTGGACTAGAAAAGAAAATGGTGCGCAAACAATACAGAATTATTAAACAACATTCCAATAAAGCATCGGGAAAGCTTATATAGGGTTCAAAATTCTGATGCTATTAAAACGCGTGGGATGGCATGGATTCCTGAATGCGATAAGCTTACGTTTGAGGTACTACCCGTGCTTACTCAAGGAGTTACAAAAAGAACAGTCTTGTCTGAACTGTCGAAGCTTTTTGATCCCTTGGGACTCATAAACACAATCATTGTGGAAATCTCTTCATGTAACAACTATGGGAACTTAGACTACCTCGGGACCAATCACTACCACTACAACTTCACACTCTTTGGATACAATACATAGCAGAGCTTCAAGAGCTTAACAATATTAATATCTTACGTCAAGTCTTTTTTTGGAAATCAAGCAGACTGCCAATTGCATGCCTTTTCCGACAGCTCTGAGCGTGCCTACGGAGCTTGCATATATATTCGAAGCGTGAAAGATGACAACTAATGTCTGCCAAGATGATGGTTCTTCTGAGAGCCAGCTCAATACGATGGAAGAATCTGTCCAGGAGAATGTTTTTATATCAAATCCAAGTGCAAGTCTTACCCTTTTTATTTATTGGGACATTAGCACTGCTACACATAACTCCAGTCGAGGTAAAGATACGCCTCTTTTTGCCACCTTTGATTTTGAACACAATAACTCAACGTGTATTAATACATGTATGTGAATGATTCGAGTAGGTGGTCGCTTGCAAAATGCACTTGTGGATTTCAATACAGCTCATCCAATTTTTTCACTGAAGCGGTCTTTAAACATTTTCATGAAAAATATCATCATGCTGGACCTCAAACACTTTTAAGCATGGTTCGTCAAATTTTTTGGCCTGTTCATGGAAGAGCTATTTCTGGAAGGGTTTTTCGAAATAATATAACGTGTTTCAAAACACGGCCTTTATCATGTCAACAGTTAATGGGAAACTTACCATCATTACGTGTACAGCAGAATAGACCATTCAACATTGTTGGTATAGACTTTTGTGGTCCATTTTTCGTGCACTTCCGGACGAGAGGTACAACGCCTGTTTAGGCTTATATTTCGGGTTTCGTTTGCTTTGTCACAAAGGCAATTCATTTAGAATTGGTAGAGGACCTCACGTCATCGGCAATTATTGCCGCGCTCAGAGGGTTCGTTGGGCGAAGGGGGTTGTGCTCAGTCATCAAAAAATGATTTACAAGAACTTCGTGAGATGTTTCAAAGGGAGGAATCATGGGAAGAGATACTTCGTGAACTGTCTGCAGATGGTATAAGCTGCAAGAACATCCTCGCGAGATCTCCGCACTTTGGGGGTTTCTGGGAGGCTAAAGTTAAGTCTGCCAAATTCCATTTGAAGCGATTCTTGCAACAGACATCTCTAACATTTTTTGAACTCAATACAATCATCACTCAAGTTGAAGCAACACTTTGTTCTTTGCAAAATAATCCTAATAATTTTCCAGCCCTTACTCCTGGGCATTTCATTATAGGCACACCATTAGCAGCAATAGTTGGTCCAAATCTGAAGGATGTCAAAAAGTTCAATCGTCTTGATAGATGGCCACAACTGCAGTGGCATGTGCAATATTTTTAGGAAAGGTGGTCTAAGGAGTACCTACAATCCTTACAGCAGTGCACAAAGTGGTCCCAAATGGGCCAACAACTACACCTAGATGATATAGTGCTCATACAAGATGACAATCTTCCACCTATGAAATGGAGTCTTGGGAGGGTCATTGATCTTCATTCTGGCAAAAATGGCATCTGCCGCCTCATTACTTAAAAAACAGCTTCAGGAAACTACACAGAGCAGCCAATAAAGTAAGAAGACTGCCTTTAGACGTTGAAGATCCTTCAATCCTTCAAGTCGGGGAGAATGTTTAGACGTTTTTGCATTGACTAATCTGCTACTTGCTTGCCAACCCTGATTTAATTTGCTAAATTTATTCTATTACGAAAATATAACTTGTACTTACAATATTGTATAACTTCTTCAAACTGGTATAACTTACGGTATAACGAAAATAAAAACAAAAACAATATAACTTCTATTGTTTAGGTTTTTTTCTTTCTTTATTACCTTCGCCAGACCACGGGCATAATATCTATATCTATATCTAGGTGTCTGAATGTAACCATGTTCCCCTAGAAAAATATAATTTGCAGTGTGTTTATGCTGTAAATTTTATAAACGTCGGTAGCCATCGACTAAAATGTTGCGTCTTAGAAAGGTAACAATTACAGCTCTTACTGATGAGGTCCACTGTAATTGTTATCAGGACCGAAACGCGTTGGACTAAAGGTCGCTTAAATACTTTTTATTGAATTTCATTCAATACAGTCCGTTAAAATAAAAACAAAAACAATATAACTTCTATTGTTTAGGTTTTTTTCTTTCTTTATTACCTTCGCCAGACCACGGGCATAAATTCTACATCTATATCTAGGTGTCTGAATGTAACCATGTTCCCCTAGAAAAATATAATTTGCAGTGTGTTTATGCTTTAAATTTTATAAACGTCGGTAGCCATCGACTAAAAAGTTGCGTCTTAGAAAGGTAACAATTACAGCTCTAACTGATGAGGTCCACTGTAATTGTTATCAGGACCGAAACGCATTGGACTAAAGGTCGCTTAAATACTTTTTATTGAATTTCATTCAATACAGTCCACTAAAATAAAAACAAAAACAATATAACTTCTATTGTTTAGGTTTTTTTCTTTCTTTATTACCTTCGCCAGACCACGGGCATAATATCTGTATCTATATCTAGGTGTCTGAATGTAACCATGTTCCCCTAGAAAAATATAATTTGCAGTGCGTTTATGCTGTAAATTTTATAAACGTCGGTAGCCATCGACTAAAATGTTGCGTCTTAGAAAGGTAACAATTACAGCTCTAACTGATGAGGTCCACTGTAATTGTTATCAGGACCGAAACGCATTGGACTAAAGGTTGCTTAAATACTTTTTATTGTATTTCATTCAATACAGTCCATTAAAATAAAAACAAAAACAACATAACTTCTATTGTTTAGGTTTTTTTCTTTCTTTATGGTATAACTTACCTACATAGAAAAGATTTGGATACGTTCACTTTCCTTTTTAATCTTACAGCCTAGTTGTCAAGATCATTTTCTCTAAATTAAATCCAAAATTATAATTTTATTGATTGAACTTTTAATAGAATAAAACTGAATTTACAACGAAGTGAAACTCATATCTCAAACTATTTTTTCAATCATTCTGAGGCCGTGCCCTTCATATTGCTCAAAAAAAACTTGAGTAAAAACACGTATACATATTAAGAGTTTTAGGCCACGAGTACTGAGTTACACGCGCTCTTTTTTTTTTTGTTCTCCTTAAATTGAAGGCTTTTTTTTCTTAAAATTAAGATAATTTTTGAGTAGAAAGATAAAATATTTCAAATCTCTGTTTGTAAAATGTGCGGTGACAAACCCTATTGAAAAAAATTATAACGAAATAAAAAATAACTATAACTACAACTATAAAAAGGATTATTTCTTTCAGAAAACGTCAAAAATGTTGCTAAGAAAAATAACCTAACGTGGTTACATAACCTCAAATATAGGCAAATAAAACTTTTCGTTTCCTTTCTTAACTGGACTCTTTCAACAACCTGACATTATGAATCAATTCTGATGTCAGTTTCGAATTCAGGATACAATAACCTATGAAAAAATAGTTCTTGGCAAGGAGAAAAATCGTGCCTGCCAGAATTAATAAATTTGCGCTTAAATCGCATTCTGTGATGTATCAAAACCCGCTGTTTCTTAATATTCATATCTATAGTTACATAATTCACTAGAAATATTTCTCGTACGTCTAAAACGGCTAGCAAAATATTTCTTGAGTTATTTTCTTTATTTATTCTCTCTGCTCTCTGTTTACAGAGTTGCTTTTAAAGGTATAACCTTTAACCCTCATGGTTATTATATAAAAATAATGAAACGACATCACGCCTACTAAATACAGGTCAAGTTCAATGAATAATTCGCTGCTATCTTAGTTATTTATATCCAGAACAAGTCCTAATACATATATAAAATCAAAAACTTGACCGATGATTATGTTGAAAGAAATTAAACTGAAAATCCTTCATTTTTAATTGTCTTCTATACAAATCCAATTCTTAATAAAACTCTACCATTCAAAACCAACCATCTCTAATTGAAGAAATGTTAACCAACCAACGGCAATTTAAACTAATTATAAATACAACTTCTCCCTCAATTCCGACAGAGACAAGTACTATTAACTACTTTTAACGACGCCAAACTTAATTTAAAATGAAAACTTTTCTCAACTAAGAAGGCGACACCGACCAACAAGCAACACACCGTATTTTTTCAACGTTTTACATTACACAACATAATAATTCAATGCACAAAGCTGTAGGCATTGTTTATCTAAAAGATACGACGATGACGATGTAGGCAGCGGCGGCAAAGACGCACTTTTTTGTACATACCTGCGTTCTTATTATTTTTGAGATGCACTTCTTATTTTGTTTTGAAAGACAACAACCAAATATGTATACTATTGTACCTATAATAAGGATGACTAAGTCGAATGTGTTTGCCTTTTGTTATTTAACATATATTATATTTTATTTAAATTTGTTAAAGACAAACAAAAATTGGTTGGATATAGAAAATAGGTATATAAAAAACTCTCTTAAGTTAAGAGCTGAAAAACATAATAGCCCAGTTAAATTCGACAATAAATTCGCAAAGCGGGATGTAGTTCTGAATTTTTGATATATTGTTGGGGCATATTTGAGTTAGTCCAATCAAAATAGCAAAAATATCTACGAAAATTCGGGAGGAGAATTTTATTGTTTTATTTTAAAGAGTACTTCTTGGGGACTCTTAAACCACATTTCTTCAATAAAAAAAAACCCTCTGCGTCGTCCGTCATTTTGAAAAAGGTGTTTAAAAGTTTTTACTCAATTTTCTCAACCGCTATTAGTCGTAGAGTGGTTATTTTTGTTGTTTACTTTTGTAGTGTCAAAAGTGCCCAACTGATGAGGCGTTGAACGTGGTCACCGTGAGTTTCCCGAAGATCACGCTCGATGTAGTTTGATGCGAAACGTTCGGGGTAGGTACTAAACCGCAGTCTATAATTTTTACTACGCGACTGATCCAGAAAAACAATTATTAATTATGTTTATCAACCGCGAAAAGCTTAAAAGTTGTAAATTTAAAATCACTGAATTCACGATTTTTTTCTGGTCGTTTTTTTGTTTCAACCTCAGATTAAATTTTAAAATCATCTAATTAAAGTATTTTAAGTTAAATTCTCAAATTCGGCCTAGTTTACGAGTTATTCAAATAAAGTTATTGAAAAGTAACCATTGTGACCATTCCCTCAGAAATGAATGCGTGAATTTTTTGTTTTAAGGGAAAACATACTCCACCTAAACATATTTAATAATTAAAACTCTTAAATGCAATTTTGTTTTCATACACGGTGTATTCACCCACACACTTTTTGTCTCCGATCAGTAGGAATTGAAATAAATCGATTTTAAAAAGTAAAGGGTCAGAATGGAGGAGAAAGCAATAAAAAGATGGCGATGTGCAAAATTTGTTGTTTTATAATGAACAATTTGACACCTTGCAAAACATTAAAGGAGAACAAATGGTGGGTCTTTCAGAGCGGATGTGGGTGGTAATATTCCGCTATTTTTTGTTTGAAATACTAAAATAAATACTTAAATAGTGCCATTAACGTTGAGACGGTCCTTTAAGACGGATTCGTTAGCATTCTACCAAGACCATTAGGACATGTTAAAGGTCCTTAGAAAATGCTCATAAGCCTTGCGACAGTCTTCTCGGTCACATTCAATTGGATTTCTTAATTGAATCCATTATATGCCCTTTAACTTTCTACCTGGATCTCAAATTTAAATGAAAACCAAGACAAAAATTGAAGACGAAGGCGAAGGCAAATACAAAGACAACCAAGGTAGACAACGTTCCTCCATTTTTTAACAATATGAATAAAAATAAAAAAAAAGACAAAAACAAAAACAAAAACAAAAAAATAATCTCATCACCTCGTAAATATGGATGTTCTCGTGTACTCAGGGCCGCCAGAACAGGTAATAAATTGCTTCGGCTTAACTCAAAACAGGTGAAGTTTTAATTCTTGTAAGAAAGTATATACTATCTATCTTACAAATCATTCTGCTAAACTATATTCCTGCTTTCCTGGTCCTTGTCCTCAGGGGCCTGTCTCTTCATTCATCCCGCCATCGCCACCTCTACTACAACTCCATCCATTTCACACTCTACACATCTAGCAGCCATTAAAACATGAAGCTGCGAACCCGAACTGAACTCAGCAGAAACACAAAAAAACAAAACTAAAGAACTTTTCTACAACTAACGAAAATTTATGCCGATATTCATACATACATAAATACTGTTATGTGTATGTGTTTGAGTACATAATAGTGAGCCGATTAATATACAAAAGTGCAGGCGACTGAAAAAAGGAAACACGTTGGGGTAAAATTTGAATTTGCTCCTTTTTTGACCAAAAAAGTCAAAAAATAAAAAAAAACACAAAAAAGTTTCAAAGTTCGACTTTGGCCAGGCTATTTGGAATTTTCTGTTTCGGCATGTCTGCGCTTTGAATATAATTTTGCTCCCCATAGTTCTTGTGTTCACCCTAAAAGGAGGATATTGCACAGCATCAAGGCATGTAACCAACAACAACGAATTCGACTAACGATGAAATACAATCCCGGTACGACAACAGTACGGAAATCAACCAAGTCCTTGCATTTGCCTATACATCCCTACATACTTATATTATCATATACCAAACGAACCAACGGCCAGCCGAAGCCGATATGCTTTTGTTGGTTCTTCGGCTACTGATGCTGATGCTGAAACTGAAGCGACTGCTGTGCTGTGCTGTGTTCTTCTACTATGTGCCTCTGGAATTATGCACGAACGTGACTTTTTGAAAACTGAATCCTTGGGGATAAAGAGAGACTTGGCATCGGATGAGGGCTATGGAGGACTCTAATAAATATATAGGTCGATAGAACATTGTAGCAGTTGTAGGCCACGGATGTGGTTATGTTCCTTTCATGTCCTATCAGTAAAATGAACTCTGGGGAGAACTCACTCGTTCCAAAAGCAAAAACAAAAGCAAAACACAGAAAGCATCGCATATAAAGTGAGTTCTGAAAACAATTTCTCAGTCTGGAGAATACGAAATTACAAAAAATCAACAATCAAAATAAAAAGAAGAAAAAAAATCGTTTCCACAGAACCAGGAGGCAATTTTTGCTGATGACAGGGAGATGATTTCACAACGGGAATATGACAGGGACAAAATGTGTAAGATCCGGTGCGTAGCAGAACGCCTAATAAATAACGCGATGAAATCAGCTGAAAGCTCTGTAAACAGTGGCAAGGACATTTCAAAATCCGCCATCCCATCATGGAGGACTCAACCATCGACAATAGAAACCCAAAAAGCATTGCATCAGATGATGCCGTCATCAGAGTTGTCTTTCCCAAAATGGCATTGGGAGATCAAGGACTTCAGCTTGGATCGTGTTGTAGCCCAAATAAGCGACTATGTTAATCTGTGGCAACTCTCGAATGGCATCAAGTTTTGCATAAAACACATAATGTCACATTTCGAAGAGATTGCTATTGGTAACACCAACAACAACACAGCTGACGTCTGCGACCCAAATGTAGCTGCTCCCGCCTGCTGCCCTCCACTTATGAATAATGCCAATGCCGATACCGTTCCGAGAGACAGCACTAGACATTCCATAGATGTACTCTTCTCGAAACCAACAATGGTATGCCCTAATCCACTGGCAGTTGCCAAAGTGCACTTCATAATTTATGCAGTTGCGTTGAAGGAGGAAATGCTGCTTGAGCCAATACATGAGTACCAAAACACCATCAGCACCAGCAACATCAACCATCAGGACTATCCGATTCATCATCAAAAAAATGAAAAAGATTCGCCTTGCACCTTAGTCAGGGTGAAATATCAATTCGAAGGATTCAAATCTTGGCACACGGTTGATTCTGATTGCTTCGATTTTCAAGATGCATACATTCAATTTATATTAAACTCGAAGGCGAGGTTCTTTTTTAATGGTGTTTTGAATTAATGATGATGAAATCGAGCGAGTTTCCACACAGTGCCAGCACTACAAGTCTTTATCCTTTTTTGTCTGCTTCTTCTATACTTGCATGTATGTATGTATATTTAATGTGTTTACTTAGTTTGGGAGGTGCAGAGATGGGATTGGAAGGACGAGAAAAGTGTCTTAACATACCACTACCATTACCATCATCATCACTGAACATAAATAGTACATTCGCATCGCAATTCCTGTCTATTTTTTGTTGCGGATAGAGTCAAGTAAGCGCGCGTTTATTTTTAATGAAATATCCTTGAATTAAGTTTATTCTCTTCACTTCTCTCCTCCCTCCATCCATTCTTCATCTCCTCCTCCAGATTCTGCTTAAAGGTAAAAAAAAGATCCAATAAAATTCGAGAGTTTGCAAGGCACGTGATTCTAGTTTTGATTTTGACAAACCTTACCATTAATTTGATTGGAGTTCTTTTTTTTTTTGAGAGGATAGACTTAACCGTGTGGATCACCAATTTAATAGAGTGATTCCTTTATTGAATCTCAATTCGGGCTAGAAGCTTCTATAATTAGATTGATGTGCTTTGAACAGTTTTTACCATCATCGACACACTTTCTTTATTCATGTACGAGTACAAATAGGTTTTGTACAATTAAATGTTTTTTTAATGACAGAAGAGTATGAGTTTGGGATGAAGACGGAATAAAAGAGTTTGTGTAACGACTCGCGTACACATAACCCGTTATCGGCCGAATTATGCTCGTCCGTCGTCGGCCGAACTCGGCCGATTGAATCAAACGTATGTAAAAGGAAGAAAGCGCGTACAGCACTACAACCGAAATCGTCCTATGTCAGCCGTTAATAACCGATCAACCGACAAATCCGAACTTGTTTGGATTTTACGTCAGTTTGTCAGTTATTTTTTGATAGAATAAAATTAAATGAAATTAAAAAAAAAAATTAAAATAAGATAAAATTAATAGTGGATAGCTTATTTATTGTGTTAAAATAAAGCCACGTTTACTTTTTACGTTTCATACTCTGACTAGCATAATTTATAATCGGCATTTTTTTAAAAAGGCATCGGGCGAGAACGGCAGTAGTGTATGCAGACTAACTTTCGAGGCATTTGTCCGTATATCTCCGATCCGAAATCGGCCGGTAAATCGGTTTCAGTGTACGCGAACAGTAAGTTTTTAATTATAATTTTTGGAAGGCTGAAAGTTTTAAGGCTTTAGATATTATCAAAATTCAACAAATTCGATAGTAATAAAATGCGCGGGGGATGACTTTGACAGCTAATGGTTCGATAATATTTTGAAGAAAAGAAAACCGCGGATTACTATTGAATGAGAAGGTGCAATTTTCAGGAGGGGTGGTAAACTCTTTTGGTTTTTTGCATATAACTCGAAAAACAAGCAAAATTTCGAGAAAACTCCCGAAAAATTTTTCATTTAAGTAAAATTCTCAAATTCGGCTCAGTTTTTGAGTAACAACCAAAGTACTGCAAAATTCAAATATCAATTTGGGCGAATTTTGTGTTTTAAGCCGCCTTAAGTTCCAGACAAACAAATTCAATACTAAAAAGCCGTTGTTCCTTTCCTATAATATTTCCTATAATATTTATATAAAATAAAAAATTAAAATTATTTTAAAATAATGTCATATTTGTGCAATAGCAACTTATAAAAAATTATTTTACTTAAAAGCCCCAGAAACGAATTTAGTAAAACAAAGGAAACACAATGAGTATGTATGTTAGGGTGTCCGTTATTCAAGTTTATGCCAAAAGAAAAAATTATTAACCAAAAAAACTTTTTCCGAGGTCATTTTCTCTCTCGATCCTCAGCAATTTTTGTTGTTTTTTTTATTGATTATCATAAAACTATAAGTTTTTTTAAAAACTGCATTAAAAAAATTAATGAAAACAAATAAGAAATAATTTATTTTGATTTTTTTTAAATATTTTTTAATTTTGTGTGTATTAAATTTGTTTTTCTTTTAAAATAAAGTTTTTTTTTATTAATTTTTGAATGTGGTTTTTAAACAAGATATTGGTCAAACAAATCATTTAAAAATCTTTTGTTGATAAGAAAAAAAAAAAAATACATAAAAAAATAAAAATATTTAATATTTTGAAAAATCGATTTAAATTATTTCTAATTTGTTTTCATTATTTTTTTTTAATGCAATTTTTTAAAAAACTTATTTCTTTATGATTATCAATAAAAAAAAATCGAGATCGAGAGAGAAAAATATATAATATTAAATTATTTTTTAACTTAAGAAATTGAAATAAATTATACTTTAAACTTTTTTAATACATTTTTAAATGCAGTTTTTTAAAGGACCGATAAGTCAATCAGAATTTCCAAAAAAAATTAGAATAACTGTTATAGTTCCAGAGAAAAAAAAAATAAAATGTGAAAAGTGAAAAGTGTAAAGTTCCCATACAAATTTGTATGGGAAAAGTATGACCTTAAAGGCACGGGTTAATGACCCCGGAAAAAAATTTTGTTGGTCAATAATTTTTTCTTTCGGCATAAACTTTCGATTGACGGGGTGTGCTATCCAAAAAAATGAGCTTGGAAAATAACGGAACTCTAATGTATATGTACCCACGAGATTCATTCATGTTCACGCCTTTCACGAAAAATAACACTACTCAAGCTTCAGATACAATAATTGGTTTAAATTTGTGTTTTTAACAGGATTAAATCTTATTTGGTTTATATGTACGAGTGTATCAACTTGTGACTAAAGGATATTTGATTTTGTTCTACTTAACGAGTAAATGCTTTTTCCAACGCACTCATTTTTCTGAACTTAATAAACGCAAATATACTCGTAATGGAAGGGTGTCTATATTGTCACTTCAAGAAAATAAATCATTACACTCTTTGTTTTTTCTCATAATAAAACTTCTGCGAACCCAACAAAGCTTTTTCGTGCTAAAATTCAAAAATATAGCACGAGTATACCTCCCCGCAATAAAGCTGGACCTTTTTACAGAGCATTATGAAAGTAAGTATAGTTCGAATGCCTTCTGGTAAAATATACCTACCTCATCACATTAATATGACCTTTTTCTGGAATTAATAGTTGTTTGGTCCAAAAAAAGGAAGAAGGTACTTAAAAAAATATTATAAATGGACAACTGTACAACTACAACAAAAGCAATTATTACAATAAAGAACTACCACATCTACTTGTTACACCGAACTTTGTCTACTTATATATTTGGGACATAATTCGGCTTATAATAAGTGAGTGTGTAGTGTTATATCTGTGCAAAACATAAGCCAAAGGGTAGACAAATATCGTTTTCAAATAAAATCTAAGCAAGGATAATTTATAAAGACACAAAACTTCTTCATTATATTCTGAAAATGTACCAACCTACAAATTCAGTTCTTTTTTTTAATGAGAGATGTGACGCAAAGCAAAGAGAGAACTTTAATTAATCAAATTGTGGATTCCACTTAAAAATTTGTATATCCACTCGGGTGTGATCTCCGCTGGCTATATAGTTTCCAAACAATAAGCGTCTTATAGTTCTCTAATAATAATCTAGCCGTCCCCGTCACTGCATTCTTAATTACATTTTTTTCTAACTGAAGAAACTCTTTTCATAATAGTTGAGTAAATAGCTGCAAGTTGTCTTTATGTGCAGCTTTCATAATTACAGTCCTAACAAAAGTACAGACGTCCAAACATGCAATTATTTTTATTTTTATTTTCTTCATAAACAACTTCTTTTATTTTTTTTTTTGCCTTCGCACCTAACGAGATTATTATCTCATAGGTCATTATTCTTTAACTTTCCGCCACTTATTAAATCTCCCTGCTATAATCGTGCATGCATGGCATGTCTTATCATTTTATATGTATTTCATGAGACTTTAGACTCGACTCTCCTTGCCCTCCTTGCAACTTATTCAGCTTCAGCCAGCAAATCTTGCCATTTGTCCTGCATGTCCTGGTGTTTCTAACCCGCAATTTAAGTTTAGCAATGCAATACTCATCGCTGGTTTAGTCGACTTCATCGCCACACAGTGGTATACAGAAATGACAAAAGTTTTGATTTTAACTTTTAAGTATATTTTTGAAATATTTCAATGCTTTGAAGAACAATATTGTGGATGTTAGTTTTTATTAAATGACCTTATATTCTGAATTCATCATGACTAGGACCCTCATTTGTATGGACTAAGAAAGAATATATACGCTTAGAACATACACCTGAAAAATTCAATTACAAATATCAATTAAAGCGATTTTTTTTTTAATTTTCTGTATATTCACTTTGAAGATATGATCGAAAAATTAGCTTCTATACTAAAATATAAACTAATATTCTCTAAGGATTGAATGCCATTTTTAAGTAAATTCCATGACTCGTGAACATAATTAGTTCTTTTTTCTTCTACTGTGTTTCAAAGAATATATGAATTTGCATGGCAATCCTAGCCCTATAATTATGGCTAATTTTAATGACAGATATTAATAAACTTAGCATATCAACAATTCTAGGCTCTACATGTCATCATTTTTGGTAATATTTTTAATAATAAAGTAATCCTTCTGAACTGCTTTGGTTTTTTTCTTTTTAACTAAATATGAGGAAGTAGTCGTTTACTACTGGTATTAAAACGGCGCACTTCAGTGCTAATTTGAACCTACAGTAGTCGTTTACCTAAATTAAGTTTAACTAATTTCAATTCAAATGAAAATCACTCCTTCACAAATTCATTACTGTTTTTTTTAAATAAAACTTTAAACTTTAGAAAGTGCTTCGAATATTTTTGTACAACACTTCGACAATTCAAATTAATCTCAGAAAATCCACTTCTTTTTAACTAAGTAACGTTTTAACAATAACAATAAATGTCCGAAATAAAGTAGAGTTTATTTAACACCTATGACTGTGCCAAAACGGTGCACTGTTTGTTTGTTAACCTAAGGTTTTTTATGTCAATTGTATTAATAAGTGGAATAACTATTAGGATGTTTTTTTAAGCGTCGATGTATAGGTTAGCTTAATACTGCAAAACTGTGTGACCAAAAATCTTTTGGACATTCAACAAATTTTTATATTTTATTTAGCGTAAGTTAACGGCAAACAATAAATAGATCATTTTATCAAAGAAGAAATAAAGATTTTAATTGTGTTCTGCAGTAGAAGATTTATTCTTCCAGAAACTATATACCATTTCATTGAACAAATTTACCTGCCGATTTTACTTAACATCAAAAGGGAACGTATCGGAATCCCGCTTTTTAAAATCCCGTTTTTCAAAAATCCCGTCAAAATATTTTTAAAATACCACCTTCTAAAATCCCGTTTTTTTAAAATGCTGTTTTTTAAAATCCCATCCATTTAAAATCCCGTTCTATTGGAATACATGATTAAAACTCGCTGATTTCACATTTTATACTTTTCAAATGTTATCCAAGATCTAAGAAACTGCAACGAGTTCTCTCTAAAGATTCGAATGGTGAAAATATTGGCTTTTGTACCACCTGAAGAAGTCTCTTCCTATTATCACTCATTGCAAAATAGTTTGAATGATGACGAAGAAGCACTAGGTCTTGCACAGTGGGTAACAATAAACTACATTCGCAATGGAAGTAGACAAGTCCAATACTCCCAACTTTTGGTCTGTGTACGATAGTGCCGAAAAATAGTTTCCGCGAACCCAAAATAACGACGAGGCATACCATTACAGACGTATGCTAGGCTTGCACTTGTCATTGAAAGACACAGTTTGACAAGACAGGGTGGGTTAAACCTTCTCTCTACTACTATTTTCTTTGCATTTATCGTTGGTACTAGCCACCCTGTCTTGTCAAAGTATGTCAGTTTGAGTTTTTCAATGACAAGTGGAAAGCTAGCATTAAGGTTTTAGTTGGACGAAAAAGTACTGGGTTGTACAAAATGATTGCTGACCGAGCCAAAGAAACAATTGTGGTTCAAATAAAATGAGTAAACGTCGTATCACCCACAACATTCAATTGAACTAACATAATGCTAATGAGAAATATAATACATCCTCAATTGTTTAGAATTTCATTTTTTGTTTGTTTAAGAATTAGATATTTTAATTTGTTATAATAGTCTAGGAGCTATACCCCCTTCCCGTAGGCACTTGAATGTCACCTCAGTTTGAGGGTGTTTTTGTATGTTTTCGGGGGTGGGGAGTCCGAATCCGGAGTTAGTTTTTGCAAAATCCGGTGCGAAGTCATTGTTATTAACGAACTTTGATGCATTTTTGTAATGCAATAAAAGTTATTAATGTTAGGAAAAAATGTTCCTTCTTTTCTAACGAAGAAATTTGTTTTTTATTTATGTAAATCGGTTGATAATTGCTCCAGATATTGCCAATTGTTCCTTAGTAGGGAGGAAGCGCGCTCAATTGAGAGCGAGACGGAAGAACGTGTTTTTTAGGTAAACGGTCAGAGTTATCGTGAAAATTGTTATAAAAGAAATTATTCTCTATATTCTGATAAGCATTTTTGTTTGTATTTTGTTTCAATTGAATAATTAGATTTGGAGATATAAACAGAAACGTAGACTTAGGATAAGATTTTTCACAAGGTTAAAGAAGCCAATTTACTCAAATTTCCACACGATAAAGCATAAAACAAGTATTTTTAGTGTATACACCTGATTTTAACTAATAAAAGCGTTTTTCAATTTGTTATTTGTAGCGTCTAGTTTTAAAGATATACATTTTTTTAAGGCATCACAGATTTATTTCACATTCCTATTTTTTAATATAATAAGAGCTTGTACATAGTTAGGTAGGTTGGACTTAGACAAACAAAATATCGTATAAGAGATATTTCCCCCCGTTTAGGCGGGAGGTGCAATTTTCAAAAAAAAAATCACTTAAAACAGAAAAAAATATTAAAAAATAACGGTAATACTAACAGAGCCATAATATAGCATTTTGAAAAGCAAAAAGCCTATTCTTTAATATTATTTTCAAATTAAGTTGTTCGAGTTAACAGTTTTTGCAAAATTAATTTTCAAACTCAAAATTAAAATAAAAAAAAATTTGAAAGTAATTTTTTTCCAAATTTTACGTTATTAAGTACTATTTTTGTTTTCAAAACTCAATGCTCTTATTAATTTTTAGTCAAACACTTGAAACCGCATGGTTCTAGGACTTTGACTTTTCAAGATATTAAAAAATAAAGAAACCAGCATCTTAGTATAAACAAGAAAAAACGAGGTTGATGATAAATCAACTGATTGCTGAAATGATCATTTAGCCGGATTCTTCTTAGTTTGATGAGAAAATTGCTTGATTTATTTGTTCATATCTTTAAAAGTCGAAGTCCTAGAATCATGCGGCTTTCAGTGTTTGACTAAAAATTAAGAAAAGTATTGAGTTTTGAAAACAAAAATAGTACTTTATAACGTAAAATTTTGAAAAAATTAATTTGAAATTTTTTTTTCAAAAATTTTGAGTTTGAAAAATAATTTTTCAAAAACTGTTCACTCGAACAACTTAATTTCAAAATAATATTAAAGAATAGACTTTTGGCTTTTCAAAATGCTATATTATGACTCTATAAGTATTACCGTTATTTTTTAATATTTGTTTTCTGTTTTAAGTAATTTTTTTGGAAAATTGCCCCTCCTGCCTAAACGGGGGGAAATAGACCCCCCTCTGATACGATATTTTTCTTGTCTAAGTCCAACCTACCTAGCCTTTTGTGACACTTTATGCAAATCAATCCTGCAATGCTAACATAACAATTTTTTAAAACATCAAATTTTAGTTTCTATAAAAAAAAAATTGTTGACCAATATTATCTTTACATTTTATATCTACATTAGGCATAACCAAAATATGAGTATGAAGGCTTAGGTACATAGTAAAATCATTAGGTATACCAAACACAAAAGTCTGGCAGGTAATTAATAAGCCTATTGTTTAGGTGGATGGTTGAAAATGTTCCTTTACTTTTTGGCATTAGTCACAGGTTGTGACTTAAGATAAATATTTTTTCATAAATATGAAAATTCAAAAAAAAACTAATAGAAAAAAAAATATTTTTTTTTAATTTTATTGTGTAAAATGTTTGGTGAATTAATTTGAAAATTTACAGGAAAATTGGTAGTTCATTTGTCTAAAGAACCTCAGCATTAGAATTGCAGTTAATATTTATTAAGCAGAAAAAGACTTACCAAAACACACTTCTTTAAAACTAACGGTTAAAAGTAACAAGGTTAGATTAGGTTGAAGTGGCTGAACTGGCATACTTAGACCATAAGTTGGTCTTTTGTGATACCACATGAATCTAGAGAGATTTTCTCCCCATTCGTTAAAACTAGTTGGTGCTTCTAATGAAGCGTATGCGAGACTACTTATGTCTTTATTTGTCAGATCACTAGGATCATTGAAGAAGAAGTCTCCGAGATGGAGCCTACGTCTTTGGGATAGGGCAGGACATGTGCAGAGAAGATGAGGAAAAGATTCTTCCTCCTCTTCGTCCATACAGCTTCTGCAAAAGTCGTTTGCGAAAACTCCAAGCCGCTTTGCGTGCTTGCCTATGACACAGTGCCCGGTTATGACACCAATTACGGAGCTGATATGTAATCTGTTCAAAGACAACAAACACTTAGAGTGTCTCACATCTAGAGTAGGCCAGATCTGTTTTGTCGCCAGGCAAGTGGTTACGTTGATCCACCTAAGGTTTGTTCCCCTTAAAGCATTTTGCTCCAGCAAAAATTTGTATGTAGCTCATCAGCTTTAAAATTACCCGGAATGTCCCTATAGCCCGGCACCCAACAAAGGAGAATATTGAACTGCTGTGCCTTCTCTATTAGAGATGATCGACAGTTTAGGGCTGTTATAGAGTTTGTAGAGACACAGTCGAGAGATTTTATAGCAGCTTGGCCATCTGAGAAGATGCGGATATCAGAAGTCGATATCACTTTTTCCTTGAGCCAAGATAAAACTTCCTTTATCGCCAAAAGTTTCGCCTGGAACACGCTTCAATGGTCTGGAAGACGAAATGAGAGACTTAAACTTAGTCTTTCAGAGTACACGCCTCCACCAACCCCATCATCGGTTTTTGAACCGTCCGTATAGAAATGAATCGATTTCTCTTCCAAAAATGTCACGACCTCCCATGTGGATCTGGCAGGTATGGCAACTTAAAATTTTGTATCGAAGCCGAATTATGGAATGGTGTAGTCAATTATGCTTGGAAGTGATCTGTATGAGTTCAAAATGGCTGAGTGGCCTATTTCATTTTTGGTCCACTGTAAAGAGGCTTTAAGACGGATTGCTGCACTTATTTCAATAAAAGCGCTACAAAAGCGGTTTTGGATATCAATGAAATTCTTTATTCCTGTAAAAGTACGTTCGATGCCATTATGTATGGAACTCGATTTCTTTTGCATGGCCACCACGGGCACGCTTGCAGAAGTCCAGACGCTGAACCCAATTTTCGACGGTTTTCAAGCATAAATCGGCCAAAACTGCTGCAATTTCACGTTCGATATTCGTACGAAGTACTTGTTGGCATAAACCATATACTTGACGTATCCCCACAGGAAATAGTCTAACGGCGTGGTGTCAAATCGCACGACCGAGGCGGCCAAGCGACTGGACCATATCGTGAGATAACACGTTCTCCAAACTTGGTTTCCAATAAATTGATTGTGACATTCGCTGTGTGGCTTGTGGCGCCGTCCTGTTGGAACCACATTTCCTCCAAGTCCATATCATCCAATTGGGGCCAAATTATTCGGTTATCATTGCACGGTAGCGATCCCCATTCACAGTAACGTGATCATCACGGAAGAAGTACGCCCCAATGACGCCGCTGGCCCATAAACCACATCAAACCGTAATTTTTTTCGGGATGCAATGATGACTCATGGAGTACGTGTGGATTGCACAGGCAGCATTGGATTGCCTGACCAATACCGCATATTTTGTTTATTGATGAAGCCATTCAGCCAGAAATGAGCCTCATCGCCGAAGATAATTTTTCGATGAAAATCCGAATCATTTTCAAGTTGTTGCTCAGCCCAATTCACGAATATACGACCTAAGTATTCTTGGCCTGGTGAGCAGTGCCACAAACAGA
Source organism: Melangyna quadrimaculata (assembly GCA_949320155.1). Classification (NCBI taxonomy): domain Eukaryota; kingdom Metazoa; phylum Arthropoda; class Insecta; order Diptera; family Syrphidae; genus Melangyna; species Melangyna quadrimaculata. Next base: position 109,259,866 of record OX439483.1, read on the forward strand.
TTCTGCAACACTCATGAGGAAACGCCTGACCATATAGTATCAGGTAAATACGATGCACTCGTGCAACAAAGACATAGGTAACTGGGTCGACACCAGGTAGAAGAGAGCGAACTACCATCTCTGAAAGTCCTCCAAATACTTCAGTTTCTCAAAGGAACTAACTTGGAGAAAGAGCTATAAAATGAACGATCTCATCTAGCTCTAGACGGGGGCACAATAGATCTTAAGGTCGCAGTGTACTTAAACCCCTTATATTATTCATTTATTCATTCAAGTTTCTCCCGGTTAAGCGCTTTATCTAGATCTATCCACCATACTGCCACCCCGTATGTTAAAATCGGTCTAATTACCGAGATTTATAGCCAGTGAGTAATATGGGGTTGGAGTCCCCATTTACTGCCAATGACTTTCTTGCAAGAGAAGAGTGCTACTTTCGTGTTCTTGACCCTAAAATAAGACCAGAGCAAAAAAGTTAATTTAAACTGAATAAACAGGTCTTGAAAAAAAAATCGAAGAAAATGAAGTCCTCCAAACTAAATAAAACAATTAAAGTTTTTGATTTTGGCTGTTTCCTATGGGATAGGAATCTAATGGGAATCTAAAAATAAAAAAATAAAACAATCTCAAAACTAACACAAAAAAAAAATCTTTACAACACTTTTTTGTTTCATCCCAATACTACTATTGTTTACGCGAAAAAGAGGGTTTCAAATTTATCATTAACAGCTTCGATCAAGTTTAATACACAGGAGATTCATAAAAGTTTGATTTTTTTTTTTTTGAAAATTCATGTTCTTAAAAAAAGGGGTACAATGATTTTTTCAAAATTTTGTATAAAGTTTTTATTTATTTTATAATAAAAATTGGCCTAATATATTCATGTAAAAATTAATTGAAAAAAAAAAAAAAAAAATTGAAAGTTAATTTGTTTGAATGTTAGTAAATTTAGTGTAGAAACGAAAGTATTTGACTTCGGATGGTAATTTTAAGTAAAAAACAAAGAGTAAATCGTGCCTGATTCTTTCTATATAACTGTTCTTGTTATTTTGAATAACAGTGATAATGCCAAAAGGGTGGTATGGAACCTAAGAAGTTTAGTATATTTACACGGGTGATATTTCACACCATTCTGGTTAACTTAAATTTTTCTTTTCAAATTTAGAAAGTTTTTTTTTGAGTGCATGAAGTTAAAGTTACACAATTAACTTGCCAAACTAGATAGGTGTGAAATATCACCGGTGTAAATATACTAAACTTCTTAGGTTCCATACCTTATACATACATAAATACATTATGCCAATTTTTATTATAAAATATAATAAAAACTTTATACAAAATTTTGAAAATTTGATTGTCGTCTGTATGTAAGGCACCGTTTGCGTCAAATCTGTTATTTCAGATTTTTTGCTGAGTTGTTCAGGATAATGGCCTGATAAATAACCTAAGTTTTCGACCTCGAGCGTCGACCGCTTCATGGTCAAAAATCGAAAAAACCGCGATTTTGTCGCGCTATTTTCAGTTATTGGCGATTTTAGTCCTAAAGAAGTAATTTTAAGTAAAAATATTGTTCTACGGTCTTAAAGTAACCTACTTTGCTCCAATTTGAGCCCAAAACTATCTCTGTAGACCGAATAATTTCCAAAATACAGCTTTTCAAAATTAAGCGCTAGAAAATAAAATATAACAAGCAGTGTTATCAAACAATATAATGGAAATTAAAGAACGGTTGACATAAATGCATCAAGGCACTGGAGCGTGTAGGTTGGGCCAAAATAATAGGAAGATCATACTGGAAGGGGGGTCAATATACCCCCCGTTAAGATGGGAAGGGCAATTATATAAACATATGAATTAAGGTAGAAACAACACTATTGAAAAACAATGGTAACACCCACAATATTCTCCTATAGTTTATCTTGAACCCAGAAACCCATTATTGAATTTGCTTTTTAAATAAAGTTACTTTAATCGATAGTTTTTGAGAAATTATTTTCCAAACTCAAAATATTGGAAAATTAAATAATAGAAAATTATTTTTCATTAAAGTTTTTTTTTCATTAAAGAGTCAACTCTTTAAAAAAAAAAAAAACTAATTAACATTTTGTTCCTTTAATTCATTTGGCAAGTTTATTGTGTAACTTTAACTTCATGCACTCAAAAAAAACTTTTTAAATTTGAAAAAAAAAAAATTAAGTTAACCAGAAAGGTGTGAAATATCACCGGTTTAAATATTCTAAACTTCTAAGGTTCCATACCACGCTTTTGGCATTATCACTGTTATTCAAAATAACAAGAACAGTTATATAGAAAGAAACAGGTACGATTTACTCTTTGTTTTTTACTTAAAATTACCGTCCGCAGCCAAATACTTTCGTTTCACACTAAATTTACCAAAATACAAACAAATTAACTTTCAAAATAACTTAAGCTCAAAATAAAATACGCCACATGATCTATCGTTAGAGAAGATATTAATTAAGGCTGGCCACGAGGCAAGAAAAGTCTTGGTCTCTATCTCGGTCTCGCATGACAAGACCAAGACTATACGAGACGAGACTGGCTTTTGAGCAACCGAGACGAGACCGAGGCGAGACTGTATATTTGGACCGAAATTTACAGAGAGCCTAATAAATTAAAAAAATCCAATTTCAGTTAAATATTTATTTTCTTCTGCACGTATGTATTTAAACTATAGTCGAAAATATTTCGTTCCAATAATCAACAAGTTGTCTGGAAATCATATTTATCGAAGACGGCAGCGAGACGAGTCTTAATTATACGAGACCGACACGAGACCGAGACGAGACCGAGACGAGACAGAAAATTTTCGATTTTAACGAGACCGAGACGAGACTTACAAAAGTTTCGCAGCGTCTCGTCTCGTGGCCAGCCTTAAAGTACATTATGTCAATTTTTATTATAAAATAAATAAAAACTTTATACAAAATTACAAAAAAAAAACATGAATTTTCAAAAGAAAAATCAAACTTTTATGAATATCCTGTGTATAAAACTTGGCCGAAGCTGTTAATGATAAATTTTAAACCCTCTTTTTTCGCGTTCTCTATAATCGTAATGTAATCCAAAACATGCGCTATAGTATCTACTCTATTATCGCAAGTAAAACATAATTAAGGATTGTGTGGAAAGGTCCAATCAGTTGAAGTGCAATAAAAAACTTTTTCTATGCATTATAATTGCAAACAGAACCCGTCTATATAATCTTATTGCAATTATTAATGCAAATTGCTTAGAAAAGAAGATATTTTTTTTTTTTTTTATTTTTTTTTTTTTATGTTTTAAATATATCGGTGTATATGCTATTCTTAGTCGGTTATTTAATTAAACATAACTTTTCAAATTCTGTTTAACTGTTCAGTTAAAGTTAGAGTGGGCTTATGAATTACCAACTTCATAACTTTTTGTTAAAATAAGCAAAATGTTCGTTAAAAGAAAAAGCTTCAAATATTGATATGGCAATAAAAATCAATGTACGAAAAACTATTATAAATTACTTTTAATTAAACAACGATTTAAAAATAACAACGATTTTTTTTTAAATAACAATACATTTTCCAATAGAACGACTGTGATGAAAAATGAAAAATGGTCACTAGGGCGAATACGTAATTTTATTATTTTAGATTTGTTTAGAATGCCCCTTGCTCACTTTTTCTTTTTGCCTCTTTACTTTTGTTAGATTAAAATGTAATTTTTGAATGTTTAACAAACGTGTGGTTAGTTAATCGAAGAGTAACTTTTATATCACTAGTCACGAAAAGGAGAACCGGAAAAAACGGTCTACATAGCAAATATCGACGAGACATATTGTTGAAAAGGTATGTTTGGTGTACATGAATACTTACTACGGCAGCTCCTTCCACATAGCTGTGCGAAAAAAGTTATTGGCCAGCAAAGAATGTAATTTTGTGATATTATTTATATTATATTATATTATAAAATGAGCTGGTCTAACGAATAATGACGAAAAGTGCGTCGTTGGCTAGGTATTTTATGTACAGCAATAGCAACATGGACAGCACATTTTAAATCGCTGTGTGAAAACAGATATTCGCTAACAAAATTTTTGATTTGTTGTATTTGATTATGGACATTTTGTATAATATGGCATGAAAAAAAGGTCTTGGTTTTACCAATACCCAAAAGATGTATGTTGTTAAAAACGTATTTCTATGTACTGCAAAAGTTACTAAAGAAGCTTTTTTCAAATCACTGTGTGAAAAAAGGAGTTCGCTAACTAAGTTTGTGAATTATACCCTGGTGTAGGCCAAATCAAAATCTTTGTTAGCGAATATCTTTTTTCACACAGCGATTTTGAATGAGCTGCTAAGTATAATTTTACACAAAAATACCGTTTCAACGACATATGTCGCGTTGTTATTGGTTCCTAGACCAGCTCCCATACATTTTTGCCGATTCTCCTTTATTTTGAAAGCATGATTGAAAATTCGGCTCTCAGACTGCTTTTGAAGAAAATTATAAAACTGGTATGTTCTGTGAATTTGAGTCTATCTAACTCGTTCAACCGAGACTGATTAGGTATAAACGTACATATTATAAAAATATACTATACCCCCTTATTTATAAAGAAAAAATAGTTATTTCAATTCCCGTGTTTAGGAGAACTAAACAATGGAATAAGAATTTTCTGGACTTAAACTTAGGGCATTTGCTTAGAGCTCCATTTGAGTCGGGAACATTTATATTCCATGGTGTAGTTTTCCTAAAAACAGGAGGTAAAATAACTATTTTTTCCTTATAAACACGGGGGAACATGTTACATGCTTATGATATGACTTATCATAATGAATCAGGAAGGAATTTACAAAAACACCACACTTTCAAATTTATTTATCTATCCATTTCATGATTTTGCGTTTAATGTTTCGTTTTTATTTTATGTTATTTTATACTCTTCTAAGCAAATTGAACCACTGTACATCGCGTAGTGCCATTGTCCTGTTTCTAGGTTGCACGCTTGCAACTTTCGCAGTTCCTTGATTTTTATTTTGTTTTACAAATTATGTGTCTGGGTTCCGGGCTGTGGAATGTGGTGTTTGTTTCTACAATTCTCTAGCTCTATGCGAAGATGAAACAATATCATTGCCACCTCTTTGCAAGAACAATCATAATCCTGTTTTTTTCAATTTTTTTCCGAATGTTGGAATAACAAAACACCTACCTACACGGCACCTAGCACAAGTAAAGAATACTGAAGTAGACCACACTGCCATCACTACACCACCACCGGCTGCCACCACCGCACGGTCCCGTTGCCACCAACATTGTTGCCGCCACGAAGTTATTTGTTTACAATGTTAACCAGATATAGCAAGGGGAAGATGGCACTCGGAGCTCCATTCTCTTCTTTGGCTATTTTGTCTTTTTTTATTTTATCCAGGGGGAGACGAGACAGATATGCGTATGCAAATTCTTCCTTCGAGTTGTAATACCCCAATGGAAATTTATTCATGTGATCCACCATTTAAAAGGCGACAACCAACACGTTGACACACACAATCGCATCATAACGCAGCTCAGTTCTCTTGTGGAAAGGGGAGGGTTGGAGGCCGGGGTTTGAGAAGAATTTTCCTGTGGAATTGTATACTATATCAAATCAAAACGCCTGCAAATATAAACAGGATACTCTAGAATCGCAAACAATGAACCGCGTAAAGCTCTTCTCTTCACAAAACAAATTTTTAGTGTCCATTGTGTGCCAAACGGGAACTCTTTAATAAGACCAAAAACCAAAATGTCTAGATTTTTTCCTGCGATGCGATGAAGCTTCGTTCGTCCGCGCGGATGACGGTCTTTTCTTCCAGCGTATTTATAACTATGATGGTCGGTACAGCGTAAACCAGGGCAGTACTCCCATCCATCCATAGAGGAAGTAATAACTTTTAAAACAGACAATTAAGGACTTGTAAAATGGAAATTGGATGTATTAGGAAGTTTGTATATTTGAATATTTCTTGAGCGCAATGTAAATATTGGATTAAAAATAAGCGGTATCTTCGTCGTATATACGAGTATAATATAGTATATCTAGGTATAGGTGGGTGTTATTAGGAAGGCAAGAGTAGCGTAGCTATAGGTGGTTTTTCCTACAAAAATATTACAAAGACCTCGGGGTGGATTGAATTTGATGCACGCTCCAAAGGATAGAAGGCCAATTACCACTTAAAATTTCATAACGAGAAAGACAATTTCCCAAGCATCATAGAATGATAACGCACAGAGACACAGGCGAGAGAGGAAGTTCACGGAGCGGAGGTGAAGGTGCAGGACCAACTTTAAAGTAGATTAGTTTTGCTTCTGCCTGGTGAATGTCCTGTATTTATGGAATTTTCAACAAACCCCTAGAGCCCTCTCCGGGGAGCCGAGCAAAGCAAGCGGACAAGATTTACCTCGACTCGACTCAACGTCACGGACGACAACGATATAATGCTCTTTTTTATTGTTTTTTTGTGATTCCTGTCAGGACTATAATATAAAATATTTTCTACATGCTCTTCTATCAGTGAATATGCATTATTTTATGCGTAGGACTTGTTTTGGTGTATCACCACCATGGGGGACACCGACCAAGTGTTAAACCTTTCCGAGAGAAGAGTAGTAGAGTAGTAGATATATGAGAACAACAACATGACAACCTTTTGTGTTTGGACACTGAAAAGTTGTTTTTGTTGTTTCTCATTTGTTTTTATTTATTTTCTTTGCCCTTAGCTTTGTCAATGTGACGAAAATATACTTTTTTGGTTTGAAGTCGAATGGGTTATCATATGCGTGACTTATAACGGTGGCTTGTTTTTCTCAATAGACCAATTATTGTTGATTGGATGATTTTCTATGTTTAAACAAAATTAGGTATCTTGTATCATTTTTATTCTAAATTTTGTTGTTGATATATTCATAAAATATTCAGAAGTGTTTTACCGGTAATGAGCTTGTTTACACCTGTAAACCTGCTATTCAATTTAAATTTTGTAATTTAGCTCCGGCATTTCACTTAACACTAAGATAGGATTCGTTTTTCTGGTTTAAGATAAAAGCTTATTTAAATTTTAAAGTGGAACAAAATGTTATGGCATAGAAAATGTAAAGAAACTTGTTTTAGGTATCATTGAAACTGGTCTTGAATCCTTTGAATTTTGAATTTTCAGAAGTAAACAAAGAAAAATCAATAATGATTATTTTGTGTTAATGCCAAAATAATGCTCTTGAATTTATTCTATTAATTCAATCTACAAAATAAAAATCATTTTGGTCAAACCTGTGAGTATTCTTTAAATCGTTCAAACCATTGGCAAGTTAAAAATCGATTAAACACATCGAATCATGGACCAGCCTACCATATATACCCAACAACAAATTATTCAGCTATTAATACCAAAAAATTGGATTAAAAAAAATATGGATTGGAAAACTTAATCAGATGTTCAAATGTAATCAAGTGAAAAAGAAAATTGTGCCTGTTGCTCTTTTGGGGTTGATAGATAAATGTGGAATAACTTTTTTTTAGTAGTAGCAAAATTACAAAACTTTATTAATTCTTAACTCTGATGGTATTGTGTGAAGAAAAAAAAAACATATTTTAGAGTCGATATTGTTTTTTCTAAATATAAGCCATAGAAGCATATTCAGCCTTATCGGCAATTCCGAAGAGATTTTTTCCCCCCTGATTTTAATTTTTTCCAGGAGTCGAATACTCCGATCGTCAATCTCCCCCGGATTCAATATCCCCCGGAAATTACTTCGAATCAGTTTCGAAACACTCTGAGAGAATTTATTTTCTGAAATTATTTATCTGCCAAAGTTTGTAAATTCTTTTTTGAAATCAAATTAAATATTTGAACTATATGTGGTGATAAAGACCTGATTTGCTTCATAAATTCAATTCTTGTGTAATAGAAACGCGTAAAAATAGTCAAAAGTTAAAGAAAAAAGCATTTTTTGTCTATTTTGTTGTTGTTGTATTTTTGTTCTCTCTCTCTCTGTGCAAAACTGTGTTACTATATGAGGGGGAAAAACCCGAAAGTGTTAAGTGAATTTGTTTGTGAATGTGTTAAAAATATATAGAAAGAAAAACGAAATATAGATCGGTTAAAACAAGACCAATTTCTCCTCCAAGCCGTTTCCCCGTTAAGTCTCTAGCTTGTTGTAGAGTAAACGTACAGCCACACATACCAATACCAACGGACTTATCAGTAAACTGCGTAATGTTGGATTTTATTAAAATGCCTATATATTTGAACCGAAACCAAAACTTGTCCTTAAGAGCAAGTAAAAAATGATCAAACCTTCAAAAATAGGCTTCTATTTTTAAAATTCTCCAACTAAATTGAGGTGAGTTTTTTCCAGGGAAACATTATTAATTTTCCCCCGGAAAATAGATTTACGATATTTACTTTTTAGTCTAGGAGCTAGACCCCCTTCCCGTAGGCACTTGAATGTCACCTCAGTTTGATGGTGTTTTTTTATGTTTTCGGGGGTTAGGAATTCGAATCCAGAGTTAGTTTTTGCAAAATCCGATGCGAAGCCATTGTTATTAACGAATTTTTTTGCATTTTTGTAATGCAATAAAAGTTATTAATGTTAGGAAAAAATGTTCCTAGTAAATGTTGTTCCCTATTTTCTAACGAAGAAATTTGTTTTTTATTCATAAAAATCGGTTGATAATTGCCCAAGATATTGCCCATTATTTTTTAATAGGGAGGGCGCGCGCTCAATTGAGGGAGCGCGAGACGAAAGAATGTGTTTTTTTGGTAAACGGCTTAGAGTTATCGCCAAAATTGTCCTAGAAGAAATTATTTTCTATATTCTGACAAAAATTTTCGTTTGTATTTTTTTATTACATTCGGAGATATACACAAAAACGTAGACTTATGATAAGATTTTTGACATTCACATGGTTAAAGAAGACCAATTTACTCAAATTTCCTCACGATAAAGCATAAAACAAGTATTTTTAATTTATACTCCTGATTTTAACTAATAAAATCGTGTTCAATTTTTTAATTATAGCGTCTAGTTTTAAAGATATACAATTTTTTAAGGCATGACAGACTTATTTCACATTCCAATTTTTTAATATAATAACAGCTTGTGCTTATACAGGCTGATTTGCATAAGGTGTCACAAAAGGTTAGATAGGTTCGACTTAGGCAAGACAAAAATCGTATAATTGCCCCTCCTACCCCCGTTTAGGCAGGAGGGGCCATTTTCAAAAAAAAAACACTTAAAACTGAAAAAAAATATATAAAAATAACGGTAAAATTTACAGAGTCATGCTATAACATTTTGCAAAGCCCAAAGTCTGTTCTTTAATATTATTTTTAAATTATGTTGTTCGATTGAACAGTTTTTGAAAAATTAATTTTCAAACTCGAAATTGTGAAAAAAAAATTCAAATTAATTTTTTCAAAATTTTACGTTATTTAGTACTATTTTCGATTGAAAACTCAATGATCTTATTAAATTTTAGTCAAAAACTGAAAACCACATGGATCTAGGACTTTTAATTTTCAAGATATGAACAAATAAATGAAGCAACTTTCTCATCAAACTAAGAAGAATAATTTCAGCAACCAGTTGATTATCATCAACCTCGTTTTCTCTTGTTTATACTAAGATGCTGATTTCTCTATTTTTTAATATCTTGAAAAGTTAAAGTCCTAGAACCACGCGGTTTTCAGTGTTTGACTAAAAATTAATAAGAGCATTGGGTTTTGAAAACAAAAATATTACTTAAATACGTAAATTTTCGGAAAAAAATAGTTTAAATTTTTTTTTTTCAATGTTTCGAGTTCGAAAATTAATTTTTCAAAAACCGTTCACTCGAACAACTTAATTTATAAATAATGTTAATGAATTGACTTATGGCTTTTCAAAATGCTACAGCAAGACTCTGTAAATATTACCTTCCTTTTTTAATATTTTTTTCTGTTTTAAGTGATTTTTTTTTTGAAAATTGTCCCTCCAGCCTAAACGGGGGGAAATAGACCCTCCTCCCATAAGATTTTTTCTTTTATAAGTCCAACCTATCTAGCCTTTTGTGACACCTTATGCAATTCACCCTGTATAAGCACAAGCTGTTATTATATTAAAAAATGGGCACGTTTGGATCGCACAAAACTTGCTCTCGTAGCTAACAACTTTAACGTACATAGCTTGAAATAGACATGTACATATTTATTGGTTCCATAACATTATGATATCATTTAAAAAAAAAGTTTGAAAAACAATTTAAAATATAAGTGATTACTATGAGTTATTATAAATTAGTTATTTTAATAGCTAAAATAGATAGAGCTCAAAAAAAGTATGCCGTTAGATTTGCTTAATAAATATGAATTTATGAAAAAAAAACAAATTTAAAAATCATTAGAGCGGTTTTTTTTTTAAATTAATTTTTTATATATAAAAAATCTTCAACATATTTTAAAATAAAATTTGGTATGCCAACTTTTAGTACTTAATAAAATACAATTTTTCACAAAATTGAAAAAAAATGCATTGGCCCGTTTTCAAGATATTGAATTTAAAAAAAAATTTCAATAATTTTTTAAAAATCCAAAAATTATTTTTTCGAAAATTTTTATATGCAAAATTGTTAAAATCGTAAGCGACCTTTTGTATACAAATTTTGGTTGAAATCGGTGTTGTAGTTAACGAGAAATTTGAAAACCAAAAAATTTCCCCTCTAGGGAATCGAAGAAAATCGCTTCAGCCGTTTAGGCTGCAGGTCGAGGTACAGACAGACGGACAGACAGACAGAATTGCGAGACCCACTTTTTTCGCGTTCTCTATCATCGTAATGTTAGGGAAAATTCTTATCTCAAATTTTTTTTTTACGAATCCTAAACTTGCCCTATACTACGTATATCGCAAGTAAAAATTGGAATCTGAAATAAATCTGTCATGCCTTAAAAAAATTATATCTTTGGAACTAGACGCTATAAATACAAAATTGAGCACGATTTTATTAGTTAAAATCAGGTATATAAATTAAAAATACTTGTTTTATGCTTTATCGTGAGGAAATTTGAGTAAATTGGTCTTCTTTAACCATGTGAATGTGAAAACTCTTATCCTAAGTCTACGTTTCTGTTTATATCTCCGAATCTAATTATTCAATTGAGACAAAATACAAACGAAAATGTTTGTCAGATTATAGAGAATTCTATAATATTTTGGCGATAACTCTGACCGTTTACCTAAAAAACACATTCTTACGTCTCGCGCTCCCTCAATTGAGCGTGCGCCCTCCCTATTAAAAAATAATGGGCAATATCTTGGGCAATTATCAACCGATTTACATGAATAAAAAACAAATTTCTTCGTTAGAAAATAAGGAACAACATTTACTAGGAAGTTTATTTCCTAACATTAATAACTTTTATTACATTACAAAAATGCAACAAAATTCGTTAATAACAATGACTTCGCATCGGATTTTGCAAAAACTAACTCTGGATTCGGATTCCCCACCCCCGAAAACATAAAAAACCACCCTCAAACTGAGGTGACATTCAAGTGCCTACGGGAAGGGGGTATAGCTCCTAGACTATTTTTCATTGGAGTTTTTTCCCATTTTTCGAACATTGTTTATGATTGGAGAGTCTTATACGGGGGAAAAATCCGGGGGAGATTTTATTCCCGATAAGGCTGATTATTTTTGTTTCCTCTCCCCCAACCTTGCGTGCTGGGGGCGCAAAGTACCCTTGGCGGATAAGGGTTTTTATTGGTCTGAAAATAATGGTAATTATATAAATATTCATTCAATTTTTAGATGAGTGTTGACGCAGAATTTCATACTCTACAGCGTATCAGAAGTCCATTTCAATCCATGTATTTTATTTTGTATAATCGCTTTCAAAATGGGGGTATATCAAACCACTATATATTTGTCTTGGTATAATCTAAAGCATACGGCACATGACTTTAGGGTAGTTTTAAATGCTCTATATTATGCAATGAAAATAAATTCAATACAACTTCCTACAAAAAGATAAATCTTTTAATAAAAATTTTGTCCTGATCTATTCAAAAAATACATTAATTTTTTCTTAAAATGACGATTATTTTCTTATGGGTGCTTGTATCGTCTTAATTATTATTCAATGTTAAAAAATGCCTTAAAATCATGTACCATATTTCATATATGTACATTTGTACATTTATGTACCTCGATTGAGAAAAAAATATTTTCCTTCCGCATCAAAAAAAAAAAAAAAAAACAACCCTGGATACAATAGGTTTGCATGGATCCTTTTGAGTCTTGGTTCTAACAAAAAATAAAATATTTCTACCAAACATTTCAAAATACCAGTTTTGGGAAAGATTTACTAGTTATCGTAGTTCAATTTTCCCTTTCACTCAAAAAAACACCCTTTTCCCAGATATTTTGATGGTCTCTCTTGATTCTTATTTCTCATGAAAAATAAAACATGTATTCCAAAATTCATCACTATTCCGTTGGAACTCGGTTATGTTATGCTAGTTGCACTAAAATTTCAGTCATCAGTATATAAAAATAACATAACCTTTTTCAGGGAAGTTGTATTGCATTTATTTTGGTTTCATAAGACTTGGCACTAAAAACTATGTCAAATTCATGTATCATTTGCTAAGATTATACCATGCCAGGATAAACATATATCGGTTTGACATACTTGCACATCCCCCTCACCCCACGTGAAAGCGATTATGCAAAAAACAAATACGTGCATTTAGGTAGGCTTCGGATCTGCTGTAGTGTGAAAATCTGCGTCGACATCAATCTTTTGATTTAATAAATAAGTACATAATTACCATTATTTTCTGACAAAATAGAAACCCATATTAGGCGAGGGTATTTTGCGACCCCGCGCGCCAAGGTGGGGGAGGGGCAAGAAAAATAATATGTTACTATGGCGTTAAGTATTTTGAATCCAATGAGACATTCCACGTCATCGTTCGATGTCTGTTTCTCGAATTATAGGCCATTTATGTGGAATTTTGTTGTAATAACGTGGTAAGGAGGCAACCACGGAGGTTGTGGATTATTAGTGTACCAAAGCTCATTCCGTCAGGATGAAGTGCAAGGTCTGCGCTTAAATATGCCCTTTACTCCCTAACTAATAGTAATAATTCTATTTTAAACATACGCTTCGTGAGAATAATTCGTGAGTAATATTTCAATTTTCAACATACGTTTTAAAAAAATGTAAATATAATATGCAGTAGTTACAAAAATCGAAAATAATATAAAGAAAAATGGCCATTTTGGTCTACCTTTAGCCTACAAATGGGAAATAAAAGATAGAACCCGAATGAATAACATCTAACAAGTGTGTGGCTTGTAAAAATGCTAGTTGTCCAAATGCAATAGGGCTGGCCACGAGACGAGAAAAGTCTCGGTCTCGATCTCAGTCTCCTATGACGAGACCGAGACGAGACAAGACTTGCTTTTAAGCAACCGAGACGAGACCGAGACGATACTGTATATTTGGACCGAAATTTACAGAGAGTCTAATAAATTAAAAAATCCAATTTCAGTTATACAGGGTGTCCCGTAAGTAATGGATAACCCTGAAATGCCGCATAGTAGACTTTATGACCGTCCTGAAAACTGATAAAAAAAGTTCTATCCCAACCACAAGAAAAGTTATATGCATTTTTTTGTTCAGTGCATTATTTTTTTTCTTACTTTACATTTTTGAATACCACGACTACAAGTGAATGAGTTCCATCATTTTTTTTTGCAGGAATATTTTACATTACTTGTGCCAACACATAAGTAGAAGAAAATTATTATAACTGTTGGACTTCTTAGAGAAAAAAATTATTTAACATTGAATTTCAATGCAAAATGTGAAAACAAATAATTTTTGAAAAAGTTAAATCATAGCTGGTATAAAAAAATGCATGAATACCTGAGTGGCCAACTATTTTAAAAATATACGCGTTAAATGCAGATTTCAAAATGGTATTACTTATTATTATATCTAGAGTCAAGAGCAAGTTATTGGTAAAAATCTGCAATACTAGAGTAAATTTAGCAAAAACAAAAGTTTTCAAAATTAGCACAGTAAACGTGAAAATAATACCAAGCGTTGAACATAGCACATTTTTGATTTATTGGCTGTTTCTACGATGTTGTCCTAATGATAAATCCAAGCTTTCAACTTCTAGGGCCGAATGCATTATTGATAAAAATGTCAAAAAAGTGCAAAAAACGGTTACATTTTCGAGCTTGTTTCGAATTTTACCTGTTCTATTGGGCTTTAACAAACCCATCAAATATTTTGTTGGTTGCAATTAGTTTATTTGTTATTTTCTCTAAACAAAAAGTTTTTGAGCCAGCTTTTAATCACATGATCACTTAGTTAGAAAACAAAAACAAAAATAGATAATTTTATAATTTTTTTTTATTTAAAGCAAATGCTCAAACTGTTTTCCACCCACTCTTATACAGGTTCTGCACCTCCGAATAAATGAACGTCTTATTGAAAGTGCAAGGTTTTGCTCAGAAATTTGTAATGCAGCTGCCTCCACACGATTTCTTAGCTCCTCTAAAGACATGATCGGCTTGCTGTATGCGATTTCCTTAATGCATCCCCAATTAAAAAAATCAAGTGGATTTAGGTCTGGTGAACGGGGTGGCCATAAAATTGGTCCCAGACGTCCTATCCATCTGCCTGGATTACCAATAACTTGCTATTGACTCTAGATATAATAATAAGTAATACCATTTTGAAATCTGCATTTAACGCGCATATTTTTAAAATAGTTGGCCACTCAGGTATTCATGCATTTTTTTTATACCAGCTATGATTTAACTTTTTCAAAAATTATTTGTTTTCACATTTTGCATTGAAATTCAATGTTAAATAATTTTTTTCTCTAAGAAGTTCAACAGTTATAATAATTTTCTTCTACTTATGTGTTGGCACAAGTAATGTAAAATATTCCTGCAAAAAAAAAATGATGGAACTCATTCACTTGTAGTCGTGGTATTCAAAAATGTAAAGTAAGAAAAAAAATAATGCACTGAACAAAAAATGCATATAACTTTTCTTGTGGTTGGGATAGAACTTTTTTTATCAGTTTTCAGGACGGTCATAAAGTCTACTATGCGGCATTTCAGGGTTATCCATTACTTACGGGACACCCTGTATATTTATTTTCTTCTGCAAGTATCCAAACTATAATCGAAAATATTTCGTTCAGATAATCAGCCGATTGTTCGGAAATCGTATTTTTTTTGAGACGAGACCGAGACGAGACTTAATTATACGAGACCGACACGAGACCGAGACGAGTCTGGCAATTTTCGATTTTAACGTGACCGAGACGAGACTTACAAAATTCGCGCAGTCTCGTCTCTTGGCCAGCCCTAAAATGCAATTGTAAATTAGAAAAACCTTCATTTGTATGGGCACTATCAGGTGACCTCGGTGGTGCAATGCGCAGTGCAACGGTCTCTGAGGTAGTTTGGTCTAGGTTCAAATCCAGTTGACGGCAAAACAATTTATAAATTAAAATTGGAACTATATACCACTAAAAAGGAATCTGATGATTGGTGTGGCAGCCATGAAATTGCAATAATTCCAGCCAAATGTAATACTCGGTGGTAGCCAACAGAAGTGGTTGTTGTTCATTCAAAACCTTCAATGGTATATAATATCGTTGGAAAGCTTAGCCCTAGTACATCATTTTTTTGTATCGACACAAAGCTGTAAGACATGGGGTTTAAGCAGTATATGGCAACAAAGATTGCAATTACAGAAAAAATGATTTGCAGTAGTGTTCCATTGAAGTGACAGTATTGGTCGCTACCGATGCACTAAATAGACCCCAAAATAAAGGAGCTTTTACACCAATGGGTGATAATAGCGGATAATATCATGGTTGGCGAATAATTCGTTTAACAGTAAGAAAATTCTACTTATTTTTATTCGATTTAGCAAATTTAATGAATGGGAATAATTGTGCGTCTAGTGGCCACAATTGAGAAATACAACGTTGGAAAGCTTAGTTCAAGAGCATCGTATTTGTACGTGGACACACAACTGTAAACCATGGGGCTTAGGCCCAATTCGTCTATGTTTATTCGAATTTTCAAAGTGTTTTTCTTATTTTTTTTGGTCGCTTATTTTAGCCAACTCCCATTGTTATCTACGGACAAAAAAAAAATACTCGTACGTTGGTACACTCCATAGTACCTGTATAGCGGACTGTAAAAACCATAATTTATTCGAAATAAAAGACGGTGACTTGTTAGAGTCGGGAAACGATATAAAAACCTGACTATTAGCTTTCTTTATATATATATACGGAGTTAGGCGACTGCACGATTCAGAGTTCTTATTGTGACTGAATATTTATTTATTCTGCGGCACTCAGGAGAGTTACCGATTTCATACTAATACATTTACATTCTTGTTATAAAATGAGTGTTAAATGCATCGAATTCGATACAGTACCTAATCATTTTCATAGGTCTCGTTTCTGGGCACTAGTTAGACCAGTTCCCATATATTTCTGCCCCTTCTCCTTTGTTTTAAACATATATTTTTGAATCCAATTTTCAAAAATGTTATTGCTTAACAAAAATGGAAAAACAAAACTTGGAGTAATTGTCGTAGTTGGTGAGAAAAAAAATGTAAAAGGTTAAATTAGGCAAATTTAAAATTTTTCGAACTAGGTTTTTACCATCTTTAGTTTCTCAAAAACACTTTATAGAAATAACTTAATTTAAAAACAAAATATAAGAACAGACTTGACTTGTCGGTTTCAAAAAAGGTAAAACACTTTTCTGTGCGTGCTGCCATTTTTTTATTAATTAGCTTATTTAAAGAATGCACCAACAAATGAAATGAAATATTTGGTGCCCTTATCTACGGTAATACCATGATTTTGCTAACTTATAAACTTGAATTTGAGCCTTTTCGAAGTATGACTTGTTATGAGGTGTTATAGCAATATTTACTGGTGGTTTTCGTTTCATCATAGTTTCCCCTGTTCTTAAGGTTCAAAGTTTTCCCTATTCCGAAGGTAGTTGCTCTACCCAGCTCAATTTTCCCCTCCCATTGTGATCCATAAATATAGACATTCAAAACCAATGTGCATCGGTTTCTCCTTTTAAATCCCCTCCAATCTACATAATCGCTCGTGCTGTGTTTATTACTTTAAGGGTAGTCACAACCAACGGCGTATACAGGGGGGGGGTCACGGGGTCATGTCCCCCCCCCGAGAACTCAAGATTATTTTGTTGATCTGAAATAATTA
This sequence comes from Melangyna quadrimaculata, assembly GCA_949320155.1. Classification (NCBI taxonomy): domain Eukaryota; kingdom Metazoa; phylum Arthropoda; class Insecta; order Diptera; family Syrphidae; genus Melangyna; species Melangyna quadrimaculata. The sequence continues at coordinate 109,277,164 of OX439483.1, forward strand.
TTTAGTAACCACAGAAAAAAAAAAAGAAAGTTGGTTACTTAGAAAGCTATTAGGATTTTCGATTGTTAATTTAGAATTCCATAGAGAATTTGAATGTTGGTAACTTCAATTCAATAAGAAATTTAATTTTCATGGCAATGGAATACCTACGTTATTTTGTAGTCAATCGATGATACTTTGATTTTCTTCCTCGTACCTCAAATTTAACATAACAACAAACTTCTCATATTATGATAATACATTCAAATCTTAAAATATATGCATAGGCTAGTTTCCGTTTTGAGATGACAGCAAAAACCTGTTAAACCAAACAGAAATCAAGGTACGGAGTTGTTACCAAATTTTCACTCACCCGGGGCTTAGACAAGCGAGTAGAACTAGTAGCATTAGTATCATAGTGTTAGTTTTATGGATGTATGTGTGACTAGTAGCTCTCTGCGCGTTTTGTCAACTAGTATGATTTTTTAAAATATTTCATACAGAAAAATATACAAATTATGGAAACTATGGAAACAAAACAAATAAATGAAAACAATACACTACACTAGCAGGATAACTGGCAGGCTACTCGCAGGCAAAAATATTATACTATTTGGGCTTCTAGTTGGCTCTCTCGTGTTCTGATACACTAACACACATAAACGCTACTAGTTCTACTCGCTTGTCTAAACCCCGGGTCAGTAAAGGAAAAACTAATAGGATTTTCAAAAAAAGAACATTTTTTTCTGAAAATAAAATCTTTAAACACATTATAGAACACATAAAGAAACTGTTTTGTTTGATTTCCGTATGACAGATTATTTTTAAAAGCAAAAAAAGTGATAACTTTCGATTTATTGTTATAATAACCAAAAAATATTAATGTTAACGATAAAAGACATAAATATATAAGACTATGATGAAAAACTATTATGAAAGGATTTTGTTTGCGCTTATTCAACATTTACGATCGAACAATATTGTTATTGATTTGGATGTGGATCAGTGGCGATGCCTCTCAGTTAGTAGGCTTATCGCCGCTAAACCAAGAATTTAAATGAATAAATTATATAATGTAATGTTGAAATAATGATAGTGATTAATTGCAATAATCAATACCATAAATACAAAAAAACTACCCACCTACCTACCTATTTTCAAATCATATTTTCCTTCACACAACACAAAACTCCCATCTTCCTATCTGCCTCAGCGTTACAATATGCGATGCAAAACCAAATTCCCTACAAAGAGCATTGATATAATAATAAAAAAAAAAATAGATACCTACCTAACCTACCCACATTGTTCTAACACAGTACATAACACAAAACTCTCATACAACAAGTCTGCCTTGAAAGCTTACAACATCCGCGCTACCAAAAACAATTTTTAATAATATCTATTCAAAATACAAATACAAACACAAATACCATACAATCTATAATACAAGATCGTTTTACTACACATGTCCTAAGCAAAGCCCAGCTAAATAAATGAAAGCGTAAGCGTAAGTATGATGCGATAAAGCGCGATACGGTATGTAAGCAGCTCCAGGTACCTACTTACATTTTGGGTTCGGTTTTTGTCATCTCCTTTTTTACTTTCGTATTATGTTTCTAGGAAAATGCGGTAGGAAGGATGAATGTGAATGCGTCTGCTTATTGTTTTATTATTAGTGTTCTATGATTGAGTAACATCCAAAAAGTTCTTTTAGCACAGTCAACAATTCCAAAAAAAGTGCTCAATTGGCAAAGCGCGATGTAGTTCTATATTTTCGATATGTTGTTGGGGCATGTTAGTATATAAGTTTGCAACTTCAAAAAACCTGTGCTCGCTGCAGGAAAAATGCAATAGTGAAAAAAACGCTAAATTCATCCCATTTTTTCCGACATTTTCCTTTATAACTTTGGAAATATGCAACTAAGGAAAGAACCGTCCACTATAAACTTGTTTGTTAAAAAATTTTCTGCAAGGCCACTTAAGTTTTAAATTCATGCATGTTATATTTATCTTGTTATCTAACCATGAATTTAAACAAAAATTCATAAAACCTAAGTCATTTTGAAGCAATCAAAAAATAGATCAAAAATTGTCCAATTCTGCTAAAAATTTGTAATCAAATAGTCTAGAGTAGTACAAGATGAAATTCCAAAATTCGATCCAAATTGGTCAAATAGTTTTGGTAAGAAACATGATGTTAACTAAATGCTGTTGCGGTGAAATTTACAACAACAAGTTTCATCAGCCTATCCCCCTCCCTTTATCCATTTTAACCTTTTCTTTCCGTTGCGGCTCCAAAATATTTGTAGAGTTCAGTTGAATCCTGGTATCCATCAACCAGAGTCCTGCTCTTAAAGTATTTTGGAAAAGTAACCCAAGTAGGTCATCGTAAATCAAAGCTTAAAATGTGTGACGGACGGTCCACAAAACCATTAACTTTCCATTTGTGTAACAGGCGGTTCACACCAACTAACATCGTCAAACCCATCGTGTGACAGGTTGTTGGTAAAACATGATGAATCCGACCCATGTTCAACGACATGTGTGACACCTAGTTCACACCAACATAAATTTAGTATGGCGTAATGCCCAACCTAAAGTGTCCTGAACACAAAAGAAAAGTCACTTTGCGACGTGTTTCCCTATCCCCTTAAGTCTGCACGAAGGTCTACGGACTTAGAATAATTAAACTTTCGCGCAAGTCAAAGGATCCTGTCTCATCGGTTTTGTTGAAAGATGGTGGTGATCCCATTATGCAAACTGTTTTCCTCCAAGTTTTAGTTTGGGCCGGTTTGGGCTGGGGACTTTGCGTGTAAATCGATAACTTTTCGTTTTACCTTTTTATACCAATAGGAATTGACGGGAGGGTGACTGAACTCGTCCATTGAGCCACTTTTGGAAAGAGATCGCATGCGTGGCACGATTCAACTACAGTGCGCACCTCACCCAACGGGCAAGGTGTTGCAGTTTGACTGTGACCGAATAACACACGCACGGACGATCTGAAAGAGATGGCAATAGAGCGAGTGACGAATGGACGAGACTGGTGGACCATGACGGGGACTTTTTAAAGAGCCATTGAAGAGTGTGGACTTAAAGGGAAAATAAAACGAAAAATTATTTCGAAGAAAAAGAAAATATGAATTTTTGGGTGAAAGAAAATAATTTGCTAGTTTTGAGAAGAAGGAATCCCAGAGGGGGAAAATTGCTAGTTCTGGTTGTACGACATCTTCAGGAGGAAGACAGGTTGCATAGGAGGAGATAGGATCCTTTTTGGAACAGAAAAAAAAGCTAAGTATTTGGTAGTTTGGTTTTGGCCAATCCTTAGAAAACTTTCTTGTCTGAATATTGTTCGTTTTGTTTGTGGCCCTAAAGTTGGCGAAAAGTGTTACCCCGTTAGGCCTTCGTTTCGTTCTTTGTTCTCCTGAAATTGCGGGACTCGCGACCGTGTTGAATTCCGTTGTGCTTTCGAGAAATTTTCCCAAGGTGACCTTTCTTGGTGTTTTGTTTAAATTTGCACTTTGCGTTAACTCTCTTTTCAATTACTTTTTTTTTATCTTTGGAAAATTGGCCCTCTGCCGATTTCCAAAGTCAATTATAAATTATCTTGTTGATGAGAAAATTCTGGGTTTTTCACCTATATTTATAAAGGTTTCCCAGATCCTTATTAATAAAACATTTTAAAAACCCAATCGGGTAAAATAAACCTTTCTTTTATTTCAAAAGAGAAATTTTTGTCATTTCAGGTTTTGGAAAGTTTTGACCTTTTTTTTTTAAAAAAAAACTTCAACAATCAATGTGAATCACTGCTGTGGTCAAAGTAGGACACTTAAGTTGACACTGATTTTTTTGCTCACGTACTTGGAACCCTTAACTATGATAAAATACAGTTATGATATTTTATATCTTTTTTTTGCCACTTTTTTAAAACTTCCGAAAATTGTACACTTGGTATGTAAATATGAAATTTCGTGAACATTTTCGAAACTTTTAAATTCGCTACCAAAGTTGCTTAAGAAAAGATATAAATACTATAACTATTTTTTATGATAGTTGAGGCTTCCAAGTACGTGTACAAAAATCAGTGCAAACTTAAGTGTCCTACTATGACCATAACAATGATGCAAACATTGCGTGTTGCATTTCGTCTTGTAATATTTTAGACTATTTGATTCCAAATTTTAATCAGAATTGGACAATTTTTGACCTATTTTTCGATTGCTTCAAAATTACTTTGTTTTTCTGATTTTTTTTTTTTAATTCATGGTTAGATAGCAAGACAAATATAACATGCATGAATTTAAAACTGATGTGGGCTTGTAGAAAATTTTATAACAAACAAGCTTATAATGGACGGTTTTTTCCTTAGTTGCATATTTCCAAAGTTATAAAGGAAAATGTCGGAAAAAATGGGCCGATTTTAGCGTTTTTTTCACTGTTGCATTTTGCCTGCAGCGAGCACAGGTTTTTCGAGCTGCAAACTAGATACAGACTACTCTAACATACCCTAACAACATATCAGAAATGCAGAACTATCGCGCTTTGCGAATTTATTGTCTAATTGACTGGCCTATTTGCGAAATAAACATAAACAGTTGATCCGAATTGAATCCTAAAAGTGCGAAATTAATTATTTATTTTGTATTTGCGTGGATTTTAAATGTGAGTAAATATATTTGTGGATTGTGGTGCTTTGAAATATGAGAGTGCGACATTGTTTTGTTTTGTTTTTTTTTTGGGAAGTGAGATGGAATTAAATTCATATACCGATGCTAGAACCTAGAAAAAATATTATTATAATAAAATAGATCATAGTTAAATAATCGTAAGTTTCTTTTGGCATAAAGTCGCCAGAAGTATCTATTATCGGCTGACCGTCAACATGAAATTTGTTTACATTGCTTTGAACGTGAACTAAATTATTTAATAGATAGGTACAGGTTTATACATACCTTCATACATTAATGTGGGTAGGTAAGATTAAATTTAAGATTTTTTGCAACACAAAATCATATAAATATAGGATGTGTAGATATTTATATTTATATAATTGTTATATTAATGTTATAGAAAGTGACGATTTTTATGATAAAGTCATCGATAATTTTGTTTGTACGACGAAGCGAATTTATGTATCGATAAATGTTTAAACTTTTATTTTATACTATTTATTAATGTTTTTTATTAATTGTAGTTATCAATAAAATTTTAAAAAATGTGATTTTTTTTTTTAAACTTCCCTTGACCACGTAGCTAAACCAATGCTAAGGACCAGGAATCGCCACTAATGTGGATTACTTTTACAAAGTAACCTATGAATCCCATAATGCAAAAGCCAATAGCTATGGTATAAAGGAGATTTTTTGGAACTCCTTGCGGTGAACCGTTTGACCAGTCGGATGGAATTATTGACGAAAAGCGACTAGACTCGTAGAATTTAACAACTTTGTCCATTATTTTTATCAGAAAGACTTACTGGTAAGAAAGATAAAAAGATTAGGTATATTTGATGTACATATTTATTTTGTAAGGTGCCTTTCACTTTTCCATCGGTGGCAGTCTTAGGGCCAGTTTGTTCACAGTGGGTTAAATTTAGTATGTGACTTTCATAGGCTTTAATTAAACAACGCTAATCAACCAAAATTGGCTGATTAGTGAAGTCCAAGATTAGTAACTCATACTTTAAAATTAAAAAAAAAAAAATTTGATCAACGAACACATTTGAGGATTTCCCAGCTCCACTTATCATGGATTAAAGATGATTAGCTGTGAACAGACTGGCCCTTAGAGACATACATTTTTTTCAAATCAGAGGCATATCAAAATCACTCGTGAAATTTGTTCACACTTTTCTTGAAACGCAACGAAAATGAATCTTTGTATTCAATTATAATACGAATATGTAATGTATTTTAGTTTTTCCACTATTGTAAAAAGAGCAATTTACACAAGTGGTCATTTTTGAAAATCATAGCTATTGTTTTCATTTTTAGTAGTGAATATTTATATCTATTTACTAAAATTAAGAAACAGAAAACACAGCACAGTACCTACGATATTTAACTAATTTTTCCTGCAACTTCAATTCGCTGAAATAAAAAATTTGATAGGATTAAAATAAATTCTGAATAAAACTCAAAACAAATGATCAAGCGAATCCAAAAAATTTTTCCTCAGTATTTTGAAAGCTAGCTAAACTGATTTTTTTTTGGTCAGGCATCTGGAGATTGCTATATGCTGGTGCTGAGGCCCTCCGAAATAAAAAAATGTAACAGTCAGGAATAAAAACGAAGAGCGCGGTCACTGGTCCAGCTAATAAAGGTTCGTTCGACTCAGTTGTTTATTTTAATTTTCTTTGGAACCAAAAATGAGGTAACTTTGCAAATACCAAACAAGTGTTTTCGTCTTAAATTTGTTAATTTTTTTTGTATAGGTAGCTCATTTCATTTTGAATTGGCTTTGGCAGTTCAAAATATATATTTTTAAACGAAATTGCGTAACTTGGCGTAGTGAAAATTTAGTATTACATTCGTAGTCTGCTATTTCACGCCGACTTTTGATTCTTAACTGTCTTGAAATTAAATGAGTTAAGGTACGATATATTTTTCCAGGATATGAACGATTTTAAATTATTTTAACTTATTTTTAGAAAAGGTAATATATTATAGGGTTTCCCATTAAGGGCGGTCGATTTTAAAATTGAATAAAACAAGATATCAATAAGGTTTAATCTTTATTTGAGAGCCCTATTATAGTAATATAACATCGTTCAAATGACCGCCCCGGCTTCGCTGGCTGGCGCGGATTCGAAAGGTCTAGTTTTCGATGACTTTGGCGCATAAATCAGGCCGAATTTGACCGATGGCATCGATAATGTTGTCTTTGAGGGTCAAGGTGGTTTGCAGCTTATTCGCATAGACTTGCGACTTAAGAAAGCCCCACAAGAAAAAGTCCAAAGGGGTTAAATCACACGATCTTGGTGGCCAATTCAAGTCGCCTCGGCGCGAGATAAGCATGCCATGGAACCGCTCGTGCAGTATATCGACTGTGTCTTAAGCTGTGTGGCACGTGGCGCCATCCTGTTGAAACCATATATCTTCAGTGTCCATATCATCCAATTTAGGCCACAAAAAGTTGGTGATCATCGACCTATAGCGATCGCCGTTGACGGTGATGGCCTGGCCAGCATCATTTTCGAAGAAGTACGGACCGATGACGCCTCCAGGCATCCAGCCCAAAATCCACACAAAACAGTAACTTTATTTGGATGCATTGGCACCTCGTGAATCTCGCGTGGATTAGTGTCGTCCCAAATCCGGCAATTTTGCTTATTCACGTACCCATCCATCCAAAGATGGGCCTCATCGCTAAAGATGATTTTTCGACCAAAATTGGGATAAACTTCTAACTGCTCTAAAACATCATTTGCACGTGTTGCTCGACGCTGTAACTCACCATGATAATTTGTTTGTAGTAACTAATTAAAAGACAATATTTTGACCGAAAGTAAAAGAAACAATATGGCCGCCACGAGCTGTCAAAATCAACCCGTCCCTATTGGAATACCCTTTAGTATAGTTATTTAAGATTTTTCCCCTTTCTGTTATTTTTTTTTGGCATGACCCCCCCCCCCCCAAGAACTAAAGCTGTATACGCCCCTGGTCACAACCCCTTTACCGCACGCCAAATATAAAAAAAAAAACTTAAAATTCTGTGGCCTATATTAGCGACTTCTATGATCATCGTCCTTAAAATCCCAAATTTCAGCCTTTGTCTCTACGATTACGAAACTAGGTTTTGGTATAATTGTAAAATTCATGATTGTCATAGTTGTTGAAGGTTATGGAGAAATTGTAAAAAGTTGGCGCTGCGGACGAGGTATAAAAACAATTTACATCTATGAAAGAAAAACAAAATTTACTAGGTGAAAGAAGATTTAATCATTAATTAAAAGCGAATGCCAACCTGCCGGAAAGTGCAGAAAAATGTTTGTCTGGCCTGGTTACAAATGTCACACCCTGCCCTTTTTAGTAGATACACCCATGTACCTTTACGCAAAGAATAGTTTTAACTTTTATTTTTTAACTAAGCCTTTCCGATCCGAATAAAATCCGCCGCAAAAAAAAGTAGCTAACAAAACTAAAAAAGTTAATTACAGCTGAAGCTGACTGATTCGTTTGATTGATTCAAAACTATTTTTTCAAGAAAATAAATAAAGTTGACTTTAATGTGTCTTGTGGTTTACGGTATCTAAAAAATCTAAACAAAATATCAAAACTAAAAAAAAGAACAAATTGTTAGAGTTCTTTTTGTTTCATCCCAATACCACCACTTTTTACAGAGATACAGCTAAAGACACTCTGTACAGTATTCCCCGCTTAATTGCACTGACCATTTTGTCAGAATTTTCGGTCAATTATCTTGTTGATTCGAACTTTATCGAACTGTTCAATTAAGCGAAACCCGTATAATTGCACGAGTGAGTCAATTAGAAGACAAAATATTCATCAAAGGAATTCACTGTAAAAATTTCAGTGCCAATTTTAGTGAGTCCAGATAACTATAATTAAGCGAGGTGCAACTAAGCGGGGATTACTGTATATTTACTATATAGGTACATATAATAGGAAATTTATTTGTTTTCACTTTTTCAGAAACTTGAAAAATAAACCAAAGTTTAACTAACATTAAAACCTCATCAAATCATAAATGTTTTGTTGGCAATGTCAAATGAAATTGTATCATTTTCTATTCTTAAATGTTTTTTTTTTTGCTTATTTCGCTGCTCATTACAAAAATGGCAATACAAATTTGTTGAAAATTTATCTTTTTAAATCTGCTTCTTCAATTTTTCACTCGGTTTTTCAATTTAAATGGCAATTAATTCAGTTTTATCACTTTATTAATTCACAATCCGTCAAAATTATTTGTTTACAGAAATCAACACTCTACGCACTGATGCACCTAATAGGATTACATTTTTTTCTATTATTTATTCAGGATCTGAATAAATTGTTTGCTCAGCAACAAACGATTGGTTGTGTTGATAAGACATCACTTCTTAAACGTGTTTACCATTTATATTTATTTTGAAACAAATCACCACCCCTTAACTCAAACTCAAATTCAATGACGCAATTTTCCAAAATATTTTTGACTTCATTTTAATATGAGTATGAAGAAAGGGTTGCATATAAATCAGATATCGATTTGTATGTAAATTTATATGTATGGTTTTTGGGTATGTATGATTTGTGTATGTAAACCTAATAAAAATATTAGAATTGGAACTTATTAAGACCCCAGCCAACTATTTTGGCTTATACTTCTTTTTTTCTCCACCCGTATATTGAAATAATTTTCTATCCATGTTTATTCGCAGGTGCTGTCGATTCAAGCCGTTCACTCAAGATTATGTTTTTTTTTCGCAACATTATTATTATTTTCTTAACCACATTTCCACCTCTTTGAGTTTAATCCCAACGAAAACAGCTCTTGACAGGTCTCTTTTCTCATCGAATTATGTCAATGTCACCTGTGCTCCTGTATAAGGAGTTCACTATCCTGACTTGTGATGATGGGTCATTTGCTGGCCGATTATAGGGTATAAAATATATTTTGTTTGTACTTTATTGTGTCATTGAGATCAATTAGAATTTTAAAAGTTTTCTTTTTTTTTCATTTCAACAGGATGTGAAAATGGATGTGTACCTTTCTCGATTGAGAATTGAGGAACTTTTTTTTGTTTGTCTGGATATTGATTTCTGAATGACATTGAAGCATCCTGGATCCCGATTAAAACTTGCAACTACGGTTTCGATTGAAAGTCTGTGATTATATACATATACAATCTTAGCTCCCTGATTTCATTTTTTGTGTGTTCATTTGTGTGGAGAATAGTGGAAGGAACCGGAAATGCCAAACAAGATATATGTGTACGTGATTGTAAACCAACATTTGTACGCAGCTGATTTATCATATACATATGTGTGGTGTGGTGTGTTTGTAAATACCATGCCAGACTTTATACATACAACAACAAAAAAAAGAAGTAAGCCCACTCCAGCCGCGCACCCACAACTCAACATGCCAAATAACCAAAAACCTAAGGGATGTGTGGTTTTTAGATCAGATTCTCCAGAATCGGATTGGGGACCCTTTTTCTCGAAATTTCGTAAAATGTGTGTGCGAACGTGTGTACACCTAATCTACAGAGAAAGCATCTCAAAATCCAAGTCATGTTTGCCACAAGATAACCCTTACGTCAATTCAATTCTCCTTTTCTCGTCCTGTGTGTGTTTCTTGTTTTCTGTTTCAGTAGCGGCGAAAAGTGACGTTTCTTATTTTCGCTTAGAAGTTATAGTAGTACCTTCCTTCACCTTGTTTTTTGCTCTTGTATAAGACTTTTCTACACCTCACAATGCCATACCAGCTTCTAAATATTATTATCCTTTTGTGAAGTGGCCGACGTCGTCCTCGTCCTAGTCGTGTGTTTATTGTATATATTTAGATATGGGTTGAAGCGATTTATATCAAAAATGTATTAATAATTTTTTTAAAAGCTCAAAAAAAGTTTGGTGTTTATAGTATAAATTAAAGGGTAGATCAACTGTAGAACGGAGAGTTGCAGATACAGTTAGACCGACTAATGGTCACAAAAAGGTGCTACAAAAAAAAGCATAGCATACCGATAACGTACCAAGAACAAGAGTTTGGTTTCCTTCCATTGCTACTTTATACAATAAGAAAAATATTTTTAAACAAAAGAAACGTATTTAATGACTAGAAATGAGTATACTTTCAAGAAATAAGAACGTTTGACTTAAAGCGATCAAAACTAAGTAACCATAAACAAAAGTAAAAATAATAATAAGGAATTATTATAAAATTGTGTGATAATAAAACCGGACTATTAAGCAACTTAGAGGTTAGTTTTTGTATAATGTATAGTAAAAGGCCACGGCCACAATTATAAAAGGTGATTGGACTGATGACTGTTTTTTCTAGACTTAAATTGGAAGCTTACTAAGTATTAACAATTGGTTGTGTTTAATCTCTCATAGTCGCAGATAGACCCAGGTTTAACTAAACTACAGTTTAGGACAATTTTGGCTCAATGAATACAGACCGATTTTAATTACAAATTGTTGGTTTTATATTTTTATAAGATAATTAACTTGGTATACAACTCAAATAGATTCAAATATTTTGAAATGATAAACTTAGGAAAATAGATTCATCATCCGAAAATTCAAGTAAACTTATGTTTATTTTAGACCCAGCTCTAAAATGACTATGAAAACGCCCCTTTTTTTCTAAGCTGGGTATAAATTTAATAATTATTGCATAATCTTAAATTAACCTTATTGATTACACTTAATTTTTCAAAAATAAATAAGCAAAAAACTTAATTCCATTTATTTAAATTGAAATACCTGGACGCGTTTCGATAGAAGTTGTCTATCATCATCAGCGCACACGAATAATGATAAAAAGTATGAAGTTCATCTTACAGTATAGTTGGTCAAAAGTGCAAGTCATTGTTGTCGTTAAGCAGCAGCACAACACGATTAGAACCGAGCTTTGCCGAACGGTGATGTAACGACCCACGACAAAAAAAGTGCACGAAGTGCAAAATGACAAGACAAAAACAAAAAATCGAAACAATTAACTTTTATATTCTTTTTCGAAAAATCAAAAACTCGAGCATGACAACCTTGTTTGCACAAATTAACAAACTTGATCAAAAAGAAGAACCAAAACGGAAATGGTTTTCGTACAATCAAGTTCTGACAAATATAGATTAAAAGGCGCATTCAGTGGCAACAACATGGCAATGATTTTTCGAATAACAACAAACTAAAGAACATCTTAGGCACAACAAAAGATAAAACCTAAAATTTAAATAAATCGGGAATTTATTCGGTACAATAATGTGGCAATTTAGAACAAGTGTATTACCGGTCAAACTAAACGAAATATATGAAACTCGCTTTAAGGAACATTCCACCTACATAAAGACAAACAATTGTAGACCTTCGGCCTTGGCGAATCATGTATTGACTAACGAGAACGACCACTTAAACTTTTAACATAACTAAAGAAAATTTGAAATTGGTGCGACAAGTGTGATGCGAGACGATGATGATCCAAAAAGATGAAATATCTATGAACGCTGACAATGGAAATATAACGTCCTGTCCATTCCAATTGGTGTAAGATTATTCTTTATATTGTCCGACTAGTGCACCTTCCAAAAGAATGCATAAGATAATTTTTTCGTTTTTTCTTTTGTTTTTGTTTTGTTGTTTTTTCACTTCGTGTCCTCTTGTTTTAGTATGTCGATGTTGTTACATAACCGTCCGGCAAAGATCTGTTCTAATCGTGTTGTGCTGCTGCTTAAGGACAACAATGACTTGCACTTTGGACCAACGATAATGCAAGATGAAGATGATACTTTTTATCAGTCGTGTGCGCTGATGATGATAGAAAAGTTCTGTCGAAACGCGTCCAGGTATTTCAATTTAATAACATGCCGCCTAGACAGGCAATGAACGATGGCCGGACTATGGAACATGTCTAAAAATAATCCAGTGGAGTCGCAAAAATCCATGTCCAAGCAGAGACATCCATACAAATCAGATTGTGGATTGGATTGTAGATTGGATTATGGACATCGTGCATGGCCTGTGGAGTCGGGGTGTAAATGGAAATTTAGTTTTTTGTTTATTTATTTTTGAAAAATTAAGTGTAACCAATAAAGTTAATTTTGTTATATTTATGGGTATACAGGGTGGCCCTTAATTCGTCAAGAGTATTTTAGGGTATTCTGGGGTATATTCAAAGAAAAAAATTGTTCTACAGTAAGAGCCTATCTCTAATTTTGATATCATTTATCGGGAATTTAAGAAAAGTCTTACTTTGGAGTACCCTGATCCATGTTACCGGTGATTGCGCCGTAAGAACTTATGACAGGAAATTCGTTTAGGCCTTTGTTTTTAGAAGAAATACCAGCCTTTGTAATTGCGTTAAAATTTGATACCTTGTCTCAGTCTTAAGATATCCAGGTTTTTAACCTGTTTCATATTTCTTGCCCATGCTAATTTTTTGACTTTTTGGTCAATTTTCTCCAAAAAATGTGTTATCAACATGATGTTTTAAAATTTTTTTTTTAATGTATAATTGCTTATGAGTTTTTTATAACTCGAAAACTAAGTTGAATTCGTATTACAAGTTTCTCGCAATTCTGTCCTCGAGGCCGCTGCTTAAATGTTTTGATGAATTTTCTTCAAAATTGGTACCGATTGTATTTTGTAAAAAATTTAGCAGTTAAACAAAATATTTATCATTTTTCTCAAAAATAGATTTTAATAAAATCAATTTACTACCTATACAAAAAGGCTAGGTACCTTTTGACTAATATTTGTTTCTCTACAAGGACTATTTTTTGGTTTTTAATTTTTTTGAAAATGGTACTGTGGATTTTTTAAATTTTTGTATGAAGAAGCTTTCGAAAAGTTTAAATAGTATTGTACCAAAATTGTTGGAAAACTGTTTTTTAAATAAAAAAAGCTCAATTTCGTTTCGAACACAACTTAGTAAATTTGTTTGAAACTTGGTTATAAGTGAGAAGGTTTTAAGTAGAAAATTCTAAAAAATCATGTTCTTAGGACCGCAAACTAAGGTGCAAGCATACCTTACAAATGTTGAAAACACTTAAGAAAAGTCTTATTGTTCTCGAAATTGGCTCCAAAAATTTTGATAAGAAATTGTGTGAGTTTTTAATAATTGCAAACTACTTAAAAAGAAAAAAATGGTTGCATTGTTTTTAAGCAAACTTTTGAGATGCTTCTAATCTTTCATTTTTTGATTTTCAATTTATTTAATTATATACAAAAAGTCCTTTAATATTTAAAAATTATTACATATCAATATTGTTTTTTGAAAATTCGATTTTTGAAAAATTGGTGCTAATTTCACACTGGCGTTCCAAATTTCTGTCTAACGTTTTTTAAATTAACAAACTGGATCGCACAAAACTAGCTCTCGTAAATAACAACTTTAACGTAGCTTGAAATTTATTATGTAGGTACATATGGCATCCTTAGAATGAAAGTGACTTAACTCAAATTTACTTTAACTTCTAATTTTGCTATAAACTGATTTTTTTTTTAATTTTTAAGACTTTATTGCTCATATTTTACAAATTGCATTTTTTTTAGTTAGGTCACTTTGTATTGGTTCCATAACATTATGATATCATTAAAAAAAGGTTCTAAAAAACAAGTAAAAATATAAATAATACTATAAATCTTTATATAAATAGCCTTTAAATTGTTTTGTGGTACCATTTGCTCAAAAAGTATCCAACCGATTTCGATAAAATTTATATGGTTTGAAAGCCATAGGTGCGTAGATGTGCAGAATATACCTAAGAAACGCATTTAGACACTGTGGGTCATTTCTGTTTTTGCACTGACGATCACTGTGCATATTTTAAAAAAACGTATTTAAAATTTATAGAAAAAATTTTGTGTGATTAAATTTTCAAACAAATTGTTTGACTTTAGAGAAAAGTTTCTTTTAAGTAGTGTCAATATGAGTTTTCGAGAGAGTTTTTGGTCGAATTTCGGCCAGTGGGCGAATATAATAGTTTAAACAGCTAGAGCTCAAAAAAAGAATTCCATCTGGGGTCCTACTCTGTATTTCGTTCCGAAAGTGAAAATTTCCGAAAACGCGTATTTTGTACTCTCTTTTTCTAAAGCGGACTGAAATCTACTACTTTCGGAATGGCAATTTCGAATGTGGAATTTTATTACCTGGCAACACGTTTTCGAACGTCAAAAGCATTATAATACTGAAAATTTGTTTCTACAACTAATGTGATAACGGAATTGAGAAGGAAAGTCTTAAAATGTAAGTTTGTTTTTTAGAAAATCTTAGTTATTATAAAAATTTAAGCAAACAAATTTAATAACAGAGAAAAAAAAGTGCATACAAAACACTAACAATTCAAGCTGTTGGTGGAATTCATGTATGCTCTGCTCATCCCGATTTGGCCAAGCACTGCAGACTTCTGCAATAGAACTTGATGTTATTTGTTGTGCTATGCCAATGGAATAGTCGTGTCCTATTTAGTGGTGATAACCTCCTTGCCCTTAAACTTTTAGAGTAACAGCTTATTTCAAAATGGCTAGAACTGCAGTTGATCTTAAAGGAGCAGAGAGTTCAACTTGTATGGTATTTAAAACATACAAACAAGCGTTCTTAGAAAGGCGAAGTTCTGTACAAAACTAAAACAATAAACAATAGTGAAATGAATCTTTACCACCAATAAAACTTTATCTTTTATCACACATTTCCATAATATTTGATTTGTCCCGTATAATTTTTCGTTCAATGCGTTCTTCATTATTTTACGCATATTCTTTTTTTAAAAACCATAATTTGCTTATCCGCCTTGTTTGTTATTTGTTTTGATTTCTTGATTTGACAGTTCTCATGAGATCGAAAATTATTCAGTACTGTTTTATCCGTTTCGAATGTTTTACAGAGTACAAAATCAAAAGCAGAACGAAAAGCACTTTCGAATAGGATTGACTTTTTGATTTGTTTGATAAATATGAATTTATGTAGACAAAATTTCAAAAATCTTTAGAGCGGTTTTCTTAAAAACAAATTTTTATACATATGTACATTTATAAAAATTCTTGAACATTTTTAAAAATAAAATTTGGTATGCCAACTTTTAGTATTTAATAAAATACAATTTTGCACAAAATGAAAAGAAAATTTCATTCAAAGGTGTTTTCTCGTGATAACACTTGCAGTTAGGCTGCATAGCTTTCGCTCCGTCATATTTAACATTGAAGGTTTTGAATGAACAACAACCACTGGTGTTGGCTACCACCGAGTATTACATTTGGCTGGAATTTTTGCAATTTCATGGCTGCCACACCAATCATCAGATTCCTTTTAATGGTGCTTAGTCTATAGTTCCAATTTTAATTTATAAATTTTTTTTGCCGTCAACTGGGTTCGAACCTAGACCAAGGTACCTCAGAGGCCGTTGCACTGCGCATTGCACCACCGAGGTCACCTGATCGTGAAAATTGAAAAGAAAATTTATTTACCCGTTTTCAAGACATTTCATTTTCAAACAAAAAAAAAATTTAAATTTCAAGGACCTCTTGTATACAATTTTTTGTTAAAATTGGTTCAGCCGTTAACGAGGAATTTGAAAACGAAAAGATCGGTTCTAGGACAGGTAACGTCAATAACCGTTATTGGTAAACATTTTTTTTTTATCAAAACATAGTAATTCAATTTTTTTTTATCAAAATCTTTAGAGCCGTTTTTGGCATAAATTTCTTTTTTTTCATAAAAGTTGTACGGCAGGTACCGTTATTTTTTGACCTAAAAAAATTTCAACTTCAATCCCAAAGTAACTTTAAGTCCAAAGTTTGGAGAAAATCGCTTCAGTGGTTAAGGCTGCAGGTCGAGATACAGACAGACAGACAGACAGAATTGCCAGATCCACTTTTTTGCGTTCTCTATCATTGTAATTTTAAAGAAAATTATTTTCTCGAGCTCGATTTTTTGATCGGATCCTAAACTTGCCCTATAGTACGTTTATCGCAAGTAAAAATCGTATTGGAGGGGGGATCTACGACCCTGTTTAGGAGGGAAGAAATGACGTACAAAAGTTATTAAAAACCAACGGTAACACTTACAATGCCCTGTTACCTGTAATACCATTTTGTAAAACCAGAAATTCCTTCTTGGAACATAATATCCAGAAGAGAACAGACAGAACTTAACATATTTATTATTTTAGTTAACACGGTAAGTTTGGTCTTATCTAAAAACATATTCCCGAAAACAATTTTGGTGCTAAGGCGAATTTTAGTATTCTTTAATTTCAAGAATTCCATTTCGTATGCCATTATATTTGAATTGAGGTGTTTTGAGTTTCGTCGATGTATGGGAAACTGTGCAATTTCAAAGTTGATGAGGGAAAATATTTCAAAAATTACGCAACTTCATGCAGTGAGAACACGGTACCTGCTTATTTTTTCTAGTTAATATGGCTTTAAACTGCAACAGAAATTTATATCACTATACATATTACTAAAAAGAGAAATAAATAAATCATATTACTAAATTTTCCAAGAATTCCTTTTTTTATTAGAATATCAGATATCAGGATACAAATGTGTTAAGTACATATCAAATTATTTTATTTTTCCCTAAGCAATAATATTTTCACATAATGAAGCCAAGGCAACGGGAAAGAGTGAAAACATTTCCTTTGATGGAGATATTTCCAATAAATATTATCATAGACGTTCGTATATCAAAGCACTCTATGTTCATGTTTATGTTGTTGTTGTTGCTGTTCGACGTCTTTCCTCGTTGTCGTCTTCGTTCTTGCCGTACTGAGTGGTACCTAGAATTTCTATCAATATTTTTGCTAGTTTCTGGTGACTCCGCATCAGTAACAACTTTTCTTATTGCCTCATAAAAAAGAGCAAGTAAAAAGAAAACCCACCAGGAATTTATTTTTACCATTGGAATTGGAATAATGGAAACCATAAATAAAGTGTGGCTTTTAAAGCTGATGTACTCACAAAAATGGTGGATTTTAATAAAATATTTATTGAATGCAAAATCTGAAGGTATTTATGTATAAATCTACATAGGTACCATTTTCAATAAAATGTTATATTTAGTACCTATATTAAAACAGAGCAGAGTTCATGCAAGCTATTTCAAAATAATGAACACGAAAACGCATGTAATTTATTTGGTTGTTGGAGCATACTTATGTATTGTAGGTATTTTTTTCTTTTAAACTTCGACATTTCAAACAAACAAGTAAAGTGTTTTTATTTACAATGTGTAGTGAATTAATTTATGATATTATTATGTATGTTATGAAGTTACATTGTTTGTACATAATGTTTGTAGTGTAATATTTGGTAAAGAGCTCTGAAAAACATACCTACATTTATCTCGAAAAGTTTTAATAGTACCTATACATGCAGCGCACGAAAAGACAAGTTCATCAAGTCTTCGAGAAGTTTACCATTGGGTTTTAACTGCCCTTTACCATTGTTTAGAATTGGCTTATTTAATGCATCTAAAGGATTTAACCGTGTGGGGCCCAGTTCTTTCATGGTATTGTTTAGTCTAGGTTTAATTACCCGTGCGTGATAAGTGCGGTGGATTTGCATGGTATTGAAATTGATCCCCAGCTCATTCGAATTTAAAGAAAGAGAAAAAAGTGCGTATCATCTTAACCGTGTAACAACAAATTGAAAAAGAGGCTGGGTGCGACCCACACTAGTAACTTCCCATTG
Source organism: Melangyna quadrimaculata (assembly GCA_949320155.1). Taxonomy (NCBI): domain Eukaryota; kingdom Metazoa; phylum Arthropoda; class Insecta; order Diptera; family Syrphidae; genus Melangyna; species Melangyna quadrimaculata. The sequence continues at coordinate 109,295,508 of OX439483.1, forward strand.
CTGCCCTTGAAAACCATATAAATGTATGTACATATTTGCATTAAAAATCACTAATTAAAGCTCCTCTCGGTATGGAGCTATTAATTATTTATGCAAATTATTTCAAAACAGACTATTGGCAAAGAAATACCATAAAACAGGGGAGTATATACTCAAAAAAAAATTACATGGTTGCAAAGAATATAAAACGAAAAAATTTAGAGTAAAATAATTTTTCGAATTAATACATTTTTGAAAAGTTGTTTTTTAGCCCAGTCAAATTCGACAATATATTCGCAAAGTACGATGTAGTTCTGCATGTTTGATATGTTGTTGGGGAATGTAAGAGTAGTCTGTAGCTATGTTTGCAACTTCGAAAAACCTGTGCTCACTGCAGCAAAAATGCAACAGTGAAATAAATGCAAAAATCACCCCATTTTTTCGACATTTTTCTTTATAAGTTTGGAAATATGCAACTTAGGAAAAAACCATCCACTATATTCTTATTTGTTATAAAATTTTCTACAAGACCACATTAGTTTAGAAATCATGTATGTTATATTTGAGCTGCTATCTAACCATGAGTAAAAACAAAAATTCTGAAAAACTAAGTTATTTTGAAGCGTTAAAAAAATAGTTAAAAAATTGTCCAACTGTGCTTTTTATTTGCAATCAAATAGCCTAGAGTATTATAAGACAAAATTCGAAAATTCGATCCAAATCGGTCGAATAGTTTTGGCAAGAAACATGATGTTAACTGTGTGTTCAAAGTAGGACACTTAAGTTGGCACTGATTTTTGTTCACGTACTTGGAACACTTAACTATGACAAAATATAGTTAGGTTATTTATATCTTTTTCTAAGCAACCCATGTAGCGATTTTAAAAGTTCCAAAAATTGTTCACTTGGCATGTAAATATGTAATTTCGTGAACATTTTCGAAACTTTTAAATTCACTACCAAAGTTGCTTTAAAAAAACATATAAATATTGTAACTATATATATAGGGTTCCAAGTACGTGTACAAAAATGAGTGCCAACTTAAGTGTCCTACTTTGACCACAGCAATGATGCAAACATTGCTTGTTGCACTTAGTTAACATAATGTTTCTTGCCAGACCGATTTGGATCGAATTTCGTCTTATAATACTCTAGACTATTTGATTCCAAATTGTTAGCAGAATTAGACCATCTTTGACCTAATTTTTGAGTGCTTCAAAATAATTCAGTTTTTCAGATTTTTTTTTTTACTCATGGTAAGATAGCAACTCAAATAAAACATACATGAATTTTAAGCTAATGTGGTCTTGTAGAAAATTTTATAACAAACAAGAATATAGTAGATAGTTTTTTCCTAAGTTGCATATTTCCAAAGTTATATAGGAAAATGTCGGAAAAAATTGGGTGATTTTTGCGTTTTTTTTTTCACTGTTGCTTTTTTCCTGCAGCGAGCACAGGTTTTTTTGAAGTTGCAAACTTAGCTACAGACTACTCTAACACTCAATAGCTTGTATGAAATATTAAATGGTGGTCGTGGTTGGTCTAACTTATACAAATTTTGCAAACACGCTTTAAATTATCGAAATAGTTTTTGAAATTTTTGATTCTTTAAATATTTCTTCAAATTATTACTTTTTATGTGGCAAATCATCAAAATTGCAAAAAATAACAAATCATTTAAAATTATTACTTTTTATGTGGCAAATCATTAAAATTGCAAAAAATACCAAATCGTTTAAATTTATTACTTTTTATGTGGCAAATCATTAAAATTGCAAAAACCTCAGGATTATCGCTCTCCCATTATTTATCTAAAACTTATGTTTTTATGTTGCAAATCATCAAAATTATGAAAACCTAAGAAACATACCGATTTAATCTTAGCTAAAACTATAAATTTAGTGTCACTTTTCGTTTTTATTCTTGCTATTTCTGAGTAAAAATATTTTTTTTTTCTTTTTATATATCAAGATATATCAAGGTAAAAATCATTTTGTAAAATTATTGTTAATTACATGATTTCTTTTTTACTTCTTAAATTTTATATTTACTAACTCATGAAATGTCATATCCGGCAGATTGCCATGTCCGTATTCTTAAGTTTATAATTGTATCAATATAGAATCGAAAAAATAAAGAATTTTATCTATCTATCTATCTACTCTAAAATGCCCCAACAACATATTAAAAATGCAGAACTACATCGCGCTTTGCGAATTCAGCACTTTTTTTTTTTGTTATTATTGACTGGGCTATTTGGCAACATTTTGATTTTAATATTTTTAGAGGGTGGTGTTTAAAATCAGAATATACAGGGTGCCCCGTAAAGAACGGATAACCCTGAAATGCCTCATAGTAGACTTAATGGCCGTCCTGAAAACTGATAAAAAAAAGTTATATCCCAAGCACAAGAAAAGATACATGCATTTTTTTGTTCAGTGCATTAATTTTTGCCTTACTTTACATTTTTGAATACCACGACTACAAGTGAATGAATTTCACCGTTTTTTTTTCGTAGCTATGTTTTTCATTTTTTGTGCCAAAACATTAATAGAAGAAAATTATAATAACTGTTGGACTTCTTAGAGAAAAAAAATTATTTAACTTTGACTTTTTATGCAAAATGTGATAGAAAATAATTTTTGAACAAGTTATAGCATCTCTGGTATAAAAAATATGCATCAATACCTAAGTGGCCAACCATTTTAAAAATATGCGCGTTAAATGCGAATTTCAAATTGGTATAGCTTGTTATTGTAACTAGAGCCAATAGCAAGTTATTGGTAAAAGTCTGCAATACTAGAGTCATTTTGACAAAAACAAAAGTTTTCAAAATCAGCACAGGAAACGTGAAAATAATGCCATTCGTTGAACACGGTAGATTTTTTATTGATTGCCTGTTTTTATGATGTTATCATATCCAAGCTTATAACTTCTAGGACCGAGTGCAACATTATTAAAAATGTCAACAAAGTGCAAGAAACGGTTGAATTTTCGAGGTTGTTTTGAATTATACCTCTTGAGTTGGTATTAGGCTTTAACAAAACCATCAAATATTTTGTTGGTTGCACTTAGCGTATTTGTTATTATTTTATAATAGTCGCACCCAATTTTCAATTGTCCTTGGCCACTAAGTTTAACTAAGAACTGACATGGAAAACGTAAGCCCGCAATATAAACACCTGCTGGAGAGGAAGGGGAGGAAAAAGCTTTGACATATGATCTACTACCAAGATCATGTTTATATAAATTAAAATCTATATGGCTGTTACTTGTCAATTCCACTTCATACTGAATTGAAATTAATTTTTGTTTTAAAGTGCAATATAAATGTAACAAATGTAAGTTTATATATTGTTTGTGTAAAAATTTGTAATCAATTTTTGTAATCTTTATATTTATTAATGCAAATATAGAAACTCGTTGTTTTCACCTGGACGAAACGTCGTGATATCAAAATAAATAAATTTGTTTCATTTGACCTAAAGCCCATCAAAATAAACAAAACTTATCAACATAAAAGGCAATAACAATATAACAAAGTAGAATATGTAAGTTTGAAGTGAATATCTTTTTCCGTTCACGAAATATTCGAGACGAATGACATTTTACAGCTCTATTTTAGATCACTGTAGTAAGAAAATGGTTAATTAAATTTGTAAGAAAACCTTTTCAGCATGTTATGACAATATTCTATATTTTTTTGAGATATGGTGGACGAAAAAAGTACCCCGAACGTACGTATATACTACACATACATACGTACAGACATCTTGCTAAAAACGACAGATTCTGATCTCAAAACGTGAAGATATGCCAACATTTTCAATTCGAATAATGGCACCAATTACAATAACTTCCAAAGAGAAGTTAAAAAGGGAATCTGTGATGTTAAAAATGATTCACATAGTAGATTCCTGAAAAGTCTGAAGACTGATACTTCTATCAAATATCCAAAATAGAAAGCTTCCAAGCGTCTTAAAAGACCAAAAACATAAAACCAACCAATAAAATCACAAGATGGAAAATAGAAACCCAAAGGAGAAGGATGACCTCTTCGCTGAACATCTCGCGAATATCTATACGCCTTTACAAAATACTGAAATCTTTTATTACCGATCGACTGTTTAGACCGCAGCGGTTCCCAAACTTTTAAAGCATTGGAACCCTTAACAAGGTGAAAATATATCTCGGAACCCCGACTCTTAACGATAGCAAAAGATGAAAAACAACACATTGATTTAAAATCAATTTTTTTGTTTATATTTCATGTGAGTGTGGCTCGTAATATTTTTATGAAATTGAGTGTTGTTTTATCATTATTGTTTGCTTATTTTTTAAATTATGAGAAGCTCACACTTCGATAAAAAGAAAATGTAAACGTCAAACATTTTAATGGTTAGATAAAGTGAGCTGGGTAAAAATTGGCATGTTTTCACGACAATCGTCCTATCGTTTTTGTTTTAGGCCCCTGGTTGATGAGGCCCCTGGTTGGTGGGTGAAAAAATCCTTCGTGGGATAATAAATGCCCCTTGGTATATAAGAAACAGCGACCTGCATCGTGACCTTCAAATTTAATTGATTAATCAGCGACTGCAAAGCCATTTTCGTACCGAATGTTACTAAGTGTGTTTTCCAACGGTAGAGAAAAAAAGAAACAATTTTTGAGATTGTGTAACAACGCCGCGCCGCGCCGGCTGGTTAAATTGTTCGATTTAAATTAAATTAACTTAAATTTACTCTTCCAAAAATACTTAGGTAGCTGGTCGATTCTTGACCTGGTCTTAGGTACTTAAGAACATTTAAATGGTATAAAAAACGCCAATAATATGTAGGTACATTTCAGCAAAGGATTTCTAAGACAGGAAACAATGAATTGGAAAAATTTGGATAGATTTTTAAATAAATTGTATTTCCAACAACTATATATATACAATTCGCGTTTTCCAAAATGGCGGATTTGCTAAGAAGTTTGGCGTCACGAAAAACTGAACACTGAACTTAATCTTTTCTAAGAGCCCTCTTTCAGATATGATAGAATCAGCTATCCTATGTTTCGTTCCACGAAAGAGTCTATATTTTCTGCACTAAGAGTTCTTGTTGCACAAAGTCAATTTTGTTGAGTTCATAAAGGTAGGCTAAGATCATGGCCATCCAGAAGAATGACACTGACAGTTCTGTGTCCAATTACAGGCCAATTTCGCTTCTGGTAAAATACTGGAAAAGTATTACTTCGGAGAATAAAGAGGTTTTGCAGCGAAAACGCCATCATCCCGGACATGCAGTTTGGCTATAGGGAAAAACACTCCATGGATGCGGATGCACCTGAAGTTCCAGCATGACATTACCATAGCGCTCAACAACCATCGTGTCACCGTTGGATGCTTTCTGGATGTCGAGAAAGCATTCGACAGCGAATGGACTGTAGCCCTTATACATAAGCTTCATTTATTACATTTACCCCCGTCAGTAATAAAAATTCCTTTTTTTTTTCTTTCTTCCAGGAAATTCAACATACACATACACTGACAGTTCTGTGTCCAATTACAGGCCGATTTCGCTTCTGAACAACATAGATACAATACTGGAAAAGTAATACTTCGGAGAATAAAGAGGTTTTGCAGCAAAAACGCCGTCATCCCGGACATGCAGTTTGGCTATAGGGAAAAGCACTCCATGGATGCTGATGCACCTGAAGTTCCAGCATGACATCATCAAAGCGCTCAACAACCATCGTGTCACCTTTGGTTGCTTTCTGGATGTCGAGAAAGCATTCGACAGCGAATGGATTGTAGCCCTTATACATAAGCTTCATTTATTACATTGACCCCGTCAGTAATAAATTTTTTTTTTTTCTTTCTTCCAGGAAATTCAACATACAAATGCACAACTACAAATCACAAGTGATGAACATCAAAGCCGGAGTTACCCAAGGTTCGAAGCTAGGCCCCTTCCTCTACAGCCTGATGACATCTGACCAGCCTGTGCCTTCTAGATGGGAAAATCTCCTGTATGCTGGTGATTCCCCTACGTATGCCGCCTCGATGTCTCCCCTTTGGTAGGCTAACGAAAAGTTGAGCACCACGTCAATAAACTCTACGCGTTCTACAAGAAATGGGGCATCTGGATGAACACCTCTAAATCGGAGCTTTTGTGTTTCAGGAGACCCAGTAGAGGTAGTTGCAGCGCAGCCAACTGCAGAAGTCTGATCTGAAACTTCCGGACGGATCTACAATAGCAGCCAAAAACAACGTGAAGTACCTATGCATCCACTTCAACGAGTTGTTAAAGTTCAACCCGCACTCATGAAACGTCCTCAAAAAAGTCAACTGGGCCTTCCACCGACTCCACCCATTGATGAGACGCAGAAACGGATTAAGCCAGAAGATACTTATGTACAAGGAGCTCCTGCGGCCTGTAATCGGCAATTACTTCCCAGTCTGGTTTTCATCTCGAAGACGGCCATGAAGGAACTTCAAATGTTCGAAAGAAAGTTACTATACTCTGTTCAGTTCGTATTTTCAGTACAGGGAAGACAGGGTGTTTGCCTCTCACCCTTACTTTTATAGATTTCAATAAGTTATCTCTTTTTTTATAAAGCTTTTGCATTTTCCATGGTTGCCGTATCGCGCATTATAAATTGGCATATTTCTCTCTTCTCTCTCATATAAATGTAAGTAGGATTACCAACTTCTAATTTAGATTTCAGAAACAGAAAAAATGTAGATCGTAAACTAAATCTAAAAAAAATTAATGTAAATGTAAATAAAAATAAATCTATCTTTTTTCACACCACCAAGAGGTAAGATAGTAGGTGCGTTTTTCTAAGAGTCCCCCAGAATGCACGCAGGCCATTCATATAAATAAAAACCAAGCAATGTTTATTGTTCTTTAAAGTTTTATTACTTTGTTTGTGTTGTGTATGATTAATTTTGTATGACTTTTAAGGATTAGGTTAGATTAGATTATAAGATTTATTTCAGGAAAAAGGATAAGTAATACCTTATTAGAATTTTTAGGAAGGAAATAAATTTTATTTTATGAACCCTTGATAAAATATTACAATAAACAGGAAACCCTAATCTTTTTATTTTTATTGTCATGAAGAAAAAAAACTATTTGGGAATTCAAATTGCAATTAATTAATGAACCGAACTTCATCAAAAACTTGCTCAAATAGTAATTCTCCCTTTAAAAAAATACCCAACAAATATTGTATACCTGCATTTTAACCAAGAAAAAAAATCAAACGAAAAGATGTAAGCAGAAAACCACGAAGTAACAGACCTTTTTCCTTAAACATTAAATATATGCTCTCAAAAGCTTTTATAAAGCTATAATTCTGAAAGCTACACAGCAAAAACCAAATAAAAAGGTATTAGAATTTCCATCTCCCGAAACGTATGGGAACTCTGAACCAATGTGTTGTTTTTAATAAACACATTAAGCGAGCGAGAGGCAAATTGTGTGTATCTTGTATCTTGTTTCAGTCTCCTCACAACCACGGAGCAGACAGGTAATAATGGGATGTACGTGGGCTTATGGAATATTACAAAAACAATTTCAATGGAAGTCAGGGGTTCTATTTCTTATTTCACAGGCAATTTCATAAGTTGAGTGCAATGCAAGCACCAGCCAGGCCAGCACGTGTATGTTTGAAAAAGCTCTCCCATAAGGCCTGTACTGAAAATAGAAACTGAACAGAGTATAAGTGCCTGTCCACACTGAATTTTTAATGCTTGGTATTAATATGTTCCTTGTGTCCATACGATGAAGAGTAAATGCTCTGAGTTCAATGTACCCATCCCTATCTCCCACCCTTGAAATGCATCTATCTTTCACTCACACAATAAAAAGCCTATCATGTTTAATCCGAGAATATTGTTTGAAAGTGGCGCATCGGTGCAATTTGTGTGGAACCTACCCATCTCTTTTTCACTCACATAAAATCTAACTGTCTCACTGCATGCACCTAGCATTTAAAATCCAATGAGGACAGGCACTAAGGATTTGTAGCCGAGATACGTCAGTAGGATGGAAATCCTGGTTGACAACATCATCACGGACAACGAGCAAGCAGTTTGGTTCTACGCTGACACTGGGTCAGCATATCACCGCGGCTAAATGCCAACCCATCCCCCAACCAAAATCTCAACTTCACAACCGGGACGGAACACCGAGTCGACTTTTATATTTAATTTTTTGACATGTATTTTATATTTCTCTAAAATACTGGAGAGTGCTAGGACGCCAACTGGCCCTAGGCTCAATGAAAGGAAAATCCCTATGCACACCTCCTCGTAGTAGAGAGTGGGTAACGCTAACGTGCAGGGGGACCGAATGAAGGCCGGAATAAGCGAACAAACCAGCATTGCTGGGCAGGGCACAAACTTGTCCTTAGGTTGGTTAAAAGCGCCCAAAAGGCGGAGGAAATGCAGGTTGCGATCAACGGCATGACAGTGTGGTGGCGGAAGAGCCTATCTTGATAGGCCTACGGCAGCAGCAGCTAGTAGCGTCTGTAACACATAGTGGGGGGCTACAAAAGGCGTCTGTTTCCCATAGTGGGCGGTTCAAGGAGTTATGTGTTCAACCATACAAAGGGCGGGTGTGCCTGTCGAACCTGCGCTTATGTATTTTAATAATCGTATCTCAGAATACACCATAGTGAAAGGATAAAAGCTATTACATGAATTATGACAACAAATGGTAATGAGTCCCCAAGAGGTGACCATTTTATGGAGAATCCTTCTACAGCTTCGGCTGCAGTAAACCGCACATCGGATTTGGGGGTGCGGCATCTTTCATGTACCAGCGTCAATCAAGACGCCATAATAATTAATGAATCGTCAACAAATAGTAGAAGTCTTTCGAGGAATGCAAACGATATTTTTGGCTACCGCATACGTACGAAAATCGGAGTATGGAACGTTCGATCCTTGTACGGCGACGGAAGATACGTGCAGTTGGAACGTGAAATGCTTCGCCTCAAGATTAGTATCCTGGGTATAAGTGAAACTAAGAGGAGAGGAAGAGCTGAATACAGATCTGACACTGGGCAAACAAGAATGCTGTATTCCGTGGAGGATGAAAGTGAGGGTGGGCAAAGACTGAATGGGGTTGGAATTATGTTGAACGAAGAAGCGAAATGTTGTCTTATTTCTTGGGTGCCCATATCTGCACGAATAATGACAGCAAGGTTTCGTTCAAAAATTCGCAACATCAGAATTATTCAGTGTTACGCACCCACAAATGAAGCGACCGAAGAAGACAAGACCACGTTCTAAAATCATCTTAGTTCGGCTTACAGAAGGGTTCTGAAGGCTGATATCATAATCGTCATGGGAGACCTTAATGCCCAAGTCGGAACAGACAATTATGGCCTGGAACGCGTGATGGGAAAAAATGGTATTGGGTCACGAAATGAAAATGGCGATTTGCTTGTCGGCTTTTGTAACTCAAATCGTCTTGTACTCGGTGGGACTGTATTTAAACATAAGACGTGAAACAAAGTGACATGGTTACATTCGGACGGTCAAACTGAAAACCAAATTGACCATATCATGATACAGCAGCGATGGAGAAAGTCAATGTGTGATGTCCGGAGTGTTAGAAATGCCGACGTGGGAAGCGACCACCATTTGGTTCTCTTGAGTGTCAAGCTCCGAACCGCAGCTGTACAACGACAATCACAGGATGCAGCAAGGAATCCAATATTTAATACGAATGCTTTAAGTGATCCTTACATTTGTCGAAACTATATCACCAACCTTAATGACAGAGCTTCGTCATTAAATGAAACTCAACATTCAGGGATTGACGAAATGTGGGATGAAATAAAAAGTGTTTTTATGGAGGCTGGAGCCGCAACTGTACCTAGGCGGACGAGAGCTAGTGACTCTTGGATGTCTCGAGACACCTGGGATAGAATTGAGCGTCGTTAATCGTTAAAGTTGCAAATAAATGCTGAGGCAGATGTTCAACGCAAGGCAGAATTGTGAAGCGATCATCGGATTGCACATAAGTTGGTCTATCGTTGTGTGAGACGTGATAGGAGGGTGAGGTGGGACGGCCTCGCAAGTAATGCGGAAAACGCTGCAAGAGAAGATATCAGACAGTTGCACCAAATATCCAAGGAGTTAGTCGGGAAAAAAACAACACCAGTCATGCTGTAATGGATGTGGATGGGACACTTTTAGTGTCAATAGAGGATCAGCTACGCAGATGGAAGGATCATTTCTGTGCCCTGCTGAATGATGTTTCTGCCGGGCAGGCGCAGAGTTCTGAAGTGGCCCAGCCAAACGAGATGCGCAGGTCCTGTAGAGGAATTGATATCGAACCTCCATCAGTAGCAGAAATCCAATCTTCGATAAATCTCCTCAAAAATAACAAAGCAGCTGAACTTGATGGAGTACCATCTGAATTCCTGAAGGCCGATCCCGTCACAGCGACTAGTATCCTACAGCCGTTAATACAAACTGTTTGGGAAAATGAAACCTTTCCCAGGGACTGGAAGGAAGGAGTGATTGTTAAGCTGGCAAGGTGCCCTTAAAAATTGCGACAATTGGCGTGGTATTACCGTTTTGTCCGTTTTCCCAAAACTAATAGCAATCATTTTTCTTGAGCGGATCGATTGATAGAATCGAGGCTACACTCAAGAGGCACCAAGCTGGCTTCCGGAGCGGGCGATCGTGTGTCGACCATATCAACACCCTACGTATTGTCCTCGAGCAGTCTGCGGAATTTCAATCACCGCTTCATCTCATGTTCGTTGATTTTGAGAAGTCATTTGACCGAGTTGACCGCGATTGTATATGGAGATCACTTCTTGGTAGAGAAATTCCTCCAAAACTTGTTGCCATTATAAGAGAGTCCTACAACAATGCTAGGTGTTTTGTTTGGCACAATAGTCAGCTATCCGACTCTTTCGAAGTGCGGCAAGGTGTGAGAAAAGGTGATGTTCTATCGCCCATTCTTTTTCTGCTCGCGATAGATGACGTATTGACGCCCAGTGTTGGTACAGCAGAGAGACAGGGCATTCAATGGAGACCGTTTGAAAAGCTTATTCATTAAGACTATGCAGATGATATATGTCTCATGGCAAACAACATCAGTGGGCTGAACGGGTTGTGTCAAACACTGCAGGTGAAAGGAGAGTCTATTGGTCTAAGAATACGTAGCAAAAAGACAAAAATAATGCTCACAGGCCGATCCAGGCCAGTTGAAGAGGTCGAACAGTTTAATTACCTTGGAAGTACTGTATCAGCAAACGGTGGTACAGATCTGGACGTTCAAGGTAGAATTAGTAAAGCTCGTGCTGTCTTCGGTGCCCTGTATGTGCATGAAGTTAGCACCGCCATTTTGGATTTTCGTAAAAAAACGTGTTGTGCTGCAATGTGTCCAACTTGTGCTGCCATGCGCCGTATTTTTTAAAAAAAATCGTACTAAGGGTTTCTTTTTAGAGGGTTTTCCATTTTTTAGCGTGAAGTTAGCACCGCCATTTTGGATTTTGAAAAAAAAAAAAGTTGTGCTGTATAGTGCTCAGCTTGTGCTGCTATGTGCCGTAAATATTAAGAAAAAATTCGCAAATTTGTAGATTTTGCGAACGTACTTTTTTTTGTTTTTAAGATTTTGCAAAAAATAAGACTTGCGCTGTATTGAGAACAAAAAACGATACTAAGCGCCGAAGAGATAAAAAAAAAATTTAATGTTTGCAACTTTTACGGCCAAAATAAAATTTTGCGAAGGGCAGTAGCGTGAAGTTAGCACCGCAATTTTTTTAATTAAAAAAAAAAAATTGTGCTGCAATGTGCTCAACTTGTGCTGCCATGTGCCGTAAATTAAAAAAAAATTCGCAAATTTGCAGATTCTGCGAACGTATTTTTTTTTCTTTTTGCGATTTTGCAAAAAATAAAACTTATGCTGCATTGTGCTCAGCTAGTGCTGCCATTATCCGCAGAGATAATGAAAAAATTCGAATATTTGCAACTTTTACGGTGAAAATTAGATTTTGCGAAAGCACCGCCATTTTGAATTTTCAAAAAAAAAAAGTTGTGCTGTATTGGGCGCAACTTGTGCTGTCAAGAACCGTAAAAATTAAAAAAAAAATCGCAAGTTTGCAGATTTTGCGAACGTACTTTTTTTGTTTTTGTGATTTTGCAAAAAATAAAACTTATGCTGCATTGTGCTCAGCTAGTGCTGCCATTATCCGAAGAGATAATAAAAAAATTCGAATATTTGCAGCTTTCACGGCCAAATTTAGATTTTTCGAAGCGGAAGTTAGCACCGCCATTTTGGATTTTCAAAAAAAAAAAAAAAGTTGTGCTGTATTGTGCTCAACATGTGCTGCCATGTGCCGTTTCTGCAGCCATGTGCCGTAAATATTGCAGATTTTGCGAACGTACTTTTTTTGTTTTTGTGATTTTGCAAAAAATAAAACTTGTGCTGCATTGCGCTCAGTTAGTGCTGCCATTATCCGAAGAGATAATGGCAGCTTTTACGGCCAAAATTAGATTTTGCGAAGCGTGAAGTTAGCACCGCCAGCACTAACTGAGCCTAATGCAGCACAAGTTATATTTTTTGCAAAATCTCAAAAACAAAAAAAGGACGTTCGCAAAATCTGCAAATTTGCGAATTTTTTCTTAATATTTACGGCACATGGCAGCACAAGTTGAGCACTATACAGCACAACTTTTTTTTTGAAAATCCAAAATGGCGGTGCTAACTTCACGCTAAAAAATGGAAAAACCTCTAAAAAAGAAACCCGTACGATTTTTTTAAAAAATACGGCACATGGCAGCACAAGTTGGGCACATTGCAGCACAACACGTTTTTTTACGAAAATCCAAAATGGCGGTGCTAACTTCACGCACAAGTGCCCTGTCTCAAATTTGGAAGTCTAGTCAAATCTCCTTCCGCACTAAGTTGAGGTTCTTCGAATCCAATGTCAAATCCGTGCTCCTTTATGCTTGCGAAACCTGGAAAGTCTCGGCCACCATCTCGAGGAAATTGCAGGCTATTGTAAATCGCTGTCTACGTCACATCCTGAAGATTCGCTTGCCACAAATTATTTCGAACCAGGAGTTGTGGCGCAGGACAAGCCAAGATCGGCTGGACGTCGAAATAAGCACGCGGAAATGGCAATGGATTGTTCACACACTGAGAAACCAAACGACGATATTGCGTAGCAGTCCTTTGATTGGAATCCTCAAGGTCCACGGCGGGTTGAAAGACCAAGAACAACATGGAAATCAACAATCTTAGCAGAACCAAATACCCAAAGAAAGACGTGGCCCCAGTTAAAATATCTAGCTGCAGACCGTGAAGGATGGCGACGATTTGTTGGCGCCCTATGCCCCGATCGGTGTTACAGGAATTGATGATGATGATGATGATGATGATGATGATGATGATGATGATTTTATATTTTATAATCCTTTAAATTTAAGACAAAGTATAAGATTAGGCCCCCTATGTCCTATGTGCCAATAATATCATCGTATCATATCATAATATCATTGTATAATATCATCGTATTTAACTAGTTATAAGTCAAATTATAAATATTATTATACTAGCGGACCCGACAGACGTAGACCTGCATTATATTTCCAGCGATTACGATATTAAACAAAGTATGAAATGAAAAACAAATGATATAATAATTTCATTATTCTTTATTTTGAAATAACATTAATTTTGTCTACAAACAATTCGTTATAATCAATAATGTTTGTTTAATTTAATCTTAAAGCAAATTGATGAACAATATTTTTAGTATAAATGAATAACCTTGACGGTTATCCAACGCACGAATAATTGGCCATGTACAAAGACCCAATTTTCTAGATCCAACCCACAAATCGACATTGTTTGACCTTGTGACTTATTAATAGTGTTGTGTATTTATAGGTAGCTGAGTGGTTCTTTTCACAACTATAAATTAAAGCCTTTTTTTTATAATATGTAATTCAATGTACTTTATTTCATTATCATATATATTATTTCTGTTGTCAAACTCCTTTTTTCTCATTTATAAAATAGTCAAATCCACTAAAATAGGTATCACTGAATAGGAATTTACACATACTCATGACATTGCACAAAAACTTTCTGTTATACCACACTTTTTTCTATAAATTTTGGAAATTTCAAATAATTCAATAAATGAAAAATTTGACATAGAGAATACCTCACTTTTAACCCATTGAATGAGTGAAAGAGAAAAATATATATGTATTACTTCTGTAATTTATAATTCTCTTTTTTTTTCGCTGCACCTTGAGTGAGTGGAGGAGAAATATTCTTTAGTTACTTTTGTAATGTATAATCCTTTTTTTTCGCTAGCACATTGAGTGAGTGGTGGAGAAACATATTTGTTACCTACTTCTGTTGTTTGTAATCTTTTTTCTCATTATAAAAAGCCGAATGCATTTATTAGGTATCACAAGATTGCTTGAATGAAAGAAACATATTTACTAATTCTTTAATTTAAAATCTTAGAAGAAGAAATAGAGGAACGGGCATATTGAGGAAAAAGTGAGGCTTTTTTTTTCAAAATAGTGTGAGTTACACAAACATAAATTCATTCACACAGGGTCGGAATGCAGTGAGATAGCTTAATGCTGGGGCCCACAAAAGAATTTTTAATTGTGTTTTTGAGAGATGTATTTTTGAGATTTATATAAATTTATAAAAAAGTGAAATAAATGTAAATATAGTGAATACATGCAATACTTCATTGACAAAAAAAAAATATAGAAAACATATGCGGTGCTGCATTAAATCCTGTAAAAAACATTATGTGGAATATGAGACACAATCGGCCCGTGAGATGCAAAAATTGTAAACTCCATATTAAAGGTGTTTTTACACGATTTAACGCATATTTTTTTAAATAAAGGTTGCAAATATTCACCATATTAACTTTTATTTCACTTTTTTATTTAGTGTTTTCACTATTTTAACGTTTTGAAATCTTTAAACACTTTCCTCTAGCTCGGCAAAATGACAGTGGTACGTTTTTTTTCTATAGAATGTTAACTATTGTTGTTGAAAAAATAAATTAAAATGGCATTGTTAAAAGTGCTACACTGTGTAACATTTTGTTAAGGAACGATCAATGTAAAAATATTTACACGTTTAGAATGAAAATAATCAAAGAAATTTTTGTATTGTATCACATTTTATTAGAAAAAAATATTATGATCACTTAAATGCATATCTATAATATTTAAATTAAATTCTTCTAATATGTTCATATCAATAATAAAAAGAAATTATTTATTTTGTTCAAACATTCTATTTGAAAATTTAAAGCCTTATTGAATGTGCGGAATTTTCGCACGGGTCTTCTGGTTTTAATTTAATGTAGCAAGGATTAAAAATGCTGGACTAGCTTCAAGAGCGTACAAGCTAAGAAAAAGGTACAACTGACAGTTTAAAATGCCAAGATAAGTGATGCCAATTGAAATTAGCAATGAATTTAGTGATTCCACTTATCATTATACAGGGTATCAATTATAGGATTGGCATTAAAGTTATTTTTATTATTTGTTGTTTGGCAATCTGTTTTCCTTAGTTAGTCTACAAGGCGAGTGTGTTCATGAAGGCGTAGTCGATGTGCACTCTTTGCCAGGGTGTTGTAGGATATTCCTAAGAATGTGGTGTTTCTTTAACTGGATTACTTTTATTTTTGCAGCAACTATGACAGCTTCTTGACACAGCCTCGATATCCTTATCGATTCCTTTCCACCAGACATAACTTCAGGCTAAAACTTTCATACGTACTATGCCTGTTTTTGAAGAGCTTTCGGTATCATAACTCTTATTCCGTTAAAAATGCAATTGTTTTCCAAGGAAACTTTTCCTTTAGGTTCTCCATTTGGTAGTCTTCCGCCTGTTTTTAATGCGTTATAATATTGCTTGCATTCAACATCTTTTAGTATTTCTTTCTGGATTTCTTTTTATGCTACTGGGATGGTATCAATTTGGTGCAGCTGCGAAATGGTAATTCCATCTTTTGAAAACTCGTCACTCGGTTCATTTGTTGGGAATCTTGATAAAAAGTCTGCGTTACTGTGATCTTTTGTGTTTCTGTATTGAATATTGTAATCGAATCCTGATAAAAAATTTGCATAGTGAAGTAATCTTAAAGCTGACATTGACGGCAAGTCTTTTGTAGGATGAAATATTCTGGTTAACGGCTTATGATCGGTAAAAAAAAATAAATAAATCGGGTGGCACAACGGCTCATGAAGAACCAGCACCCATGTTCTATAACTTGCGAAGCGATAAAACTTGTCAAGAAACGGTGAGAATTGAAACAAAACTCATTTTATCGCATCATCGGGTTTCTATAACTTTGACAGGCGATAATTTTATCGACTGGAACAAACGGAATAGAAATACTGGAAAAATGCGATAAAATGGGTTTCTGTATCTCTGAAGGTCGATAAGTTTATCATTTTAAACGTCAAATCTTATCGCTGACCTAAGAGATGGCGAGTAAACATAAAAATAGAGAAAAATGGTAAGAAATTAAATTATTTTACAAAAAAAGGCCTTTTAAAGTAAATTTAAACTTACTTTTATTTTATTGTAGCTTATTGACGATGAAGAAGACGCTGATTACGTTAAATACTATTAAATGAAATCGGTTCATAAGAAAAGAGTAACAATTGTTGCGAAACTTTCAAATTTACATTAATTTATTATTGGATGTTCAAGACGAGGGCTAAAGGAACCTTAACACCTTGATTTAATAAGCTGTTTTGCTATTGAAGCTCCCAAGGATACTATTGGCGTTCGAGTTAATACTACTCTTTGTTACTTTGCTATGAATCGAAAGGTACATTTTTAACTTTTGCTAAGAAACCTAAGATAATATATGAAATATATTTCCAGCTTCCTTCAGTATGGACAGAACTCTTCAAAGACAACAATACCTTTTCACTTATCTTCCCAACGGCTGTAGTCAATTTAACACAAACAAGACATCGCTGATTGTGATAATGCTAAACTATGAGAGAAAACCTCACTCAATTCAAGTGTTTTTGGTCCTAACTGCGTTATTTATCCAAAAAATATTGTAACCAATAAGGTTATTACGGCAAAAAAGAAAAATCTTTAAATTCTTTTTCGTGAATTTGATGAAAAAAGCTCTTAAAATATAACTGAACTATCATAAGAAACATCCACAAAAATATGAATCAATAATGTAGCTTTAACAGTACATAAATGAATAAATATTTACTTTGTATCTATGATATATATAATATCTGATTATAAGCAATTAAAAATGTAATTATTAAAAACTTTCGTTTGATTTTTATTTTAATTCAATTTCCTAAATACAAGCCAATAATGACGTTGGTTTGCATGTAACACTTAAAAGAATTTCGAGCTAAATTCTTGTGTTACATACAAACCACTTCATTTCAAAAATACGTGCTTCATTTGGATTATTGAAATGGTGGTGAGTTTCAATTTATGTCACCTAAGTGTTTTTTACAACAATTTTCAATTCAAGGAATGTCTCAAAAAATTCCGATGTAAAAGTATTTTCTTTATTTTTTTCAAAAAAAAAAATGTTGACACGTTTTTTAGATGGAATTTTTTTGAATTAAACCATTTTTAATTTTAATTAATTAATAATTAATTTAATTTTAATTCCGGCATTAGAAAACATAAATTAGAACTCAGAATGGTTTCAATCATCCCAATGCAGCACGTAGTTTTGAGATGACAGTGGTTTGTATGTATCACTTACAGGAATTTCGTATGATTTTCTCTCGAAATTCTTGTAAGTGTTACATACAAACCACTGTCATTTCAAAACTACGTGCTCCATTGGGATGATTGAAACTGCTCTGAGTTCTAATTTGTGTCTTCTAACTAGTTCCGGGAAGCATTTTTAATTCAAAATATTATCTCAAAAAATTTCCATATAAAAAACGTTTCAACATTTTTTTTTTGAAAATTAAAAATGTTAAAAACACTTTTACATGGGAATTATTTTTTAAAATTCCTTAAATTGAAAGAAGTTGTAAGGAACACTTAGGTGATATAAACTAGAACTCAGAGCAGTTTCAATCATCGCAATGAAGCACGTAGTTTTGAAATGACAGTAGTTTGTATGTATCACTTACAAGAATTTCTCTCTAATTTCATACGAAATTCTTGTAAGTGGTACACACAAACCACTGTCATTTCAAAACTACGTGCTCCATTGGGATGATTGAAACTGCTCTGAGTTCTAATTTGTGTCTTCTAACTAGTTCCGGAAAGCATTTTTAATTCAAAAAATTATCTCAAAAAATTTCCATATAAAAAACGTTTCAACATTTTTTTTTGAAAAGTAAAAATGTTGAAAATACTTTTACAAGGGAATTATTTTTTTAAAATTCCTTAAATTGAAAGAGGTTGTAAGGAACACTTAGGTGACATAAATTAGAACTCAGAGCAGTTTCAACCACCCAAATGAAGAACATATTTTTGAAACGATGGTAGTTTGTATGTAACTCAAAAATTTCGAGCGAAATAGAAACACTTCAATCATGAACCACAAATATCAATAAAGCTTAAGGAAAACCGTTCCAATAAAATAAAGACGCAAATTATTTTGTTATATTCTTTATTGGCAAATTGTTGACCTAAGCTGGTCACGTATGGTGGTTGCCACCCGAAGATAACTTGTTGATTGTTCCGTTTCCGGGTAAGGAATCTCTTCATTTTCTTGGACTGGATCGATTATATCATCTAAAAGTCCGTGTCTTTTTCTAAAGTTGTGAAGAACACAGCATGCGTTTATTATTTTCCCTGTTGAATCTGGGGAATAAAATAGCCCAACTCGAAGGCACCGAAACACGGACTTCAGAACACCGTTTAATCTTTCTACACAATTCCTTGTGCGCGCATGTATAGTGTTGAAACATCTATCGACTGTATTTGATGTAGCACGGTATGGCGTCATTAGCCAAGGACGTAGAGGGTATCCCGAATCTCCTTTAAAGAAATTAAGATAAAAGCTGCTTAAAAGTTTAAGTTTTAAATAGAAACTATAATTACCTAAGAGCCATGAATTATGCTCTCCGGGTCCACATGCTTCATAACGCCTTTCTAGCAGCACATTTATTTGAGAAGCCTCCCAATGTAGGCGTCATGGGCAGCACCTCCATATCTTGCGAAACCTCCGAGAATTTTTAGATCGAAATCACATATCTGAAAGTTCATAATTTTTGTTGAATATAGACGATAATTAGGTAAAGGTTTTTTACCAATTGTACATTTTTCGAATGGAAACCTTTTCGGTTAAGGTAGCAGGCTTCAATGTCACGGCTTGGTTTTTGTATCCGTACATGGGTGCAGTCAATTGCACCAATCACCCCAGGAAAGCCGGTTTGTTCAAAAATCCTTAGATATGTATATTTAGTAAGTTTAGCGAACAAATATTTTTTATTCAATCAAAATCTTACCTCCGTTTAATGGCTTCGTAGTCTTCTATACTTGGAAACTTAATCCATTTGTTCATCAAATTATTTTGGAGATCTTTTGACACATCAGCTATACACCGTGAGATCATGGATCTGCCCATTGCTACGGAAAAATCATGGCCAATGTCTCTCTGGTAGGATCCCGTTGCAAAAAAGTGGATTGCCGAGCAAACGCAAAGGGATAAAAGTTCTTCTTTGTCCCTGTGGCAAATATGGACGTATTTCCTCCACCAAAATCAGTGCTGCATCACGGCTCAGCCGGAATACCTCACGGAAACCGTCCTCGGGCATTTCGAAGGGGTTCGTACTGTCTCGAAGCATGCGGCGTTCTATACGCATTTTGTTGCGGCATTGGTAAGCTTCTTTAATGAAAACAGCGAACATTTTCAATAAAAATACACTATTTAAATAATTTAACAAAATCAAGAAAAATAAATACAATTTGAATTTCACTTTCTGTTTTTTTCTTGTTTCAAAATGTCAATTTGACAGTTCTACTTATCGCCTTCCAATGGAATTTCCAGCCCAAACAAATCGAAAATCGAAGTTATCGCACTGAGTTACAGAAACCCAATTTTTTCCAGAGGCGATAAGTGGGGAACGAATCGTTTCATTTTTTAACGATGCGATAACTTATCGCCTGAGTTACAGAACATGGGTCCAGGGCCTACTGACTAACAACTCGCAACCATTCCTGTGTGCGCCTTTCGACAGGAATGGAAGGGACCTACAATTTTATGCCGAATCCGAACGGCTAGACGAGAAGCACTTATTCGTGACAAGTGATACTCTTGGAGGATTTGTCAATTCCTCGCAAGAGGCAGTAGCCCTGACAAAAAAACTTTTTAGTTTTTAGGTGGACGAGGCTGGGAAGCGATCACAGACCTCCAGCGTGACAGTCGAACGCACTAACCATTACGCTACGGGCTACTACGCTTATGATCGGTGATTAGAGTTATTTTACGGCCATAACAATACTGAAAAAAATGTCTTTAATTTCTAAATAATTGCAGTGGCTGCTTTGTCATTTTGAGAGTAGTTCTTTTCTGATTTTGTTAAAGTTCTCGATGCAAAAGCTATAGGTATCTCATTCCGATTTTCATCAATGTGGGAAAATTACTGCTCCAAGTCCATTGGGAGATGCATTCGTAGCTAGGATCAAGGGAACCTTGTCATCAAACGGAATTAACACTTTCGTACTAGTAATTTCGTTTTAAATTTTTCTAAAAATTTCTTCACATTCGGTTGACCAGTGAAATCTTACATCTTTTATTAATAGGTTGTAAATTTCGGTAAAAAACTTTTGGTAGTAATTTACTTACTTACTTATGCTGGCGCTACAGTCCGGTGTGGACCAGGGCCTCAACCAACAAGCCTTCTCCAGCCAGCTCTGTCCCTAGTAAGCTGTTTTCAGTTTCGCACGCCAAGTTGGTTGAGGTCCCCTTTCCACCTGCATGCGCCACCTGGTTCGCGGCCTTTCTCTACTGCGCCGTCCCTCGGGGAGGGATTCAAAGACTTTTCGGGCCGGAGCATTGGTGTCCATCTGCTCTACGTGATCCAGCCACCTGAGTCTTTGCCTTTTCACTTTTGTGACTAGGTCGATGTCGCTGTACAGTTCGTTGTTGTATCTTCTCCCCAATTCCCCGAAGATCACCCGAAGAATTTTTCTCTCGAATACTCCTAAAGCGTACTCATCTACCCCGCTTAGAAGGTCCATGCTTCTGCAACATATAGCAGGACCGGTATGATGAGTGTTTAGTACAGGGACACTTTAGTCGTGCGGGATAGGGCTTTACTTTTCAATTGCCTTCTTAGACCGGAGAAACAGCGATTGGCAAGAGTTATCCTTCGTTTTAACTACCTCAAAGTTATAGCTGTCTATGGTGATGCTCTGTTCAAGACGTTCGTGTTGATCGTCCTTTCTAGATGACAGCATATACTTTGTTTTGCCCTCATTCACCGCTAAACCCATCTTTGCCACTTCCTTCTCAATGCTTGCAAAAACTCCAGTGACATCACGCTTTGTTCTTCCAATTATGTCAATATCGTAGGCGTATGCAAGTAATTGGATGGACTTTTGAAAGATTGTGCTTCTAGTGTTGCACTATTCTTTGAAGTATGATGTTGAAGCGCGTCGCCTAGCCTAAATCCTTTTTTGACATCGAAGGTGTCGGTGAGGTCTTTGCCAACCTTGATGGAGCAGCGTGCGTTCTCCATCGTCATCCTGTACAAACGGACGAGTTTGCCAGGGATGCCAAAACTAGACATTGCTTTATAAAGCTTGTCTCTATAAATACCGTCATATGCGGCCTTAAAATCGATGAACAGGTGTTGAGTGTCGATTTGAAGTTCCTGGGTTTTTTCCAAGATCTGCCGTAGTGTGAATATTTGGTCGATGGTGGACTTTCCTGGCCTGAAGCCACACTGATATGGACCTATCAGGTTGTGGATGAACGGCTTCAGGCGTTCCCATAATACGGCAGAGAAGATCTTGTAGGCGATGCTTAGGAGTCAAATTCCTCTATAGTTGGCGCAGTTTAGAGGCTCTCCTTTCTTGTGGATCGGTCAAACAATTCTGAGATTCCAATTGCTCGGCAGCAAGCCCGTCGGCTCCAGTAGCTTTTTTGGACTTAAGCTTAGATATTGCTATCCACTTCGTCGAAGTCGGGTAGACAGAATTTTTAACCTGCCTCGTCTAGGTTTAATGGTGTAATCTGCCTGACAGCGAAATTAGATTCGTCATCGCCGTTATACAGTCTACAGAAGTGATCTTTCCATATTCTCAGCATCGACTGCGAATCAACTAAGATGTTCCCTCGCTGGTCCTTGCAGACTTCGGTTCGGGCTCTGTAGCCCTGATAGCTTCTTTTTACCTTTTGGTAAACTTCCGAGCCTCATTCCTGTTATGAAATCCCTCAATCTCCTCGATCTCGCGCTTCTCATGCTCCCTCTTTTTCTTTCTGAGTAGCCGGTGTTTCTCTCTCCTCTTTTGCTCGTAGAGCTCACGGGCAGATATGGTCCTTCTGTGCAGCGATGCCTTGTATGCCTGCTGTTTCATTGCATGTGCTTGCCGGCAATCATCGTTAAACCATGGGTTTCGTTGTGGTGGTCAAGTGAAACCCAACACGTCAGATGCGGCATCTCTGATGGCTTCCTGGCAATGTTGCCACTGGTTTGTAACACTTGATGCTGGCGGCATAGGACCTCTTAAGAGGTTGTTTGAGATCCGATCGGAGAAGGACCTAGCAATTTCTTGCGATTGTAGCCGCCCGACGTCAAACTTCCTCACAGCATTTCTTCGGTTTGGCTGAGTTCGAGATATCCGAAGCTGTACCTTGGCTACAACAAGGTAATAGTCCGAGTCAACGTTGGCTCCTCGGAAAGTTCGGATATCCCTGATACTGGATGAGTGCCTTGCGTCGATTTCAATATGATCAATCTAGTTGAAGGTTGATTGCTCGAAATATTTCCAGGTCCCCTTGTGGATATCGAGGTGAGGAAACCGCGTACTAACTACCACTATGTCTCGTCCCGCAGAGAAGTAGATCAGCCTGATTCCGTTGTTAGAGGTGGTGTCTAGCAGGCTGTGCTTTCCGATAATGTCACTAAAAACTTCCTCTATTCCTAGCTGCGCGTTAAAATCGCCTAGGACAATTTTAATGTCATAGCTAGGACACTGCTCGTACGTCTTCGCCAAGAGCTCGTAAAACTCGTCTTTGGTGTCTTCATTTTTCTTTTCATGCGGGGCATGCACGCATATTAGTCTTATGTTGGCGAATTTAGCCTTTATGTGGATTGTCATGAGGCGCTCGTTCAAACAATTGAAACTCAAGACTTTTTGCCTAAGTTTTTTTCCAACGACGAAGCCACACCCAAATAAACGCTGGTTTTGTCCGTGGTAGCAGTCACCGTAGTAAATGTCGCAGTTTTTCATCTTCCGTATGCCCGGTCCATCCCATCGCAATTCTTAGGTGGCTATTATATCTGCTTTGCAGCAGCCTAGGGCCCCCACTAGTTGTTCGGCTGCACGTGGCCTATATAGGGATAATACATTCTACGTAAATATCCAAAAATCATTGTCCTTATTTCGTTTGCTTGGTTCGTCAACAGTAAATCCGACCGTATCCGAGGCTTGCCGGTGCTTCGCAATTAAATGATTTTATGTGGCCGGGAAGTCACTCCGACGGCTCAACCCCCAACCTGGGGGACCAGATCCTTAGCATAACTCCAAGGATGGGGAGCCGGATTAACCGCTCCTTATAGGCCGAGGCTCTGAATATGTCGAAGTAGCCCGTATAAGTAGTTCAGCCTGACTGGAACTGTAGACGCCACCGTTGATTCCATCTTGGGAATTCGTCCGCTGCCGCCTCGATGAAAGAAGAAGTGCCTTAATGGGAACACTTCTCTTGGTAGTAATTTACTTACCCTAAAAATGTTAAAGTTTCCGAAACGTTTGTTGGTCGAGCACAATCGTGAATACTTTGAATTTTATCGTTCATTGGTTTAATACCGGATTTATCAATGTAATGACCTAGATACGTAATGTGGTCAAGTAGAAACTGATATTTAGTTTGGTTCAAATGTAAACCGTGTAAACGTTATCTTTGCAGAACTTGATTAAAACATACTAGTAATTCTTCATAGGTTCTTCCTTGTAGTGTGATGTCGTCAAAAAACATAATACTCCATCGATGTCTTGAAGAATTGAATCCATAAATCTTTGCCAAATTTTTGGGGCTGCTTTCACACCAAACATCAGTCGCTTAACTTTGTAAGTTCCTTTGTGCGTACTAATTGCTTGAAGTATTCAAGTGTTTTCATCTACTTCCATATGTAAATAGGCTTGATGTAAGTCCAGCGTCATGAAGTATTTTCCCCCGCTCATTCTTGCGAAAATATCATCGACCGTAGGTATAGGATAGCTATCATCATTGATAGCCTTGTTGATCGGTATTTTGTAATCCGCACATAAGCGAATGTCGCCGTTCTTCTTTACCGCTGGAACGATGGGCGTACCCCATTGCGAAAATTCTACCTTTTCAATTGTTCCGTTGTTTTCTAACCGTGATAATTCATTTTGCATTCTATCTTTTAACGCGTATGGAACTGGGTGATGTCTTATAAATGTTCGTGTAATATTTTCTTGAAGTTCTAGTTTACATTTGTAATTTGGAATTTTACCGGTAGTTTCGACAAAAATGTCGTTGTAATCATTTAAGATTTTGTCAATCTCGTTCTTGCATTGACTTTCGTTCATGTTACTTTCAAGTGATTTTAAGTCTAATTTATTCAATTCTAATTTTCGAAACCATTTTCGACCAAGTATCGCATCTACTTTTGCATTGATGATATATAAATCAGATTGTTAAACTGTGCTTTTGTGAGACACATTCACTTTAGCTTTACCGACAGGATGTATTAATTTACCACTGTAAGTTCGTAATTGTAATGAAGTCGGCCGAAGTCTAATATCCGGCAGTAATTTTTCTTGACATTGTAATGACATTGTTGAAACTGCCGCACCAGTATCAACTTCCATTAAGCATTGTGTATTTTTAATGTTAACGTAAACCATGAATTTTTCATTATGTATGTTGTTCACTTGTACTATTTGTATAGTGTTGATATCCTCAAGAGCATCGGAATCGGTTTCATCACTATCGTAAGTTGAAATTCCGATGGCACGATTTTCAGCTATTTTGTCACCAAACCAAATTCTTGAACGTGTCCAGTCTTCTTACATTTGTGGCATTTAAGATTTGTATGTGGACATGTATTAGCTTTGTGATTAGTTTGGCCACATTTGAAACATTTACCTTTTATTTTGTCGAATTTCGAATATGAATTACTTTTTTTTGTATTATGTGTACTTTTCTTAGTAAAATGAATTTTTTTTAGTTTTAAAATTATTCTTGATTTGATTTACTTGATATTGATTACGAATTTCCTTACTCTCGATTTTGGTAGATTCTATTGAAAGCGCAAGTTTTACTGCATCTTCAAAAGTTTTGCTGGCATCTTGCTGCAGAAGTCGTTCTCGGGTGTCATTGTCACGAATTCCCTTTACGAACTGTAGTCTTAGATGTGTTGAATTTTTTTGAATTTTTACATCTGGCATCACAGACAAAGTAACAATTAGTTGATAGCTTTCTCAGACCGGCCTGGAAATTTGAAATGGACTCTTCCTCGTGTTGAACTCGGTTCGAGAATTTATGCTGTTCTGAAATTTCACTTGGAATAGGACATAAGTGTGAGCGTAATAAAGTTATTAAGACATCAATTTTTTTTGTTTCGGGTTAACCGGAGCGGTCAAACAGGTCAAAGTGTGATATAACTTAGGGCTCAAGCAATTAAGTAATATTTTTACGCAAATTTTGTCACCCTCTTCGTCTTTGGTGGACCAACCTATGAGGTCTAAATAATTGTCTATGAATCGAGTGTTTCATTGTATTTCGTAAAATGGTTGAAGATGTATTCCTTGAGAAGGCGTATTGGGGCTTAATTTTGAAGGGAGCTGAATCAACGTCTGAACGTCTGAGCCAGTTTTGTTCAAGGTTTCGTCAATATTTGCCATAATGGAATATTTTTTTTTTTTTGTTTAATGAATTATTTTTTTTTTATTTAATTTGTCTTGTATGTTTGTCTTAATGTGTAATGCGTTTAAATAAATTTGATATCTTTTATCAATCTTAAGATATTCAGTTTTAAGCCTGTTCCAGTTTTCCTGCCCATGCTAATTTTTTGGCTTTGGGGTCAATTTTCTCCAAAACATGCGTAATCAACATGATGTTTTAATAATTTTTTTGAATGTACGTAACAATAAAATAAATAAATTGGGTGGCACAACGGCTCATGAAGAACCACGGCCGAGTGACTAACAACTCGCAACAAATTCCTGTGTGTGCCTGTTGACAGGAATGGAAGGGACCTACAATTTTATGCCGAATCCGAACGGCTGGACGAGAAGCACTTATTCGTGACAAGTGATACTCTTGGAGGACTTGTCAATACCTCGCAAGAGGCAGTAGCCCTGAAAAAAAAAACTTTTTAGGTGGACGAGGCTGGGAAGCGAACCCAGACCTCCAGCGTGACAGTTGAACGCACTAACCATTACGCTACGGGCTGTACGTAACAATACTAAAAATAAAAGTCAGTGACAAGTTTGCCGAGAAACCCATATATTTTATGATTATTTGGAAAAACAACGGCAAGTAAAATTAAAAATATGTTTTTGCTCGAAAAGCTATGAATAAAAATTATTTCTGTAGTTTTAAATAATTCTTTAAGTATTTTAATATCAAAAGCCACCGTACGAAAAAATTAAAATGTCAAAATAACGAAACACACGTAATATAAAACACTTAAATTAAAATGTCGAAAAATAAACGAAATTCTTAGCACGTTACTCATATCTGAATTTAATACGCTCAATATTTACGTAAATGCGATATATATAATATCAAAACACAGCGTACAAAAAAATTAAATGCATTGAATGAATACATACACAAAATGAATGAATGCATACACAAAAATGCATTCAAGTCGATCAAGCCGTTTAGTTTCAGTATAGATAAATAACCTAGATTCCAACTGCAGCGCTATTTGCTGGGCTCAAAAAAATTCATTCAAATCGGTCCAGCCGTTTAGGAGGACTTCAGTGACATACACACGTACAGTAGAATTATATACTTATACTAGCGGACCCGACAGACGTTGTCCTGCAATATAATCAATCATGTTTGTTTAAATTTATCTTAATTCGAGTTGATGAACAATATTTTAAGTCAATTCCTGAGGAGTATAAATGAATAAACTTAACGGTTTTCTAACGCGAGAACACACCACATATAATTGCCCATGTGAAAAGACCGGATTTTCTAGATCCAACCCACAAATCGACATTGTTTGACCTTGTGACATGACAAATAGTCATGGCAAATGCCAAGCGAATTGGAAATTGCAGAGGTCTGAATGAAATGACTGAGTCTGAAGGAATCATTGGGATTCGTGCCAGGAGAACAACTTCATATTTAAATTTCAAAAATTCAACAGGATAGTTGACTGCTTCGTCAGGATCGGTAACAGTGTCGATCGATTTGAACAATATCTCATTGCCGGGCAATGACTGTTGTATTTTGAAGTTAATGGTGTCAACATCAATTATTTTTTGCAGCTAAAATAGCTCGTTCACGAAGCCACGCATGATTAATATAATGGATGATATAATAGATAGGATAAAATAAAACTTTTAAACACAATTGGCATTACTGATAATATAATTTGGAGATGACTTGAAATAATGAACCATACATGCTATGTCTCAATTTGTAAAGTCCAATATTTAGTGTTTACTTAAATATATAAGTCATGCCATGTACGATTTACTATTAAAATGCACCACATGTACACTGTACAGGTACACCATCCTCGTCCAATTTATCACGTACGGCTTAACCGATTATCATAAAAACAAACAGGCAGTCAAACACATTAGTACCGTTATTTTTTTATTTTTTTTAGTTTTGTATATTTCATTTCTTTATTAATCATTTAAATTTCGTCATTAAGTTAATAAAAATGGATGCTATTGAGCTGAAAGAAAAAATTTTAAAATACCTTATGGAATTCGAAAACAAAATGAAGGATTTGCCTCAAAAAATATGTTAAAAGAATTAGAATGATGGAAAAAGTCTATATTTGTAGCCTGGATGAGGATGATGGTAAATATATATATGAATTTTATATCAAATTTGATTTATTTAAAATATTTTCAAATTTATAGAACCTCCTATCAAATTATCAAAAAAAAATGCAAATTGAAAAGGAAGCAGAAGAATCTGAGAATAACATTGGTATGTTAAACTTAATTCTTTGTATTGAAACGTTTCTTTTTTTTTCCAGATACCTAATCAATTCAAGTATAATTTCCAATGAGGAAATGATTGAAGCAACAAAAATAAGAGATATGTTTATAGGTGGTGAAATTGATGATGATTTTTCATCAGAAAAAAATGATTGCAAAAATGAAACAAATTCACGATCAACAAAGTTAAGAAATGCTGCTAAAAAATAAAACAAAGAAAAAACTGAGTCCTTTACCCACATTTCAGGGCCATCGACTTCAGCTGCAGCACTAAAAAATGCAGCTGCTTTTAAAAAAAAAATAAAATAAAAATAAATCGGGTGGCACAACGGCTCATGAAGAACCAGGGCCTAGTGACTAACAACTCGCAACCATTCCTGTGTGCGCCTTTTGACAGGAATGGAAGGGACCTACAATTTTATGCCGAATCCGAACGGCTAGACGAGAAGCACTTATTCGTGACAAGTGAAACTCTTGGAGGATTTGTCAATTCCTCGCAAGAGGCAGTAGCCCTGAAAAAAAAACTTTTTTAGTTTTTAGGTGGACGAGGCTGGGAAGCGATCCCAGACCTCCAGCGTGACAGTCGAACGCACTAACCATTACGCTACGGGCTACTACAGCTGCTTTTAAAAGAAAAATAAAAAATGGGCACGACTAGATCGCACAAACTTGCTCTCGTAGCTAACCACTTGAACGTAGCTTAAAATTGACAATGTGCATATGTAGTGATTCTATAACATTATGAATGCCGACCTGTCTTCCATCGTGTGCGCATGTGTTTCTGTGAAAGTCTGTAGTGTGTAGAGAGAAGAAAGAATATCTCGTCTAGTTCTCTTATCGTTTAATTATCGTTTATTCTTGTGCCTCCTTTCCACCCATTTCAATTTTGAATCAAAATAAAGCAAATCAAATTAAAAAAAAAAAAACAAAAAATATATAAATAATAGAACAAAATAAAATCCCCGCCGCGCCTACTCATTAAAAACAAATTCAGTGAATGTCCTATACCACCTACCTTATACCAACAACAAAAATAGTGTCTTAATACTAAATTGCAAAATATTTTTACCACAAAAAAAATATAATGTACAGTGCCAACAAAAAAAATAAAAGCAAGAAAAGCGATGACAAAAAAACAATAAACAGTGCAACGAGTGATAAACCCCTTTTTCCACCTCTTTTTCTCCTCTCACAGTTGCATTAACTTGATCGTTATGTGTACTTTGTGTGAAGCTTCCCACATAGTGCATACATCGAGCAAGTAAGTCTGACGTCAGATAGATAGTTGTTATTTTTCTAGTTTACCACGTTTCGGATCAGTACTATTTGTCGCTAAGGCATAACACTAGTGACAAGTTGTACTGAAAAGTTCCAATTGGAAACTAGAATTAAATATTCATCTTAGGTAATTGTCTGACTTGTGTTTTCGTTAGCTTAGAGAATCGAAATGGTTGGTAGTTTTAGAGTTGATTTCAGCAACATTCGTGGGCTTAGAAGGAATTTTTATGCGACATATGTTCACACTGCAAAAAACAAGCCAGCTGTTTTGGCACTGAGTAAGACTCAGATAGGTGAAAATTCTGATCATTCGGAATTTAATTTATTTGTGTATAACTTGGTGCCATTATTCTTTCCCCGTCATGGTCTTGCCGTTTCCATAAGAAATGATGTTGCGTACCAACTTCAAACACAATATGGTCTGTGTTCTAACACAAACTTCAACTTCATGTGGTTAAAATTCACGGTGAATAAACGCATCATTCATACTTGTTTTCTTTATCGAAGTCCTAATCTGGACAGAAATTCAACTTGTAACGAATTTGATGCTCTGTCCGACTCCATTCAAAGAATTGTTGCCCATTACCCTCACACTGAAATCGTCATTGCGGGCGATTTCAATATACACAATTCTAGTTGGCTTCGCTTTTCGGGTCAGACAACACCCGAAGGAAGGTATGTTGAGCTCTTTGCTGAGTTGAGCCACCTGACTCAGCTTGTTGACGAGCTAACTCGAATACCGGATGTTACAGGTCAATCCGCCAACACCCTTGACTTGTTTCTTACCTCTGACCCTGATAAATACACTATTAGTGTATCATCGCCTCTAGGCTCGTCAGACCATTGTGTCATATCTGCTAATTTCTCGTGCCAACAAAACTCAGTTAAATAGAAAGCACCAACGAGAACCGTTTGGCAATACGAGAAAGCCAACTGGGACGGTCTCAACGGTTTCTTCAGTAACTTTAACTGGTCACTATGCTTCCTTGATAGTGACGTAGACGCCAGTGCATATATGATCACAATTTTAATTCTTTGTGGAATGAGAAATTTTATCCCGAATAGGGTAAAATCTATCAAACCCAAAGAAAACTCGTGGTTTAATTCGAGCCGTAAAGAGGTTATTAGGGTCAGAGAAGTAAGTTTCCGTAGTTACAAAGCCAACCCTACTGAGGAAAACCGGAAAAAGTTTTAACAAGCCAGGAAGTCCTGTAACGGCCATATTCGAAGAACCAAATTTTTGCATGACCAAAAATTAAGGCAAAAAATTCTACAATGTCCCAATAGTTGTAAAATTTTTTGGTCATTTGCAAAGAACATACGAAATGCCACTTCGTCGTCGGTTCCAACGCTTGTCTTCAACGACACCGCTTTTGTCAGCTCGTTAGAGAAAGCCAATTTGCTTGCAGCACAGTTTGCTGTTAATTCGACGCTGCCAAAAATTATTATGACTCCTTCCGTACTTGAGAGCGCAAACGATTTTATGGGGCGAATCTTCTTTCGCACTCGTGCAGTTGCCAGAGTCCTAAAAGATCTTGATATACACAAATCCGCTGGCCCGGATAGTATCCCTCCCATTGTTCTGAAGAGGTGTTCTTCAACGCTGGCAAAACCACTGCGTAAGTTTTTCCATCTGTCCTATTCTACTGGTCTCTTTCCGAGCGGATGGAAAACAGCATTTGTCCAGCCAGTCACTATAAAAGGCGTATCTTCTTCACCCTCAAATTATCGTCCAATTGCACTTACGTCCCTTCTTTCCAAGGTCATGGAAACACTGATCAATTTTCAGCTGAAGAAATATCTCGAAGAACGAAAGCTTCTTAATGACCGGCAGTACGGCTTTCGAAGCAATAGGTCCACTGGTGATCTGATGGTATATCTCACCGAACAGTGGAACAAATCTTTACATCGTTTTGGAGAAAGTAAGATTATTGCGCTTGATATTTCTAAAGCGTTTGATAGAGTTTGGCATCAAGCTCTCTTATCGAAAATACGCGCATTTGGTATCGATGAATCTCTTCTTCGTTGGATTAGAAATTACCTTTCGGACCGCTCAATACAAGTTGTATTAGACGGTTTCAAGTCTGAAATCCACAAAATAAATGCTGGTGTATCCCAGGGCTCCGTTTTGTCCCCCACTCTCTTCCTTATTTTCATAAATGATCTTTTATCTGAAACTTCTAATCCATTAAACTGTTTCGCTGACGACAGTACCCTCAGCTTTTCATATTTGTTTTTAGATTCACATCCATGTCCTTCGGATGTGCAACTCGAACGGCAGCGTATGATAAGCTCATTAAATTCTGATCTTGATAGCATTGTCCAATGGAGAATCAAAAACCGCGTGCAATTTAATGCTTCTAAAACTCAATGCTGTCTTCTGTCGTCCAAACGAAACCCACCCCCAATGCCACTATCCATGAGTGGCACTTGCATTGTGGAAACCGAAAAGCTTTCAGTACTCGGTATGTGTATCACAGACCACCTTGTGTGGAATGATCACATATTTGATGTCGCCAAAAATGCTGCTAAGTGTTTGGGTTTTCTACGGCGATGCAAGAAATTTTTCACCCCATCTGATCTGGCTGTTATATATAAAGCCTTTATCCGTCCAAAACTCGAGTACAATTCCCATGTTTGGGCAGGTGCTCCATCAACCCACTTGTGTCTTTTGGATTGGATACAAAGAAGAGCTATGAAAATGATAGGTGACAGAAATATAACGGAAGCATTTGCAACTCTCGAACACCGCCGCAATGTTTCATGTCTTTCGTTGTTTTACCGTTATTTTTATAAGCAGTGCTCTACTGAAATAATCAGTTGCATTCCGCCCCTAAAAGAATTTAACCGTAATACTCGTACTTTCAGGAATGCACATCAGTTTACCCTTGAGCCCAACTTCGGACGTACGGTCAAGTATAGAGATTCTTTTTTTAGCCGAACTACCTGAATGTGGAATGCTTTACCCAGCTCTATTTTTCCCTTCCATTTCGATATTCAAAGGTTCAAAATCAATGTGCATCGGCATCTCCTCTTTAATCCTTCCCTGTTTTCCTAACGCTCGCACTGTGTTTAATTTAACAATTTAAGGGTACCAAAACCCCCTTGAGTGCACGTACTAAAAAAAAAAAAAAAAGAATGATATCTTTAAAAAAAGTTTTAAAAACAATTTAAAATATGAATTATTACCATAAATTACTATAAATTTGTTTTTTTTTAATAGATAAAACAGATAGAACAAAGAAAAAAGTATGCCATCTGATTTGTTAGATAAATATGAATTTTTGAAAAAAAAAAATTCAAAAATCGTTAGAGCGGTTTTCTTAAAAATTAATTTTGTATATATAAAAATTCTTGAAAATTTTTAAAAATAAAATTTGGTATGCCAACTTTTAGAAAAACAAAACTAAAAAAATATTCATCGAACCATTTTCAAGATATCGAATTTTCAAAACAAAAATTTCAATATTTTTTTAAAAATCCAAAAATATTAAAAAACTTTATTTGCAAAATTGTTCATATTGTAAAGGGCCTCTTACATAAAAAATTTGGTTGAAATCGGCGTAGCCGTCAACGAGAAATTTGAAAACCAAAAAATCGGTTGTAAAACAGGTACCGTTAAAAACCGTTATAAAAATAAATAATAATAAATAATTGTTGTAATTAAAGTAGCTCGTAATTTTTTTCTTTCAAATCTTTAGAATCGTTTTTGAAATAAATCAATTTTTGTATAATGGTTGTAGGAGCTAAAAAAAATTCAATTTCCCCTCTAGGGAATCCCATAAGAACCCTAAGTCCAAAGTTTGAAGAAAATCGCTTCAGCCGTTGAGGCTGCAGGTCGAGGTACATACAGAAAGACGGACAGACGGACAGGCGGACAGACGGACAGACATACAGACAGACAGACAGAATTGCGAGACCTACTTTTTTCGCGTTCTCTAACATGGTAATGTTATGGAAAATTATTATCTCGAACATTTTTTTTTGCACGAATCCTAAACTTGCCCTATACTACGCATATTGCAAGTAAAATTATCATAGAATAAAAATTATTTGTATGACAAAATAGTCAAGAATTTATTATTAATAAATTTGATTTACACATATAGTGGGCTAAAGTTGTGTTAAAAGTTTAACAGTGCAAGAAAAAACAATTAAAATGGAAAAAAGTGATTTAGATTACAATGGTAAAATTGTTTGAATTTTCGTTTGTAGGGATTGAAAACGTCTAATTAATTCCTCACATATTTAAACTGCATTTGGAAGGCCACCCACCAAAGGTCCAAGGAAATGTTAACGTTGGCACCTTCCTGACGATTATACATATTCTAAGCAGAGCAACGACCCAAAAATTTCTAAAAAGTCTTTTGCATTTTAATTGCTTTTTGTTGCACTTTGCGGGCTGATTTGTTAATCTAAACCATACAGGGATCTACACAAACGCATACAAAACAAATTCATTCAAATCAGTCCAGCCGTTTAGGAGGAGTTCAGTGACACACACGTACAGTAGAAATATATACAGGGTGTCCCGTAAAGGATGGTCCAAACTGTATATGGTGAAAGGCCAGGTAATAACCTTTCAGAATATGGTAACTTGTTTATCCCGAACAATAACGGTTTTCGAGCACCAGCTGTTTTTTTGAATTTTTTTTAAAATAAAATATTGACTAATAAAGACTTTTTTTGTTACTAGATTACTAGGATAAGTCATTGTTTGATCAAAATTATTTTTTTACTTCAATCTTTGAAAGAGCGTCCTGAAAAAAAATCGTATGAATCAATATTGGTTCTTCCTTTTAAAAAATTGCCTTGCCTTTGGACTTTCTAAAAAAGTATAAATTTTACCAATGCAGACTCTAAATCAGAAGTTACAACCATTTAAATTCAATCAGTCGTGGTATTAAGAAAAAATTAAATAAATTCCTTTTACTTAATTTTGCTAACAATGCATGGCGGTCTTTAACTTTGAGACGCTGCGACGCGACGACACGCTTGGCAAATCCTTGTACTAATGTTTTATTTATTTTTACTGGAAATGGTATGGCTGGTAAGAATTTCAAAATGTTCAAAAGTAATGGCGCTGATTCTTTGTCTTTTTTTGGTTTTTCTAAAACGTTTTTGATTAAAGAAAAAATAATTAAAAATGTCTTACGCGCCACGGGAATATGCTTCAATTCATTGAATTTATGGAGAATGTGGAGGTAACGCCAGAGCAGCAGCCAGAACATATGCTGAGAGGTACCCAAATGCTTCCTATCCTGACCATCGCCTTTTCATACGGGTTCACTTGGCTTATTTGGAGGGCAGAACACCAGGGAGAAGTCTAGGACAAGGAAGAAGTCAACGCCATGATGATGAGGCAGTTTTGCGGGCTGTTCAGAATGACCCTTCTACATGTGTTAGAGCCATCGAAAGGGCTACCTTTTTTTTCACCCCTTTCATTTGCAACGTGTTCAAACTCTACTTCCAAGGGACTACACAAAGAGTTGAATTTTGTCGGACGATGCTCCGAAAAAACCAAGAGGATTCGGATTTTTTCGATAAGATATTGTGGACCGACGAGTCATCTTGCAAAAAAGATGGATTTGTCAACTTGCATTACCTTCATAATTGGAAAATCCGCATTTGGTGCGAGAAGGAAATTCCCAATACCAATTCAAAATAAATTTGTGGACTGGGATTTTGAATGGCCACATAATAGGACCCATTGAACTGCCGGATACACTATATAGTGAAATTTATTTAGATTTTCTTCAAAATAGGCTATTTTTTTTGTTGGAAGACGTGCCACTTGCCACATTACCGTCAATGTGGTATCAACACGATGGTTCCCCAGCTCATTACAGTATTAATGTGAGACGTTTTTTGGACAATTCTTACCATGAACGATGGATTGGGCGTGGTGGACCAATTTTATGGCCGCCTCGGTCACCAGAGCTTAATCTGTTGGACATTTTTTTTTTTTTTTGGGGCTGTCTCAAGAAAAAAGTTTATGCTAAGCTCATTTAAAACATACGTGAACTCCAGCAACGTTTTCAGGTTTCTGCTGCAGAGAAAAGCAACTCGCCATTCGCCAAGCACAAGAAATTTAAAAAGACATTTTTTTAAACTCTGTCGAGCTTGCATAGGTGCAGAAGGGGCACATTTTGAACAATTTTTATAAATGAACTTGGTTAAAGAAGTTAAAAAAAGCAAACAAGAAAAATCATAAAATAAACAACAAAAAAATAAAAAAAAAAAAGGGAATTTATTTTAATTTATCTTAAAACCACGACTGATTAAGTTTAAATGATAGGTACTTTTTATTTAGAGTCTGCATTGGTAATATTTATAACTTTTTAGAAACTCCAAAGGCAAGGAAATTTTTTAAAAGTAAGAACCAGATTGAGTCATACGATTTTTTTTCATGACGCTCTTTCAAAGATTGAAGTAAAAAAATAATTTTGATCAAACTATGACTTTATCTAGTAATTTTATAAAAATGGTGTATAAAATCAAAATTATTAGAATGCACAAGAAAAGTCTTATTATTGGTCAAAGTTTAAATTTAAAAATAAAAAAAAATAAAAATCAATTATGGACGGGGTGAGCAAAACAGTGGTCCAAAGTAGGGGTTCGGGCAAATTTAAAAAAAAGGCAGCCGTTAGGTACTCGAAAACCGTTATGGTTCGGGATAAACAAGTTACCAAATTCTGAAAGTTCATGACCTGGCCTATCACCATATTCAGT
Organism: Melangyna quadrimaculata; assembly: GCA_949320155.1. Lineage (NCBI taxonomy): Eukaryota > Metazoa > Arthropoda > Insecta > Diptera > Syrphidae > Melangyna > Melangyna quadrimaculata. Next base: position 109,331,853 of record OX439483.1, read on the forward strand.
TTGGACCATCCTTTACGGGACACCCTGTATACAAAGATAATGAAGATATAGTGTTGGATAGAGAATTAGCACATTATGTTTTTTTCAGTTAACATAGCCTTATACCCGTTGACAAGTCTTTCTTAAAAAAATTTCAAATTAATGCAATCTAGACTGCATCGCCCTATTATCCCTGGAAATGAACCGTTATTTACACATGTTTGTGTATTACTTCCATATGAGAAGAGTGCGATTGCCAAATTTTCCGTGTCCACAGAATTATCACATGAGGTAAAAATTGTGTTTATAGCATAAAAAAGCTATTTTTTGGTCAGATTTTAAGAAAAAAGTAGTCGACAATTCAAAGCTGGTTGTACTAAAGGACTGATGTAATGAGCCCAAGCCTTGGACTACAAAGAACTTAAGCATGGCTGTAATATTTTTTTTAAACCAGGGACTTGTGCTAAGCTTTGCAACCTATCAAATCCTTGTCGTTGAGTGCTCTTTTGATTGTTCTGCTGCTTACTACTATGCCATGGACTTTATTCACTTCATCAGGAATTTCAGCTGATGTAAGAAATGAACTTTTCTTTGCATAATCAGCTTCTATACTAGGGTCTACCACGAAATCTAGAAAAACAAAATCTCGAAAGACAAAATCTCGAAAGTCATAATCTAGAATGTCAAAATCTCGAATGCGCGCGCAAATCATAAGCATTGTCTCTAAAGTGAATGGTTTTCCGAGATTTTTGTCGTTCTAGATTCTGTCTTTCTAGATTTGTGTTATTCTAGATTATATGCATTCTATACTTTGGTTTTCTAGATTTTTGTAATTCGAGATTTTGACATTCTAGATTATGACTTTCGAGGTTTTGTCTTTCGAGATTTTTGTCGTTCTAGATTCTGTCTTTCTAGATTTTTGTTATTCTAGATTATATGCATTCTATACTTTGGTTTTCTAGATTTTTGTAATTCGAGATTTTGACATTCTAGATTATGACTTTCGAGGTTTTGTCTTTCGAGATTTTGGTTTTCTAGATTTCGTGTAGACCCAAAACAAAATTCTAGATTTTTTCTAGATTTTATTTTGAGATTTTGTGTTTCGAGATTTTTGTATCTACATTTGAGATTTTTGTCATTCTAGATTTTTGCATTCGAGATTTTTTTTTTGTTTTTCTAGATTTTGTCCATTCGAGATTTTTGTCATTCTAGATAACGTCATGATCCCATTATACGATCATTAGCAGAAATTATCTTTTTCGGAGGCGGGTTTCTTGAGTTTCATAAAATTTGATGGCATTATACACTAACTTTCTGGTTCGTCCCACATTATTTGCGATTTCGTGAACTGTTTTCCCGTTATTTTATCATGATGATGGTTTTTTTAAACTCAGGTGTACAAGATTGTTGCTAGCACATCTAGTCAAAAAATGTTCACAAATTTTGCAAGAAAAATCCTTTAGAACAACTTGGTTGAATTGTCGATTACTTTTTTCTTAAAATCTGACCAAAAATACAGCTTTTTCATGCTATAAACACAATTTTAACCTCATGTGCTAATTGTGTGGCCACGGAAAATTTGGCAATCGCACTCTTCTCATATGGAAGTAATACACAAACATGTGTAAATAACGGTACATTTCCAGGGATAATAGGGCGATGTAGTCTAGATTGCATTAATTTGAAAAGTTTTTTAGAAAGGCTTTTGTCAACGGGTTTAAGGCTATGTTAACTGAAAAAAGCATAATGTGTTAATTCTCTATCCAACACTGTATAATGTATTGGCGTTTTTCTTTTTTGGCTCTAAATAAACCTCTGAGCAGAGGCTGAGCGATCAGAGCAGAGCTCTGAGCAGATTGTGATCAGAGCCCTCACATTTATTTATGAAACACATTTGAGCACTGAACTGTCATTTCATAGATGTGTTACTAAAATAAATTTTTGTTTACCTGATTTCGACGGGCGACTGTCCTGGGAATCCATTTTTAATTTTTTGTATTTGAAGTTGGCTTCGCTCAGCGTTTCACTCGATTTGCTTGGTCATTTTATTCTGAGCTAATCGATTAAGCTCTGAGCTAGCTCAGATGGAAAAGAGAAACGCACTTTTTGAGCTCTGATATGTCTGAGCTAAAAAAAAAAACATAGAATTTTTGTTTGACAGTTTCGTGATCTGCTCAGAGTTAAAAAAGAAAATCGCCATATATCAAACACAAAGGTTTTGTTGAAGTGTGAAGTATAGTCTACAAGTATTCGCTCTATCAATACATTTATTAGTACAAAAAACGACAGCTTATTTCGGGTGAGTAAGTATTACCAATATATGAGTATGAGGGTTTGTGTCCTAATATCAAACACAAGAGTATCGCATGTTTATGTTGACACCTTTGTGGGAGTGGGTCCGTGAAAATAGCGATTTTACGCCTTTGTCAGGGCTCAGGCCTCAGGGGTATAAATAAACACTTCACAGAATTTAAAACAAACATATTATGATGCTGTCATTTTTCCTACAAACACCTTATATACTTGACAATCCGATAATTCAAGAGATAAGTCTTTTAAACGAAACTTTCTCTCCACCCTTCCCTATACTATGCAAAGTAAAATATTTCGAAGAAAATCCGATTGTAAACCCCTTCCTATTTTGTTTTCATAATTTTGTTTAAGATAATAAGCTGAAGATTAAAATGCAATTTAATTACACCCCCTCACCAAAATCCTGTTCCACACTTGGAACTCACAGAAGGTATTATCACGTTTGATTCTTCTTTTTAATTGAAATCATATAATATTTCAATGTAGATTTTCATCTTGTGTTTCGAAAATACACAACTGATTGCTAAAGGCAAATAATAATTGTTCCTTGAATATGATTACTACGACAAAAGAAGACAATAGAGAAAACGGAAGAAATTAACACTGCATGTTATTAATTGTAACCATCTGGTTTTGCGCGTCTCGAATTTGAAAAAAGCTCCTTCACACGATGCACATTGAACATTGCATAGTTGCTGTTGTTACGAAATGTTGTAGAAGCGAGAGGTATTATATTTGATGATGTGTTTCTTTCGAAAAACTCAAACACGAACATATTTTCTCCCCGTTCGCCTTGTCTTCTTCAGCTACGGGTATATAGCATTATCTCAACTTTTTTATCTTTTTTTAAGAAAAACTCTGATGATGCAATTTAAACGAAGGGAGGGGTACCACCTAAACATGCCGCGTGCCACTGCAGAAAAACACATTATACGTAATAATAAAAAGCAGGGTTGCCGCTTGGAGACTTTTATTTTAAATCGACTTTTTCTTACCAAGAGCAAGTGTCGATTTTAAATGACATTTGGATTTGTTCGTGTTTTTATTTGTTGTTTCTTTCATTACATCATGATTTTTTGATTTTGTTTGTTAAATTTTGTTTTATTTATTGTCAGTATTCACATATACGAATATTTTCCCACATTTCTTTGTCTTGTTGGAGACCATAAGAAATTTTTTTTTTCCGATCAGGAGCGTACTAGGCTTTAATGTAAAATAAAGCCAAGTTTTGATTCCAAACGAAATTGAAATGTGGTCTCCAAATAGACAACAATCGTGTATAGTTTTACAGATGCAAATAAAACGAACGCAAAAAAAACACAGAAGTCATGCTTTTTTTTAACATGCCGTGCACTAAAGGGGTTTTTACTACCCTCAATATGACAAGCACAGTACTGAAAGAAACAACAACATAGTTTTGCTGCACACAATCAATGACCATCATTTCTGTTCGAAAAAAAAGTGTAGACTTCTGCAAATAATCAATTTCACACGTCGCGTTGACCGATTGGTGATTTACTTGAAGAAATCTATCGTAAACGATGTAACAGTGAAAAGTCCGTCGACCACTGTTGAAAAATGCAACAATAATGAGCAGCAAAAAAATCCATACAAAAATGACACTACAAAATCTTGAATGAAAGATTTTGTTCACCAGCAGGCTTTTCGACGATCGAAATTGATTATTGTAACGTATGCAGATTTTTTTCGAAAATGCTCCACTCATTTTTATTACACAAAATCAATTTATTACTTGCGGAAAAAGAACGCTTATGCTTATTTTTGGTGTTTATTTCGTTACAACATGGCTTTTTGCGATGTTTCTGATATTTATAGTTAAAAACGTTGAAACTCTCTACAAACTCTGTTTTTGTTATGATTTCATTGACAAGCCTAGTATGGTACAGACATGAAATACAATTTGTATTTCTATTCAACAAGACAGCGAAATGTCAACATACTCATGGTGAAAAATATCAGTGGAGAGTTCCATCATAATGATGAAAAAGAACAAAACCAAACACACAAAATTCAGGAAAGACATGCTGTAAAGAAAGAAACAACAAACACAATCATACTTTTTCAAGAAACAATTCATTCTGTACGAAAAAGAGTGGAGACTTTTTCAAGTAATCTGAAAAGCTTAAATTAATCAATGTAACTCGTCAAACAGCGTACTGCAGAATCGAAAGTAGATCGACATTTTTCGTTTATGAGTCAAGTTGTGAAATTTTTCTATGAGCTTTTGTGTTTCACATGTTGGCGACCAAAACAAATTTTCATTTCGCATCATCAATGTACTAGACTAACATTTATATGACTCCTACTGAAATATGCAAATGCAAATTATAAAGATATATTGGAAACCCTGCGGCAGAGGACATACTTTGCATACAAGGCAGTTGTTGTCGACAAAGAGTATTTCAAATTATTTATGTGCTTAGAATGCATAACGACATAACAACAGTTGTGCATTGCGTTCCATTTTTTTGTTGTTTTTTTTTTTTTTCTTTTATGTTTTCTCTCCTTCACACTTTCTTACTTTCATTTCGATGTTGTGTTGATGTCTTAATCTATTCCAAACAACAATATGATTTGACAGTGTATTCCACATGATTGAGCATTGACAAATCTTACATCTCCGTTCTCCTCGTGCGTTTGTGTACTAGATACTCTCAATTTTGAACACAAGGCCACTCTATATGTTTTTTTGTGTAGATATGTTTGTAGGTATGTGATTTCTATCCACTTGAAAAATCTAAAAACTAACTTTTGGTCTTGTATACCTAAATTGGGTAATGTCCTTCCTAATAAAAGAAACTAAAAACATCCCAAATTCAAGTTGGACCTGAAATGTTAATTAAAATCCTTACAAGGGTACAAATAACAAACAATTTACTGCATCAGTGAGAACTTAAAAAACGTAAGGGTGGATGGGTAAAATGTGTGTAAGTTAAAGGGTTCGCTCGACTTGACAATGTTTGGCTTAGTTGCTATGTATATTTTTTAAGTATTCATTCAGCAACTGCCAACCCTCGGGCGGCACGTCACATTATGAAGATTAAGGGATCCCAGTGAAAATTAAAAGGTGTGCCCTCCTATTACGTGCTATAGTCAAAACAAAACTAAAAGTCCTGCTGCATGACACGGTTTTCGGTATTTGTCCTCGGATCAGGCATGGCATGGGTCTATTTTTTTCTGATGGTAGAGTTTATTTTCTGTATTCATAGGTTCCTTGGCTTTTTGTTCCGTTTAATCAGCAAACTTTTTGCTTAATGACATGAAATTAAGAGATTTTACAATTATTTCGTTTTCAGTATTGTAAAGCTTCTTTCCTTCCACTTCTAGGAAGCCAACAAAACACCGCAGAACCACAAAACTCGAGGGAGCACTCTGGCATTAGTTTTCAAGTTGGACGACCACAAAAACTGTTTATTTGTCTATTATTCATCTGTGAGTGCGAAGATACAAATACCTATGCAAAGTACTCTCTCATTCCATGACTCTGACTTGTGTTATGTCAAGGCAGAGGCGGTACGGTCGGTCGGTACGTCGTGGCGCGGCGGCGGCGGCGTCCGGCGTGCCGGCAGTGGAGGCGGCAGGCGAGACTCCCCTGCGTTGACCCAGTTATTTGTTCGCCTCACAGGCTAGGCTATAGCTATCTACATATGTTTATTTATGTGTCTGTTTATCTTTATCCATTTCAGTCACAACCTCGAAATCAGCAGAATAAAAAATGGTTGTGTGTTTGTTTAGTATTTCTGTTTCTAAAAGTGCAAGCAATCTTTTTGTCCTGAGTGCGGTCGCTATCGTCGGTTTTCGGAGTTTTTATTTTCTGCATTTATTTTGCTGCTGCCGGTTCTGGTGATGCTGCTTTTGTTTATGAGCTTAAGCCTGCCTTAATTTTCTGGCCCAAAACAGGACAGGATGGGACAGAGATGAAATCTTGAGAATCTCTTTCGACTGATTGTTGTTTTTGTTTTGTTTTTTTTTTTTTCTTTAGAAGGAGATTTTTAGGTTATCTAGGTGGTTTAAAGTTCACATAATTCAAGGTAAAAGTACAGAAAATGGGGTTGTAAAAACTAGACCGTCGCGTCACGTCGACTACTCTGTACATTTGCAATTTTGCATATATGTGATTTAGGAGTACCACTTAAGATTTTGGAATTTTTTGTTGAGAGTTACTTTATACAGAAATTTTTTGATGAAATTTAAATTTATATTATCTTAACCACTTGAATGCAGCAACAGTGTTTATCAATAAACGAAATGAGGTGATCCATTTTTTTGCAAACAAGTGTAGTTTTTAAGTCAAAATCGTTTGAATTCTGTAAGTAGTGGTTATCGCTGTTATACAAAAAATACTTCTTATAACGACCGCTGACATATTGAAAAAAAAGCGTATTTCACTATACTAAATAATTTTTTTCGCGATGCGCAGATTACGGGAGCAAGTTACGATTATATTTATAGATGGTCAGGAATGAGAATCTTAGACCCAAAAAGTGAAGCAACTTTGTCGAAAAAAACAAAAAAGATTTGCGAGAAGTGTAGTTAATAATAAATTACAAAAAGTAATTATTTTATTTATTTTTTTATTTTTTTATTTTATTTATTTTTTTATTTTATTTTTTTTTATCAAACGGAAGGTCTTAATTAACAATACTCGTTGATATTTTTTGTTGACAAGATGCATTATCTGTAAATATTTTGCCGGTTACTTAGCTGGACTTGTGATAATTTTATTGTTGTACACTGTGGCGTATACGTACTTTTTACTGTATTTTATTTTCAAGGTTGATACCGATTTATACAGATAGAGAAATAGAAATCAAAGGGCACTACACCCTTTTTACAGGCTCAAACTCAGGCGATTTTCAACCCCCCTCTAACCAATAAAGTCAGAAACTTCAAACTCGCAGAATTTGCTAAGCTCACCAGGTTTAGGAAACTCACCAAATTTCAATTCCTTAGCATTAGGGGTTTCCGAGATATAAGACTGCAAAAATCGCAAAACCCGTAACTGACTGACTCACTCACTCACTGACAGATCATCAAAATTATGGAGCACTTCCTGACATCGTAGAATCTTGTAATTTTGCACAACGGCAGGCCCTGTTATGTATACAAAGGAAAAATTTAAGATTTTCCATTCAGGGGGCGTGGTACCCGCCCATCTTCATAGAATTTATATAGATTATTTGGAGCGCTTCTGATTGTCGTGGAATGATGAAATTTAGTGCAGCGGTAGGGCTTTTAAGGCAGACAAAGGAAAAATATTAAAATTTGAGATTTTACATTCAGGGGCGTGGCACATGCCCATTTGAATAGAATTGATATAAATTATTAGTAGCAGTTCTGATTGTCGCAGAATGATGAAATTCGGTAGAAGGGTAGGGCTAGATGTGCAAGCAAATGCAAAATTTTAAAATTTGATATTTCAAATTTAGAGCGCGTGGCATCCGCCCATTTTCGCAGAATCGATATCAATTATATGGAGCATTTCTGGTTGTAGTAGAATGATGAAATTTGGTAGAGCGGTAGAATTTAAACTGCAGACAAAGGATACATTTTAAATTTTGATATTAAACATTCAGGGGGCGTGGCATCCGCCCATTTTCTCAGAATTGTTATTAATTATATGGACCACTTCGGATTGTTGCAGAATAATTAAATTTGGTAGACTTGTAGATCATGTGGTCAATACAAAGGAGATATTGAAACATTTTAAATTATGCATTAAGGGGCGTGGCACCCGCCCATTTTCTCAGAATTGATAACAACTATGTAGAAAACTTCTTCTGATTATCATAGAATGATGGAATTTGGTAGAGCGATAGGACTTGACATGCATAAGCAAAGGGAAAATTAAAAATTTGAGATTTAACATTAAGTGGTCTTGGCAGCCACCCATTTTCACAGAATTAATATAAAATATATTTAGAGCAATTCCGATTGGTGTAGGATTATAAAATTTGGTAAAGCGTTTTCAGGTGAATACAAAGAAAAAGTTGAACTCATGAAACTTTTAATTCAGGGACGATTCATCCACCCACTTCTTATCAATTATTATCATTTCAATGAAGCACTTCTAACTTATAAAAATTGGTAGATGGGTAGGACTTGTAGTTTATACAAAAGGCACAGGTACATTAAAAACTTATTTTACTTATGAGGCTCTCATTGGGAGTTTATTCCACCCACTTTTTCTTATAAAAAGAGCCTTTGCAAAAAGTAGTGAAATCACAACAAAAACATAAATGTTAAAAAAGTAGCCAAGTTCTTCTAAGAACCTTTGCGTAACAAGTCAGCCGTAAAAAGTAATGAGATCTAAAAGTACGCCAAGTTCTAAGTTTATTAATGTTAAATATCAAATATATTAAGCAAAGTAAGGAAGAACCTCAAAATTATTAGGAAAATCTGTTATTTAATGATTACTGACTTAAATTGAGTTGGTTTACCTGTCAAGTTTTCTTTTTTTACATAATTATTCAATTTTGAAATGAAAACTTGACTTAACAATATTTCGTTCCACGAAAAAGTCCATATTCACTGCACTATATTGGCTCGATTTATCAGCCAAACTTCGAAGAGCTCTCACTTTGGACTGGGATATCGCGTCATCTTCAAAAATATATCAACATTTGTTCAACTTTCTGCTCTACAATTGTATCATATAAACAATTTGCATTCTTTTCTTAGGAAATAAAAAAAAATGCGAAAAAGGAAAAAAAAGAAAATAAAACGACGTAACCTCAAAAATATTGTGCACGCAGAATAAAGATTTGATGGGAAATAAAAAATAATTTTATTTCCAACAAAATTAGGTAAGACCTTGGCTGAGTTAATTATCGTAAAATATTTTTGGTAGTTCAACCGTAACGTTACTTAAAAACTTTTATGAACACAAAATTTACAGTACTTCGGTATAAACATCGTTCATGAAATTATTCAGTAATTATACAAATTGAATGAACAGATAATTGTTTGGTTTCTTACTATTCCATTGTTATTTATTCCATTATTTCATTTTAAATGTATCTTTTTAAGTTTTTTTATTTAATTAAGATGTTTCGGAACATAAACATATTAAAAGATGTAAAAAAAAAAGCATAAACATTACTCACATTCTTGTTTGTATACTTTTGTACAACCAAAAATAGAATGATACAAATTTACTTTACTTTTACTGTATTATTGCAATATAAGTACAATAATGAACACAAGTGATACCGAATTTCTATAGAAACGATACTGGTTTTATTGATTAATGGCTGAAAACAAAAATTGGTTGAGTTTTAAACTTTTCTCGATTTTAAAGGCCTACACGGGTTTGAGAACGAGCAAAAAAGTCATATTTTGAAATTTGAAGGGGCAGTTACTTTGGCTATTTTATTATTAGCATCCCTAGAGAGTCAAAAGAAATCTTTTTAAGGCTGTGAAACCCTGTTCGATACGCGAAATTATTGATCATTTGTTGACTTTGAAAAAAAAAGTGTTTTTACATAAAAAACGGCCGCGGGGTCTGGAAGTATCATTTGAAAAAATTTCCGGGACGTAGAAATACTCTACAAGGTCCACGATACCCATTTTGAATATTTGACAAAAAAATTTAAAAGACACTAAGGTGGCTGTCCCTAGATCACGAATGTGCAATTTTTAAGTCTCTTCGGTACTTAGTTTATCCGAAAATTATTTATTGAGAGAAAAATATATGTGAAGTACACATCAACTTTGAAAAATATAGACCAATACAGAGGCTATACAACTTTGCTTCTTGTGGAGGTCATAACAAAAAAAAATTTAAATAATATTTGTCTGAAATTTGTTGCGATACAAAATTCGCAATTTTTCAACACTTAAATGAAACATGGTGACCTAAGATCATTTGCAATAAAAATTTGTAAAGGTTCCCGTTAGTTAGATTAGTTATCTGCAATAACAATCATTACACAACAAGATTTTATGAATTCTCCGGAAATTGGAAATAACTTAAGACAATAGCTGTATTTTACTACCAGTAAATATCCATATAGTACATAGTTCATCAAACAACATGCACTACAAGAATAATACGAGATCCTGTTCGTAAGGCCTAATGACACTTATTTCAAGGTTGAAAATAAGTTTCATTTTATAATTTTCATTTCCCATCATACGATCACTAGTAAAAAATAATAGAAGTGTGGATCAGTGTGAATTTTTTTAATTATTTACATAATAGTTAGGGCGTTAAGGCCATATTTAAGGTCAAACTTGCACTTCATTCTGACGGGATGACCTCTGGTACACTAATAGTCTACGTCCTATGTTTACTTTTAAGAAGTGTTTCCATGGTGACAAGACTGGCAGACCGGAGATATAAGGGTTGCTTCTGACCATGTTTTAACACGAAATTTCACATAAACTAGCCTATGAATCGAGAAATAGACATCGGTTGGGGAGGTTGAGGTCGTGGAATGTCTCGTTGGATATATAATACTTGAAACCATAGGAAGATGTTCAAAAGGGTAGTTATGTGCATTCAAGAGGACACAAGCGTCCACAGGTTTTTCTCAAAACCCACCTCTGTCTAAAAACTCCTACTCTCACCTCCTAGTGGTGAACATAGGGTGTTTAGTACCTCAGCTGGAGACGGGGTTTAAATCCCCGTGGAAAGCTGTTGGGGACAGCCAACGAGAGAGGGGGGGGGGGGAGGAGTGTTCCCACTAAGGCACTTCTCCTTTCATCGAGGCGGCAGCGGACAAATTCTCTAGATGGAATCAACGGTGGCGTCTACAGTTCCAGTTAGGTTGAACTACTTAGTGAACACCTTTTCAGGCCTATAAGGAGCGGTTTATCCGGCTCCCCACCCTTGGAGTTATACGAAGGGTCTGGTCCTCCGGGTCGGGGGTTGTGCGTCGGGGTAACTTCCCTAAAACGTAAAAAAAGTTGTTCCGAAACAACAACAAGCCTCGGATATGGATGATTTTAAAGTTGACGACCCCAGCAAACGAAACAAGGACAATGAATTTGGGATCTGCACTTGGAACGTCCTGTCCTTATACAGAACACGTGCAGCCGAACAATTAGTGGAGAACCTGGACAGGCTAAAGGCTGACGTAACAGCCATCCAGGAAGTGCGATGGGATGGAGAGGGCATACGGAGACTGAAAACGTGTGACATATACTTCGGCGGGGCTTGAAGGAACAGGGTCAGCGGCTCTTTGGTTGTGGTTTTGTGATAAGGGGAAGACTTAGGCAAGAAGTCTTGGGCTTCCGAAGTGTAAGCGAGCGCCTGGTCACAATCCACATCAAAGGCAAATTTAAGAACATTTCGCTGATCTGTGTTCACAACCCCCATGAAAGGAGAGAGTACTCAACCAAAGAAGCATTCTACGATCTCCTGGAGACAACGTATGATATGTGCCCGAAGTACGACGTGAAGATCATTCTTGGTGACTTCAACGCAAGATTCGGAAAGGAGGGCATCTTTGGTTCGATAGTCGGAGGACACAGCCTACACGACGAAACTTCCGACAATGGACACTGGCTGGCAGACTTCGCGGCGGGGCGAAATGTCATCATCTCAAGCACCTACTTCCCACACCTCAATATACACAAGGGGACTTGGCGGTCGCGTGATCAACTAACCGTCAACCAAATTGACCACGTTGCGATAGACGCGAGACATGCTTCCAGTATCTTGGACGTCCGAACGTTCCGAGGGGCCAACATTGACTCGGATCACTTCCTGGTGGTAGCTAGACTACGTATGCGGATATCCATGACGCGACAACTCAGAGCAGATGCTGTGAAAAGATTCAATGTCGAGAAGCTTAAATCGCAAGAGACCGCCAGAACTTTTGCAGACCACGTTACTCTTAATCTCTCAGGAGGTCCGCCACCAGCATCAAGTGCAGAGGACCAGTGGGATCACTGTCAACAAGTCATCAGAAGTGCCGCCTCTGATGTGCTGGGTTTCACTAGGCGAATACAACGAAACCCCTGGTTCGATGAAGAGTGCCGGCCAGCGCATGCAGCTAAGGACGAGGCCTACCAGGCAATGCTGCAGACTCGAACAAGAGCTGCTGAGAGAATGGCCCGGGAGCTCTACGGGCTGAAACGAAAAGAGGAACGCCAACTTCTCAGGAGGAATAAGAGAGAGCACGAGAAGCGGGCGGTTGAGTCTATTGAGGGTTGTAGCGGTAGGGAAGATGTTCGAAAATTTTATCAGAGGGTGAAGCGATCCACCCAAAGATTCAAGGCTAGAACGGAAGCCTGCCGAGATAAGAGTGGGAATATGGTAGTAGACACACAGTCAGTGCTGAGGATCTGGAAAGAACTCTTCTCTAGACTACTTAATGGCGAAGACAGCCAAGATGCCGCTAATAGGCAGAACGCTCAATTCAACTTGGACGATGATGGCCAGAGTTCCGTCCACCCGACCTAACCGAAGTGTGGCTGGCGATATCCAAACTAAAGTCGTACAAGGCTGCTGGTGCGGATGGCTTTCAAGCCGAACTATTTAAATAAGCGGGAGATGAATTGGCTAGGAGCATACACCAGCTCATCTGCAAAATTTGGTCAGAGGAAAATATGCTCGATGAATGGAACCTCGGTAAAATCCCGGGAATTCCAGATCGATACACACCACCTTTTTATCGATTTTAAAGTCGCGTATGATAGCGTGACAAGGGACGAATTATACAGAGCCATGTCGAGTCTCGGCATCCCTGCCAAACTCGTCCGCCTGTGCAGAACGTCAAAATTGGTAAGAACACCACCGATTGCTTTGATGTTGAGAAAGGATTGAGGCAAAGCGACGCATTATCATGCAACCTATTCAACATCGTTCTTGAAGCCATTGTACGCAACGCACATATCAACACCAGCGGTACAATCTATCAAAAGTCCGTTCAATTGCTTGCATATGCGGATGACATAGACATTGTCGGCAGAACGAAGCGAGCTGTGGCAGGGGCATTTGCGAGCATTGAATCGGAGGCGGCTAAAATGTGATTGGCGGTTAATGAGGACAAGACGAAGTTTATGCTGTCATCGAGAGAGTAATCTCAACATCGTCGACTCGGGCAAAATATCACGATGGACAGATATAACTTCGAAGTTGTCAAGGACTTTGTCTACCTGGGCTCCACTATTACATCGCAGAATGACATCAGTGCAGAGATCAAGCGAAGAATTACTCTTGCCAACCGCTGTTTCTTCGATCTAAGAAGGCATTTAAGTAGTAAGGCCCTCTCTGAAAGAACCAAGGAGACTTTATACAAGACCTTAATCATCCCGCTCCTGCTTTATGGGTCAGAAGCATGGACACAGAAAGATTCGGATAAAAATCTGCTAGGGTGCTTTGAGAGGAAGATTCTTCGTGTGATTTTCGGTCAGGTGTGTATCGAAGGAGTATGGAGGAGAAGATTCAACGACGAGCTATACGGGCTATACAGCGACGTTGACCTGGTCAAAAAGCTGAAAATACAGCGGCTGAGATGGCTGGGGCACGTGGAGCGTATGGACAGCAACGCACCTGCCCGACGAGTCTTCGAATCCAAACCCGATGGGGTACGCAGCAGAGGAAGAACCCGTAACAGGTGGCACAATCAAGTGAATGACGACATCAAAGCACTCAGTGTGTGCAACTGGAAGCGGCTAGCTAAGGACAGAGCTGGCTGGAGGGACTTGTTAGTTCAGGCCGAAGCCCATCCTGGGCTGTGAGCGCCATCAAAAGTAAAGTAAAGTTAGTAGAAGCCATAGGAATAGTATGTTCATTTTTTGACCCCTCCCCCACCCTTGTACGCGGGGGGAGCAAAATACCCTTGGCGGATAAGGGTTTTTCTTTGTCAGAAAATAATTGTTATAAAATGAATATTCATAAAATCTTAAGATGAGCGTCGACGTAGACTTTTATACTCTACAGCATATCAGAATTTCATTTCTATCCATGTATCAATTTTTCGTATAATCGCTTTCAAAATGGGCGGAAGGGAAAGGTTGAAGTATATCAAAGCACTATATATTTGTTTTGGTATAATCTAAGCATATGCCACATGAGCTTAGGGTAATTGCGCAATCTTATGCAATCAAAATAATTTTAATATAATTTTTCTAGAAAAAGTTATAACTTTTTTATAAAATGATGACTAAATTTTCTACGTCTACGTCGACACTCATCTTAAGATTTTATGAATATTCATTTTATATCCATTATTTTCTGACAAACAAAAACCCTTATCCGCCGAGTGTATTTTGCTCCACCAGCGTACAAGGGTGGGGGAGGGGCAAAAAAGTTAACATATGTCTATGATTTCAAGTACTCTCAATCCAACAAGACATTCCGCGACATCAACGATGTCTGGTTCCCAAATTATAGACTAATTTATGGGAAATTTCGTTTTAAAACATGGTCAGAAGGCAACCCTTATATCTCCGGTTTGCCAGTATTGCCACCGTGGCAACACTTATTAAAAGTAAACTAAGAGTACCAAAGCTCAACCCGTTAGAATGAAGTGCAAGGTTTGCCCTATCTACACGCGCGAGCAAAAAAATGGAATCGCTCAAGTTTGCTTTCTAAAAACATCGCGATGGATGCAATATCTATAATTAATTGTTAATGATCTCGTTTTGAAGCTTGAATTTAAAACATCTAATTAGGGGTAAAATCATGAAAATCCGTTGGATAGTTTTCGCGCTATCAGCCATAACAACAAAAATAACAAATTATACTTGTTTAAATTAGGCAAGAGTTTGATACATTAATACGCAATAAATGCGCCCGTAGTTGGTCTTTGGTGTTGATTGTGCTGTTAAAAGTGAATTCAACAAATCTTGACTTGTTAGGTCTCCTAATCTTAGAAAATAATGGAAACCACGCCTGTTTAAGTTAGTCAAGTTGTCACACAACTGCAACACGAAATAAACCAATGTACTGTGTCCCGTCAGCTAGGTCTAAGCCAATCTTGCATATCAAAGATCTACGGAAGGTTTAGAAAAACTCGTAGGTTAGTGTAGAGGCCAGGATCTGGGTGCCACCAGATGTTATGACTGATTCATCGTGATGGCGTTTCTCCGAAATCGTGCTTCGACTATCGTCTCGCAAGCTAATGCACAGTTATGAGACTACTTAAGGAAGCAGACCTTACCCCAAAATGTCCCGCCACGTGACCAAAATTAACTGCAACTCATCGACAAGTTCGAGTACAATTTTCACTATGCACTACAATCCGGAAGTTGAACAATGTAGGCGATTAACGTTCTCGGATGAGTGCAGAGTTTGTCTTCATGGAAGACAAGACATCTGTTTACTCTGCCTCTATGCTACAGCTTCCATTCAGACACATTCTGCACTCATCCGGGAACGTTAATCGCCTACATTGCTCAACTTCCCGATTCTAGAGCATAGTGAAAATCGTACTCGAACTTGTCGAGGAGTTGCAGTTAATTTTGGTCCCCTGGCGAGAAATTTTGGGGTAAGGTCTGCTTCCTTAAGTCCTTATTACCCCTCTACACGAACAGCAATACAATGTCATATCATAAAACACACATTATGACAATGTATACGCCTTTGGTCTAATACATCAGTTTGAACTCCCTATACCACGCCACGATTCGCGGGCTAGAGGTAGTAAATGTACTTTAAAAATCGGCGGGCAAACATTACCCGGTCAACTGAGTTGCGGGAAAACGTAACGATCAGATAAAATGCAGCTGATACAAGAGCAATTCAGGTGAAAAACATACGTTCGCCTTCAAGCAAGCGAAAAACTATCACGAACAGTTTATGAAAGCAAAAAGCGTTATTTGCTTTCTTGAAAAAGCTTTCAGCAACTATTCACACAGGGAAAGTTTTTTGTGAAAGCGTTTTGAAGAAAGCAAATCACTTTCAGAAAACGTTTTCAGAAAGTTCTTTTCGGTTCGTCACACTATGAAAGTTTTGCTTATAAACGCTCTTTTCTTTCAGGTGTGACGGCGCCTTGAAGGTTAAACATAAAAAAATATTACGTCTGTGGTTGAAGCCATTTTAGCCATCATATATTTTATTTTATTCAAAATTATTAGGTAAGGTATTAAAAAAAAAAAGAATGTAGCAACACTAGCTCTATGTACATACAAACAAACCTATGATGGACGGCAGGCCGAAAATCAATTTTGTTTACTTCTCCGTTATCTTGAGCCTTTTTTATTGGTAAGTGTATACGCAGCGCAGCAAAATTTTACACTGTAAACAACAACAAAGGAAAAGTGCGGATACTGCATATCATGTTTTTGCTTTGTTTTGTGATGTTTAAACAATATTAGATATTTTTTAAACATCACAAAACAAAGTAATAACACGTTATGTAGTATCTGCACTTTTCCTTTGTTGTTGTTTGCAGAGTTGAATTTTGCTGCGCTGCGTTTACACTTACCAATAAAAAAGGCCTCTTAATGTTTTGTTTTCGATTTGTTTAAGTACAACTTTCCTTCAAGCATTACTGTACTGCAAAATATGGCAGTAAGTTATTTGAAATTTTTGAAATTCACAACTTTAAGCTCAAATACCTCAAAACTCTCATAAAAGATTTTAAAAATATGTAACTCATAGGCATACAGAGATTAACATCTGTTTTTTATTTAATACCATAAACTGAGCAATTCCCTTTGACACAAGAGAATATTGTAATTAACCACATTTACCAACGAAAACATCATCTTTCCTAAGCTTCCAGGAATTTCTTCCATAACTTTAATATCATTTTCATACAATTTCTATGAAGCCCCTTTTAAAATAATCCCTGCTACTTGCTTTTAAAACCGTCACATTTTTACTTTAATCGGTTGACTTTTTAAAAGTTTATTTTAACAACTTGCTTATTCGAAACTATAAAGTTCCCGCACATGTCCATTTTATACAAACATATATAAGGTACATTCTCGTCATCATCATAGCCTTTGTCATTCATAAACCGTTAGTTTCTTTATGATCTTTCTCATTCGATAAAAATAACATTTCAACATCATCAGAGATAAAAGGATAGAGAGTCCTTTTAGAATTATGAGGCTAATTAAACATGTTAGTTTTCTGATTGACTTTGTACTCATCCTCTTTGCCATTGTCGGCATCATACTTATAGATGCCAACATATATATTTTTATTATCTGATACCCTCAGGGATGGAAATAAACTTTTGATGATTGATGCTATCAAAATATTAACATTGGAAAAAGATAGAAAAGGCTATTAATAATAGGTACGAGTGAATATACCCCAGATATTTGTTATATTTTTACTTGTTTTTCGTCAGCATCTCCTTTAAATATTAAATTTAATATTTTGTTAAAAGAAGGTAGAGAAAAAAATCAATTTTTACAGAATACAAAGACAATATCAACAGCAACAACAACAACAACAAATTATATTCAAAGATGAAAATTTTTTGCTAAAAGTCAATACCATCAGCATCAACAGTGGGTGTAGAGGGGGCGCGGGCGGTATGTAAATACACGAGTGTATAATGTGCCCAGATTATGAGAATAATCCGGAGTTACTTTACTTTTACTTGAAGATGGACTGGGGACTGGGGACGTAGTTGTGTTGAGATTGGTATCCTGGTTGCCTGGTTTTGCAATCGAATTGTAAATCGGTTATATTTTAATGTACTCCAAATTTGTTTTTGGTTGACTGAGTACATCAGGAAATTTATCAAGAGATTATTGGAAAAGTTAATATATATGTGGGTAATGTAGATGTGGGAGGATATCTTTGTGAATTTTATTTTGGACTTGACTTATTTCAATTTCAACGTCTGTCTGTGTACCTGTATTGTTGTTGTGTCTCTCCTCTCAACAAGGCTAGTTTGACTTTTTCGTGTTTCCTGGGTGCAGATATTTATATGCGATATCATAAGGTAGCGATGTGCGGTGATTAGTGGAATTGAATCCAATTAAGGAATTTGATATTGATTGAAAGTATAAGGATTATATGATATTTAAATTCAATGAAATTGACTTAATACCAATTAAGTGCAATAAAATATTCATTAAAATTTGGGTTTTCAAAGCAAATATAAAGATATTGAGGATACAACACAAGTCAATTTTCAAATATTAACATAATTGGTTTAAAATTATAAATATGTATAGTATATTAGAGTGGTCCTTATAAAGGTTATTGTCTTATTTTGATTGACGCACCCTGAAAAATCTGAACACCCATTCAAAAGAACTCACGAGCAAAGAAAACAAAACACCCGTACAGTTTAAAGTCTAAAACTGAACTGATTTATTCCAATAATCTATATCTACATTACCATTATTTCTTATACCTAGATTTCATATATGTATACACTTTTTCTTAACTTATCTTATCTCTAGTTTGTTATTATCCTAAACTAACATTAACAAGGTTTCAAGGTGGATAACGACGATGCAACGCATCCCTTGTTCATAAAACGTAATGCTCGCAGATGTGTGTCATAAACACAATCTGCGAGATCATTTACTGTTTTTATGAAAAGGGATCGACGCGACACAGCGTCGCCGTCCAGCCGTCCACTTTTATCTTAAATATTTACAATATGTTTCTACAGTCATAAAAGTACCTATGAGTAATACTCGTATACATACATAAATACAAATATACAAATATAGATAACTAAACACACTCCCCTTATTTGTTCTTAATAAATACAAAAATAATCCTGTAAATTACAGCTCATTATAAAGGGTGGTCCAACCATAATGCACGATGTTAATTATGAGTCACACCATAACGTGAAGTTTTTTGCCCAACTTAATTTGACACTTCTTTGATTCAGTGTTTGTAAAAATTCAACTATGGAGAGGTACACAATTGAGCAGCTGGTTAAGATTGTTGAAGCCTTTTACGAAAATGGGCATTCAAATCAAAATGCATTTCGTGCACTTCGTGATTTTTTTGGTCAGCATAATCGACGAAATGTGTCCACAATCGGTGGAATGGTGCGCAAATTTCAGCAAAACGGGTCTGAAGGAAATGTGAAAAAACCTGTGCATGCTCGCCCAGTTCGTTCTGCGGAAAACATTGCTGTTGTTCCCGATAGTGAGGCAGAAGAAGAAGAAGTGCCCAACAACTGAACATCTCGCGAACATCACTGATGCGAATTTTGAATAAAGATTTTGAATTTACAAGCTTACAAGGTTCAATTGACTAAAGAGCTGAAGCGTACTGACCATTTCAAGCGTCGCGTCGTCAATACGCCGAATGGTTGGTTGAACTACAAAGAAAATCATCTTCAGCGACAAGGCACATTTTCACCTCAGTGGATTCGTTAAAAAGCAGAATTGCCGCATTTGTCAAATGAGAATCCACGAGAGATTGTTGAAAATCCGATGCATCCACAAAAAGTGACTGTTTGGTGCGGTTTATGGGCTGGCCGCGCGCGCGCCGTACTTCTTCGAAAATGAGGTCGACCAAGCAGTTACAGTAAATGGTGTTCGCTATCAGGAGATGATAACGAACTTCTTGTGACTATTCAATTTATAGGAATAAATATTTTCAAAGTCAAAAATTACTGTTTGGTTAAAATAAATGTTGAATAAAATAAAATTACCAGAGAAATTTTTCGATATACAAACACAAAAATATCAAAAACATTATACAAACATAAATGAAAGTGACATTTAAATTAAAATCGGATTGTTAAAGAGCCAAATAACTTTATTCTTCCAGTAAATAACTGACTCTTTAACTGACTATTGAAAAATCAGCTCTAAACGCAACTAAAACGACATCTATAATAACATTTTTGTTGGACAAAATTTACATTCCACTTAACGCCAGTCGTCAAGTGGCGTAACACCAAGTAAAATGACTCCAAAACGACCCCAAAATGATTTTCGTAAAACCAGCTGTGATATTAATTTGTCGTTTAAATAAAACGCGTATTATAATACGGGTGAATAAGTCCCTGATGTCTTTAAAGAAAAGTTGTAAGAAAAGTTCAGAAATTACTCAAGTTTGACGTGAGTTTTAATTATCCCATCCCCATCATTCTTCTTGTCATACAGAAGTCAGTTAGGGGACAAAACTAGTTTTATGACCAAAACTGAAACTCTTTTGAGACCTTGAAATAGTTTTAATTTGGAAAGCGAATAATATCGATTTTGTTTGAAATCTAGTTTTTATCACTTTTGACAAAACTCGATGAAACGTAGGCTCACATTATAAAGTTTTGGGAAAATCACTTTCAAACTCAAAGAGTTAGTTAGTTAGTTTAATGTGGTATTTAGTTAGTTTAATGATTTTTTTTTGTTTATATGTTCTTATACAATATTTGGTTTATCATAAGTTTAATGGTTTGGCAAAAGGCCGTCTACGAGATTGAAATTTTCCTATACATACTTTAAAAACTCATTTTTCAGTTATTTATTGCTATTATTAAAAATCGTCTTCCATGATCCTGGATTTATAACTAAGTGGCGTAGCTGCATTTTTATATAAGACTTCCCATCCAAAATCTTTATTCAAAATAGACAGGAGTTCGTTCATCTCCATCACAATTTGGCCGAAATATCTTACTCGACATTCTCTCATTTAGCGATGAAATGAAACAAATCCTCTCTCTCCCTAAGGTTACCTGATCCTAACTGCTGGCAGCAGATTTTGGTCGTGAAAGGAAACCAAAAGATATGAATAGTCTAAGTAGTCCTGGTGAAGGTGATAACGAATACTATCGTCTGCCAGCATGTAGTGGCCCCGTTACCACGTAAAAGTGCATCAAAAGTACAACTTTTCTGAAAATTGAAATCAGGTGGGAAATAATTTCAAATGTAATACATCTTGACGCCATCAACTCCCTGATCACAAAAATGGTTTCGACAGACGTCTAGGTGGCTCCAAAACCCAGACAGACGTCCCCGAAAACGCGATTTTTTTCGCGTTTTTATGCTTTTGGGAAACCACCTGAAATTGATCACAACTTTTAGCCATGGGCTCTCTGACTGTGAATATATACGTGACAGACGTCTAAGTGGCCCCGAAACCCCCGACAGACGTCCCTGAAAACGCGTTTTTTTTTTGGCGTTTTTTGTCAAAAAGGAAACCACTTGAAATGTATCACAAACGAAAGATCTTGACCCCCTGAGTGCGAATATGTACATGACAGACGTCTAAGTGGACCCAAAATCCACGACAGACGCGATTAAAGTCGCGGATTTTGTATTGAAATATTTAGATAATGGATGTATGCCACCAAAATGTATCGCAATCGGAAGGTCTTGACTACCAGAGTATTAATGTATAACAAAAAGGAGTTTATAGTGTCACCCAACAGCTGGAAAGTCGCGAAATAAACCACGGATTTTTTATTTAATTTTTTTAGTAAGTTACACCTTCACCAGCACTACTTGTACTATTCATATCTTTTGGTTTCCTTTTACGACCTAGATCGCAGTTCCATTTAAAATATTAAAACTTTAAAAGATGTTGCAAAAAAAAATAAAACAAAATTTAATAGTACTGATTTTTTTTTAATAGTTGCGAAATGAAATTCTGTGAGTATTAATTTATTAATTTTGAATCGTGTTATCTCTTTTTCGAAATAAATTTCAATTTGCATGCCATAATTTTCAATGCACAACGTACGATCACTAAAAACATACAATGGCTTAAGAAAAGTTTTATTTGAATTTGAAATCATTTGATTTGCTCAATATTAAAGTTCTGAAAATTACAAAAAAAAAATATTCTACGTAACGAGTTATTTCGGATTACACCCTCATCGTTTATTTTTACATTTTAATTTGTGATTTATTTTTTTTTTATCAAAAACAACAAACCATGGTTCAATCTTCGTTAGCACTTTTTAAAGATTCTGCCAAAATGACTACTTTTCAAGCATTTATAGATTCTCGTTTTGAGAAAATTAAAAACAACGAAAAATTCTTAGAAACAAAGCACCGTATTTATGATAAAAGCTTTAATCAAAAGTAAATGCGAAAGCATAATAGCCAAATCACAATCACGCGTTAAGTCGCTCCGACTTTGACATATTGAATAGAAACAATGAATTCGTATGAAACAAACCAAAATGTTACCTCAGGCGTTGCGTCACTTCAGATCGTAAATATCGTAAGCGCGAGCTCCAACGCCCGAATAGATCTATTTTCTATTCTGGCTTCGCTTTGACAGTTCACAATTCTCATTTTATTTTTGTTGTGGTTAGATTTAATATGGGTGCGAAAGTTTTTATTCAATTTAGCATTTCTTATTTTAAAAAAAAAAACTCTTTCAATAATTTGTATCAATAAAAAACTAAATATTTTATTTATCTGAGTGACTCGATTAATTAATGCAAAAAAAGCAGCAGTGAAATTATATAGTTAATATGAGTTTTTTTATTGTGGTTCAATATCCAGTACTTCGTATGGAGATTCTGCAAACTAAATTGCATACATAATTATGTATTTTCATTTTAATTATTCCAGCAGATACCTACATTTTATAGTTGTATTGATTGAATCAAAATACATATTATTAACAGTACCAAAAGCAATAAAATAAATCAATTTCCTGTGAAATCTATTCTGTATTTTGTTTCATTTCAAAAGAAAAAAAAAATGTTTGATTCTTCACAGCTGTTTTGTCAGTACCTACCCTCCTTGGGCGTGTTCGATTAAGTATGAATTTAGGTTCCGGAGAGTAAATTCACTCCGGTTTGCGTACCTCTGATGCCAGAGTATTTTTATTTTTCAAAGCAGGTTTTCTTAATAGAAATTAAAAGTCACTCATCCCTATTGCGATTTGTGATTGTTGATTGATAGTTGACAAATATTGATATTTTGGATTTTTAAACTCAATTTACTGAAAATGTGATCAACTATTCATTGATATTTGTCAACTTTTTTATAATTCACAACGGTCTGCATTATTCCCAATGACCAAAACTTTTTTCGGTTGGGTGGTTTAATATCGAATTTCAATATTTATCAACTGTCTATCAATCTCAAATCGCAATAGGGGTGACTATTTTATTTACTTGCAATACATACTTAGTGACTAAACGCACAATATAATGTATGTACATAAATAAGGTAAGTTTTGCATTTTAATGAAATGATATTTTGATATAATAGTTTATTAGGTATGCACTATACGATGCTAGACGGGGAAAAAAGTAAGTTCTGTGTATGATGAGTACTTTTCAGTCCATTTTCAGCGTCTGCTTTCGCACGACGACTTTTGAGCCATGACTTGTCGAAAATTGTTAGATTATCGCGAAGGTGAGTTCAGATTTTGTTCTCGTTCGCACTCATTTAATTTCAAAAAAGGCATGACTCAAAAATTGTCGTGCAAATGTAGACGAGAGAACGCACAGATTCTGCAACATCTAGAAAGTTGCGGAGATTGTATACAAACTTTTAGGCCTAATTTATTCACTCAAAGTTGAATATAACTTTGGGATTTTTACAGTAAATTTGAGAAATAGTTTTTATTCACTCAAAGTTGACGTTTTCAACTTTTTATTTTCAACTCTAGAGTTTATCAACTTTGGATTATTCAACTCCCCGAAATAGTAGAATTTAGCGAGCAAACTTGGGATTTTTCTTCATTTCTGTCTATTCATTCATGCTATTCAGTTCTCGACCGATCACCGAAATCAAGAACCGTCGGGTGAGTTAGTACTACGATGGAGGACCGCATGAGTTTTTTTTTTTTGGCTTCATATATTTTTTTAAGTATAATTGAAATTTGTTTATAAAAATGGTGGCTTTCCCCCACAAAAAATAGAACAAGTGTACAATTTTCATAAACAGATCACTTCAGTATTGGGTTCCATGTTATATATGACTTGATTTGCTTCTCCATTTTCCGCAAGAAAATTGTGAGAAATTAATTTAAAGAAACAGATCTTTTATTCTGTCAAATTCCTATCTTGTCAAAGCCCGAAGACTGACGCGACATTCTGTTTTGAAAATTTTAGGGTTGCGCTCGTCATTGAGCATGATAATCGTAAAGTCGGTAAAAGACTGTCAAAGTCGGAGCGACCTAACGCGTGATTGTGATTTGGCCATAAACTAGGAAAACTCTTACTCTGTCGTATCCTTCTCCCTCTTTTGTCAGCCCAATATATATGTATACTAATTCAGCTATAAATTATGCCTTTGGAAAATTTACTAAAACAAATTCAAACCCATTTTTTTCCATTAGTCATTGAATTCAAGTAAAGTATCCCATTAATAAAAACAGAAAAAAAACTTGAGTATTCCATTTTCAACAAATTCTAATCATCCTATTTCGTTTTGCAATTAAATCCAAATATAAACCAATATTATAAGCACATTAAAGTTGACGAAGCCAACCAATAAACTCCTCAAAACAACAACCAATATTTAATTTTAAACTATTTAAACAACACCCTCTGTTCCTAGATATTTGTTTATTAGCCTCTTTTGGTTTCTGATTGTCATGGATTTTTTTTAGGAATTTTACCTAGTTTCATGAGTATACCATATTTGCCACATGTTTTCTGGGAAGAATGTCACACTTCTCTTTCCCTTACCAAAAACTTACTTCTACACAAAGATATTTGTATGGATTCATTTGATTTGAGTTTTATCTAGGGATTCAAAGGAGTTTCAGTAGAATAACCTATGGGACATTTATGACAATACAGCTTTTGTCTCTGTACCACAGGAATCGAAAAGGGAAAAATAGTTCTCCCTCCCACAATATTATTTTTTTTCGCCCAATATATCGTCTATGCTTTTGTCGCATCGTATGCGAATTATAATATAATGCTCTTAACTGGGGTACCAACAGCAAAACCAACAAGATGTTCTTCCCACCATATAAGTTGCTACATACATATATAGATATTATTTAAATATTCAGCGCATCTCTTTTATTTTGTACATGTATTTCTGACAGTAAGTCAGATGCCTCAGATAGGCGCGTAGGTTGCGGATTTTCTGCGAAGCAACGTCAACTCGAAAACCTAATAATATATTTAAAAAATAAAACAAAAGTCATCGCCAAGCCATCGCCATCACCACCCGCTGGCTGAAATCATTTTTCATTGTTGTTTGTTGAACAACATCAATCGTCACTTGACAGCGCAGCCCGCTTTAAATAAACTGATTCCTAATTTTCTTTAAACATTTTTTTGTCTTTAGAAATTTTTTTAAAAGTCATTAGGGAGCTTCCAATGGGCAATAACTGTGGCAAGAATGAATTGAATTAATGTTTAAATGAGAAATGTAATTATTTGTTTTGCAAGCTTAAAATAACGTTTCGGGGATGTTTATCAATGAAAATTTGACAATTAAAAGTTACAAGTGTCATTTAAAAAAAAAATGACTTCTAGTATTTAAAACAAGTTATTATATATTAAATATAAAATTAAAGGCGCAAAATTTTATACGATTTAGTACGATGTTAAATCATTTTTAGTATGATACTAGCTTAAAAATTATGTTTTGCTAATTTTAAACGAGTTTAGCATCGTACTATCTATCCCCTAACATTTTACTAAAGTTAAAATCACCAACTGGCTATTTTATCTTTTTTGTATCGTACTAAATCCATATGAGAAATTTACTTCAGGTCCGAACGTTCCAGGTTCGGTTCCTGCTGGTACCCAATTTTTTTTTTTTTTTTTTTTTGTAAATAATGAAGTTCAAATGATAAAGATATAAACATCGAATACTTATTTCAAGCACATGATGGGTTTCTGTGAAATTCAAACCCTACAAATGCACTTTACTAGTTAGCAAAAGGTTTAAAATTTTGGAATAGATAGTAAATTGCTAAATACTACGGAAATTGTTAACAAGTAAAATGTTAAGCCCTTAACAATAGGTTGTTTAAAATTTTGCGCCAATGTCACATAAATTATAAAAATTAGTTTAAATGAGAAAGTGATATAAAGTTAAATAGTTTTAATAACTCATGAAATTACACAACATAAATAATATCAATATTCGAAACATTGAGGCTTGTATTGAACCAAACTACATTTCCTAGCTTTGTGGAAGGACCAAACAAAATCACAAACAAATCATTTTTGAACCACCTCAATACATACATAAACCGGGTTATCTTTAAACTTTTGAGCAACCCTATTGATTCCGGTGGGACTATTTTTCAAAAACGTTTTCATTCAAAAAAGTCCTTCACTTCAAATAAAAAATTCCGCCCCGGGCCCCCGGTGTCCGGCGGGCCCCAAAATACAATTCAACCTCCATTACTGTTCATTGAACAATGAAACAAAATATGTGTAGAATGGATGTACATTACATACATAGGTATATACATGTTTTAAGATTTTATGAAAAATACGTGCATATGAACCTACTACCTACTAATTATATTTTTTTTTTTTTCTTAATGTTTCTATATCACACATGAAGAAAAATTTTATGCGGCCCAGAGGCGGCGCTAGACCAAAATGAGGCGTGCGCGAGATTAAATTTGCGGGGCCCCTGTGAAAGTGATTTTAGGCTGCATTATTAGTATAAAAAGTATATTACACAACTGTCATCAAATCTTCCGAAGTCAATATTATAATTTTAGTTCAAAATTGTTGTAACAAACTTAAGACAATATTTGATTTCAAAATTTTTAAGCACTCTCTAATTTGCGTTTACAGTCGACGCCACCTAAAAGTTGATTTTTTTTAAATGTATATAACTTTGAAATGGAATAAAACAAAGATGATTTTTTAAAATTGACATGAAATTTACTCTATTCGAAAGATAATCTTTTGGCATTATAATTTTAATGTGATTTCTGGCATATGAATGCCACGGCTGGCTCGCAAGTAATCTAATCTGGAGGTCCAATTTTCGATAACTTTTTCCAACATTGGCCGTAAATCGGCAATAACGCGGCGAATGTTGTCCTCCAAGTGATCAATCGTTTCAGGCTTATCGGCGTAGACTAGTGACTTCACATATCCCCACCGAAAATAGTCAAGCGGCGTTAAATCGCACGATCTTGGGGATCAATTCACGGGTCCGTAACGTGAAGCTATACGGCTACTAAACGTTTCCTTCAATAAATCAATTGTGACACGAGCTGTGTAAGACCACATCTCCTGCACATCATGGTTGTTCAATTGATGAACGAAAAAGTCAGTAATCATGGCTATATAGCGGTCATTATTGACTGTAACGTTCTGGCCCGCTGATTCGGGGCTTCCTCTACGCTACGCTCTACATCAGCAATGTTTTCTTCTGTACGCACTGTACCCTGTGTATGCGTATTATCCTTTAGAGTAAACGTGGTGCGAAAACGTTCCATAGTTAATCGAATTAATTGCTGTGATGGACGATTATGTTGACCGTAAAATGGACGTAGTACGCGATACGTATTTCGAACAGGACCATGATTTTCAAAATAAATTTGCACAATTAGGAAGCGTTGTTCAGGCGTCAGTCTATTCATGTTAGAATGCCAAACCAAAGACCAAACTAAAAATAAATCACTTGACAGCTGACAAAATGGCAGCTAGTTAAAATAGTGTTGCCAACTTAAACTTCTATACCTAAAAAAAACACACTGTGTTTCGCCGCTTACAACTGCGGCTGATAGACAACAAGAAGAAGGTAAATAGGGGGGAGAAAGGTTTATAACAATATGAAAATAATACAAATAGACATTACCCTTATTCAAGAACCCTGGATTGCAGGTGGCAGAATTAAGGGCCTTCACTCAAAAGAACTAACGCTGTATAAGACCACAAACGTAGGTATTAGAGCTTGTATCGTAGCTAGAAAACAGATTAATCTCTTTCTTCTATCTACATACAGTTGTTTAGACCAAACGACGGTCAAACTTGATCGAGCCGGACTCCCACCACTAGTTATAGCATCATGCTATATGCCGGGTGATGGAATTGAAGGACCACCGGCTGAGATAACAAAGCAACTCATTGCACGTGCTGCACTGGAAAAATGGGACGCTGTTGTGGGCTGTGATGCCAACGCGCACCATTTGCAGCGGGGAAGCACTGATATCAACGAAAGGGGTGAGTTACTATTTGAATTTATGATTGAAAATAACATTTTGGTAGCGAACAGAGGGAATAAGCCCACTTTTGTCACCAAAACTCCTAAAGAGGTACTAGATGTAACTTTATTCAATAACTCAGATACCATATTCATAGATCAGTGGAAGGTATTAAAAGAGGAATCATTCTCTGACCATAAACTCATAGAATTCTTAATACCTGACACCCCAGATCCTCACAAATCTTTTAGAAATCTCAGACGAACAAACTGGGAAATTTTTAATAGGGAGGTAGAAACAGAATTACGAAAGCTTAATACTGATGCGTTACAAGAACCCGAGATTATAGAGAAAGCTACTGATAGCTTCACTGAAATTCTCGGTAAAGCATTCGAAAAAGGATGTCCATTAAAACCAGGGGGACAGGGTAAAAAGAAACCACCCTAGTGGACAACTGAACTTGGCAACATCAGGAAGGAAACAAGAAGACTTTTTAATGTTGCCAAGCGCACAAGAGCAGATAGTGACTGGGAAACTTACAAATCTAGTCAAAAGAAATTCAAGATGGAAACTCAAAGAGCCAAACGGAGCTCATGAAGAAACTTCTGCAGTCAAATTGAGAGTACCAACGAATCAGCTAGACTCAGAAAAATACTTGCTAAGGGACCAATTGTTCTAGGATCTCTTAAGGAACCCAATGGACATTGGACGGAATCTTGTAGCGAAACACTGGAACTCCTGGTAAACGCTCACTTACCTGGTTGCACTTTACTTACTTACTTACTTTTGATGGCGCTCACAGCCCAGGATGGGCTTCGGCCTCAACTAACAAGCCCCTCCAGCCAGCTCTGTCCTTAGCTAGCCGCTTCCAGTTGCGCAACCCGAGTGCTTTGATGTCGTCATTCACTTGATTGCGCCACCTGTTACGGGTTCTTCCTCTGCTGCGTACCCCATTGGGGTTGGATTCGAAGACTCGTCGGGCAGGTGCGTTGCTGTCCATACGGTCCACGTGCCCCAGCCATCTCAGCCGCTGTATTTTCAGCTTTTTGACCAGGTCAACGTCGCTGTATAGCCCGTATAGCTCGTCGTTGAATCTTCTCCTCCATACTCCTTCCATACACACCGGACCGAAAATCACACGAAGAATCTTCCTCTCGAAGCACCCTAGCAGATTTTTATCCGAATCTTTCAGTGTCCATGCTTCTGACCCATAAAGCAGGACCGGGATGATAAGGGTTTTGTATAAAGTCTCCTTGGTTCTCTGAGAGAGGGCCTTACTACTTAAATGCCTTCTTAGACCGAAGAAACAGCGGTTGGCAAGAGTAATTCTTTGCTTGATCTCTGCACTGATGTCATTCTGCGATGTAATAGTGGAGCCCAGGTAGACAAAGTCCTTGACAACTTCGAAGTTATATCTGTCCATCGTGATATTTTGCCCGAGTCGACGATGTTGAGATTCCTCTCTCGATGACAGCATATACTTCGTGTTGTCCTCATTAACCGCCAATCCGATTCTAGCCGCCTCCGATTCAATGCTCGCAAATGCCCCTGCCACAGCTCGCTTCGTTCTGCCGACAATGTCAATGTCATCCGCATATGCAAGCAATTGAACGGACTTTTGATAGATTGTACCGCTGGTGTTGACATGTGCGTTGCGTACAATGGCTTCAAGAACGATGTTGAATAGGTTACATGCTAACGCGTCGCCTTGCCTCAATCCTTTCTCAACATCAAAGGAATCGGTGGTGTTCTTACCAATTTTGACGGAGCAGCGAGATTTCCTTATCGTCATCCTGCACAGGCGGTTGAGTTTGGCAGGGATGCCGAGACTCGACATGGCTCTGTATAATTCGTCCCTTTTCACGCTATCATACGCGACTTTAAAATAGATAAAAAGGTGGTGTTTATCGATCTGGAATTCCAGGGATTTTTCTAAAATCTGTCGGAGTGTGAACATTTGATCGACGGTTGACTTGCCTGGCCTAAAACCGCACTGATAGGGGCCGATCAGATCGTTGACAAAAGGTTTTAAGCGGTCACACAGGATGGCCGACAAGATTTTATAAGCTACGTTTAGGAGGTTGCACCTCTAAAGGGAATAACAACCCACAAGTAGAACTCTGCATAGAGAACACAACACCAACAGAGTTGATTACAGAAGAAGGGATAAATTGGGCTATTAACTCCTTTTCACCGCATAAATCACCAGGTTTGGATGGTGTCTTCCCTATGATGCTACAAAAATGTGAAGACCATGTAATCCCACACTTAAAAAACATATTCCTAAGTAGCCTTAAATTAGGATATGTGCCGAAGGCGTGGTGAGAGGTCAAAGTGGTATTCATTCCGAAAGCTGGAAAGCCAATCCACACGACCACTAAAGATTTCAGACCCATTAGTCTCACGTCTTTTCTCTTAAAGACATTAGAAAGATTGATTGATAAATATATACGCAACGCACTGAGCCCGGAAGTCATATCTCCAGCCCAGCATGCTTATACACAAGGTAAAAGTGTTGAGACAGCACTACACAGTGTCGTCAGCACAATTGAAAAACGCTCAAGGACAAAGAATACACCCTTGCTGCCTTTCTAGACATTGAAGGAGCCTTCAACAATGTTCGGAACGAGGCGGTGGAAGGAGCGCTCGTGAATCTTAATGTGAATAACGCTATCATCAGATGGATAATGTTCATGTTGAAAAACAGATCAGAGCTAGGAGGAGTGCAAATCAAAGTATCTACTTCTAGAGGAACCCCACAAGGTGGGGTGCTTTCTCCCCTTCTCTGGGCACTCGTGATGAACACAGTTCTTGTGAGACTAAGATACAGTGGAGTCAAAGTAATTGCATATGCAGATGATCTAGTATTACTAGCGACAGGCAAATTTCCCTCCACAATTAGTGAACAAATAGAAAATGCCCTATCAATAGTGAATACTTTTTACGAACAAACGGAAAATACCGACTTTCAAGATTCCTTTCATTGAAGGGACCCAACTCAAAATCTCCGATCACGCAAAATACCTTGGTGTAATCTTGGATAAGAAATTGAATTGGAGTCGCAACGTTAAAGAAAGAACTAACAAAGCCATGTTTGCATTCTACTCCTGCAACAGGATATTTGGTAAAACCTGGGGACCTAGCCCAAAAATTATCAGGTGGATGTACATGGCGCGGCGATAGTTAGACCTGTACTGACATACGGTAACGTAGTCTGGTGGAATGCGCTCGACAAAGTTACTAACCTTAAACTCATGACCAAGGTACAAAGAATGGCATGTATTGGAATCACTGGGGCTATGAGGTCCACCCCCACAGCGGGCTTGGAAGCTATACTCAACTTAACACCCCTTGATTTATTTGTACAAGAATCGGCAGCCAAGAGCACACTTCGGCTTAGCCAAACTGGTAGCTGGAGGCGCAGCGCCATAGGACACGCGCAGATTCTGCAGAAATACACGGGAAGTATGGTATGCACTGACTACATTACACACCGTTTAGACTTTCACAAGCCGTTCACGATCGCCTTTCCTAGTAGAGAGGATTGGCAAACCAAAGAACCATCAACCTGCGAATCGATGATAGCAATATATACCGACGGTTCCAAGGTGGATACTGGTGTTGGTGCAGGCTTCTTTTCGGAAACTCTTGGACTAGCCAGCTCATTCAGACTTCCTAATTACAGCAGTGTCTTCCAAGCTGAGGTCCTGGCAGTGACGAAAGCTGCTAGACAGGTCTCAATGATGGCTATACTACAAGCGGATATCACCTTTTTCATTGACAGCCAAGCGGCAATAAAAGCAATTTCTGCCATTGAAATAAAATCGAAGCTTGTGACATGCTGTCGCGAAGAACTTAGGGTTCTTGGTACACAGCACAACATACGACTCTGCTGGGTTCCTGGCCACAGTGGTGTCCCAGGTAATGAAAGTGCTGACGAACTGGTAAGAATGGGATCAGCACTTGATCTTAATCAAGCAGATTCAACTGTTCAAATCCCGCCCTGTAATCTTAAGAGGGTAATCGAGAGTAAAGTTCTAGCTATAACCAACAAGAGATGGAATTTACTCGATACCTGTGTTATAACTAGAAAATTATGGCCTAGTTTCGATAAACAAAAGACCGACAAGATCATCCACCTGGTAAAAAAGTCTCTATCTATTCTCGTGAGCGTTACCACTGGGCACAACCAACTGGGCTACCATAAGAAAAAGATGAGTCTCAGTATGGACGACTTATGTAGAGGATGTGGTGACGAAGAGATACATGAGGATACTCCACACTATCTTTGTCACTGCCCTGCACTACGTCATCTAAGAAATAGGCTCCTCGGGAGACATTTCTTCAATGACTTAGAGGAACTATCTGACATTACAAGCAATAACATGTTAAAATTTATTAACGTTACAAAATGGCTTGACAATTCTTAAATACAGCTAAACACATTAGTCACATACACCAACCCACTGATCTATCAAACTCAACCGCCA
Organism: Melangyna quadrimaculata; assembly: GCA_949320155.1. Taxonomy (NCBI): domain Eukaryota; kingdom Metazoa; phylum Arthropoda; class Insecta; order Diptera; family Syrphidae; genus Melangyna; species Melangyna quadrimaculata. The sequence goes on from OX439483.1 coordinate 109,364,598, forward strand.
GACGTTGCATGGAGCCATTGCTCCTACGGGCCTGGTGGTGGGGATGATTTAAACAGTGGAGGTAAAGAGAAGGGACCACGCCCTTGAAAAGACAATGGTGCGTTGACCTCTCCTCAACCTGGTGATTGCGCTTACGGACACTTCTTCAGTAACCTGAAGACTAATCTGACTGAACGGGGCAGACGCATGCACCAACCACTGATCTATCAAGCTCACCCAGCGGACGTTGCATGGAGCCACTGCTCCTACGGGCCCGGTGGAGAGATGATCTTTCCGGTGGGGGTAAACGAGGGAATCACGCCCTAAGAAGACAATGGTGCGTTTAACTCTCCTTGAACCCGGTGTTAATATGCGTCAGACAATTCTTCAATACCTGGATAGCTTCACCGAGTTAACTAGGCAGACACATACACCAACCACTGATCTTTCAAACTCATCCACCAGACGTTGCACGGAGCCACTGCTCCTACGTGCCTGGTGGGGGGATGATTTAATCAGTGGGGTAGGGAGGATCACAACCTTAAAGGACAGTGATACGTTGGTCTCTCCTAAGCCCGGTGATTGTGCCGACGACGTAGGTTTACATGACAGAACGGGGTAGAGGCAGACACCAACCACTAATCTATCAAACTCACTCACCAGACGTTGAATGGATACACTGCTCCTACGGGCCTGGTGAGTGGATGATCTATTCAGAGGGGGTAGAGGTAGAGATCACGCCCTTAAAAGACAACGGTGCGTTAACCTCTCCACAACCCGGTGATTATGCGCAAACAAACACTTCTCCAACACCTTAATGGGACCAACTTAACAAAGCTACCACATACACCAACCACTGATTTATCAAATTTACCCGCCAGACGTTGCATGGAGCCACTGCTCCTACGGGCCTGGTGGAGGAATGATTTACCTGTTGGGTACCTTTGCCCGGTGATTGTGTCGACGGACTCTCCTTATCTGACATAACTGGGCAGTCGCTGGCACCAACCACTGATTTATCGAACCCAGCGCCAGACGTTGCATGGAGCCACAGCTCCTACGGGTCTGGTGTGGGGGTAAAGGAAAGGGACACGCCCTTAAAAGACAATGGTGCGTCAACCTATCCTCAACCCGGTATTTACGCAGCGACTGACACTCCTTCAATCAATTTGTAAACGACTTTTCCAAGCTTCAGCTTGTTAGAACTGTATTGACGCCCTCTACGGGCTATGTCATTGGATTTATCATAGGTTTCTTTTATGGGGATTAATCCCCAGGGTATTACAATGGATCTACACTGATCTAAGTGTGACGGTAACAAGATCAACTGTCAGCCCACTAACCTAACCTAACGACGGAATGACGAAAAATTCCAACGAAAAGTAGGTAGGTAACTGAAAATTAACAACTGAACGTGTTCGAATATACACAAATTCTTTTCTTCGCGAATGAATTTAACTAGGTTCTCTATTATTCTGTTCTTAAAATTTAAAAGCACATACTACTTATGAACTTCTGTTTTTTCTCACTTTCTGAATATTTACTGAATGTAAATAATAAGTAGGTATCTGAAAAAAAATATGTTTTCTTTTTGCAACTGCTATTGAAGTTACAAAAGCTTTGAGGAAGTCAAAAAATGACTTACTATTTAAAAACAGTAGGAACAACAAAACATTTATGAGTTGGAAAACAGTTTAGAATAGTTTTCGTTCGTCAACTTATTATAGTTCTGCATGTTTGATGTTGCTGATGCATGTTAGAGTAGTCTGTAGCAATTTTTTTCTGATATTTTCCTTTACAACTTTGGAAATATGATATTTAGAATAAGGCCATCCGCTATAAATTTGATTCTTATAAAATTTTCTACAAGACCACATTTGTTTTAAGTTCATGCATGTTATGTGTACATATATGTGTTGGTGCAAAATTGTCCAATTCTGCTAAAAGTTTGAAATCAAACAGTCTAGAGTATTTCAAGTCGAATTTCTGAAATTCGATCCAAATCAGTCTAATAGTTTTGGCAAGAAACATGATGTTACCTAAGTGCAACGCGCAATGTTTGTATCATGGCTTTGGTCAAAGTAGAACACTTAAGTCGGCACTGATTTTTGTACACGTACTTGGAACTTTTAACTATCATTATAATTGTTATAATATTTATTTCGAATTCGAAAAATGTTTTGCCTGATTTTATAATTTCTCGAAGCGCGGGGCCGTGTGCGGCGGCACACTCCGCACACGCCTTCCGCCGCCTCTGATGCGGCCCCCCATCTTGAACTCAATTTTTTTTGTTCAAACTTAATTTTTTGACGGGAGCACTCATTCCACTCAATAAACATTTATGTACGAGCCCAAACGCAAAATAAAAACCAAAAATCAGCTGGTTCTTAAATTCCATCGGCAATAAACTCAATATTTTGGTATTTTTCTTTTGATATATTCATTTTAGATAGAAATAAGTAACAAAAACAAAATGACTTCAATTAAATAACCATATAGAGCAGTCTTAAAAAATAAAATAACGATTGATACATTTTTTTAAACGCAAAATAGTTGGCCTACGTGTCTTAATTTTTATTTTACCATGGTGTTACGTCGCCTCTGGCCTTGATAACTGCTTCTATGCGTCGTGGCATTGTGTCAACTAATTTTTGACATTCTTCGGTACCAAAAGATTCTCAAATATTTATGATTTTAGCTTTTAAGCCTTGAAGAGCCTGACATGGTTCTTTTCGGAGGTTTTGCTTCATTTTATGCCAGACAGTTTCAATTGGCGAAAGGTCAGGGCTGCTGGAAGGCCTTTCCAGTAAAGGAATTGCTTCAGCAGATAACCACTCCATTGTAGACCTTGCTGTATGGCAGGAAGCACCATCCTGTTGGAAAATGAAATCTCCATCACTAGTTTGAAGTCATGGTATTGATGGGAGTAGCTCATTTTTCAGAATATCTCGGTACTTGGTAGCATTGACCGTTCCATTTACAAAATGTTAATTGCCCAAACCTCGCCCAGACATGCATCCACACATCATTAGAGTTGCTGAAAACTTGACTGTTTTTTTAAGGCAATCTTTGTGAAAGGCCTCTTTGGAGATTCTTATGACACGTTTTCGTTCGTCGCAACGCAAACTTCAAACCTCGACTCATCACTACAAATAACGGACCGCCATTTACTTAAAGTCCAGTTCTTACGTTGCTTGGCCCACTCTAGGCGCCTTTTCTTTTGTTTATGTGTTAAAAGTGGTGTTTCTTTGGCCTATGTTTTGAAGAATAAAATAGCTCTTATTTAAATAAATCTAAACCAAACCTTATAAAATTTATATCCAATTTTTTTCATTGTCCGCTTACAAGTGTCGACTGAAACACTTTTTTGGATTATTTTTAATTGGAGGTAAATTAAATTGGTTTGCTATTTTGTAGCTCGACAATCCCGTTTCGAAGGCTTTAACTATGGATTCCCTAAGGTCTCGTGATAATGCAACGCCACGCACTATGATTGACACTAAACTGTTGCTGGCTTACTTAAAACAAGAGATCAATAAACAACAAAACAAGTGCATGTCATTTTTTTAATAACGGTTAACTAAACATCTATTTAAATCGTCAAAGGCCAACTTATTTGCATCCCATAGAGAGTAGTCCAACTATTATGCTCTTATCTTTGTTTAAGAGAATGCAACCTGAAGCCATGTGTGTTTTCTCAAATTAAGTTCTGTTTGGTCTTATTTACTCATTAAATGTAATTTATTACATTGACAAAAAAAAAATTTAATCAACAACTGCTTGGGACAGAAAATGAAGGTATATAAAGAGGATTAATGTGTTAATTGATGAGTAGGCCAACTATTTTGCGTTTGGGTCGTATTTACATATTCTATGCCGATTTTGATGAAATTTTCAGGAAATCTATAATAATTTTTCCCCTAAAAGCTTACAAGCTATGTTTAAGAACACATTTTGCTAAAGTAATGACATGAAATTGAAGATGTTACCAGAAAACTCCATTGAAATCTGCCGGGTTCTGCAAAAGAACTGCAAAAATAGGGCATAAATATTTGCCACACTTGATTGAGGCCACTTCAGAAATTTTTCAAAAAAGACAAAATTTACAAAAAAATATTTAATTTTGTATATATAAAAAAATCATTTCAATATTTGTTGAATATTTGAATATATTTTGTGACAAAATCTCGATATAAGAATGGTTAATTGAATGATGCAGATTTTTTTTTTTAAATAATTTTAAAATGTCTACTGAGTTCAAAAACTTTTTTGAAGTAGCCAGGCAGTGGTGTAGCGTGGGGGGCACGGGGGGGCACAGGACCCGGGCGGTACTTTGCCAGTGCATGGGCGGCAAAATCGGCGACAAGAAATTTAAAAAATCCATTATTCTTCAAATTAATTAATTTTGTGGACCCAAAAAATCCTATAAAAAATTTCCCCAGTGGTAAAAATCCTTCATAGTCATATTCAATGATCGGACATTGACTATGTTTTACGTTGCTGAACAAAAATACCACTTCGGGCGGCACTTTGCCAGGGGCGGCAAAATCGGGGACAAGAAATTAAAAAAATCCTTTATTTTTCAAATTAATTAATTTGGTGAGTCCAAAGAATCCAATTCAAAATTTCAAGAAGCAAGAAATTACTGAGGCCATTGATATCGAGTCAGTTATTAAAGAGTTTGCTGTTCTCTTGTATAAAAATACATTTAAAAAAAAGTGAATTAAATAGGTTCCTACAAACAGAGATACCTTTTTTAACTTTAATACCTTTTTCTTTTACATCAAAGTTCCTTATAAAATTTATATATTTTATTTAAAAATATATTTATTTAATTTTATTTATTTATTTAACTCAGAAAAAAAGTAATGAAATTAATTATGTATTAATTTATATACAATTTAATGGAAAAAATATAAATCGGGTGGCACAACGGCTCATGAAGATCCAGGGCCTAGTGACTAACAACTCGCAACCATTCCTGTGTGCGCCTTTCGACAGGAATGGAAGGGACCTACAATTTTATGCCGAATCCGAACGGCTAGACGAGAAGCACTTATTTTTGACAGGTGATACTCTTGGAGGATTTGTCAATTCCTCGCAAGAGGCAGTAGCCCTGAAAAAAACTTTTTAGGTTTTAGGTGGACGAGGCTGGGAAGCGATCCCAGAACTCCAGCGTGGCAGTCGAACGCACTAACCATTACGCTACAGGCTACTACTAAAATTTAATGGAAACAATTATTAAAAAGAAAATGAACTAGAAAAATGTGGTATTATGTTTCTTCTTACAATTTTAATATAAATACTATTCAATTTATTATGAAGTAACGTTGGTTCGCTGATTTTTTAAAGTGATAGATTTGTCGAATAAGAGTGGGCTGTTAATCCGGATGAAGATTAAACAATAGGAAATTAATCAATAAATGTATGTGCCAAATAAATCACATGTTCTCAAAAATGCAAGGTACAAATTTTTCGATCTCGAAAATTTAGTTTTAAAATTTTCCTGCAGCGAGCCAGTGTTTTTTTTGCAAATGGTTCAAGATAATTCTTTATTATGTACCTATTCATTTAGCACCCTTGCATCCATTACCGCGGATTATGATTTTGTTCATATTTAATCATTAATTTCTTGTTTTATTCAATCAAAAACACATTAATATCATTTAATTGCCGTGGTACTTGGTTACTACTTTTTTAAAACGAAAAAAAATTAAGGGGGCGGCAAAAATTGCGTCTGCCAAGGGCGGGAAAAACCCACGCTACGCCACTGTAGCCAGGTCCAAACGTTTTCAACGAAGTTCAAGCGAAGTTTAAAGGGTGCTCCCGGTGAAAGTTCCATTTTTGTATTCTAAATCTAGATTTTACCTGACTTGGAAGTGTAGAAAGTGGCGCAGCCTTGTTGAAACATCGGAGGTACAAGTATAAAAATATTAGTAAGTATTGGAAATACACGTTCCAGCAAACATTAATTAAATATTTTCTATTACTGTAGTAGGTCTAAATTTCGATTGGAGATCACCATTTTGGGTTATAACAAAGAATATAAAGTTAACAAGATGTAGTATCTGCATCCTTTGTATATAGAAACTATAGTAATGTCATCAGCTTCGCCGACTACTGAGTCACGTAGTGTCGAAGTCAAGCGGCTTCTCTCAACACAATAATGTTGAGAAAGCAATTTGAGAAGTTGAGAAACTTTTCAGTTTTGACGTTTGATTGTTATATACAAAACATTGTATGTCAACCTTAACAACATGAGAATGTTGTTAGAGGGTGGGATAAATAAAAAATGCTAGAATGAAAGGTATTAAAGGTATGTGAGTTCGAGGGGGGAAAAAATAGGCAAAACAGGAGGAAAACGGTACTTTTTAGTCAATTGTGTGTGTATAATATTGTTTGTAGGTAAGTGTAATATCTAAGATATATAAGACTTTTCGCGGTTTTTTGTGAAGTGCTAAACTTACAGAACGAAGATTCTTCAAATCAATTTGTGTTTGCCGTCGCTGAAGTCGATTTTTGAAATTGTGCTTTAAATTTTTGCATTATTATAAAAGAAATACATATCCCTTATATTATAATACATTATTGTCTGTGTATACATTATTGTCAGCATAAAATTGCAGGTCCCTTCCATTCCTGTCGACAGGCGCACACAGGAATGGTTGCGAGTTGTTAGTCACTAGGCCCTGGTTCTACATGAGCCGTTGTGCCACCCGTTTTATTTTTTTTTTTATCTTTGCAAATTCGAATAAACCTAGATGAATTGTTTTATATTTTCAACTGATTTTATGAGGCACATACTGCATAAACTCCATGGTTTACAGTTCTGTTTCCATATTCAAAAATGATTTCCAACCGTTGTACATATCTCAATTATGGGCACTAGATGCATAATGGTTCCCATTCATTAAATTATCTAAATCCAACAAAAAAATTAGAATTTTCATAGGTACCTTTAAGGGAATTGTTCGCCAATCATGATATTATTCGGTTTTATTGGCCATTGGTATAAAAGTTCCTTTATTTTGGGGTCTATTTGATTCATCGAAAGTGACCAAATTTGTCATTTCAATGGAAAACTATAGCAATTAATTTTTGCTCTAATTGAAAACTTTGTTGCCATTATACCAACTACCTTAACCTCATGGTTTACAGCTTTGGTTCCATAAAAAAAAAAAGATTTACTAGGGCTAAGCTTTCGAACGATATAAATATCTCATGCGTGAGCAACAGGTAGACCAAAAGATTCCCATTCTCCTTTGGTCCAAATATACCCATCCAAACGTAACCATATTTTTTTAGGTTTTTGCTCTTGAGTCTTATTTTTGTAAGAATGGGGTGATGATTTTTTTTACCGTTTTTTTTTATGTATAAATATCTTCTCTATATATACTATATATAGCCTTAAAAAAATGTTGTGGTACCATTTGCTTGGTAAGCCATAGGTGCGGAGATGTGCAGAATATACCTGAGACACACTGATGGCCATTTTTGATTTTGCACTGCCGACCACAGTCCATATTAAACAAAAATTTAAAACTTCAAACAATTTTTGTGATTTAATTTTCAAACAAATTGTTTGACTCCAGAGTCTGTGATAGTAAATTTGTGATGGTCAAGTTACGGCCCCCAAAAATATATTGGCATGACTCTCAGCCCAAAAATACATTTTATAAATAAGAAAACATATACCTATTTGGACCTACCTTGTTTCCAATTTATTTTTATTTAAAAAGACACAACGGTTTGTATTTAATAAACAGTTTAAAACAAAATCACGGCACTTTTCAAAAATTCAACCTTAAAAATTGAAATTTCACTCTCAACGCGCGCAAAGAAGTTTCACCAAAATGTTTATACATATTAATTTTAAATAGTTTAAAACAAAACAACCCGACAAAGAATAAACCACGGAAGTTTTCAAAAATTCAACCTTAAAAGTTGAAATTTAACTCAACACGCGCAAAGAAGTTTCACCAAAATGTTTTAAATTTTTAATATCTTAATAACAAAGTAAAATCAATTTCAAAGTCACACTTTATAAAAAAAAACAGATAGATTTTTTTTTAGATTTAAGATTTTACGCAGCCACAAGATAAACGATAAATCACGACGAATGCGTCAGTTAAAATAAATACTTCACTTAGTATTTACTAACTGTTACTTTTCACAGATATACCATACACACAAACATTTTCTCCCCATTTATCATTTTTCTTCTTAATATAAATAATATAATCATATACTTACCTCCCTTACTTTCCTTATTAGTAAAGCATTATCCTTATCTTGCTCTTTTGTACCAATTATCATTGTATATAATTAATATTGATATACAATGAACTATCTCAACATTTGTTTATATACAAAATGCTGCGAAGGAATCTGACAGATATTAAAACATTCAAATGTTGCACAACATCTCAGCTGTCATGCTGTTGTAAACATGCGACGCGAGCGCGCCAAGTGCACAAATCTAGCGTAAATAAAAACGACTCCATGACATTACTATAATTTCTATATACAAAGCTGCATCTGAAAACAAAATCAAGCTTTTCTAAAGAAGAATAAAACAACGAATCAAAAATATTTGAGAGAAAAGCTCTTACTCATACAATATTGCCAAACAACACATACAATGTTTATAAGGAGATGGGTAGGTATAATAAGGACAAAAACGCAGGCTGTGTCACTGTGTTTGGTATATCATTGTAAAAGCGTTGAGAGAATTATTGAAAAGCCCATAAAAAAGCAGAAGCTCTGAGAGCGTTTCGCAATATTGGAACCCGCAAAATTTGTATGAGATGCGTCTTCTTGGTAACTTTATATTCTTTGATTATAGTTTCTCACATCATAACACCTGACGTACGACTGTGATGTCTAAACGGATAAAGTTTTTCTCTTCTATAAAATATTAAAATTAAAAATAACAACTTAAAATCGAAAAGACAATATATATTTTCATTCGTAACTCGAAACGACATTATCAATAGGAAAATTCACTCGCAATCTCATATAACCTTTACTTTGGAATGGTTCCTTTAACATTTTTAAATGGTTTGGTATCGTAAAACTGGCTTAAAAGTCAATTTTGACGTCAATTAAGGGGCTGAGAATGTAATTTGAGACAATCCACAGTTTTAACCTCATATTTTCGTCCCAATCTTATTTTTTTCCGCTGTGTAAGTTTTTCATTTTTTTGCAGCATTTGTTGGTATCTGCAAGATAATTGTTAAAAAACTGTGTAACTTAATTTCAGTTTGGTTGATTTTTCTCGGCATAAGAGTTAAAGTTTTTTGAACGCTTTTATGTATTTTTCCTTTTTCTGCTTCCGTAAACGTTTTTCTTAACTTCTCTTTTTGGCCTTTTCTTAAATATTTAAAATTTTTGTTAAATTTCGTTAAATTTTCAAACGCGAAATTTACCGTGGCATCAGTCGACACAACTTTGTATACCTTTTTTCAGTTCATTAACAAAGTCCGTGATATTTCTTTAAATATTCCAAGATACTCTTTAGTTTTGCATCTTTATTTTTGTAAAATATGTATGTAACCACAACTAGTAAATTTATTTTGAAACACAATTTGTTTAGTAGATATCTTTTGTATGGAATATAAATAGCGGATAAAGATTAAGATTAAGAGTGTTATAATTACTATGGTTTATGTTTTCTCTGTCGTTAAAGCTGACGTTATTAAGACCACAAAAATATCTGATCATACAAGGGACCCCATTTAGTATTGCCGCCCGGGCCCCCAACAAGCTTAGTCCGCCACTGCACCTCTTTTTCGTTATTTTACCGATATTTTTACAAACAGTGTTCTAGTGAAATAGCCAGTTGCATTCCTCCCCCTAAACAATTCAACCGTAATAGTCGTGCTTCTAAGAATGCCCATCAGTTTACCCATGAGCCCAACTTCGGACGTAGGTACTGTAAGTACAGAGATTCTTTCTTTAGTCGCACTACACTATTGTGGAATGCTCTTCTCAGCTCAATTACCCCCCCCCCCCCCATTATGATCTGCAGCCCATTGTCTCAAAAATTAATATTAAGTCTAGATTTTTGCATTCTAGATTTTTGTAGTTCCAGATTTTGCTTTCTAAATTTTTGTTTTCGAGATTTTGTATTTCTAGATTTTTTTTTGAGATTTTTAAATTTTCATTTATGGTTTTCAATGAAAACTAAAATGGCCTCTTAATCAAGTCATCTTCTTAACACTAGTACATAAAATTGCATTTATTATTATCCACCACCAACAATTCAAAACTCTAACAGTTTGTAACGAACAAAATACATTATTTTTTTCTTAAAAATATATTGCACAATTTTCAGAGACTGGTATATAAGCTACGTTACTACTGCGAAGTAATTATTGGATTTTTAAAGAATGAGTTTAAAACCTTCATTAAAGAATGAAAAATAAATAGATAAATGATAAAAATAGAAGAAAAATAGAGAGAAGCGGTGGTTATATTAAAAGAGAATCAACAACGAATTTTCAAATATAACTTTTACATGGTTATACAAAAATAATAAACGAACATTTATTATACTGCAGTCAACGAAGGAATTTTGCTTGCAAAAAATAGTGCTCTCTGGATTATTTTTTTATATGGTAGGGGTTACCCCCAGGTATAACTCAGGAGGGGGGGTCAAAGGTATCCCTTTTTAGATTTTCGTGAATATTTCGACAACCTAGCATGGTAGCGGAAAAGACTATACTACTTAATAAGAGACAATTAAATTATCTATAAAAATATATATTCCGTTTTTTCTAGGGTCAAACATAAAGGAGATGCGGGCGGTAGAAAAGTCAACAAATCTGAAAAACCTATTATTGTCTTAGATATTGAACGTTTTCTGACCAATTTACTTGGAAAAAACAAAAAGCTTTAATGCACATTCATTCAGCGTTGTTTCTTCATGTCGTGATTTGAATTTCCTTTTTTTTCTATCCGAAACTATACGAAAAAGTTGATGTATACTAAATTAGGCAAAATTTAAATAGCAAGAGTTGTTTTCATATGGTGCCAAAAAATGATAACGGTTTTTTAAAGGAACACAATACAAAATTTATTTGCCATAGAGGGGGGTGCTTTCTCCCCCCCTTTAGAGAGGAGGGGCATTTTTTAAAATAATATTAAAAAACAACGGCAACAAAAAAATTTACCTATTTTGAAAGACAGAATTGCGTTCTTTTATTTTATTTTCAAATCAAGTTATTGATGTCCATAGTTTTTGTAAAAATTACTTTCAAACTCAAAATTAAGAAAAAAAGAGTTGAAAATTTCGTTTTTGATTTTTTTCATTTAAATTGTAAAATAAAATGCAGAATTGACATTAATTGTTAACAACCCCTCTTAATTCTTAATTGAAAACTAAAAACTAAATCGTTCTATGTCTCCTAGTTTTTGAGAAAATTGAAAGTTTCGACGACAATTTTTTGATTTTTTTTTATGATGTTTGTTATTATACTTCCTTGTAGTATGTGATAGTAATGTTTCTTTGAACTTGAGGTTAATGAATGAATAATTTCTTTGAACCTGCGAAGCAAGCCACCAAAAGTACTGTGATAGTGGGGACCCTAAGGTATAACATAATCAAAGTGCCCAGCCCAGGGCCACAAGCCTTAAACAGGAGAGGGGGGTAAAGGTCCCCTTTTGTAGTTTTTCTTCAATATTTCGGAATTTGAGCATAATAGAGGCAAAGTTAATACGACAAAGTGAGAGCAAATTAAATTCCCTTCCAATAAAAATTATGTTCTATTATGTAATAAGTATACGATAATCTTGATAGATACAAAATTAATATATGTAGCTGAATCAATATTTATGTAACTAAAAGCCTATACAATTAAATAAATAAATGAACAAAATAAATAGGTACATGGATGAAAAATTAATAAATAAATAAATAAATAGATCAATTAAGAAATAAATAATTAAATAAATAAATATGTAGATAAATAAATAGATTAATAAATAAGTAATTAAATAAACAAATAAACGGATAAATAAGTAAATAAGTAAATAAATAAATAGTTTAATAAATAAATACATAACAAATATGTATATAAATAATAAATAAATAAATACAAACAAAAATCAGTCTTTTAGTAATATTTTAAATAGGAAGCTAAAATTTGAAACTGAAACATTGTCTGATATAACACAAGAAACGTTAAACCGTTCATTTAATTTCAAAATTCTATTGAGAATTCAAAGCTCAGCTTTGATTTATGAATGAATATAATAATTTTTTGTTTTACTTTTTTATAATTTCTTGTACGTTAAGACCGAAAGTTAATAATTGATTGTTTTTTTTTAGGCTCTAACTATCCCTTGTTGTCTCCTCATAAGTACTCGATAGAATTTAGGCGGGAGCTTTGAACGGTCCAATCTAAAAACTTACTTCTTATATGCTCAAACATCTGCTTAACAACAAATGGGGGTCATTTTGGATCATTATCGTGCTTAAAAAGAAATGTATGGGCATGATTGCCTAGAATGAGTACCCATAGTATTTTCCACGATGTCTTTATAAACTTTCTGGTTAATTCGAGCATTTTTTTTTTTTACTTATTGACCATACTATTCCAAGTGAATGCACCCCATATTAAATTAAGATTAATCATGTACTCTTCACCGTGTTCAGAGTGTATTTTGGATCCTATTTATTGTTCTAAGGGCTAAAAAGTGAAAAATTCGCAGATCAAGAAATTGGATCCAAAATACAATCTGAAAAGATTTCCCAAGCAAAAGTTACGCATTTTAATAATTGATAAAAATATGGTTCTTCATTATGTCGCCACCACTCTATGTACATACATTTCCTTATTGAATGTACATGCATACATACAATATTTATAAAGGAACATGCAATTAAAACAAAAGAAACTACCTTAATCTCTCTTTTATCTAAAACAAGGTGAACCTATTTAAATGTAATTTAAAATATTTAATGATGATTCCGAACATGTTATTTCTGTTTTATAGGAACTAATAAGATTAAATTGTGGAATGAAAATGTTTGTATTGTGGTAGATAAGGCTAATAATACATACAACATATGTATCTACGGATGTACATTGTACAAGTACATACATATATCGTACTCAGTATATAAATAAAATTAAAATAATTTTAAGGCGAACATACTCGAAAGCAAATAATCTTTTTTAATAGGCCTAAAGTAGCTTTAATAAAGGACACTCGGGCGTATACTAATACGAAAATATATTCAAAACAAAATTAATATTTTTAATACTCAACCAGGATTCAATTTAAATTAATACTCTCTTTTTCTCATTTTATAAACTACATCAATATTTTGAACAGAAAATATATACAAAATATAAAATGCTAAAGCTTTTCACAATGACGTTTTTATGTGTCTATTAAAAAAAAAAAGTTGTGGACTTTACTTCAAGGAACTCCACCTTAACACAAAATATTACTTCAAAACCCATGCATAAAGAGTTTAATAAAAATCGTTTAATAAAAAAAAGGAAAACCTTTTTACAAAAATTCAAATATCGCCTCTATAAAATCAAATAGAAATACCACTATCACATCCACTGCTAGCCATTCTCATACCTTATAGGCTCTTGCAGGATGTACAGCTGCGGTCAAAACAATAGTAGTACACCTTGTGGTACAACCAAATCGAAAATAAATTAATCAATTAATTTTTAACAATTAAATGGTCATGAACATGACCAAATCAATAGTTTTAAGCTTTTGTTGCCAGATATTTTTTTTTTATTTAAAAGTTGAGTTCATTATTTCAAATTTTCTCATGTGCTTTCCAAGAATAGCGGTCAAAAAAAAAATAGAAGTGCAATAAAAATTCACCTTTAATATAAAAAAAACGCAGTCTTTGATCGAATTTTACAAAAAAACAAATGACACTATATCTCAATTCTTCGAATCTTCTTACACCAAAACAGTCTGGTTTTCGAAAGGGGCATAGTTGTATAACAGCTCTATTAAAAGTAACAGAAGATATACGTCAAGCTTTGGAGAAAGAAAACGTTAGTTTTCTCATTCTTTTAGATTTCTCTAAGGCTTTTGACATGGTTGACCACTCCGTTTTATGTGATAAACTTCTTCAGTTCTTCAATTTTTCGACTTATGCTGTTAAGCTTCTTTTTTCCTACTTGTCTGGTCGAAAACAGACCGTACAGTTAAACAACGTTCTGTCGGATTTTCTTCCAACTTTGCGTGGTGTTCCGCAAGGCTCAATTTTGGGTCCTCTTTTGTTTTCTCTTTACGTAAACGAATTGCCGTCTATAGTTAAAAATTGTTCTATCCAAATGTATGCCGATGACGTGCAATTGTATTTTAGTTGCCCTTTAGGACTAATAGAGCATGGTGTGTGTTGTGTCAACGAAGATCTTGAAGGCATTTTGCGTTAGTCTCATCAAAATAGTCTTGTGTTAAATCCCAAAAAATCTGTTTCCATTGTGATATCTAAAAAAACGGTCGATCTTTCATACTTCCCTCCTGTGATCTTGCAAAACACCCCAGTTAATTATGTTGAAACTGCAAAAAATCTTGGCGTGGTTTTTAACAGGACGTTAACATGGAATAACCACATAAATAGCGTTGTTGGAAAAACCTATGGTATTCTTCACACCTCTAAGAATTCCAATGCTGCTGGTAAAAACGCTTATCGTACCGACCCTTATTCATGGTTGTGAAATTTATTCACACTGTGACTCGGTCAATAAAAGAAAACTCAATGTAGCTTTCAATGGTCTAACATGTTATATTTTTGGAATTTGTAGATATGAGAGTTTGTCTAATTTCTCTAAGTGTATTTTGAATATGACCTTAGAAAACTTTCTTAATTACCGTGTACTCACTATGCTAACAAACATTCTTATGAAAAATCAGCCCCAGTATCTCAGAGAAATCATAAGTATGGCATCCTCGCAAAGAACAAGAATATTGATTCATCCACGCTATGCTTCTCTTATATCTGAACGTCAGTTTTTTGTCCATTCAACTCGCCTATGGAATGCTCTACCGCGCAATATAAGGGAAGTGAATGATGCTGCAAGATTAAAGGATAAACTAAGTATTTATTTTTCTCAATTGTAATTAAATTAGCAACTACCAATCTATAGGTATCCACATTGTTATACCTTTTTTACTGTTCCCTCTCCTTCTCTTTTCTTTCAACCTTTTACCTTCTCTATATAATTAATCTTACTTCTTACTTACTATCTTACTATCTTACCTTCCTAATTAAAAAAATTTAAATTCATTCCACCTATTGCATTATATAAATTTTCCTTATATCTCTAAGGAAAATGTTATATTCTAGCTTTCATACCTGTTATATTTAAACATATCGTAGCTTATATCTAAGTTAAAAGACAATCTGTCTAAATGTATATAAGCAATTCATAAATAAAAAAATTGAAATTGAAAGTTATTGAAAAATGTATATCATGAGAAATAGTTGCGTGTTTGAACCTTTAACCAATATTTAGTTGCATGCTTCTTGTTGGAAATAACAGCAGCATAACGACTGCATGGAATTGATCAAATCTGCACTTCCTTTCTACGGGTATCGAACTCCACGATTCCTGTATAGCTTCTCAAAGCGCATCGTTATTTTTTGTCATGTATAGTTTAGTTAGTTTTTATTGACCAAATTAATATTCATGTATGTTCATTCAATAAATAAATTAGCTTAAAGTCTAATTGGTTTGGCATTATGCCGTCTACCAGATTGACATATTTTGTTTCTTGCATAATTAAATTTAACTTTAATTACAATATAAAAAGATAGTTCGATGATCAAAAGTTGCCTTTAATAATACGTGTTCTGTAGTGCAGCGCATTAACAGTATACTTGTATAGTAAGTCCCATCCGCGGTCTCCATTCAAAATGCACAGCACATCCACCATCTCCAGAAGATTGGCTCCAAAGTATATCTTTCGTAGTTCGCACAAAATAGGGCATTTTCCAATAAAATGGTAAACATCTTCTCTGTCTTTCAGATTGCAGAGGTTACATTCAAGTAGAAGATCGGGTCGGTCGATGTGGTATGTAATTAAGGCCTAACATTTCACCTCTTGTTTTAAATATAATATTTATTTTTTCTGCAGAGTTTGTGTTCAAAAAATATGTTCCTTCTTGTGAGTTGTAGTTGAGTTTACTGTAGTACATTCTATACTGAGATGACTGAGCTTCATTGACATATGAGTCATACAGAAAGTTACCTGCTTTTTTCTATTATTTTATAAAGTTCGTCGTGTTGGATGTTCTCAAAATTTGTACTTAAGCCACCATTGTGTGCTAATGTTTCCCATTCTTTCACACAGTTACTTTTATTTGTTAGCAGGTAGAAGAGTATTATTTTTGGTAGTCTACGCTCATCCATGCTCATAACTTTCTGCACATAATCAAAGTGTAATTTGAGTGTCTCCAGAAATAGTGGCGGCATCCCCGTCTCCAGATGAATCATGTAGTTGGGTGTGCTATTTGGTAGTTTAAATACTCTTTTGATGCAGTATCGTTGAAAAATTTCAAGAGTAGCATGTGAGTGGTATCCCCATACTTGTGCTCCGTATAACATGATGGATGTTGCAGTTGCACGTACAATTTTTTGTTTTGAGCTGTGGTTTAAATACTTGTTGCCTATGCATCTACCCCAAACTGAACCGATAGCACGCTTTGCTTCTGACAATTTGTTTTCAAAATGCTTTTTCATATTGAGGTTGGCTGTGATCAGAACTCCCAGATATTTATATTCTCTCACGACTTCTATCTGCTCTCCTTCAAAATTCCATTGTTCATCTTTTGAGTATCTCCCTCCACTATTTCTGAATATCATCTTTTTTGTCTTTGTCAAATTAACGGACAAGTTCCATCTTCTACAATAATTCGCCAGTCGGTTTACCATCAGCTGCATACTGTTAACGGTCTCAGCAAATATAGCAAAATCATCCGCGAACATTAAGGCAGGAATGCAAGTTGTATTTATTCTGATATCACCTACAATGTTATCTGTTATATCATTAATGAATAAAATAAATAGAAGCGAACTCAGGGTGCATCCTTGTTTTACCCCCATCATAGTTGCAAACTCTTCCGAAAGGCATTTCCCATCTCAGACCGTCGCTGAGTTATTGTCGTACAAAGCTCTCAAAATTCGTATCATTTAACTCGCAATACCGATCATATACAGTTTGTATGTATAACTTTAATGTATTTAATAAAATCTATCGATTACAAAAAAATCATTTCTGTATGACTTACAATTTAGAAAATAAGTTTTCGAACTTTAAATACATTCACCCTAATTTACCCTACTAAAAATTAAAATTTCAAAAAATCCCCTATTTGGAAAATTTTAAATTAAATTTTCTTTAATATTATATTTTGTTTATATTATTATGGCTTACCACATAAGCTCAATCAGATAACTGAATAATAAATAAAAATGGACTTTTAAAGTGTGGCAACGCTATATTATGCCCACTTTTTTCTAGGCAACCCATGCGCAAATTTTTTGTTTCGACACTATCTAAAAAGCTTTATACCTCTCATCTGGTAAGGAGATGAGGGTAGGTCGTCCTATGGCTGGCTCCCAGAATATATTATTTTGACTGGAAATTTCGGGGCCTTGATGAATAACGGTTGATTAATTTTGTCATATTTATATAACAAAAAATGTTTGCACACATAATCGTGGAGATTAACGACAATTTTTTTTTTATTTCTACAATTATTATTTTGAACGCAAATAACATACAGATGAAACGACGAAATCCATTTTTGTTTGTATTAAAACCTCAAGAGTTTTTTGACACGAAACCAACAGTTTTTAGACGGTTTTTCATTATTATTTCGAAAAAAGCTTATGTTTTGGTTAGTTTTTCTTTTTTGTTTTGTCTAGCTGTTGCTATTCCCTACAATTAAAAAAAAAAATTGAGCTCTTAACTCCAAACGGGAGCCGAGAAATCTATGAATGATCACAGGCAAGTTTTTTTTACGAATATCTTGGCTCCAGTATATCGCAAAGTAAAAAATAAAAAAAAAATATTACTAATTAGAATATTAGCTATTGTTTAAATAAATAAATATTTTTTTTTTCCAAATAAATAAAAATTAACAGGAATTAAATTGTAGGGAATAGCAACAGCTAGACAAAACAAAAAAGAAAAACGAACCAAAACATATGCTTTTTTCGAAATAATAATGAAAAACCGTCTAAAAACCAAAAGAAAATTACTTAAACTAACGGTAACTTTTTACTTATTTGTTCAAATAAAGAAAGCTTAACACTACATGCTATATAATTTTATTACAAACAAAACGTATTTACATTTTTTACTGTGCAATGTACTGGAGCCAAGATATTTGCAAAAATCCAAAAAAGTCAAAAAGTACGTTTTTATGAATAACTTTGGTAAAAAAAGTTGTCAGATGGGGCAAATCTAAAAATCTAAAAAAAAAAAAAGTTGTCAGATGGTGCAAATCTAGGTTTAAGCTTTTCTTGTAAGCCCCTATCGATTCATGAAAAAAAACAGACCGTGCGAATTAACGCAAGGTCAAGTCCTTTTTTACGACGGTTCGACTGGACTATAACTATTGCTTTCGCTAGTGAAGAGCGCCCCCGAGTGTACCTCATCGAAGTGAAACTGACATTTGTTGAGGCAGGAACGAAAGAACAAAGAAGAAATACAGTGAATTATGGCTCAATTCTGATTTTGATTCTTCAGCTTCTGACTATAAAGGATCACCCCAACCAATGCGAATAATTTGTTGACGAAGAAGAAATCAACAATAGAAACACATTGTTGATGTAGTTTCGTCGAAGTCAACGAATGGTTAGCATTGGTTGGGGAGATCATTTATAAGTCTACCTTAATAGTTTACGAAAAGTAGCTTTTTCTAATCGTTGATTAAACGAAGACGTCCTTATTATTTTTCTTGCCTAAAAAATGTTTAAAGTCACTTTTATCGCCAACGAATCGCGATTCGATAGTTACAGAATAAGATCAGAGTTTTTTTTAGTTCTCTGAGTGAGATATCATGTTATGTGAATCATATTTCTAAACGTGCCTAATTATAAAAGTCACAATGACGTTTGAATAAGTTTAACCAAATAAATTTGGTTAATTCTCCCCATCAAAGTCCTTGGATAATTTTAACCAAATTGTGTAAACCATTTCCCATACAAAAAATTTTACAGTTCATTTACCAAACGATAATTTTAACCAAATCGTAAACTTACACCCGTATTCATAAAGAAAAAACAGTATTTTAGCTCCCGTGTTTAGGATAACTACACCATGGAATAAGAATTTTCTGGGCTCAAACTAAAGGCACTTGCTTACCGCTCCATTTGAGTCTGGAACATTCTTATTCCATGGTGTAGTTTTCCTAAACACGGGAGCTAAAATAACTATTTTTTCTTTATGAATAAGGGTGTTATTGTATTACGACGTTGCATGAATACCCTTAATATTAAAAAAAATTGTGTGTGATTTAGTTTTCAAACTTATTGTTTGATTCTAGAGCCCGCAATGTGAGTTTTTGGTGGTCGAATTTCGGCCAGTGGGCGATACTTGTTTTAAAAAATAATGGTAAAAAACCAGTGTTGTTGTTTCGTTGGCAGCAGCTAGAGTTGTTTAGGACTCTTTTCATTGTAGAGTATATTTGCTAAGCTACAAAATTAATTTTGAAATATTTAATGCGACCATGATCCATTATAAGCTGAACGAAACCCACCATTATACATACGTTCTCGTTACGTACATCATACATACATATGTATAATGAATTTATATTCAAAGCAACTTATATCAAGATCAATGCCAAAATGATTTTTATTTATGGCGCACACTGCAAAATTACCAGCTTCTAACTAGCTGGTCGTTTGTCGGTCGGCTTTCTATACGACACAATACAAACCTATATAATGGATGAATTATGAGAGAAAATTCATACTTAAAACTATGAAAATTCAAAAGCTCATTGCACACACTAAATTACAAAACCAGGACGACTCTAAAATACCTACTGACAGGAAGATTCAATAAACAATGCTTCCACCCACAGCCCACACATTCAATGCTGTTGGTTTATTCACTTCGAATGCATTTGTTCCAAACATTGATTTATAAACTTCACCACACCGACGACGTAAACGACTAGTACGACGACGACGCGATGCAACGTCACTGCTGCTATTACTGATGGGTAAAACCAAAGCCCACACCAAACCAAACCAAAGCGAACCAAACTGCAATTGAACCAAATTTCCGGCTAAAATATACTCAAACGGAAACGCTCCTTCGCCTCTGGCAATTGAAAATCCATTTGGTCGTTGCGTGCAATCAGACAACCATCGCCTCAAGGACATAATTTAAAAATAATACGATGATATTGGTTCTGCTGTAGCTCTGGTTTTGGTATTGGTCCTGGATCTGGATCTAGAAGAGGAATACAGCACTATGCTTTGCTTTTGAATGCAATGGCCTTTTATTTTTTGCATACATACAAACAATAAATAAAATAAATGAAATGCAATTGGCCCTGTTCGACAATCCATTAGCGTTCGTTGTCGTCGTTGTAGACGAACACAGGACTCCTATGCTGCTAGAACCTTTTCCTCTAATGCTCACTAATAGGCTATTAATTTAATTCACGATTTCTTTCCTCTTCGGAGGATGTTTTCCTCTAGAGCTCATTTATTGACCTCGTAAGCGCGAGATAATGCTTTATAACGACAAGGACGTTCTTATTGAATATCCTACTCGCTAATCGCTACTCTATAGACAATCCTCGTAATGACTGCTGTTGAAATGAAGGATCGAAATGATAGTGAATATATTCTTTTTTTTACTTTTAATTTGGTAGCTTTACTACCCACTACTTGCTGAACGCACCACGCGACCCCATCGCGCCATCCCGCGCCAGGCCGGGCTAGGCCAGGCTCTCCATTATGTCTGCTGATAAAATTCCTGTCATTATTCACACCTTTTTCTATGGGAAAAATAAAGTGAAATTTATGTCTTCCCTGGGGGAATTAAAAACGGTGAAATTCCTTAAAACACATATATTCCTTCATTCTGTGTTAAATTCGTTGTGATGTTGGTTGAAGACGGGTTACCTATTTATATAGGTATAAACATATGCATGGATGTATGTGAATAAAAATAAAATGAAGGTGAGGTAGATGTGGTGCATGTAGTACATTTTTCGAAGGATTAAAATCTTTTGTACTACCATGATGAGAATGCCACGAGGGGAATATTAACTGAATACACCAGGACCTGATTCAATAGAAGACGGTAGTGGGCTTTAAAATCTGAGGGCCTTAACTACTCGTATGTATACCTACCACAACTTCTTTCGATATAATATTTAAATGTTTTTAAACTAACATTGGAGTTAGCACACTTTTTTTAGGCACTCGTGTTGGTATAACTTGAAAACTGATCCGAGTTTGAGAAATAAACAAGACTTTTTATTGGAAATAAGACTTTCTATCAAATTGTATGATTTAAAAAATAAACACATACAAATAACAAAAAACGTTAAACTGCTCATACATTTTTGTCTGAACAGAAATAGCACGCAAGACATATATCAAAATAAGGAAGAAGTGACTCAACAAGCCTTAAATATATATGATTGATTGACAAAAAAAATTGTTTTTACAAAAAGTGGCGGAAATACCCTACGCCATAGCCTTATTTTTTTTTTGAATGAATATTTAGTTATGAATTACCGATTAAGGGCATGAGCCTCATTTTTTTCATTTGAAAAAAATATTGTATTTCGCAGAAAACCTCATTTAATTTATTTAACTGTGTTTGAGAAGATTTTAGTTGAATCCTTTTTTCACAAAATTCCTACAGGACATGCCTCCCTAAAAAATTCTTCGGTAATAGGTTTGATACTTATTTATATTGTACCTAATATTATTATATGACTTTTCAGAAATGTCCCCACCTGGGGATGTTAAGGAAAAAATAATAACGGTATTATATTGTGATTTTTTTTTTTTGTAATTATTGGGAATTCTTCGTTTCATTAAAATTGCTATATCTTTTGATATTAATGATGGAAGAAGTTTTATACAGCAAATGTTAAGAAATTGTTTGTTCTTAAATTATAAAATATAAAACAAAATATAGCTTTGAGCGTATAAACTAGGAAAAGAGCGTAAAAAACTATTTCTTTTATATATGATGTACTTGTTTATTACTTAAATCAAAAATCGAAAAAAAATTATATTTTTTTTAAGCTGTTTAATGTTTTTTGAAACACTATTTTTTGCACACTTTTTCGACTTTAAGTTGAGCAGAAAAAAAATATTTAAGAGACCTAAAATCAAACTCGACGAATAAGAAATTCTTATGTATTTCTTAATATATATCCAGAAACTCAGCTGCATAAAATTGCATAGAGCTGCGCTAGAGATATTTGATTTGAAGAAGTTGGTCAATTTTGTCTGCGTTTTATTTTTCAAGGGTAGAATAAAAAAAAAATTGTTTAAGTGTTTTTCTGCACCTTCTACCACTTGATTTACATATTAAATATCTAGGATCTTACAGCGCTTTAAGACTTAAAGAATCAAACTCTTGGTTTGCCAAGCACTATGGTCACAGCAATATCACAGACTTGATTCCAATGGAAATGTTTTCGACTCCCACTGACTACTGCACCCCTACAATGAGTATCAGTAAGGATTTCAAAGTTAAATTTCCATCCAGCAAGGATTGGGATGATGGCGTCGTGACGAAAGATTTCGACATAACTATCTTTACTGATGGCTCAAAGATGGAGTGTGGCGTTGGTGCAGGAATCTTTTCTGAGTCTCTAAATGTATCTAGGTCCTTTCGGCTACCTGACCTTGCTAGCGTCTTTCAATCTGAATTGCTGGCAATCAGGGAAGCTTGCAAGTTACTTAAAGCAGATCCAAACCAAAACCGTAATGCAGCTATTATTACAGATAGTCAAGCGGCTGTTAAAGCCATTAATTCAGCTACAGCATCCTCCAAACTAGTCCAGCAATGCCGGAATGAGCTTGCGGGTCTGAACACTGACCTCAATGTCACTCTTAACTGGGTCCCGGGTCACAGTGGCATTGAGGGCAATGAACGGGCTGACGAGCTGGCCAGGCAAGGTTCAGCCCTTCATGGCTCACTTGCGGAAAGAGTCAACATTCCACTTGGAGTTATGAAGGGCAACATTCTCTCAGTTTATCTTACTAAAGCAAACCGTAGGTGGAGCAGTTTATCAAACTGTATTATATCTAGGAAGATTTGGCCCACCTATGACAAGAACCGAACAATTGATCTAATACGCAGACCCAGGCAAGACATAGCCAGGGTAGTTGCAACCTGTAGCGGACACTGGCCAAAAGGAGAGCATGCAGCGAAGCTGGGCATACCTCACAATACTCACTGTCGGAGCTGTGAGGACCAGCAGGAATATGAAACTTCATTTCCTCTGCAAATGCCCTACTCTGGCCAAAGCTAGAAAACAGTCACTCGTAAGAGCATTCCTTGACGACATTAAAGAACTTTCTGAAATGAAGATCAAAGACTTGATTTCTTTTCTCAACACGACGAAATGGTTCTAGGACAAATTTCGGCTACTTCTGCATTATACCTTCCGTCGATTCCCTATTATCACAAGATAGTGGACTAGGGTTCTGGTGGGGGTTTGTGATGCACAGCGGCCGGATGATCATCCAATCAGATCAGTGGACGCTCCATTGCCAGCCAACGAACTTCCTAGTGGGCTAACTGTGGATGGTGCGGGTGCTGATCTGGTTGAGTGAGTGATCCACTTTCTGATGATTGTGCTAAAAGCTACAACAAAATCCTATTCTAATCTAAATAAAAAGGGACGATATCTGAGGATATGCCCATATTTTCTCTCTTCAATTCCATCCACAGGTTCAAACGAGTTATGGTATCAAAACGGCGCACTTCAGCGCTAATTGGGCTATGGGCTAGACTGCCCCTGGCCGCCATTTCTACCTACCTACCTACCTACCCATAAAAAAAATTGAAAATATAATTTCTTTATTCCGAAGGTATGAGTGTTGAATTTGTAGTAGCCCGTAGCGTAATGGTTAGTGCGTTCGACTGTCACGCTGGAGGTCTGGGATCGCTTCCCAGCCTCGTCCACCTAAAAACTAAAAAGTTTTTTTTTTCAGGGCTACTGCCTCTTGCGAGGAATTGACAAATCCTCCAAGAGTATCACTTTTCACGAATAAGTGCTTCTCGTCTAGCCGTTCGGATTCGGCATAAAATTGTAGGTCCCTTCCATTCCTGTCGAAAGGCGCACACAGCAAAGGTTGAGAGTTGTTAGTCACTAGGCCCTGGTTCTTCTTCAATCGGATTACATAATTTTCAAATATTTAAAGCTTAACGGTAGACAGATAGTTGATAAAAGTTTTAAACGAATTAACATAAACAAAGTCTACGTAGTCATATCCGATATGCAAAAGGAAACAAAAAGGCTTCAATAATAATCTAGATAAATCAAATTACGACGAACATGTAATCTTTCGATTGCATGGTAGAATCAGGAGCATGGGATTTATTTTGAAACTGGCGTATACACATCGACAAGACGGAGAGGACATTGTTGAATTTATTGGGATCAAGGAGGCAGATGTGGACAAACCAATACAATGATTTGGAAATACCAATGACGGAGACACTTCAAGGAGATTTTTGAACATTCAGAGGCATCCGCTCGAATAACTGAAGTCAATAGAGGGGTTAAAATGAGGCTCAAAATAATACTTAATGTTTTGAATGGCAGGGAAGTAGTGAATGCAATTAAATTTGGAGAGTATACTCTATACCAAGGTCAGAATTGAACAAAAGTATCCTCAAAAATAACTAACATCTACTATTCTTAAGTTTTGGTTCATAGCCAAAATATAATAAAATATAATTCACTACCACTTGGAGGATTGTCATCAGAAGAAGCACAGGAGTCCAAAAATAAATAATTACAGATTTCAAAATACGTGCAAAGTTTCAAGGATTCAACAGAATGGAGACCAATTTAACATGCTTGCACCTTCATCCCTGAGGCATGTTAGAAAACAAAAATAGCTGACAGCAGAATACTCTCCGGAAATGATGAATTTATTATACATTATCCCGGACTTTAGATGATAGTTTCCAAGGAATCTAAAATTTTGTATGTACATTTTTCATTTTTTTTTCCCCGTTTGACTTGTTATCTATCTCTAAAATTTTTTATTAATGTACTCTTGTATACCAAAAAATTAAAAAACTTAATAAACAAAAAAAATACTTTTTTCCCAGCTCTTTCATTCAAATTGGTTTGTTTTCTTTTTTCCCTATTGTTTCACTTAAATTGTACTCAGATTACTTCAAAAGCTGACTTTTGTAAGGTAAAAAAAAACAATTATGTCAATCACCTTGACTAAAATTTCTTATTTCAACAGCAAATTCTGAAACGCCCTGTGATTTTTTTTTAACTCACCACTTTCATAGCCTTGAAAAAGAAAATTGTGGCGATACCTGCATTGATTTAAAAGTTATGATTTTAGCAACTACTGTGTGCCATCGAAAAATTCTTTGTTTTTATCATTTCCGTTTTCATTTCGGAGTTTTAAAGTTACTTAGTAAGGAAAAGGCAGGTCTTAATTATTCTTTAGTATAACATTAGTATAGTAGATTTATAAGCTGTACTAATTATTACGCACATACTAAAAATAATTTAAGCGAATTGTGGTGAACCTATTTAATAACATGAATAAACCACAATATGAATTTGTTTTACTTTTTACTTCTTTTTTACATGAAGAAACACTGTGTTTTTAAAAATTTTAAATTGTTATATCCAATCCCGGGGATAACTTTTTAAAAAAATAATTCCATATTTGTTATCTACAATTAATGTCCTTTCAAACCATGTATGAATTTTCTTAATCGACTCTGGGTTTTTCGCCCATACATTTTTGGGTATTCTCCTTTAACAAGAAACTTATGTGAGACTGTGGAAAAAAAAGTCGAACAAATTCATATGTTTGTCTGATATTGATGATAGTTTCACAATTTGAAGACAAAATAAAATTTGTTTCTTTTAACTGGTTTGAAAAATTTAATAAAACGTCGCGGCGGCGTTGGAAAAACGTTTTGATAAATCGATTTTGAAATTTACGGTTATATTAATTAAATACTCCGTAAAATTGAATTTCATCATTACTTTTGGATTCAATATTTTCTAAAATAGCAGTTGATTTATTAAATGACCATATTTCATTCGGTTTGTACTTTTTTTCAAACTAACGTGTTGTATTGGAAACACCCAAATATTCTATTATTGTAGTGTCACTAATGACATATGACCAAGTGATATATTTGACACTATTTTATAATAAAAGATTATTACTTTTCTTAACCTTAAACATGGTGGCAGCGGTGAAGCAAAATTGATCCATATAAAATCACAGAAAGGACAGAGAAAAATTGGTTAGAGATACCAAACTAAAACAAAAATCTAAGGAAAAATAATTTTAAAGGAAAAAATAAAAGGAAGATGAAGAAATTTAAATATTAAAATATTGTAATTACTTCTGTTTTAAGTGGAGTGAATGAATAAAATTCAATTAAAAAGTACAGGTGACCTCAACTCCAGAAATTATTGTGTTTCGCCCAAGGTATAACAGTGGGCTCTTCAGTCAGTCTGTTATACCCTACTAAGACACAAATTTTGGTCGATGTTTACCGACTCTTATAAAAACCACAGCAAAAAGATACTGCGAATATTATTATTCTAGGGGAATTTGTTTAAATTCGTGCACCAAGAAAATAAATACCCGTGGTCAGGTTTTTTATAATAAGAAGATGAAGAAATTTAAATATTAAAATATTGAAATTACTTCTGTTTTAAGTGGAGTGAATGAATAAAATTCAATTAAAAAGTACAAGTGACCTCAACTCCAGAAATTATTGTGTTTCGCCCAAGGTATAACAGTGGGCTCTTCAGTCAGTCTGTTATACCCTACTAAGACACAAATTTTGGTCGATGTTTACCGACTCTTATAAAAACCACAGCAAAAAGATACTGTGAATTTTATTATTCTAGGGGAATTTGTTTAAATTCGTGCACCTAGAAAATAAATACCCGTGGTCAGGTTTTTTATAATAAGAAGATGAAGAAATTTAAATATTAAAATATTGAAATTACTTCTGTTTTAAGTGGAGTGAATGAATAAAATTCAATTAAAAAGTACAAGTGACCTCAACTCCAGAAATTATTGTGTTTCGCCCAAGGTATAACAGTGGGCTCTTCAGTCAGTCTGTTATACCCTACTAAGACACAAATTTTGGTCGATGTTTACCGACTCTTATAAAAACCACAGCAAAAAGTTACTGTGAATTTTATTATTCTAGGGGAATTTGTTTAAATTCGTGCACCTAGAAAATAAATACCCGTGGTCAGGTTTTTTATAATAAGAAGATGAAGAAATTTAAATATTAAAATATTGAAATTACTTCTGTTTTAAGTGGAGTGAATGAATAAAATTCAATTTAAAAGTACAAGTGACCTCAACTCCAGAAATTATTGTGTTTCGCCCAAGGTATAACAGTGGGCTCTTCAGTCAGTCTGTTATACCCTACTAAGACACAAATTTTGGTCGATGTTTACCGACTCTTATAAAAACCACAGCAAAAAGATACTGTGAATTTTATTATTCTAGGGGAATTTGTTTAAATTCGTGCACCTAGAAAATAAATACCCGTGGTCAGGTTTTTTATAATAAGAAGATGAAGAAATTTAAATATTAAAATATTGAAATTACTTCTGTTTTAAGTGGAGTGAATGAATAAAATTCAATTAAAAAGTACAAGTGACCTCAACTCCAGAAATTATTGTGTTTGGCCCAAGGTATAACAGTGGGCTCTTCAGTCAGTCTGTTATACCCTACTAAGACACAAATTTTGGTCGATGTTTACCGACTCTTATAAAAACCACAGCAAAAAGATACTGTGAATTTTATTATTCTAGGGGAATTTGTTCACAGTATCTTTTTGCTGTGGTTTTTATAAGAGTCGGTAAACATCGACCAAAATTTGTGTCTTAGTAGGGTATAACAGACTGACTGAAGAGCCCACTGTTATACCTTGGGCGAAACACAATAATTTCTGGAGTTGAGGTCACTTGTACTTTTTAATTGAATTTTATTCATTCACTCCACTTAAAACAGAAGTAATTTCAATATTTTAATATTTAAATTTCTTCATCTTCTTATTATAAAAAACCTGACCACGGGTATTTATTTTCTAGGTGCACGAATTTAAACAAATTCCCCTAGAATAATAAAATTCACAGTATCTTTTTGCTGTGGTTTTTATAAGGGTCGGTAAACATCGACCAAAATTTGTGTCTTAGTAGGGTATAACAGACTGACTGAAGAGCCCACTGTTATACCTTGGGCGAAACACAATAATTTCTGGAGTTGAGGTCACTTGTACTTTTTAATTGAATTTTATTCATTCACTCCACTTAAAACAGAAGTAATTTCAATATTTTAATATTTAAAATTCTTCATCTTCTTATTATAAAAAACCTGACCACGGGTATTTATTTTCTAGGTGCACGAATTTAAACAAATTCCCCTAGAATAATAAAATTCACAGTATCTTTTTGCTGTGGTTTTTATAAGAGTCGGTAAACATCGACCAAAATTTGTGTCTTAGTAGGGTATAACAGACTGACTGAAGAGCCCACTGTTATACCTTGGGCGAAACACAATAATTTCTGGAGGTCACTTGTACTTTTTAATGGAAAAAATAAAAGGTAAATACCCTGAAAAAAATAAAACATCAGCATAATAAAACAAAACCTCTTAAACAACCGCATACAAAACGTGGTATGATTACACAAATAAAAAACTATGACCAACGAGGACGACAAGGTTACAAAAGGAAAAGGAATCTTCCCACACAAAGACCAAACACCAGGAACATCGAGTACACCAAGCATGCAATCGGCTCTTGCTGCTCCAGAGGAATTCTCGTTCGTTCCATCAGAATGGGAAAAGTGGATCCGACGATTTGAGCAATACCGAATGGGGGGAATCGATTGCACGAAAAAATCCAGGTAAACATTTTAATTTACTGTATGGGGGAAAAAGCAGCAGAAATTTTTGCATCGTTCACACCATTGCCTGACAATTATACTGCATGTGTCAAAAAAAATTTCGGGGATTTTTAACCGAAAGGAAATATTATTTATGAACGCGCGAAAAGAAAGCAAGGTGACGAAACAGCGGAGGAATTTATCACTGATCTACACGCACTCGCGAAGCACTGTGATTGGGGAAATTTGCAAGACGAGATGATTTTACTAACGTTGGTGGTGGGTATGAAAGATGAGAATCTAAGCGATAAGCTTCAGCTAGATCCAGCTCTTACCTTAGATAAAGCTATTATTTCACTTAGGCAGGTAGAAGAGTTTTATCGCCAGAAAAAAGACCTTCATCCCAAATCCGAATCATCTGTTTGCAAAGTTGATCGCTCTGTAGACCAAAAACGGAAAACTACTGATAGACAGAAGAGGGGATTCGACAAATCAAAACAACGAGTAGAACAACGAAAAGATAAGTGCATGCGATGCGGGTTTAAAGACACGAATACGACAAGTGTCCAGCGAAGACTAGTATTTTCAAGAAATGTAAAAAAAACGGTCATTATGCTAGAGTTTGTTAATCAAAGGGGGTGTTGGAGGTAAGGGAGGATGACATTCCTAGAAGAGAGCAAGAAGAATACTTCGTTGGGGCAGTGATGGATAAATGGTCTGTAGATTTATGACTCAATACAAAAAGCCTTGGTCAGCGGTGGAAGATATGGGAAAAATACACATTGGAAATCGGAAATAAAACTGTACGGAGTAGGGCAACAAATAAATATTTTGGGAAAAGCTAAGGTTAGTTTGAAATATAGGGAACAACTTGTAGAAGAGGAAGTGTTCATAACACAAGACACAAAAACACCATTGTTAGGAAAAAACGAAATTGAGAAACTGGGTTTGATAAAAAAATTATTTGAAGTTTCATCAAGGAACTGGTTGCATGAATTCAAGGATGTTTTCGAAGGCTTAGGGGCATTCAAGGGAGAATACAAAATCGAATTAAAGGAAAAGGAAGTACCGTTCCCTATATCTACACCAAGAATAATACCTGTGCATTTAAGGAAACAGGTGCGGGAGGAAATAAATAAGATGGAGAGGGAAGGTGTTATAGCTCCGGTTGAAAGTGCAACAGATTGGTATTCACCTATGGTTATCGTACCGAAGAAAAGTGGTATACGCATATGCGTGGATTTAAGCGAGCTAAACAAGATGGTTAAGAGACAGTTTCATCCGATTCCTGGTATAGATTACTCTTTGTCGCAATTAGCAGGGGCGAAGTTTTTTACAAAATTGGATGCCAACAGTGGGTTCTGGCAAATTGCCCTATCTAAAGAATCACAGGAACTAACGACTTTCTTAAAACTATTCGGACGATATAAATTTCTACGGCTGCCTTTTGGTATAACATCGGCACCAGAGTTCTTCCAAAAGAAAATGACACAACTCTTAGCTGGCATGCGGAATTGCATAGTGCACATGGACGATATCCTGGTATGGGGGAGACATTAAAGGATCATGATCTATGCGTAGAGGCAGTATTCAAAAAAATACGACAGGCGGGGCTGACACTTAGCAAAACAAAATCAGAGTTCAGAAAACAAAAAAATTAAGTATCTAGGGCATACTATCGTCGAGAGAGAGAGATAAGACTCGATGGTGAAAAAGTTAAGGCTATTTCCATGATGAAAGCTCCAACCTGCCCAACGGAAGTCCAAAGGTTCCTTGGAATGGTTAATTTTATAGGTAAATATATAACAAATAAGTCGATGATACTTGAACCTATCACAAGCCTCTTATCAAAAAAAAAAATGCTTTTCTTTGGGGACAAGCGCAAGAACAAGCATTTCAAAAAATAAAAGAACTCCTCATATCACCACCAAATCTTAAAATGTATAATCCCGAGAAGGAAACCATAGTGTCGTGCGATGCTTCCAAACTTGGATTAGGGGCCGCACTAATGCAGAGGTATGACGGTGATTTATATCCAGTTTCATTTATTTCAAGAACCTTGACGGACTCGGAAAAAAACTATGCGAATATAAAAAGAGAGGCTTTGGCGATACCTTGGGCATGCGAAAAATTAAGCAATTATCTTATAGGAAGACACTTTATTGTGGAAACTAACCATAAGCCACTACTTCAACTTCTTAAAACGAAAAGTCTGGATGACCTTTCGCCCCGGTTACAGCGAATACGTTTGAGAATAATGAGGTACGATTTCTCAATCACGTACATAAATCTTGTTGTTGCTGATCATCTATCCAGAACACCTATTAAAAACACTCCTGATTCACAGGAACTAGAAGAGGAAATAGATGCATACGTTCACACTCCTGATTCACAGGAACTAGAAGAGGAAATAGATGCATACGTTCACGGGATATCCTTGCAAAGCATATATACCAATGATGAAAACATAACAGATGTTATAAAAGCACAGACAGAAGATTCGGATTGTCTATTGCTGAGGAGTTTTATGAAAAATCAATGGCCAGATGGGAAAAAAAATTACTTTGGACATTAAGCCCTATCACTCAGTGAAGGATGAGATTTCAGCTGTCGATGGCTTACTTTTGCAAAGAAACAGGATGATAATACCGAAGAGTCTAAGAAGTATGATGCTTGCCAAGTTACACATAGGACATTTGGGGATAACCAAAACAAGAATGCGGACTCAGATGACCATGTGTTGGCCGGGGATCTCAAGGGAGATCGAGGAAAAAATTAAACACTGCCCAGGTTGTATTCAGCATTCAAAAAATAAACATGAACCGCTTCTAGCAGCTAAGTTTCCAGATTATCCTTGGCAAAAAGGTGAGAATAGATTTATTTAAATTCAAAGACAAATGGTATGTGGTTGTAATACACTGTTTTTCGCGTTATATTGAAGTAGAGATTTTGGAACGGCTGCGTATGGTAGACATCATAAAATTTTGTAAGAAAACTTTTTGTCGTCACGGTATTCCTATATTTATTTACACGGACAGTGGTACACAATTTCAGAACTTGAGCTCATCGGGTTTTCGAAAGTTTGCTAAAGAGTGGTCATTTAAAATTATTACCAGTAGCCCACAATACCATCAAGCTAACGGTGCTGCAGAGGCTGCAGTAAAAATTGCAAAAAATTTACTGAAAAAAACTTAGACTTCGAGCTGGCGTTGTTGGTATACAGAAATATGCCAATTTCAAATGGCTTCAGTCCAGCAGAATTGTGTTTTGGGAGAAGAATACGGGACAACCTGCCTAATATTAATCTGCAGGTAAAACCAAATCTACAAAGTCTAAAGAGTAGGGAAGCTGCATATAGGAGTAGCTATAAAGAAAACTATGATAAGTCTCATGGCGTCAAAAAGCTTAGCGAATTGAAACCAGGAGATCTAGTGTGGATAACTGACCTTAGACGACATGGGAAGATTAAAAGAAAAAAACAGTGCAGATCATATGAAATTGAAACTAACAAACGATTTCACCTTATTAAAGCTTCTTATTTAGATTCGTTGCAGCCAAATTTGAATAACACCAATGAGATACTAGATGCTGATCGAAGTGGAACTTCAAGGACAACTGAAAGATTCGACCGGAAACGCTGTACTGATAACCCAAACCGGAGACGACCCTCAGGTGAAGCTTTGATTACAAGATCCGGACAACGAGTCTACGGGTTCATATGATTGAAAAAAAGACATATTTTGAATTTATTTTTGTAAATTATTAACATGAAATATTTTTAATTAAATTACGAATTTTGGATATATGAATATGATTTTGAAAAAAAACTTAATTGTAAATTTGTGAACAATTGATATGGAACATTTTAAATTAAATTATTGAAGTACTATTATATTAATTTTGAACAAAGTAGATATTAAAGTTTAATATCTAGAAGAGGATGTTGTATTGCGACACCCAAATATTCTATTATTGTAATGTCACTAATGACATATGACCATGTGCTATATTTGACACTATTTTATAATAAAAGATTATTACTTTTCTTAACCTTAAACAATGAAGGCTTTCACAAAAAATCCCATAAATCCTTGAAAACGTCTTGTAGGAAATTAATTCAAGTTTTCAATTTCCATTTGTTAAGTCACCATATTAGGTTGCTAAGATATTGATGAACAAAACAAAAAGACTGTTTTCTCATTTAAAATCAAATTTCTGGCCGAGTTCTTGGACCAGAAGGAAATTAGTCAAATAAAAAATTTGAGTTCATAAGCTAACTATGATTAATATATTATAGTTCAACAACATATGGTCCTGATTATTTAATTTCGCCCTAAGCTTAATAATTCAGCCTGGTAATGGTTAAATTTCGACAAAACTGCTGTTTTTAATGAACTTCAAAAATTGTGTATGTTATCCGAAAAATTTTCATTAGTGGATATTTTTCAGTAAAGCAAGTGTTTTTTTACCACGAAGTAAAATAATATAATATGTCATGTTCGCCAAGGGCCATGTATGGTTTTGAATACGACTCTGACTTTTACTGATGAAAAGATGAAACGGCCAGAATCAAGAGCATCCATTATTTCACAGAAATTAGTAAATTCCTAGAGTAATTATTATGAAACCCTACTAAAAAGTAAATGTGTGCTCGTGTCTTCTTTTATCAGCAAACTGGAAAACGAATCTGCATTTTTCTTTCTCGAGCCATCTCTACACAAATGTACATATGTATAGGTTAGGTAAAGCCGAATTTTTTCATCGCTACATATCCTTTTTTTTCGTTGTTGTCGCATTAAATCATTAATTATACCATGTTAATATGCAAGTAAATTAAATTGCAAACAAGGATATCATCGTGTCGGCAGTACAAATACACATGCATATAAACACAAATACACCCACAATGAAGCCCGTTCTATTCTAGGAAAAACAAAATTAGCGAGAATGCGTGTAGGATTGGATTAGAAGTTGTATGCCGTTGTAATTATTCGGATACAAACTGAATTTGTTTATACAACAAAAACATCCAATGGAAAAGCTTTATGGATATAGAATCTGGCTATACACGCTAGAGGAGGAATTAATTCGCTTTGGCACCATCCCCATGATGGCAAGGCGCATCACGGGCACAGCGGCGCTAACTATAAAATGGAAATCATTTGAGTTCGCATTTGAATCAATCGATGAGGATAGGGACGGGATGGATTATATGTGGACATAAACCTGTGGTTTTATCTGCTAATAGGTTTAAAACAATACAATGGTAGAAAAAAAGAAACAAAACAAAAAAGGCTCTCTTTAGAGTCGGAAAGGAATAGGATGATATACCATTTGTCTCGCCATCTGGAAATAAATGTTACACATATGGGATTAAATACATATACATATCTGTGGAAAAGTGTGGTATCACCACACTTTGTTTAACCAAGTTTGAGACAACTCAATATGTGACTTGAACTTACAAGAGAAGCTGTATTGTATTCATTATGGATGTAGTGATGACCATTTGCATTTGTTCGAAATACTATATCCGACTGAATTGGTAGGTAATTTGTAGTTTCATCTTGCAGTGGTCACTATAAGACATTGGTCTACTCAGCAACATGTATAGTTGGCCTTGTTCAATGATTCAGATCTGTTGCAATTTAATGTGGTTTGGTTATGTGCTTTCTTCAGCCCTACTTTATACAGATAGAAGAATACATTATAAATGTATGTATAGCAAATGATATTTTGATTACCTACTCGGTATACATCAATACTCATGAGTGGCCTTAGCGATTTGTATTACGCTGATGATGTTTGTCCTGCTGCAGTTGGCTCACCGACAAGAAGCACCCTGTTTATGACATATCTAACAAGAAGAGGAAGCCACCTCATATTATATTAGAGAGAATAATTTGTGTAGTTTAAGGATGAACAATTGCCCAACGAACGACAATTGCTATCTCAAAACCAACAACGACAACAATGACGACGCCAAATTCCTTTATAATGCTGCCCGAAAAGGAGAAAGGCAATACCATCATCATACCCTACCACCATCATAAACATTATGTAGGTACTACATATATCCTACCGCAGTCCCAAACCCATCAAAATCTCAACCAGACCTTTGGACCTGCTTCATGATGGACGAAATGTGTATTTTCTTTGGTTAAATGTGTACAAATCTGGCAGAAAACATGCAAATGACTGTTCTTGAATAAATAAGATGAAAAGTGCATGAATGCTCATTTGTGCCCAGTTTTGAAAGCTATCAATTATTTGACTGGTGTTGATGGTACAGCTGCACATATTTACAATTTACAGAGCACAGTATGTAATAGAAGAGCGTGTACGCTTTTAGAGAAGCTGTTTTTTTTTATATTTAGCGCGCACTAAAGGTGTTGTGACTACCTTTATAATAATTGTTAATTTATGTCTTTTTCTGTAAAAATAATATTTAGTTTTTTGTAATAAAAGACGCGTATCATTTTATGGATGTGACTCAAGTGAAGTAAGATGCGCTTGTGTCGTTTATTTTTAAAATAAAGCATTGCCATCAAGTATTCATAAGGTATGTTCCACAACATCCTTCTTCTTTTGAAATTAATAAACATTCTTTATGTATTTAAAAAAAGAGAATAAAACTATTAATTCATTGTAATAACATTAATTCATTTTGTTTATGCAATCAAATTAATATCAAAATTTATGTTCTTAAAAAGAAAACTAGTTTAATCTTTACGTTGTTCGATTTAACAATAACTTCATATAGTTATAAATATTTGTTCAAAACTTTATATAATTTCAAAAAATAACATACTTATTTTTATAATGTAAGATTAATACAAAATATTTTAAATTATAGTTAGTGGATTTCTGTAATCGTTACAAATTTAATTAGAAATTAAATCATTTACAGTGTATAGTGATTAGAATTCATTATACTTGAAATTTATAACATTAATACTTTTTTATTAATAAATTGATATTTTCGAAAGTATCTAAGTGTAATCCAGGTGTAATTAGTTCGATAATTCAAAATTATACAATTCAAAATCTTTGTACCTACTCGGCAATACTTTTCTTCTTTGATTTCTTCTTGAAGTAGTTTCTGGAGTGACAGATGCATCAGCTGTTTGCTCTGGTTCTTGATTTGTCGATGTTGTTGTTGATGAAGTTAAATCATTTTTATCTAATCTGCTTACCTCAGAGTTTTCTGTCGATATTATTTCTCCGTTTCGATGTCGCGTTGCTTCATTTCGTTTATAGCTGTTGTTTTTTTCGTTTTCATTGTTGTCGCTCACTATCTCAGGAATTTGTATGTCGATTTGTTTAGAAGTTTTAGAAGTACTCGGTCTCGTTTCGTTTGGATTTGTGATTTCCTTAGCTTCATTTCGTGGCTTAATGTGGATATTATTTCTTCGATATTGCGTGCTATTATTTTCCACAATGCTTGATCGTGATGAAAGATTTTGGACCATTCGTCCTGGTGTCCAGTTTGAGTTGGTTTCTGGCTGTTTTTGAAAGTAAACATCTCGTCCAGTTTCAATTAGTGGCAATGGTCTGGTTGCTCGGTCAAAATAGTGTTTCATCTTCACACGCTTCTCTGAAATTTTAGCTGGAATATCTTTTTGTACTTCTGGTATAAGATTAGATTTGACTGTTGGAATTGAGGACCTTAATCTTCTTGAAAATAGTCTTTGCGCTGGACTTGGTAAATCTGCTTTTGATGTGTTACGATGCTCACATAGTGCTTTCCAAAAGTCTTCGTTTGATTTGATGCTGCGCTTGTAGATCTTTTTTATAATTTTCACAGCCGACTCTGCCTTTCCATTTGCTTGGTGGTGATATGGTGATGACATAGAAAGCTTGAAGTTCCAATCTTTCGCAAATTGTTGAAACTCTCGGCTGGTAAATTGTGCTCCGCAGTCTGATACGACTATTTTCGGTATACCGTGTCTGCTGAAATTCCTTTTACAACAATTTATGATGTTTGTTGCTGTCATAGAATGAAGAAAATCAACTTCAATATAGTCCGAATAGTAGTGCACGGTTACCAACAGGTTGTGTTTCTTTTGAGGTTGTCCTTGAACTTCGCAAATGTCGATTGCTACTCTCTCGAATGGCAATTTCGGAATTTCTGTTGTTTGTAATGGTTGTTTCTGTTGGTTGCTTGCATTTTCAGCACATGTTTCACATAAGGAAATCTCTTGCTTGATTTGATCGTTTATTCCGGGCCAAAACACTGTATCTCTGGCTCTTCTGTAGCATTGTTCTCTTCCAGGATGTCCTATATGAATTTGCTTAATCGTTTCTTTCCGTAAACTTGTAGGAATTATGATTCGATTCCTTTTCATTAAAATTCCTCTTTGAGAAATTATTTCGTCCTTAAAGCTCCAGTACGGCAAAAGTTCTATCGGCAAATCGTTCTTATTTTCTGGCCATCCGCGAATGCAAATTTCTCTAAGCATATTAAGTGTTTTGTCGTTGGCTGATTTTACTCGAATCTCTTCAATCTGCATGTCGTCAAGGTCAATCTCTGTTGTGATGTCGATTTCTGAAATCTCATGGAAAATCTTCTCTATCTCGTAGACTTCTTCTTCGTAAACAGCTTTTTCAGGAGAGTTTTTTGTGAAATCCACGTACCTTGATAAGAGATCTGCAATATACATGCGTTTGCCTTCAACATAATTGAGAGTGATGTGATATCGTTGTAAACTTAAAAGCATTCTCTGTATTCTTCGTGATGCTTTCATCAAGTCCTTATTGAAAATCGTAAGAAGTGGCTTGTGATCGGTTTGCACAATAACTTCTTCTTTGCCGCAGATATATTTGTCGAATCGTTTGCAGGCAAATAGAATCGCCAAACATTCTTTTTCGATTTGCGCATATCGTTGTTCGGAGAAGGTCAATGCTCTTGATGCGTACAAGACCGGTTGTCCTTCCTGCATAAGAGTTGCTCCTAATCCAGTTCCACTGGCGTCGCATTGGACTGTGACTGGTTTTGTCGAGTCGTAGAATTTTAATACAGGTTGATTGGTGACAAGTTGTTTGATTAGATTGAATGATTCCTCTTGCTGCTTTGTCCAGATGAATTCAGCTTCGCTTCTGGAGATTCTGCGTATAGGTTCCATAACTGTTGACAGCTTGGGTAGGAATTTTGCCAAGTATACACAAAATCCTATCAAACTTTGGGCTTCTGTTGTATTTTGTGGTGCTTTTAGGTTTAAAATTGATTCGATTTTAGCAGGATCCGCTTTTAAACCGCTGGTCGTAAGTAAATGTCCATAAAACGGGACGCTGTCTAGTTTTATTTTCGCTTTGGATATATTCAGCTTAAAGTTCATCTCTCTGCATCGCTTGAGTAAATTATCCAAGTTCTTGTCATTATCTCTTTCAGCTTCTTCTATTGTATCTCCGCTGCCTATTACTAGAATATCATCCATGATTTCTTCGATGCCATCTAAGCCGTGCAGGACTTCCTTCTGCTTTTTCTCATAGATTTCAGTTGCTGGTGAAATTCCAAATGGCATTCTTACCCATCTGTACCGTCCAAATGGTGTCCAGAATGTTGTCAGCTTTTTTGATTTTTCATCTAGTTGACACTGCCAATAACCATTTTTCGCATCAAGGGTTGAGAATACTTTGGCTTTCGATAGATGAGGCAAGATTTCTTCCATTGTTGTTGATTGATTGTGTTCACGTTTGAGAGCTAGGTTGAGATAGTATGGATTTAGGCAAATTCGAAGCTTGGATTTTCTTTTGACAAGAATGATGTTCGAGATCCATTCTGAAGGTTCATTTACACGTTCTATAATGCCTCTTTTCTCCAGATCTTTCAACTCTATCTTCAATTGTTCTTTAAAGAGTACTGGAATACGCCTTGGTGTTTGCTGAACTGGTTTTACATTTGGGTCTACAGTAAGCGTAACTTCTCCTGGCATTTTTCCATCCCCTTCGAACACGTCTTTGTACTTTTCAAGTATTTGTGTTTTGTATTCTTGTTTAGAGGCTTTCTCTTTGGTCTGAACTGTGCCAATTTTTTGTATCTTGACCAGATTTAATACGCTGCACGTGTTTGCTGATAGTTAAGGCTGCTGCTCAAATGCGACTATTTGGAACAATAATTTCAATATTTTTCCTTCGTGTTCGCATTTAAGGCCTGCTGCTCCAATGGGCTCTATTACGTTTCCACCAAAGGATTTGAGTCTTACGTTTGTTGTTTTCAGCTTCGGATTTTTGTTGCCGGTAATTTGTTGCAAGTCAGTTAATCCCATAACATTGATTGATGCTCCTGTATCTAGCTGACAGATCTTGTATAACTTGCTGTTGTTGATGAGGAAGCATAGTTTGGCTGTAACTTTACTTTTTCTTTCGCTAGTTTCGTGCACAGTTGTTATGTATTCTAATGATGAGTTGTCAGACGAATCTTCTTGAGTTGTAAGGACTCTTTCGCTTCTCTGTCGCTTTTCTTTTTTTCTTTTTGCTGGCTCTGATTTCTCTACAATAGTCTTACACATTTTCTTAAAGTGGTTCATTTTACCACACGCTGAACATTTTTCGCCAAATGCAGGACAAACGTTTTTGTTTTGCAAGTGGGTGCCTCCGCAGTAAAAGCATTTCTTGAGCATTTTTTTTGTTCTGACGTTTTTGTGAGAAATTTTGCTAACAGCGATTTCTTGAGTGGCTTGTACTATGCGATCGAGGTGCATGTCTGTTGTTGCTGGTTGCTTGCAAAGATTAATAGCAGCACTCAAAGTTAAATCTTTTATGTCTAGCATCTTTCGTCGCAGACGCTTGTCTTTGATGCCTACCACAATCCGGTCTCTGACAAATTCGTTTTCAAGACTACCATATTCACAGGTTCTTACGAGCTCTCGTAGACGGAAAATATAGTCTTCGATTGATTCTTCGTCATTTTGGGATGCTGTGTTAAAAATGTATCGTTCGAAAATCGTGTTTGTTAGAGGCTTCAGGTGCGCTTCGATTGCATCGCAGATACCTTTCGTTGTCGCTTTTTCTGCTTCAGTAAGCGGCAATGTATTGAAAAGATGCACCCCTTCAGCTCCGATACAAGTGAGAAGGCTGGCTACTCGCACTTTGTGGGTTTTTACATCTAATGCAGTGGCGATTTCGTAATTTTCATATGCTGCTCTGAATTTTTTAAATTCTTCCAATTTACCTTGGTTGCCCCAACATATTGGTGATGGTGTTGGAAGCGCCATTTTGTTCTTTTAGTTTTCTTATTGTGTGCTTTCTAATCAAATGTATAAAATAAAAATGTACCTACCGTACAATTGTTTATTTGCTTTTTATTTTATTGTTACACCCTTGCTTTTTTTTTTTTTTTTTTCTTTTTAGTTTTCCGCTGCCACCATGTTAATTTATGTCTTTTTCTGTAAAAATAATATTTAGTTTTTTGTAATAAAAGACGCGTATCATTTTATGGATGTGACTCAAGTGAAGTAAGATGCGCTTTATTTTTAAAATAAAGCATTGCCATCAAGTATTCATAAGGTATGTTCCACAACAATAATATACACATCACGAGCGATTAGGAATTTTAAAGTGTGTAATGAGAGTTGGGATGAGGTAGTGATTCCCATAGTAGGCAGCTCTGGCACATTTTTCAACCCTTAGCTCAGTTCATCTAATTGGGGAGGGTAATTGCTGCTACTAATTCCTACTCACTCAAATATCTCGTGCCAGAAATAAATGAAAAAAAACACAGAAAGAATAATGAATTCGATAAACCCAAAATTCAAATTACATAACAGATGTTATGTCCGTATTTATAGTTTTCATGAAAAAAAACTATGTGGCAACCCTTATCCTATAGTGAGACATTGTTGCCCCACCTCCTGGCTACGCTCTTGCCTTATTTTGAGTATAGCCCCAAATATCCATCCTTGAGGTAAACCTTACACACCTTCACTACCATTTCCCCATTTTACCAATTTTAATTCATCATCTTAATGAAATATTAGTTCAGATAACAATTTAACAGTTTATTTAAGAGTAATGCTTAAAACAAAAATTATTAATTTATATTAAAAATCTAAATCAAACTAAAATCAAAAGTATGAATAATTGAAAATGTAAAATAGATATATTCAACACGACAAACAAAACAGAGAAAAGTTAAATTTAAAAATTTGATGCCGTTCGTATCTTCTGATATAAAAAAAAATCAATATTTGATGAAAGAATGGTAACACAAAAATTAAAAGATAAAAATTAAAATTAAAGTTTTAATAACTTAAAGAAAAACAACTAAATGCAAGTTTATAGAACTAACAAAAAAAGGAGTGCAAGAGGACTCTTTTATTTAT
Organism: Melangyna quadrimaculata; assembly: GCA_949320155.1. Lineage (NCBI taxonomy): Eukaryota > Metazoa > Arthropoda > Insecta > Diptera > Syrphidae > Melangyna > Melangyna quadrimaculata. The sequence continues at coordinate 109,406,019 of OX439483.1, forward strand.
GTGATGTATTATCACAATAACAATATCTTCTATGACAGATGATTTACCAAAAATGAAACAACAATTTACTCACGGTTGCCCAGTCAGTGATCCTACGATGTGCGCACATTGAAACAATCTCGATGACTTGTTCCTTTAATTTTTTTTTAATTAATTAAAGTTCTTAAAAATTCGCCTTTGCAAACACTTTTTTACGTTAACTGAATTTTACCACTATTGAAATAAGTAGGTAAGGAATAATAAGATAAATTTACCATCTAACCAAGGTTTTCTTTTCAAATTAAACTTTCAAAACACAAAACAAAAAAAAAAAAACAAATTAATGAATTGAAACAAAATTAACACTAAACAAAACTAAACACTGTCTTGAGATCTTGAATTGTCTTTCTTTTCGATGAACAACCAAAGAATTCTTTAGGGTGTTATCCAGGTATGGGTACCAAACAAAAATTGAAATCGGAAAACTCCACAATTTTCTTCTTGAGATTTTAGAGTCCCAATATGGACAATCGGATTCGAATCTCGAAAGGAGTAAATTCCGGAGAGCACACAAAACGTTCAGAGAGGATTTTTGTTCATTTTGTCGGATTGGACAAGAAACGCTAGGTCACATGCATCAGCTTTCAGAATTAGCCAAGAAATAGTGGGATCTGATGTGTAGCACGAGCTGATGTGTAAATTCTCTTTTATGAACAGGATTCTGGGAGCGACTTCGTTTGAACTATTTATGAAACCTCTATTAAAATAAAAACAAATTAAAAAAATCTACAAAAGAAACATTTAAATGAATGTGTTACCTCTTCGCCTTGCAAATGAAGACATGGAACAAAACTATAAGTTAATTATCCAACAAAGAAACTTTGGTCTGGAAAAACTTTATATGTAGTTTATAGCTTGGCAAATATGATTCGAATGAATAATTTAATAGTCAATTTTCATCAAAGGATACATATCTGCATGCGTGACCATCTGTGTGCCAAATAAAGAAAAATAAGGTTGTCGCTTCAGTCCACTGGTGCACTGAAGTGCACAAAGACTGCTGTATTTCTAGGATATGTCTGTCACAATCACAATGGTCACCCTTCAGATATGATATTATACCTGACAAAATGGATTGGTTCACTCGCTCAGATGCGTTGGATTGTGGTGAATACAACGCTGTCCTTAAATGACGAATGCCTAAATTTTTCATAAATTGACTAAACTGAGTTGAAACAAATTGTTTGCCGTTATCTGAGTGTATATACTCAGGAACACCAAAGATATTAAAAACGTTCTGTTCTAAAAAGTTAATTACATTCTGGCTATTCGCTTTTGGAATCTGATTTAACAAAACGAACTTTGTTAAATGGTCAACCAAAACAAAAAGATATAAGTTTCCTTCTTTGGAACAAATGTAAGGACCCAAAAAATCAATATAAACCTTTTGAAATGGTCTTTCAAAAGATGCCAAGGTTGTCATTGGAGGCTTTATTGTTTTATTCATGCGCTTACTTTCCTTACAAACATGACATTGACTTATGAAACTTTTAACATCTCTTGCTAATTTTGGCGAAAAAATAAAAATGCCTTAGTCTGTCAATGGTTTTCGCGATTCCACCATGAGCACAATTCGGAGCTGAGTGTGCTACAGACACAAGTTCTTTTGTCAAACCAGATGGAATCCAAAGACGCGACTGGAGGTCAGTTTTGTCTTCGTTTAAATCAGACGAAAAGAATCGTTTGAAAACCAAACCATCACATTCTTTGAGGTCAGGATATTTGTCTGGTTCGTCTCTTAGTGTTTTTAAAACTTTTGTGTACTCTTCACATTTGAAATGTTCTGAACTCAGATCTATTGAAATGTTTGAATTTGTACCAATGTCAATGGATTCAACAAAAGCACGTGACAGCGCGTCAGGCACAATATTGGCTGAACCTTTCCGATGAACGATATCAAAATCAAAGGCTTGAAGTTTGAACGACCATTTAGCCAATCTACCACTCAAGTCTTTCACATTCATTAACCATTTCAGACTGGAATGGTCAGTAATTATTGTGAAATGGAAACCTTCAACGTACGGCCGGAATTTTTTAACAGCTAAAACGGCTGCTAAACATTCTTTTTCCGTCACGCTGTAGTTTGTCTCGCTCGAGTTTAACTTGTAGAAAGCTATAGGTTTTTCTTGTTCTTCATCATCTACTTGGAATAAAACCGCACCCACACCTTGATTTGAAGCGTCACATTGTATAGTGAACGGTCTAGAAAAATCGGGATTGTTCAATATGGGTGCCGAACAGAAAGCCGATTTTAACTTTTCAAATGACGATATCGCTTCAGGTGTCATCTCAAACTTACCTTTACTCTTTTTAAGCATGTCAGTTAATGGGGCTGCTAGATCAGCAAAATTTTTTATAAATCTGCGGTACCATCCGCACAAACCCAAGAAGCTACGAGTTTGTTTGACTGTTTTTGGCTGAGGAAAATTACTAACTGCGTTAACTTTATCTGGATCTGGCATAAGGTGACCATGTCCAACTATGTGACCTAAAAACTTAAGTTCTCTGTAGCAAAACTTTGATTTTTCAATGTTAGCTGTTAAAATCTGGAGAAACCATGAGAAGGTCGTCAACATAGACGAAAACAAACTCTCGGAAAGCTTGAGGAATAACGCTGCTCATTATCTTTTTCGTGGTTTATGTTGCGGTTTTCCAGGCACAGCAAAAGCAGTCTTTTCTCGCGATTCCTTGTCGAGGGGAATTTGCCAAAAGGCATCCTTTAGATCCACGCTCGAGATAAAATGCGTATCTCCAAGGCGGCTTTACATACCTTCTATATGAGGAAACGGACTAGCATTTTTCTTGGTGTGTGCATTCACTTTGCGGAAGTCAATACAAAGCCGGTTCTTCCCAGGCTTCTTTACCAGAACGACTGGTGAACTCCAGGGAATTTGACTTTCTTCTATCACACCTAACTCTAACATCCGGTCTAATTCATCATAAATAAGGTTCTGTATGATTGGTGATACCGGGTAGTGCCGTTGCTTTATTGGCTCTGTGTCACCTGTATCAATCACATGGACACCTACCGTCATTCTACCCAATCCCAACTTAGAAAAAGATGGAAATTTCTCAATAGCAGTTGTAAGAGCGCATTGTTTGTCTTCGCATAAGTCATGTTTGGGTGATGATAACGTTGCGTCATCATGTATAAGTTCTGGAACTAGATGTGGGGCCACTTGAAATAAATGCCAAAAATCAATTCCTAAATATAAAGGTTGTGTCAGTGAAGGAACGAGATAAAAGTCAACAGCGTTGGTAAGATTGTTGTAAGTTACTGGAACTTTAATTCTACCAATAATTTTTTGATTCCTGCCATCGGCAGTTTTCAAATCCGAAACAAACTTAACAACTGGAAGTTTGTTACGTTCAATAAATGCTAAGCAATCTTTTCCTAGACACGAAACGGATGCACCACTGTCAAGAAGGCCATTAATGCTTTCTCCCCCTATCTGGACAAGAGCATACGGTCTAGGATCAGTATTGTCAGATATGCAAGATAAATCGATGAAGTCGTGATAGATTTGTCTCTTTTGTTTTCGCTTGTGGGATCCATTCGAGTTTTCCCTCAAGGGAAAACAATTTGTTACGTAACGGGTTGTACCTTTTAAGTCTTTCCTCATAACATAAAATTTGTCTTTTTACTACAGGACTATTTTTCAAATCAGGTGGGTTAGTTTAATCTGTTGTGTGGTCAAAATCCGTTTTGGACAGAAGACGAATTTGGTTGTCAGTATTCGTACTGGCATCCCGGGTTCGTTTGGGTTGAGCGAGATTCCCCGGTAGACTTCGCGCTCCGTTTCCAGTTTTCCGAATTCGGATTGCATTTAACACATTGGGGAGTTGTCACATTGTCTAAACCACATCTATAGCAAAACAATCTTCGAACTGGAGATAACTTCGCAATTAATCTCTTGAATATTTCTCGAACTGAGTTGGCTAGGTCGAATGCGAGTAGATTCTCTACTTTTTAACATCTTTTCTGCCTTACAACATTCTTCGCGGAGATGCTCCATTGAAAACAAAGACATTGGATATATGTATGGCATAAGGCGAAAATTAATGTTTTCTTTGACGAATTTAATCAAATCATGATCGCGTATTGGTTCTCTTAGCTGGTTTCTTAAGTCCAAAATTGAATTATAGAAATCATCAAATGGTTTATTAGGGAGTTGACGACGTTCCATAATTTGCTTAACAATTTAACAATTTCAAAATCCGATTCATGACTTCGAAAATGTTGTAGCAATACGATTTTGAGATTTTCCCACTCTAAACAAGGACTACCGCGACGGAACCGCCAGAACCAATTTTCTGCAGTCCCAGTCAACAACATGTGAAAGTTTCTAATGACTTCATGCCATTGCATTCGATTACTTTCTTTGAGAATTTCCACTTTAAAAATCAAATCTTCCAAGATGAAGGAAGATGACTTGGATGTCCCTTCAAAGCGAAATCCCCAGTGGTCAAGTTCAAGGTTTCGAATTTGTGTATTTGTAGTATTATCATATTGTATATGTAACGTTTCGAGCATGTTTATGCTCTTCATCAGGCCTTTTATTAATAAAAATACAAAAGTAATACATACATACATTAATATAAATATAAAAAAAAATATATTATATATGACGTCAAGTAACTTACAAACAATATTCAGGAATTTAAGTAAAGAAAAGAGAATCACTCATTATTCACTAAAATCTCAAGCAACAAAATCTATTACAAGTTTTTTGTGCAGCCCCGCTATTCAAATCCGATCTATGACCAGACAGACGATTTTTAAGTTTTTGCTTGGATGTACCTATATAGACCGATGAGCATTTCGTCTCTTTCCCACCCAAGCAATTGATCTTGTAAACAATGTTGGCTTTCTCCAGCTTATCCACTTTCCCTTTGATGTTAGTGAAAAGCTTGTCTTTCAGGGGTTTGCAGACTTAAAAGCTATTTTTGTCTTCGTCTTGTCTCTTATAGGTGCGGTGCTGATACGGTTGGGGAGGTGGGGAATGAAAAGTGCACTCTTGTAAACAGTAGCATTTTGGGCATCAAGTTTATTTTCTTTTTCCGTTTGCTGGTCGTTTTTTATGAGCTTGTTGACAATGATGGGAGGAAAGGAATTGAAGAACAGGGTGTTCCGGATAATATTCATATTCTTCTGGTGGAAGGAAACATCGCTATTGTCGAGAACCCGATTGACAAAGCTTTGTGCCGTGTTAATAATTATTGATTTGGGTTGTTTGGAGTGAAAATTAATAAGACGACCTGAAGCAGTAGGTTTTTTATACCAATCTAAAATCAATTTCGCCTCAAGACTTTCACATCCAGATATAGAAGTTCGCCATTTGATTCCATTTCGACCGTGAATTTTATTTTATTATTGAAAGAGTTCAATGCATTAAGTGTTTTTTGTACTTCTTGGGATTTAATCACAACAAACAGGGCGTCTACATATTTGGTTATGATCTTGGGTTTATAATCCAATTTACCCAAGACATCTTCTAGCAAAGTTTCCATTACCAAAAGAAGCTGGACTGCCCATAGGTATACCTTGTTTTTGTTGGTAAATGGTACCTGCACACTCTAGATAACTGTTGTCAATGACACAAAATCTCAATAATTCCATACACTTCCCTTTTTTGATATTGGTATATTCTTTTATCTTATCCCAGTTCATCGTTATGATATCAAGAGCTAACACGATTGGTATGCTGGTAAACAAGGAAACCACATCAAATGAAACCAATATTTCTTCATTTTCCAATCGGATAGGTGTAACTTTTTCTATGAACTCTTTTGAATTCTTCACATTAAATTTTGAATTGTGTGTCAAATTCTGAAGAATTTTCACGACAAACTTTGAAAGCTCATAGCAAGGGACGTTCGTGAAAGCACAAATAGGTCTTAAAGGTATGTTTTCCTTATGGATTTTCGGCAAACCATATATTTTTGGGCTGCTAGCAATGTAAGTAGTCATCCTTTTCTTTTCAAATTCGGAAATATGACCTTCTTTAAACAAATATTTAACAAAATCATTGTTCGCAGTTTGCAACGTTGTTGTTGGGTTGTTTCTTAAAACCCTGTATACGTTCCTGTCGGTCATAAGTTCCTGCATTTTATTGTTGTAATCGGTTTTATACATAGCCACTGATTTCCTTTATCAGCTGCGACAATATAGACATCTTTATGTTTTCTAAGGAAAATTTTGGTTGTACTATAAATTTTGTTTAAGAATTTGTCTAACGGAGGAATATATGTTGATCTTAAATGGTTTTGTACAATTTCTGTAAAATTAGATCGAGCTATCTCCTGGTCACCCTGTTCCAAAGTTTTAACCAACTCTTCTCCATCAGTGATAATTTTGAAGAGTGGAAGTTCACCTTTCTTTGTTGGCAGAGTGAATTTTGGCCCTAATGACAGAAGCCATTTGACATCCGGCGGGAACTCTACAGCAGTATTGTTAACAAACCATTTGTCATGAAATTCTTTATTCATCGTTTGTTTTAGATTGTCCTTTAAGCGTTCAAGTTTCTTTAAATGTTTGTTTTTTATTCTCTCATTGACATTATGCAAACGGAAAAAAAAAATAAACTTGATGCCCAAAATGCTACTGTTTACAAGAGTGCACTTTTCATTCCCCACCTCTCCAACCGTATCAGCACCGCACCTATAAGAGACAAGACGAAGACAAAAATAGCTTTCAAGTCTGCAAATCCCCTGAAAGACAAGCTTTTCACTAACATCAAAGGGAAAGTGGATAAGATGCAGAAAGCCAACATTGTTTACAAGATCAATTGCTTGGGTGGGAAAGAGACGAAATGCTCATCGGTTTATATAGGTACATCCAAGCAAAAACTTAAAAATCGTCTGTTTGGTCATAGATTGGAATTGAATAGCGGGGCTGCACAAAAAACTGCACTAGCTGCACACAAACCAGATTTGGATAATGTGGAGATTTTGCAAACAGAGCAACATTATTTGAAAAGAATGTTGCTGGAGATGCTACATATCATTAACAACAACAATGCTGTCAACTGAAGATCGGACTGCGAAAAGCTCAGCAGTGCATACAGCCAACTGATTAAGCGACCAACAACACACAGTAGGTTAAAGAATAGGTGATGGTGAAGAGAAATGGACGTTTCTTTCTTGTCTACCTGTAAATTTGAATTCAAATTTAAATAATTGTTTAAACTCATTAATCAATTTGTGTATTTGTAATAGATTTTGTTGCTTGAGATTTTAGTGCATAATGAGTGATTCTCTTTTCTTTACTTAAATTCCTGAATATTGTTTGTAAGTTACTTGACGTCATATACAATATATTTTTTTTTTTATATTTATATTAATGTATGTATGTATTACTTTTGTATTTTTATTAATAAAAGGCCTGATGAAGAGCATAAACATGCTCGAAACGTTGCAAATTAAATAAGAACATCTTTAATTATTGACCTACAGCCCACTAAAAGTAACATATATATCTTTAACGATAAAAGGTCACAAAAATTATATAATTTATTGTTCATTGGTAAGGTTTCTTTTATTAAAACGTGAAAGATTATTACTTGGCCTTGCATTATTATTTCTAGAGTTATTTTTAACTGAAGAATTTTTGAAAGAAGTACTTAAGGACTTTTCAATATTTTCTATAATACTTTCATTCAATGACGTTAATAGGCTTGAATGAAATTTATCTAAGTTTTATTTTACTAAAACGTCAACTAAAACTCCAGGGTATTTTCTGATATTTAAATCATTTGACTTTTGAACGGAAGGTGTCGAATCAACCAAAGCTTTTTGTTGAACATCGGGTAAAAGATAGGTTTTATTCAGGTTAATATTATCAGACTTATCGCATGAATTCTGAAAATTCAAATTATCGTTAACATCAATTAAATCACCTAATTGATCGAACTGATCTATTCTGTTAGATTTAATATCGTAATTTCGAACTGCAGCAATAGGGTCAATTTCTTTATCAGGATTTCTTGGTAATGGATTTAGTGACAATTGGTTTGAATTATCAACAGGACAATGAATGTTTCTCTGTTTTTGAATGGAAACAGGTGGTGCTTTAATAAATTGTGAAGTAATTTTAATATTACTCTTCGATTGAGAACGAGTTCCCTTATACCTTGGTATCGCACCCTTAGACATTTTAATGAAATGGTTTTTTTCTTTTTATATTTTATGGATAAAAAAATAATATTTCAGTTGAAAAGAAAATAGTATAAAAAAAAGACTATAAAACAAAAATTAAATAAACCAATTAAGAGTAAAAGTTTTGTGGATTAAAAATCAAATATTCAAATGGTAGGGAAATTGGCAACTCTGGAAAGAAAGGTGAGTCAAAGATAAGTAAAAAAAAATGAAATCTGGAATTAAACTCTAACTTCGCTCTGCGCCTCTATGTTAAAAGTGTGAAAATTGTGGGAACAAGGGATGCATGACTGCATGATCCTTCCTCCTCTACAAACTAGATATACTTGGATAAATTTTTTTTACGAAACTGTGGAAAAATAATGTAAACTTTTTACTATTCTTCTCTACGAGTTTAATATTTAAAATTAAAAAAAAAACAAAAACAAATCAATAAGTATGTTAAATGATTGAACTGTGATTGGTAAAATTATCTGACTAAGATACATTTACTCTCATCATCAGTTTGAAAAGAAAAATAAGAAATATTATATGAAAATGTTCGTCTAGCACTGATTGCTCTCATCGGCTTCGACTAAACAAAAAAAAATTAGCCACAAAATCAAAATTTACTAATCTTGACTTCGATTATGCTCGTTGGGCGCCATTATTTTTAATGTGAGTTGGCATGAGGTAGTGATTCCCATAGTACGCAGCTCTGGCACATTTTTCAACCCTTAGCTCAGCTCATCTAATTGGGGAGGGTAATTGTTGCTACTAATTCCTACTCACTCAAATATCTCGTGCCAGAAATAAATGAGAAAAACACAGAAAGAATAAAGAATTCGATAAACTCAAAATTCAAATTACATGACAGATGTTATGTCCGTATTTATAGTTTTCATAAAAAAAAATCTATGTGGCAACCCTTATCCTATAGTGAGACATTGTTGCCCCACCTCCTGGCTACGCTCTTGCCTTATTTTGAGTATAGCCCCAAATATCCATCCTTGACTCAACCCTTTCACCCCTTCACTACCATTTCCCCATTTTACCAATTTTAATTCATCATCTTAATGAAATATTAGTTCAGATAAAAATTTAACAGTTTATTTAAGAGTAATGCTTAAAACGAAAATTATTAATTTATATTAAAAATCTAAATCAAACTCAAATTAAAAGTATGAATAATTGAAAATGTAAAATAGATATATTAAAAATTTAAAAATTTGATGCCGTTCGTATTTTCTGATATAAAAAAAAAACAATATTTGATGAAAGAATGGTAACACAAAAATGAAAAGATATTAAAATTAAAGTTTTAATAACTTAAAGAAAATCAACTTAATGCAAGTTTATAGAACTAACAAAAAAAGGAGTGTGCAAAAGGACACTTTTATTTATGTGATGTATTATCACAATCACAATATCTTCTATGACAGATGATTTACCAAAAATGAAACAACAATTTACTCACGGTTGCCTAGTCGGTGATCCCACGAGGTGCGCACATTGAAGCAATCTCGATGACTTGTTCGTTGTTCCTTTAATTTTTTTTTTAATTAATTAAAGTTCTTAAAAATTCGCCTTTGCACACACTTTTTTACGTTAACTGAATTTTACCACTATTATTATAAGTAGGTAAGGAATAATAAGATAAATTTACAATCTAACCAAGGTTTTCTTTTCAAATTAAACTTTCAAAACACAAAACAAAAAAAAAAAAAACAAATTAATGAATTGAAACAAAATTAACACTAAACAAAACTAAACACTGTCTTGAGATCTTGAATTGTCTTTCTTTTCGATGAACAAAGAAAGAATTCTTTAGGGTGTTATCCAGGTATGGGTACCAAACAAAAATTGAAATCGGAAAACTCCACAATTTTCTTCTTGAGATTTTAGAGTCCCAATATGGACAATCGGATTCGAATCTCGAAAGGAGTAAATTCCGGAGAGCACACAAAACGTTCAGAGAGGATTTTTGTTCATTTTGTCGGATTGGACAAGAAACGCTAGGTCACATGCATCAGCTTTCAGAATTAGCCAAGAAATAGTGGGATCTGATGTGTAGCACGAGCTGATGTGTAAATTCTCTTTTATGAACAGGATTCTGGGAGCGACTTCGTTTGAACTATTTATGAAACCTCTATTAAAATAAAAACAAATTAAAAAAATCTACAAAAGAAACATTTAAATGAATGTGTTACCTCTTCGCCTTGCAAATGAAGACATGGAACAAAACTATAAGTTAATTATCCAACAAAGAAACTTTGGTCTGGAAAAACTTTATTTGTAGTTTATAGCTCGGCAAATATGATTCGAATGAATAATTAAATAGTTTAGAATTTTCTTCAGATATATTTTCAAGAAAATTAAAGTCAAGGACGCCTATGTTTTTTTTTATTTACTTTCGTGTCAGTATTATTTTGTTATTTTATGCAAAGTAGAAAATCATTACAAGTGGGAATGCAACTGGCTATTTGGCTACATGAAATTTGGCATCAATGAAATATGGCCCAAAACATTAAATGAAAAATGGCCCCAGAAATGTATATGGGAACCAATAAAAAAAGGTTTGTAAATTGGGGATTTTTTCCACGGTTTTGGGGACTTCCTTCATTTTCAATATTTTGGGGTGAAATTTTATTATGAAAAATGGGCCCAAACTACATTCAAAATACATTTATAACAAAAACTTTAATACAAAAACTTTGATAGCAGACCGACTGACAACAGAGGCGCCTGCCAGGCGACTGATCATACACTAAGCGGAGGCCCAACCAAAAAAAAAAACAAATTTGGAGTCCATTTTTCATTTTAAGTTTGGGACATTTTTCATTGGTGCCAAATTTCACGTAGCCTGGCTATTTCACTAGAACACTGTTTAAAAAAGTAACCATAAAAAAGTGGTATCTAAACAAGAGGCATTTTAACATTTTCCAAAAAAAAAAATTGTTTCGAAAATCGATCTGTTCCCTATCAGCCTTGAGGATCTATTCTGGAATTACCTAGATATGAAAATTGAATTCTCGTTTATGACGTATGTATGTCTCGTAAATTGTAAAATTGTAACCAGATCACACGGGAAAAAAAGTTTTTCCATCGTTTTACGAAACCTAAGCATTTTTAGCAATATTCAAAATGTGACCATTCCAAAAAAGGTTATCAGTAATGTACATACCGAGAATTGGAAGCTTTTTAGTTTCCTAGATGCAAGCGTCATCCGTAGATAACGGCACAGATAATTTTCCGCTTTAAGGTCAAAAAGCAGCTCTGAGGTTTGGAAACTTAAATTCAACACGATTATTAATAGCCCATTTAGCGATGCTTTTTAAACCGGAATTTAATGAGCTCAACATAGTTGCCGTTGCAATTGCACATTCGGAAATGAATATGAAAAGCTGATGGTGTTGTCTTCAGCAAAACTGTTAAGTTGTAGTTACAGGCAAAAACTCAGTTTTATAAAAATGAGAAAAAGAGTCGTATACAAAACAGAGCCTTGAGGGATACCAACGAACGATACGAACTTCAGACTTAAGCCCCCAAACCATCTTGGATTCAACGGTCAGAAAGGTAATTATAATTACTAATGCAAAGAATAAGAGCTGCATCGATACTCAATGCATACATTTTTGATAAGAGAGCTGGAGGACAATGCCTTAGAAATATCAAGCGCAATAATTTTACTTTCACTAAAACGATGAAAAATTGGTTTCACTTTTTAGTGAGTTATGCCATTAAACCACCAATGAATCTATTGCTACAAAAACCGTGCTGAAGGTCATTAAAAAGTTTTCGTTCTTAAAAATATGTCTTGAGCTTCCATTTGATTTAATTTAAATTTGGTGGGGGTTCGGCTTAGCACAAGCTTATTCTTAATCTAACTTAAAAACTAAGAAGTAAACCTTTTATCGGGGTGGGGGACAATGACTGTGAAGACAGAGTTTTAAGGAACGAGTACTGAGGTTAAAGTCGAAACGGTCCAAGGTCAATCAAGTTGAATAAGGGAAGAGTCAAGTATCGAACAAATGGTCATGACAAATTTGGTATCGCATCGACGGCGTAGAGTGAGATGGAAGAATGTTTGATTTCTCTTAAATAGCGTTGTTTGAAAGAAAGAACAAAAGAGGGCCAAGATGGCTGCCTTGGGGGACACCGGATGTAGATAAGAAAGGGCAAGAGGTGGCATATCTGAAACGAACACTGTAATAACAGTTTTCTAGGAAAGAGGACATCCATTTAATCAAAGAGGGTTAAAACCAAAAGTGGACAGTTGGAGAAGGATTAGTCTATGGAAAATTGTATCAAAGGCTTTGCTGAAATTGGTTCCAATTACAATTACATCGACTTCACACCCTTTCTCTAAGACAGAAAGGGTAAAGGACACAAATCCAACAAGGCTAGTGGTAGACCTGCATCTGAGAAAGCCATGTTGTCTAGAGGAGATAAGATACTTGCAGTAGGAACTTCTTAACAATTCGTACGAAATACTTTCAAAGACTTTTGGACATATGTTTGCAATGGTTCGATAATTATTAACATCACCTTTTTTTGAATTGGGATTATGAAAGAGTATTTCTAAACTTCAATGACCTTAGACAGAAGGGACTTTAGTCAATTGGCGAGCCAGCAGATTTGTTTGTGTCGAGATGTTTCAATATGATGTATGGCATCCACGATGACTTTGTGCTCAAACCCGAAGCAGGTTCCGTCTTTGTTGTTGTCTTGGACCTGGGGCTAGAATTTTACGAATCTCTTGGCTAAACTGGAGCATTGTTGTCCATTCATTCGATGTTGTAGACGTTTTTTGACTTTTTGGCCTCTACATCTACATCTTTCTCTCTTTTTTGGTTATCGTCCAACACTTAGTTTTGTAGAGGTTGTACTTCATCAAACGCGAAAAGAGTTTTAAACTCACGCGAAAGGAGTTTTGAACTCATTTGATTCTACTATCTGGTGTAACTTTGGAGATTTTGTTTACTCCACGATAGATAAACTCCTCAACAACCTCGAAGGAGTTCCTATTAGTAGACGATGGATAGACGCTTGTTTGTTTACATAGATACCTTCTTATTGCACACGTGAAAAAGTGCTGTGTTTCGACTTGAAATTCCTTTTCTAGGATTTGCCTCAGTGTAGACATTTTATTAAATAATAATAGTAATAACGGTGATTGCTGATCAAAGTGTTGCAAAGCGGTTGAAGATGCTCACACACATACTTAGCAGAGCAATACCTTAGTAGTTCTTGCAAGGCATAATAGCCTTTTCACACCAAACCCAAAACCGGGTTTTCGGCAATTGGTTTACGAAAACTTGAAATGCGTTCACACCGAAAATTTACAAGTTTTCATTTGACATTTTATTTGTTTTGCTTGAACACAATGGTCCCAAGTAAGGGCCGCGGCTTTGAAAATTTTTAGTGCCACAGTAAAGTGAAAAAATCAAATGTTCTATGCGTAATTAAAAGACGATTTATAAATATTGGAATTTTATAATGAAAATTCAATTAATCCTGATTCGTTATATTTAATTTATTTTCTAACCGATCAATTTCACGTAGTAGTTAGGATGCGCGATACTGCGTCGCGCTCTCTTGTGTTCCAGCAAAAAAATTATTTTTTCCCGGCAGCAACCCGTCAGCTATTTGTATGACATTTAATTGAGCGCTGAATGTTTCACAAGGTGCGTTTGGTTTGTTCATCTTGCAAATCCAACATGTTATCGACAGGTTTTATTTAAAACTTGTGTTTTATCAAAACTTGTGGTTTAGCAAAAATGTATGGGAAAACTTGTGTTTTCGATTTCAGCCAAAACCGATATTTTCGCGAAAACCGGGTTTTGGGTTTGGTGTGAAAAGGCGATTAGATCGCCTTATTAACCTGATAATCCAATCATCTCAACTGGTGTTTTTCCTTCCATCACACATCCTGCTTGATTGATGAACATAATTCACTAGCTTAAGTACACTTTCTTTTGATACAGATTGTGCTTTTAGAAAACACTTTCCTTATTTTATGCTGTGCTGTGTGAAAAAGAAAAGCTGAAATGTTGTTATGTACTTCTATGTTGGCACAGAAGTTATTTTTGGTTGTCGGCTTGAATTTTGTTCGACATAGCTATGAAATGAGAAATTTAGAAAGGAAAGGAAGCACTATATCTTTATATTTAACATTAGTATGACAAGTTTGAGTAATGTTTTACAGCAACGAGTAGTAGAAGTATGTAGGTAATCCTGATAAGCACATAAGCAAATGGTAAACAAAATATTTATGCTAAAACCTAAGGATAGGCAGTTTATCCACTTTACTATAACAAGTTTTTTGTGTATTTTTTGAACTTTTCGTGTAAAGAATGACCACAATCACCAGTTCTTTATTTATGTATTAGACAAATGCCTGGGACAGGAGAAAAATCAACTTGCAGTAATTATTTTCAAAAAAAAAAAAACAAAGAGAAGAGATTAAAGAAAAACCTTACAAAACACCTAACTAACACCTTTGCTAACTTTGCCTATTTTTTTTTTTGTTTGCGTGATCGTAGGAAGTATCGACTTTATACAAGCACGATTCATGTCATCTTGATTCAAAATATATGTATTTTATTTTGCCTTTTTTACCCGTTAGTGCTTTTTTTGCCTTTTTTACCCGTTAGTGTCTTTTTTGTCAATTTTGACTTGCATGCTTTTTTTATCAAAGTTAAACCAAAAAATCTTTAAAAAAATTCTACAAATACAAACTGCAGTTGAGATTATTTCGCTTAAAAAACATGATTCTTACACAATCTAAAGCGCACAGAAAACAAATTTGCTTGCCCTCGATATACAAGAACAAGAACGCGGTAGTGTAGACTGTAGATAGAGTTACTATGATCTTTTCTTAATAAAATTTCTTGTGCTTTTTTTTTGATTTTTTGCTCATAAAAACTAGATCTTTGCATTTCTCTATGAATGATCGTGCATTTCCTTGCACTGCAAATGTCAATGAAAATTTGGAAAAACCGAAAGGGCCAACAATTGCAAATGAAGTGTTGAAAAAGTTCACTACTATTTTTATATATATCGTGGACTTAAAACTGTTGACCAAATATGGGTTCCACTCGTTTCTGCTGAAGTAGAAAGGTCCTTTAGCTCATTTAAGACGCATCTAAGAGACAATTGAAGGAGGTTGTTACCTGAGAACTTCAAAAAGCTGTTGGTAGTTCAATGCTATTATAATTAAACGTTAAGTTATGTTTATATTCTCTTTATTTAATAAATGCCTTTTTAAGAATTTTTGTTTGCCTTTCTTGATTTGATTAGGTCAGCAAAATCCTTTCCCTGGTTATCAGGCATAGCAAAGGCTTCAAAGTAGACTCCAAATGAAAGAGTTATTTTGAATTAGTTACAAATCTTTAATCCTCTCTGAAAAAACGTAACTTTTTAAAGGAGGATATGATGCATTGCCTCAGACGTACAAAGACCTGCATTTTGGAATTCGAGATTTTGGGATTTGAGATTAAGGTATTGGAAGTTTTGGAATTCGGGATTCTTGGCGTTGGAGATTTCGTCTACAATCCAATGAATCAAATATTTCGTTGAAATAAATTACAAGTTCATGCGAAAGATTAAATTCAATGTTTCTTTTCTTTTGTGAATAAAATAATAAAGTGGTATATATTGTCTTACATTTTGTACAGTTTTTACATCATCTTGTTTCTAACAGTAGCTATGTTGGTGGATTAAATTTTGAACGAATTTTATGATTCCATACGATATGTGTTCTGTTTTCAAACTCTGAACGAGATTAAGGGATTTTCCATTAAACTCTTAGCGATTAGGTACGGGGCTAAAGAATGGGCAAATTATCCTTTTCTATTTTGAAACCCTGAACGAGTTCTTACACCCTCAACTATGTCCCCAAATACTTACCCATTTTCAAATTATGAAAGAACTCAAACGAAACTAAAATTCTTTAAACTCTGCACGCTATTTCCTTCAAATTTGTATTGTACCAAATATTCTAGATAACCGCAAAACTCTGTATCACGAGTTTAAAGATTCCGTACAATATCTTATTATATTTTCAAACCCTGAAATAGTGTTATACAAGTTTGGAACTATTTTAACAAAACTTAGCCCGCCCGTATTTATTAAGAACAAATTGTTTTTTCAGCTCCCGTGTTTAGGAAAACTACACCATGTAATAAGAATGTTCCGGACTCAAATGGAGAAGTAAGCAATTGCCATTAGTTTGAGTCCGAAAAATTCTTATTCCATGGTGTAGTTTTCCTAAACACGCCGGGAGCTGAAATAACAATTTCTTCTTTAAAAATACGAGTTTCCTTTGAATGGTTGTATTTTCTAGAATTTCGGGTATTTTAAATTTCTGAAAACCCGCAAAACTCTGAACGAGTTTATATTCCTTAAAACTGCGAACTTTTTAACAAGCCTTACTAAACTGTGTTCTATTTTCAAATTCTGAACGAATTTGTTCTCAAATTATATCTCCCAGCTGACATTCCAGATAGCCGCGATATTCTTAACGAATTTTATATCTAGTCACACAAATATTTTCTGTTTTTAAAGTCTGCACGATTTTTAAAGAAACTCTGAACTTAATTCCTCAAAATTCTTGTATACACTACATCTGGTCGTTTCCCTAAAATTCAAGAAAAACACAAAATTCAATATTCCTTACAACCTCAAAATTACGAAGGAGTTTTACTATTCCGTCAAACCCTTAAATATTTTCAAATAATAGCGAACCTAAACGAAACTAATATTCTGAAAGAGTTTATTCTATTTTCATATTCTAATTTTAATTCTACGAGTATTCCTCAAACTTTTGAACAATCGCAAAATTGTGAATGAATTTTTTTAATATTCCTAACAACTACGAGTTTAAATTACTATTAATTTTTGTATTCTCGAAGGCTTTCTATTTTTTTTTGCACATATGTAAGTGTAAAATGTATTGAGGTATTTTTATTAAAAATCACTTACCATTTATAAATTAAAAAACAACTTCGGTCAGCCTGCAAATGACCAACTTTTATATTATGTCCCTCGCTGAATGGTTATCGCTTTACCACGTGTACATTTATATAAAATTAAACATATTAATAAGAAGGACTTCTGAAAAGAAAAGAAATTCAAAAGGAAAAATTATTAGAGTACCCTTTTAAAATCAACTTTTCTAGAATAAAACTTATTTTGCATTATAATAATTTAAGTGTTCATCGTTGTGAAATAAAAAAACTACACATTAATGTTTCTTTTTGAACCGTATAATTTCCAGATGATTATTTATCAAAAAAGCAGAGAACAGAATAAATCGCAACCTTTTGAAAGGTTCCTTAATAACTGTTATTTGTTGTCATTTTCAATAATGGTCACTCAATAACCTTTTTTTCTCAACAAACAAAAAAATCGGTCAAGGTCTGACAGCAACCTTTATTTTGTTTTTTTGTTAAGTTACGGTCAACCAATGAGATTTATCTCTGAGAGAAAAAAATAAATCTCATCTGCAATTTTATCAATCAGAATGCCCGTTAGTATTTGTAAGCACGGCTGCATGCGGAAATGCAGGTTGTTGGGCTTTTTCGTAATTGCATTGGTTGTGCTTGGCGTCCCGGTAACTCAAGTCTTAGTCGAAAAGGCTTTTTCGCCTTTGCTCTTTATTTTAAGCGATTATTAGTACGACTTAATATCTAAAATAAGAAAAAAAGCTTATATGTATTTGTTTTTGAAAAATAAACATGCTCTCGGCAAATTCCATTTTTTTCTGCATTAACCATTTTTGATTTATTTTCAGCGAAAAAGGTTAAATGTTGACCTTTTGCATTAATTTTTTCGTAAAAATCTCAACCATTGAGAATTTATTTTGAAAAAAAACAATAAATCTCAACCGATAACCTATTTTTTTTTTTTTTTTTTTTTTTAATAAATCTCAACCCGAAACCAAAATCTTTCTTAAGCAATGTAGTAACTCTCTGAGTGAAACCAATTCAAAATAAAGGTTGACAGTTATTTCTAATCTCTGCAAAAAAGTATCCATAATCCCATTTAAATACCCCAACGCACTACCCTACCACCAGACAGAGGGAAGGAATTAAAATTTAAATTAAATTTTAAAAAACAATTCGACCAAATTGTATTAACCTTTTAAGAAAATCAATAGTAAATCACTTGTTAACCTCTCATTTAATATTTTTATCAATTCACATGCTCATTGAGCGCTCAATGTCAGATTAACGGAAGCAGAATCATTTGGTAGGACAACATTCTCCGCTCTCTTCCAAAAAAAAAAAAAAAACATGTATTATTATTCTCATACAAGTTTGGAAATAAGATTTCAACTTTTCATTAAATATTAATAATTGTTAAAGCAAAGAACTTATTGAAATTAATGAAAATGATTATAGCTAATTCAATTAGTTTGTGTTTTTACCAACGTTCCGTCTTTATTTTGTATTTATTTACCACTTTCTTATGTGCACACCCTCAAAAAATTATCACTTGGTTGTTAAACAAACAGCTGTTTCGACTAAAAAAAAAATTGAGCAGTGAATCCAAGAAATTTTTAGATCAGAAATCTCCGCAAATTATCTCAGTTCTCAGTTGAGATTTTTTGTCTCACTTAAAAAATCCTTGAGCGCTCAGTTGAAAGTACACGCCTAGTAGGGGAGACTGGGTACGGTTGAAACAATTTTGTTTATGTTGCCATTTGAACACCGAGCGATGTTGATGGTATGTTAAATGAAAGATCATGTTTTTATCCACATATGGACAGTGTTATTTTAGAATCATGGGCATTATTTTAAGTATACGCCAAATTAAAAAAAAAATTAAATTTGTTTTATACTACGTTTTCATTAGAGCCGAAATGAAGTAAATTAGAAATATGACAAAAAAGTGTTTTCATTATCAAATTTGCTAATTTCATTTGACATCTCATTTCATTTTGAATTTGGAATGGCAGTTAGCCGTTTATTTTTGTTGTTTTCTCTTTCTGTTTTATGTTGTTTAGTATAGTGTGTTGATATTTTCATGCAAAAGCTTTTAAGAGCTTTTGAAACTGATTCCTGCTGGATGCATTCACCTAATTTCCAACCTACTAATATCATGCAAATGAGGTTGAAATTACCTCAATTCGAAATGTGATTTTGTATGGGAAATTACGTAATTTCGGATCTCATTTGGAAATTTGCAACGAAATTACCTCATTTGGCTAAGTGAAAACGGCATATTAACCGTACCCATACCAGGGGCGGTTGAAATAGTGATTGGGGTCAGTGGAAACAAATATAAATAGTGCATAATATTACATAGTTATACATGTTTAATATTTTTTTTTTAATCATAACGTAAATTATGACATTGTTTGACTAGATTTATTAGTCTTCAGTTTTTCAATGTTTATCAAAAAACAAAACAAAACAATAAACAATAAGAATGAAATAATTTAAAAATAAAACGTTACTTCATTGAAACTAAAAGAAAAGTTTTATTCAATTTCGATTGGTCAGAAACCAATAAAATTAATATTTCGGAATATTCCAGAACACAATTGTCGTAACAATACTGACACACTGAAAATAGGCACCATATTATACTCTAGACTCTTCACTTCGATCACAAAAACATACTCAATACTCTCCCACAAATAGAAAATAGGGTAATAGGAAAAACATTCGAACAAAAATACTTACTTTTCCTGGGGTTTAGACAAGCGAGTAGAACTAGTAGTGTTTATGTGTGTTAGTGTATATGAATACGAGAGAGCCAACTAGGAGCGCAAATAGTATAATAATTTTGGCTGCAAGTTGCTTGCCAGTTATCCTGCTAGTGTAGTGTATTTATTTTCATTTTTTGTTTTGTTTCCATAGTTTCCATATTTGTTTGTATTTTTCTCTATGAAATATTTTTCAAATATCATACTAGTTGACCAAACGCGCAGGGAGCTACTAGTCACACAACATTCATAAAACTAACACTATGATACAAATGCTACTAGTTCTACTCGCTTGTCTAAACCCCAGGTTTGGATGTCGAAAAACAAAATTGCCCCCATAGACAACTGAAACGTGCTACGACCGAAACAAGATTTAAGTTCGTCTTTTTAACTGTTCCCGCTTCGTGTGTCTCTGAGACGCATCCACCCACCACCCACGGTTAACAAGAAACTATTGACTTTGATGAAATTATTTTGTGAATAGAATAGTTTGTATGTATTTGGTGTTGGACATTTAGCCCGTTTACAAGAGGTATTGAAGCGAGCTTCAAGCTCGCTTAGCGCCTTTGTAAACCTGCATTGAGTTGAAATGAGCTTTAATCGATTTGATTGTACTTCAGGAGGAATGCGAAATGATTATATTGAAGCCATTCCTTCAACTGTAATCTCTCGTTTTCTTCCGTGGTCCCAACGATCCACACTACCTCCATATTCTCACAGACTCTTGCTTATAAACCTCCCTTTACTTTTCACAACATAGAAAGCATCTCCAGCTTTTTTTTATTGTAAAATTAATCAATGTTTCAATAATATCTCCATCAGCTCTGTATCGTCTACATTTTAGCTATAGTCAAACGAGCATAAGAACCTTTACAATAACCAGATTTACAAACCACAACTTTTTCGTTATTAAAAAAAGTACTGTTTCAAAACTCCAACGCACTTACCTTCAGATAAAAAAGACCCAACTACCGACGACACGCGACGGTGACACTACTACATAGAGGACGAATTAAATTAAGTCCCCTTTTACACGGGGAAAGTATCAGGAGATTTTTTTTAACGTTTTCTTTTAATTATATTATAAGTTAAACGCAGTTTTAATAGTATTGATAATATTGATTGAAAGAATAAGAACAAGTTGGAAATCAACTTAACACAGTTGAAGTACCTGACGATCGCTGTATGGGATTTTTGGTACCTTGCGCCTCAGTTGGAGTCGTGCCTATCTATTAGCTAGCGAGAAAGTCATAGTCTTTTCACAATAAATTCACTCGTTTTTAAATTAAATTAATCTTTTTGCAAATTGATTTCACCTTACCGAAACTGGTATCCGTATCGACACTATTATGTGAATCTGACTTAACTAATCATTTTGTATTTTATCTAAAGAAAAAATAACCTTTTCTTGCTAAAACTTCAAGGACACACAAATAATTTCAATTAGGTAGTTTTTTAAATCTCTTTGCACAACGTTAACCAAATCTTAATATATCCATTGTTCTCTTGAAGATTCTAAGTCAGTTAGCTACTTAAATTTTATTTACTCTTAAACAAACCCTTTATTATGGTCTCTTGGGTGAAATACAATTTTTTTTAAGTCGATTTCCACAGCGGACAATTTAGCTTAAGTGTTATAAATTACACATCAAGAAAAAGTATACAATTTCCATATTTTGTATAAAGCGAAACATTTTAGGAGATGATATAACGATTTTTTTACGCTTTATGTAATTAATGCAAAGTTTGCCTCAGCGTGCAAAAACTAAAGAAGAATAATTAAGCTCATTTGTTTAACTCCTCTGACAGACTGAATTTTAAGAACAACAAGCCTCATTCTTCTTTTTTATTTTAACAACTACTATCTATCTATAGAATTGCCAAAAAAAATGCAATTAATCAAAAACCTTACGGGAAATAGCGAGCTTCCTTCTTTTTTCAACCACTAATCAGTTTATTTATTTTTAACCTCAAGAGTACTTTTCTTTCTTTTTTTTATCATTTACTTTTTAAGCGTAAACATCATTTATTAATTTTTTTTTTCAAAAAGAAACCCAAAAAGTACGGAATATAAAAAAGTATCCTTATAAAACCCCCAATCAATTAATGTCCTTAAGCAAAGTCTAAGACCAGCTAAGCACGCCAAGTTCTATGAAATATATAATATATCATAAAACCAATTCACTTCTTTTGGAGCTTCAGCACATGAAAAGAACCTTACACAAAAAAAAAACTTCGTTGCCAGCGTCTGCAAATGTTGTAAGAAGGGACCATGAAATTTCTTTTAAAAATTTAATCCCTTCACTCCGGCATCCCCTCTTGCTACCACGCTACCTCACTCAACGCAGCGGTCTACCAAAACAAGTTCAAATTAACGGAAAATGTTCCCTTGCGGCGTATTCCATCAACCAAATCAAAAGAAGAATTCACCAGAGTATCAGACCTTCCTTTTAATATTTTCATATGCCACCTTCCTTATACGACTTCGTCCTGGCCTGACAGTCAGTGTAACCTTTTTGATTTTCTATTAAATCATTTTTAATGGAAAGAAATCCCATGTGTGAACGATTTTACGCAAGTAAGTACGTGTGTTTATTCTTCAACAAATTGTTTTTGTTTGTACCTACCTATATTTTTGGTGTAGTCCTTCAACCAACATTGTGTACATAGCTAAGGTCATTTAGCTTGCTCGTTAGGACAAGTATTGATTTTATATACGACACAAATTTAGCAATTATTATTATTCACTTAGGTATATATATATATGTACATAGTGTCGAATAGATATGACGAACATGGACCAAATATGCCCGCATTTTGTTGGTATAGTAGATACTTTGTCATTAGATGGAATTTGTAGGGCATCAAATAGTGTCCAATGCAATTTTTCGTTTTGGAATTTGCACTCTTTAAGGTGCAATTTAGTCCAAAATTTCGAAAAAAAATTGGAAGAACAACTGTTGCAACACCTCACAATACATATTTACCAAAATTGTACAAGTTTAAACGTCAATGCAATGCATGTAGTTTTTTTTGTTGATGGGCTATTTACTTAGCTTTAATAATAGCCGCGTTTTGTATGCCTTTATCTCCGCTTCCATATCCGCTAAAAAATAGTTTTTATGTAAATCACAATTTTTGTATTTAACGTGGAAATTATTTTTAAGCAGATATGGAAGCGGAGATAAAGGCACAAAAAACATGGCTTATGTTGATAAGGGGTACTCTAGCTTTGATGACTTTTTAAAGTCTGCTTGCAAATTGCATTCCACGGTCACGTACGGACAATTCGTAGATACTCAAATTTTGATCTTATAATGATATTTTTATATTCCCACAGTTAAAGTAATTCTTATGTACTGAACGTTGAAGAAATCATTCACCTCCGATGCCCATTTAAAATTGAACTATTTACTTTATTGGTTATGACATAAATCAAAAACAATAAAGAGACGCACACAGGGGCCAAATGCATGAATTCTTGGCAAAAATTAAAAAAAAAAAAAATAGGGGATTAAAACAAAAAAATGACTGTATTTTACAGTTAACTGACCTAATTTTACAAGTGCGTTATTATTTTTTTAATGCTGTTTGTATTGTAATATTTTACTAAGGGTTCGCAAATAAAACTTATTTCCTTTATTCAAACTGAAACTGCAATTTATTCACAAAATAAAACGCTTTTTATTTCAAATAATTTTTCTTCTGTTACTTTTATTATAACCAAGCACAAGTACGCAACTCTTTATTCACACTGACATTTATTCATTCACCTTCAAAATCAAACTGCCGCTTTCGGACTGGTGCCCCTGTATTTATAACCGAAAATAAAGGGTTATAGAATCTAGGACCTGCTAGAAGGTGCTTTCCAAAAAGGTTTCGTCAATATTCAAGTACGAACGAGGCTGGACACCAACCGTGATGGATTTAATTATTTATTTCACTCAAAGATGGCGCGGAAAGTTGTACTAATGTGTCGTTGTTTACATAACTGGGCATATTCACCACATTGCCCCCCTCTTAGGATTGATCGTCCCGATTAAATCCATTATTCCCACCGTTATAACGATGTAAACGGTCGCAGTGTACTACTTTAAGCTTACCTTTACTCCTCTCTGAATGCGGTAAACCACATCATTGATTCGCTTCACAACGG
The DNA here is from genome assembly GCA_949320155.1 of Melangyna quadrimaculata. Taxonomy (NCBI): domain Eukaryota; kingdom Metazoa; phylum Arthropoda; class Insecta; order Diptera; family Syrphidae; genus Melangyna; species Melangyna quadrimaculata. Next base: position 109,430,066 of record OX439483.1, read on the forward strand.
TATATGGGCCTTCCCAGTTTTGTTGTAGTTTTGGTGACAGTCCCTTTTGTCGGTGAGGAGTGTAAAACCACACCAGGTCTCTTTCTTGGAATCCCATCGTTGTTGCACGGGCGTCGTACCGTGTTTTCATCCTATCACTAGCGGTTTTTATGTTTTTCCTTGTCCGTTGATGAATGTCAATGAGTCTTTCTTTGAGGTTATCCACATATTCATCTAACCTTTCCGGTTCAATGGTATGGCATCCAAATTTGACTTCACTGGGCAGCCGTATTGTTGTGCCAAACAGGGTCTATGTCCTGTTGAACTATGAACCGCACTTCGATAGGCCATCAAGAACAATGGAATATGGCGGTCCCAGTATCGTTGGTAGTCACCTACAACCTTGGACAGATGTTCTTTAAGAGTCCTGTTGAATCGTTCTACCATCCCATCAGATTGTGGATGAAGCGGTGTTGTCCTCGTCTTCTTGATGCCAAGGAAAGAGCAAACCTCCTGAAAGATGTTAGATTCGAAGTTTCTTCCTTGGTCAGAATGCAGTTCCAAAGGAACGCCGCACCTGCTCACCCAATTGAAGATAATCTGATCAACAACTGTTTTAGTTTCTTGATTTGGGATGGCAAATGCCTCAGGCCACTTGCTGAAGTAATCCATGACTACAAGGATGTATCGGTTTCCGCTGTTGGTCTCCGGAAACGGACCTGCGACATCTACTGCTATTCTTTCGATAGGTGTGCCCACATTGTACTGTTGCATTTTACTTTGAAGCTTTCTACCTGGTCCCTTGGTAGCAGCACAAGTATCACATTTTCGGCACCACTTTTCGACATCATCTCTTGCATGTAGCCAGTAGAACCGTTGTCGTATCTTCTCCAGCGTTTTATTGACTCCCAAATGACCTCCAGATGGTCCATCATGCATCTCTCGAAGAACGTCATTAACCTTTGACCTAGGCACTATCAACTGCATCAGATAAGACTTGCCATCTGCAGATTCCCATTTGCGCCTTAGTACTCCTTCTTGCACATGAAGTGAGTCCCACTGTGCTCAATATGCTTTGAGAGCTGGACTTCTATCGCAGATGTCACCCCATTCTGGTTTTTCTCCGTGTTCCTTCCATGCAAGAATGGGTTCTATATCCGAGTTTTCTTGTTGGGCAGTCCTCAGTTCTTCATTGCTCCACCCGTAAATGGGATCGGCTCTTATTCGTTGGATGGCAAACGCTTACTTTTCTTCTTGACGCGTGCAATGCTTACAGTCCTGTTTACACGGTCGTCGAGACAATGCATCTGAGTTTGAGTGCAGCTTTCCTCTTCGATGTTGAATTTCGTAGTCGTATGTCTGCAGTCTCTCGATCCATCTTGCTACTTGACCTTCTGGATTTTTGAAGTTCAGAAACAAATTAAGCGCACCATGATCTGTTCGAAGGAGGAACTTCTTTCCATAGATGTACTTATGGAAGTGCTTTGTTGCCAAAATCAAAGCTAGAAGTTCCCTTCTGGTGACGCAATAATTGCGCTCTGGCCTCGAGAGCACCTTACTGTAGTAGGCGACGACTTTTCTTCTCCTTCATGGACTTGCGACAGTACAGCTCCAATTCCGACGTTACTGGCATCGGCATCGATGATGAAAGGTTTTCCAGGAGTCGGATAGGTCAGCACAGGAGCATTACACAAACGTAGCTTGAGTTCCTGAAATCTTTTTTCGCACTCACCTGACCATTTGAACGGCTTCCCCTTTTCAGTAAGTTGATGCAAGCTCTTAGCGATTCCAGCAACGTCCTTCACAAAGCGCCGATAATATGTGACTAGACCAAGAAAGCTACGGAGCTGATGTTTATCCTGTGGTGTTGGCCAATTCTTCACAGTGTCAACTTTCTCAGGATCAGTCTTTACTCCTTGGGATGTCCCAGGTATTTAACTTCGGTCTTGAAAAGCGCACATTTATCTGGATTTAATTTTAAATGTGCTTCTCAAAGCCTCTGAAATACAGCCTTAAGGTTTTCACAATGTTCGTCAAAAGTTTTTCCATAAACGATGACATCGTCCAAATATACAAGGCATGATTTCCAAGTAAGGCCTTGTAGAACAAACTCCATCAGACGCTCAAATGTTGCCGGAGCGTTGCACAGTCCGAATGGCATCACTTTGAACTACCACATACCATTTCCGGTTGAGAAAGCTGTCTTCTCTCGATCTTCTGGATGGATTTCTACCTGCCAGTAGCCACTCTTCAAGTCTAACGTCGAGAACCATTGAGCTTCTTCCATTGCATCCAATGTATCGCTAATTCTTGGCAGAGGGTAGCTGTCTTTCTTTGTCACATCGTTCAGCCTACGGTAGTCCACACAAAATCGGGTGCTTCCATCTTTCTTTTTGTCAAGAACAACTGGTGACGCCCAAGGGCTTTTGGAATTTTCGATTAGACCATCTTTCTTCATTGTCGATATCATTTCTTCAACTTCGGCTTGTTTAGCTAATGGGAGACGTCTTGCTGGTTGTCGAATCGGTCTCGCATCACCTGTGTCGATTCGATGCTATACCAGTTGTGTTCGACCATATTGCCCACTCGGTGAAGAAAATATATCAGTGTACTCATGAAGAAGGCTTCCAGCAACACTAAGCTGATGTTGACTTAGATTTGATGGTTTGAGAATTTTGGCTTTCATGGAGCTGAATTTTCCGGGGTCTATTGGTTCTTCTGCGTTCATTTCTGTGATTTTAGTTATTGCGGTCACAGATTCACATTTTCCAATTACTTCTCCTTTCTTGAGCTTGACCTCGTACGGTTTGATGTTCAGAATCCGTACGGGTACCATGTTGTTCTTTGGTTCCACAAGAGTCTTCCCTAAGATGATGTTTTGGGAACATTGCTCAGACTCTGGTAACACCATGAGGTATCGATGGCTACCTAGATCGCCCTCTATTTTCGCCCAAACAAACACTTCTGAAGAGGCAGGCAAGCATATGTCTTCTTTGATGACAGTTCTTAGAGTTGATGGTAATTCGTTACCATAAACCATAGGAATCTCTACATTTTGGTACTTCAACACACACCGATATCCAGAATCACTCCGTGCTTTTTCATGAATTCGATTCCAATTATGCACTCATCACATATGTCTGCTACCAAAAATAGATGTGAAAACTCTAATTCTGCCAAACGGATTTCAAGACGAACTTCTCCATATACTCTTGCTGCCTCACCTGTCGCAGTTTTAAGACGGTAGCTATTGGTGTTATGTAGCCACGTCATCTTGACCAAGTCTCTCCGCACAATGTAGGCTGTGGCACCGGTGTCAATTGTAGCCACGTGTTTCTTGCCATTTAATGTTGCGTCCACTGTCAGACTCTTATTGTTTCGTTTAGTCTGCGAGACTTGAATTGTGGTTCTGGGCCCATCGATACCAGGGCGAGCAGGAGCGATGATGTTATTGCTTACTTGTTCGCGGGTATTATTCCTGTTTCCACAATGTTGACAGGCGACTCTTCTTGGTGGCAATCTGCACTGGCGCTGAAGATGTCCGGTTTTGTTGCAATTCCAGCATCGAGCAGGTCATTCTCGCTGACTTCTTCGGAATTTAGGTCTCTGGCAAGAATATTCCTCAACTTCAAGTTCTCTTACCCGATGAACTCCTAGGGAAGCCTGTTCGGATGCTTCCATAGTCAGAGCGAACGCTAATGCTTCAGAAAGCGTGCGTTTTCCAGCAGTTCGGATTGCTCGCTGGAGGTTGATGTCAGAAACTGCACGGACAAAAGCCTCCGTTGCTAGCTGGTTGGTAATTTCATCTCCTGCAGTCGGGTATGCCAGGTGTGCCAACCGTTCGATGTCTGCTTGGAGTTTTTGCAGACTTTCACCTCTTTTCTGGACTCTGTTATTGAGCTGGACCCGGAAGACTTCTTGCATATGGCTATCGCCGAAGCGTTTGTGAATGGCCTGAACAAGAGCACTGAAGTTCCCGTTCTGGTCTGCTGGTATGGTTTGCAAAAGTTCAGCAGCAGAACCTCTAAGGGCAAGCGTCAGGGCAATAAACTTGTCTTCGTCATCCCAGCCATTTGTTGTTGCGGCTGCCTCAAACTGCTTCTTGTAGATTGACCAAGAAGACTGTCCATCAAAGGTTGGTGGATGCATTTCTTTCTTCTTAGGAAAATGGCAACTGCCCTCTCTTACCTTCATTTTCCTAACCTTATCTAATTCATTGGCAAAGTTCTGCATTTTGTCTTCAAATTTCTCGAACTGTTTTTCGACGTTTTCAACACGTTCATCAAGAGCTATGAATTTATTTTCAAATGAATTTAGCTTACTTTCGATTAGGTTTTTCTGGTCGTCTAGAAGGTTCCTTTGCTCGTTGCGTTGTTCTTCAAATTTCACAAGAAGATTCTTTTGCTCTTTTCGTTGGTCATCAAACTGGGCAAGCAGCCCAATATAGCATCATTACTTGCCATATAGGGCAATTATAGTCCAGTCAAATTAGACATTGACCCGGACAAAATTTTTTACAGGTATATTTTTTATTGGAAATGATCAGAACAGTGTCCTTAATAAACTGTTAAAAGTCCCAAGCATTCCGCGTTGGCGTACGACCACAATCTTGAAAAAATGCAGTCATCTTGCACTCTTTGTTTGTGGCTATATCTATGGAACTTGTTGCCCTAAAAAGACCATTCAAATGTCAAATGGGCAGGCTTTGATTGACAAAATCAGGGAAGTAAATACAAATTAGTTACAGGTATTTCATATGGCTACTGTTTTGAATTAAATGATTTTAACAGAGTAAATTGCAGAGTAAATTGCAAATTCAAAAAAAAATACCCATATCCCATAAATATTATTGAGAAGCTGAAATTTAGTGAACATGTGAACATAAGTTACCAAAAAATCCCTATTGGGATTAGACCACCATTTAAATAAAGGGTACCATCATCTGGAATTCGTCGGCTTTTTGCTAGCCGTAAATGGACATGCTGTGGGGATGGGCGTTAAAGAAAAGACTCTTAATAGCTGATCCTGCTTCAGAGGATATTCTAAAAATTATATCATGCAACTGCGAATGTTATTTAGAGCGTAGCTGTGTTTGCCTACAAAGTGGTCTTAGCTGCATGGCAATCTGTGATTATTGCGCCGTCCAGTCATGGTTGTTTTAATTGACCAGAAGACAGCGAAGATATTGTTCAATACGAAGGTAATGATTGTAATACATGTTTGCGCAAATTAAGTGTTTTAGAGTTCCCTTTTATGTCTCCTGATATTGCGGAGGTCAATCGAAGCTGCTGAAAAATTCTAAAGTTCTTTTCACAATATTACTCCTAAATATCCAATTCGAGACTCGAATACATGTCAAAAATTCATCCATATACTGGATGAATTTTTCTGTTCTGAACATGTCCACAAAATTTTAGCTTTTTAATAAATATTTCTTGGACATGGGCATTTTTTTCGATTTTGCATTGCACTGCAATTATTTACTGTTTTTTAGTAGTTTCATTCAAAACGATGCTATATTGGGACAAAAATATACCCCAGGTATAGCCAAAAGCCGACAAATATAAATTATGGTACTCTTTTAGAAATGGCAGTTTAACCACAAAAGGGATTTTTTTGGGAACTTACACATTATGATTATTGGAACTGTTGTGAACATGTCCTCTTAATTTCACCTTTTTAGTAAATATTTATGGGACATTCTTATTTTTGTTCGCATTTGCACTGCAATTTACTCTGTTCAATTCATTTAATTCAAAACATTAGCCATGCAATACCTGTAATTAATTTGTATTTAATTCCCTGATTTTGTCAATCTAAGCTTGTCCATTTGACATTTTAATGGTCTTTTTAGGGCAACAAGTTCCAGAGATATAGCCACAAACAAAGAGTGCAAGATGGCTGCATTTTTTCAAGATTTTGGTCGCACGCCAACGCGGATTGCTTGGGACTTTTAACAGTTGATTAAGGACCCTGTTCTAAACATTTCCACTAAAAAATATACCTGTAAAAAATTTTGTCCGGGTTAGGGTTTTATTTTGTCTTATATGAGTGTTTTTATGTCAAAAACAAAATTCGAGGTTTTAATGAAAACTAACATTACGAAAATGTAGAAGTCCAAAAACTGATTTTCGACAAAAGACGGTCGTCGCGTCGTGTCGGTTTGTTTGTCTGTATCTATATCGAGCTAAAGCCTAAGCGAATCGGTGGATTTGCTTTAAATTTGGTGTAAAACATTCCATGTTATTCCCTAGGATTCAGATTCAATTTTTTGTTTTAGTTTATCCGGATAGAATGGTCATACAAAAATTTCGGTTTAAGGGTAGGTTCCCTTCAGAAGCCATCTCAAAACTCATTTAAATGCATTTCAATGTATTAGTGAAAGAACCTTACTCTCTTCATTATCAAAGTCAAAATTTCGAATTTCCAATTACTCTAACTTGCCTCTTGATCTTTTTTTTCTCTCAGAGCGAGGGATAGATTTACGCACAAGCAGCCAAGCAAAGAAATTCACACAGCAAGATATGGATGAACAACGTTGCATGATAGGTTTTTTTATGTCTAGTTAGATAGATTTGCTGTTGTCTTTTGCATATGGTTCGAATTTTATAAAGCAAGTGAGTATTTCTGCTGTCCATGGAGATGTTTTTTCTTGATTTTGTTTGTAAACAGGTTCTTGTTTTTTTTCTGGCTAGGTAGGTAGATACCTACCTAGATATTTTGTCGTTTATTTTGCTGGTTCGAATCTTATAAAGAAAGTGGGTATTTTTGTTATCCATGGAGATGTTTTTTGCTGAATTTTTTTTGTTAGTCGACATTTTCTTACAATTGAGAAGATTTTGTTTTCTTTTTTTTTGAGAATTCTTTTCGTGGAACTGGTAAAAACAAAATAATCGAGTATTTAATTTCGGAACCTGTGGGAATTGCTCTGATTTTGATGATTTTTTTTTTTTGAAATGTGGGAAGTTAGATTTAGAAAAAAGTTTGCTGGGAGAGTACGATAACCCTTGCCCCAAAAATTGATACCGGTTTTTTCTAGAGGGGTCAAAACCCAGGAAGCATTTTTTTTATCATGGGGTCTATCTCGGACCGTTTAGGAGGTATTGTATACAGTAGAGTGTCATTTATTTCCCAAACTCTATATTTTGGATAGCACACCCCGTCAATCGAAAGTTTATGCATAAAGAAAAAATTATTGACCAATAAAATTTTTTTCCGAGGTCATTAACCCGTGCCTCTAAGGTCATACTTTTCCCATGCAAATTTACATGGGAACTTTACACTTTTTACATTTTATTTTTTTTCTCTGGAACTATGTATAACAGTTATACTAAATTTTGGGAATTCTGATTGATTTATCGGTCCTTTAAAAAACTGCATTCAAAAATGTATTAAAAAAAATTTAAATTATAATTTATTTCGATTTTTTAAATTATAAAATACTTTAATATTATATATTTTTCTCTTATTTTTCTAGTTTGGAGATTTTGAAAAAAAAAATATTTTTGTTTGAAACTGGCAGGTACGTATTGATATTGCGCAACCTTAGACTGACTGGCGTCGAGTCGGTCGGCGTGGAAGAAAAGACATTTTTGTTTTCTTTTTTCTTGAATGAATTTTATGAAGCAATCGCGGTGGTTTTTTTCGATACACATTCAAGTAGATAGGTAAGGTTCTGGTACCTACATTTTGTTGGTTCGTCAGATCTTATAGTAATGGGAAATATTTCCTTTTGGGGTTTTCCATCGGTAAAATAAGAATTTGATGCGGAATATGATTTTGTTCGTGGCAAATGGAATGATATTTGAATTTATATTTTGTTTGTTATGGTATTGGTGTATTTGTGTGTCTGTGAATCTGTAAATGGTATAAGATAAGCTAACAATTACAAATAAATCATCCAACAATCCACCGAAAAATACGGATCTGCAATTTGATTCAGATTTTGTGCGTGAGACTGATTACAATTAAAAAATCAGAGCAAGTTGATAGGTGCTTGTTATTAGTGGAAACTTTTCAATTATGATAGGTACTTCATATGAAATTCAAACCTATTTCGAATGGTCTTATTGTTTTGTCCATAACTGCATATGTAAATCAAGTGAAAGCACAAGTAGCTAGACTGGACAAAATACATTTGAAATCAACTACAAACACCCATGATATGTATGCGAAAAAATAATAAAATTAGCTAGGTACCTACAATAGCAGGATAAAACATAAAAAAAATAAAATATGTGAGGGTAGGTTCATAAAAACGTGAAACTATTAAAACAAAATTTCATACATACCTTCTCCCATAATTCTTTTTTTTAAACCCATGTTTCATTCTACGAGCTCCAAAAATTGGTGTTTTCGGCATTTTTTCATTTAAATAAAATAAAATGGAAGGATAAACACACAAGCACTTTTTTTTTATTTTAAACTATATCATCTTACGATCAGAACAAACACTATATAAGTTCACTGGCACTTTTTTTTGTAAGTAACTGCAATCAGCACAACACTATACAACTATCACATCACCAAAATCAAAATCTTGATTTAATTGTTTATAAATTATTTTTTCTTTTTGTTCAAATCCAATAAAATCACCAACAATAGATTAAAAGTATCCGGTTCTTTAAAAAATAAAAACAATACTGGCAACCAAAAAACATGGACATTTTCCACCAAATTAAAATCATTCATTCATTTGCATACCTATTTAACTTGATATTTTTGTAAAGGTGTTTCGACATTCCCCACATGCAAACAAAAGGAGTCAGGTATCCTTTTTAAAATGAATGTCCGGAAACCACAATATCTCAAAGCTTTCCTATTTTTGTGTAGGTATATTATGTATACCTAACTTACATAGAGACAAGTGTTGCAGATATTGATGATCATGTGTTATATAATTGTATTTTCAACCACACAACCGATACATCCATTCATAAATCTTTTCTAAACTATAAACACAAAAATAGAAACCAGGAGTGGAATCGTGTAAGGTGATTTTTGATAGTTGACAGTCAAAATCAAAAAAATCCGTCTGTGTAAGATGATAGTCACCGATGACTATCATATTTTTGGTATTTTTTCTTGTGACAGCTATTTTGATGTCATTTTGATCGAAAATGACATTTGTGTTTTTAGATTCAATAAAATTAACGTGTTGTGCCGGTACAACGGCACAACGTTTGCTTGGAAGAAAGAGAACCACTTCCATATGAATTTGAAAGTGTTCCAACATTTGAAAATGTTACCACAATCAAAGAGAAACGGAAATCAACGAAAGTGAAGGAGCTCGAATCCGAAACAGAATAAGAGACAGTCTGGTGGCCAACTATCAATAAAAAAATCTTTAGTATTCAACCAAAAATAAATATATTTACTTCTTCAGAAAACAAAAACATAAAAACAAAATAATAGTTCATAAAAAAGAAATCAAAAAAACTTAAGTCTAGTTTAAATAAATAAAGAAAAATTGTTTCACAAATCTTGTTTCCATTTCATTAAAAATGGGTTTTTTAAAAGGAACACAAATGTGGCACAGCAGTTATTTTCAGTACATACACATAATGTATTATCACTTATTTAGCTCACTCATTTTTAAATTATTAACCGCTTGGGCTAACTCGATCTCCATCCTCTTTAATTTAAGTTCTTCCTTTTTTAAAGCAACATTTACCTTTCTATCGTTCTCTTTCTCAATGCATAGGCTTTTTACGCAATCTTTAAGCTCTATGATCGAGTCCTTCATCGCTTTCATGGAATTTTCTATTCCCTCTTGGACCTTTAAAAATTGTTCTTGCAATTCCAATTGCTTTTTGCAAGTATTAATGATTCATCTATTTCTTTTATGTTTTGTTGACTTTCTGGCACTTGTTTTTTCTTGTATGGTGCAGGAGGAGGAGCCTCTATAATTTCAACGATCTCCGCTGTGTCCACAGTTTCCTCCTGCGATTCTTGTGACAAATCTTCTGCCTCCGAAAGAAGTTTTCCAAATTCCAGTTCCAAATCTATGTAAACAAAAAACAATTGTTAAAAAATGTATTGTAAAAACAAAATATAAACAAACTCGCCTTCCTCTCCACAGCCATAGCTTGATACACCGCTGATGCCAGCTACTGCAGCCTCAATCCCACAGGTCTTCGCAATGGTTTCTTCGGTCACGTCCAAGGGAATCTCCACAAATGGACCGCCTCCTGTTTTTGACAACAAATATTTATTTAATGTGAGCTTTTTTTTCACATTATATTTTCGCGTGGTCCAAATATTTTGAAATACATTGAAAATATTGAATTTAATTCTTCAAATAACAACCATGTTACCCTTCTCCACTCTTGAGTTGTTTTAGTTGGAGGTCCAAGTATTTTGAGATTATCTTTGTAATTATTTCCTTTCTCAGGGAATTATTTGGCTAGCCAGGAATGTGTCTCCATAAAACCTGTAATTATTTCTATTTGTTTTTTATTTGCATGCGACCTATAAACTAAATAAAACATTTTAATACACTATTTTAAAATTTTGAGTGATGTTTACTTACATTTTTATTTTCTTCTTTTGCAATTTTTACAAAATTTGAAAAACGATTTGCCGGTTAATTTGAAATTGAAGTTGTCAAATGTCAGCTGGCACGTACTTTCTTCTAAAGTGATGCCAAATTTGCTTTGAAAAAACTTGACACTAACAGCCTTATGCATAAATGAATTATAGCGAGTGCATAGCGCTATGCATTCTTTATAATGCCTCTGAACGCAAAAACCTTATTCATAAACTTATGCAACGTTGAATAGAAGCAACATAAGCTAAACGCGTTTGGAGGTTGTATAGAGCCAACATAAGGGTTGTTTAGTATCGGAATGTCACTTTGACTCACACATAGCAATAATGTAGATAGATGTTAGGGGGGCGCTTATTTTTGCAATCTTTGAGGTGTTGAAATCTCACTTGCAAAATATTTTATAAAATTTAATACAACAATTAATAATGTTGGTTTTGTTCATTTACTGTAAATTTTTGTTGGGATATTGTTTTAAAAAATAAAGAACATTGTTTTGTACACTTTATTTTATAGAAGCTGCTTAATAAATGTGCAAAATTTAAAGATTTTCCATCAAATCTTACAACTTTTGCAAATGCTCGACGGCATGCGTGATAAAAATAAAATTATACAAATATTCACCTTTATCACTTTCATGGGAAATTAAAAATGAATTATAAGCATTACAAAATAAGCACCACCCTTTTATTTTTCTCCTCAACAAAAACATCACGATGTCAGTGAATGGAACAATTCATGAAATAAATCAAAAACGACGTATTTTTTCTTTCAAATATTTTTAATTTTATTTGCAGACACAAAAAAATAACAAAGTTACTGGATAATTATAATAATATTAAAAGAAATTAATAAGGAACCAAAAAGAATCCAATCGCCAGCAGAATTGCTTCTATTGATTTTTCACACAGCACACACACAGCTGGGTCTCCTTTGTCAGTTGTGAAAGTTAAACGTACTATATATCTCCTTTATGGTACTAATTTTGACACAAGCTTATTATAACTATAATGTGTTGAAAAATATTTTATGCATAACAATTTATGCAACGTTGTATAGTGGCTACATAAGTCCTTATGCAGTGCATAACTATTCATCTGTTCAGCGGATTCTTATGAATACGGCTGTAAAACTATCACCTTACACAGACGGAAAATTGTCTATGATCACATTTGATAGTAAGAAATATGACAGTCACCTTACACGATTCCACCTCAGTTTTTGTCTGTCAAATCCAACTCATTTCTAAAAAAAAACACTGAATAAACAAAAATAGATACATATATAACTGACCGACATACGCCCTACTAAATTTTTGATGAATTGAAATCGTTCATTCATAATAATATAATACCATATTTCACCTACATATACAAACAAAAAGCTAACCCCTTTTTAAAACAAATGCGCCCAAGCACCGCGTAATTCCAAATTTCTTGCGAATTTAAGCCACCGAGCACCGACCCTGAATCAATAAGCAAATGAAAATAAATATCTTAAATCTACCTACCCTGGCACGAACAACGACGACGCCCGATCCACGACAATGCATCGAATTACACTTGCATTTGGTTGTTCATGAATCATGATATTCATGATAAAAAGCGCAGTTGTGACATATACTTTTGCTTCCACCTGGATCAACCTCCCACCATCCATCACATAATTTTTTTGCCAACCACCGTTTTCTCGGTGGTCAGCTGAAGAGAAAACCCAATGCATATTCAACAAAAGATTTTTTATATCGTATACTCTGTTCAGTTGTGAACAAATATATATGCAAAAAAACAGAACAAAATAATATGAGAGCGCTTGTGCGATATTTGTTTTTTTTTTTTAAGAGAGTTGGCGCTGATACTGAAGTGGAATTATTGTGAACTGCAGCTTCCTTGTGTGCGTGTGGTAAGAATTTTGTTGGTTAAACAAACTCAAAAAAGACCTCTTTTAGAAAATTTATATAAAAAAAACTAATGAATGTTTTGACCTTTTTTTAATTGGATCTAATAAAAAAAATATCAAAAAAAAAAAAAAAAAAAAAAAATACCTTAAATTTGTGAAGGTTCTCCTTCCTTCACAATAACATTACACATCTGGAAATATTTGATCGCATTTTTTAAATTGTAAATTAAATATTTTTTTTTAAAGGCTTAATTTTTTTTTATAATTCAATAGACCAATTATTAGAATGAACATCAAAAATATTAAAAATTAAACCTGGGCTGCCCATGACTTTCAAGTTTAAAAATGGTAATATTACTATTTTTCTGTTAAAACACCCTGTTAAACAAACAATACATTAATTGAATCGATTCTTTGTATGCGTTAAGTCATATTCTATTATATTTTTTTTATTTCATGGAAAATAAATAAAAAATATAAAAGTTATACTTAAAAACGTTCATTTAAAGTGATACAATTCCAACGATTTCAAATGATTTTTTTTCAAGTATTTTTTTTTTTTTTTTTGAAAAGCCTATTCATTTATAATATGTTTTTTATTCTCAAAAATAAAAACAAAAAATATTAAAAATTTAATTTAAATAGATGCCCACTATTTCGAAAAATGAGTCACAGTTTTTAAAAAAATAAATCACATCTTTTTCTCATAAAAGTAGTGAATTTAATATTTATTTGGTTTTTAATGATAAATGTATGTGCGTATATTTATTAACTTTGTATAAACCAAATTTCAACAAACTAGCTTTACAAATAAAAAAGGTATATCACAATCAGTAAACGCACTACCATCAAAATTCAAAGGAAACCTACCGTTAATCAAATTTTCTAAAAAACGGCTGAAATGCTTTTGATAAAACTTCGAACACGTAATCCCCGGACATGCAGTTTGGCTTTAGGGAAAAGCACTCAACTTTGCATCCGCTCCTGAAGTTCCAGCATGACTTCACCATAGCGCTCAACAACCATCGTGTCACCGTTGGATGCTTTCTGGATGTCGAGAAAGCATTCGACAGCGTATGGATTGAAGCCCTTATCCATAAGCTTCGCGTATTACATTTACTTCCGTCTTTAATAAAAATTCTTTTTTCTTTTCTTTCTTCCAGAAAATTCTATGTACAAATGGACAACTGCAAATCACAAGTGAAGAACATGAAAGCCGGAGTTTCCCAAGGTTCGAAGCTAGGCCCCTTCCTCTACAGCCTGACGACATCTGACCAACCATTGCCATCTGGGTGCCAAAATCTCCTGAATGCTGATGACTCCCTTACGTATGCCACCTCGATGTCTCCTCTGGTAGCTTTACGAAAAGTTGAGCACCACGTCAACAGACTCTACGCCTTCTACAAGAAATGGGGCAACTGGATAAACACCTCCAAATCGGAGCTTGTGTGTTTCAGGAGACCAAGTAGAGGTAGTTGCAGCGCCGCCAAGTGAAAAAGTCTGGGTCCGAAACTTCCGGAAGGATCTACAATAGCAGCCAAAAATAACGTGAAGTACCTAGGCATCCACTTCAACGAGTTGTTAAGGTTCAACCCACACTCACGAAACGTCCTCAAAAAAGCCAACTGGGCCTTTCACCGACTCCACCCATTGATGAGACGCAGAAACGGACTAAGGCAGAAGACGAAGATACTTATGTACAAGCAGCTCCTGCGGCCTGTAATCAGCTATTCCTTCCCTGTCTGGTTCTCCATCTCGAAGACGGCCATGAAGCAACTTCAAATGTTCGAAAGAAAGTTACTAAGGATTTGTACCGGACTACATTTTGATCGGCAGCGAATGAGACATCACAGCAACGAGCATCTTTACACAGAAGCTAACATCATCCCCCTGGACAGGTACCTACTGTTTCAAGCAAAGAAGCTTGTAGTACTCATTAACAGGCACCCAAATCAACTGATGAGAAGAATGGCCACTCAGCAGCGACACCCCGAGCCGAGATACCTCAGTACGATGGAAATCCTGGTTGACAACATCATTACGGACAACGAGCCAGCAGTTTCGTTCTATACTGACACAGGGTCAGCATATCACCGCGGCTTAATGCCAACACATCCCCCCCACCAAAACCGCAACTTGACAACCGGGACGGAACACCCCGAGGACAATAAAGTCAGCCGACTTTTAGATTTAATTTTTTTGACATGTATTTTATATTTTATAATCATTTAAACTTAAGACAAAGTATAAGATTAGGCCCCCTATGTGCCAATAAATGTATAATATCATCGTATCTAACTAGTTATTAGAAGTCAAATTGTAAATATTATTTTGTTCAATAAATATATATCTATATCTATCGAACACGTAATCCCTAAAACAGTTTTTATAAGACTGCATAAGTTTTTGCCAAAAAAAAACGAAGAACTGAAATAAGTGTTTGGGTTTTTTGTGCAAACTACTGGTATCTTACTTGTTTTGAGATGATCCCGAATATCTCGTTATTGGCTTATTTTATTTTGCAATAAGGTAGGTACTTCTAAGTTAGTCAAAAAATATTGGCCCAAATTTTAAACGGCCTAATATTCGGGGTTAAGCATGATACTACAACTTAACATTTTTCTAATTTTAAAACAGTTCAGTAAAATTTTCCAAATTTTAAATATTCTTGAACTTGTAGAACACGTATGGATTCAGTACTATACTAAATAAACAAAATAGATTTTAATATAAAGTGTTATGTTATGAGATAGTACGATGCTAAACTCCTTTTAAATTTATCAATTTTGCGCCATTGCATTAAGGATTTGTATAAATAGATTTTTTTTAATGTCCCGATTTGTCCCGGTTTTTGGGACCTGGCGTCCCGATATTAACCAAATTTAATCTGGCAGCTCTACTTCCATTCCTGTCGACACATGCACACAGGAATGGTTGCGTTAGTTAGTCACTAGGCCCTGGTTCTTCACGAGCCGTTGCGCCATCCAATTTATTTTTATTTATTTTGTTGTTGTCGTGCCACGCACGGACACGAACAAAAAATCTATTGCACAATTTTTCTGAGCCCATGAAGTGGAATCTAGAAATTGTTGATACCACTTTAACATTATCCACTTTTAACTTTGACTCTCGTAAAAAAAAACTTCCGTATTTTCACGGTTGAAGGCGTCAACTGATTAATATGTTTAGTAGGCACTGTAAATAAATCAATTTAAAACAATGGTGCACTCGGGTGTATGCGTACTTTTTTATATTTAAAAGTCTTAGAGTAAATCGATATGATGCTCTAAGCAAAATTTAATAGCTCTCTGATTGACTAGCGAAACCAGCTGGAACACACAGCTAGCAAATGATGAAAAATCTTTTAAATTGCATACCAAATTGTATGAAGGTCAACTTTTAACTCCATATTTTACCGCAACTTAGACCGAATTCAACCCTATTTCCTTGGTTCGCTCTTATTTTCAGTTTCCATCATTCATCTTCAATGCCGGACTTGAGAAAACGCATTTTGCAATCGAATTGATCCGATTATCCCACACAGCAACCAAAAGAGGAGAAAAAAAATCGGGTGGCACAACGGCTCTTGAAGAACCAGGGCCTAGTGACTAACAGCTCGCAACCATTCCTGTGTGCGCCTGTCGACAGGAATGGAAGGGACCTACAATTTTATGACGAATCTGAACGCCTAGAGGAGAAGCAAAGATTCTTGGAGGATTTGTCAATTCCTCGCAAGAGGCAGTAGCCCTGGTGGACGAGGCTGGGAAGCGAACCCAGACCTTCAGCGTGACAGTCGAACGCACTAACCATTACGCTACGGGCTACCAAAAGAGGGGAGGGATTTTATTTTACTCGAAAATCACGGTTTTACGATGGTATGCCTTTTTTAAGAAGGTATTTTCGAAATTCTCAATTTTCTAAACACAAGACCATCTGGTTTTTACCATTTTACTTAAAATTCATAAAAGTATTGAATATTCAAAAAAAAAATAATTTAAAAATTTGGTAAACAAACAACTTTAAATATTTCTAACGAAGATGAAGAAATTTTAATATTAAAATTACTTCTGTTTTAAGTGGAGTGAATATTTAAATATTTCTTTTGAACTTTTTAGTTTGAAAAAAGGCACAATAGATCCTTAGGTTGCAGTGCAAACCCCCATATTCATTCATAGTTTGAAAATAATTGTTTGGAATATATTCACTAAAACAATTTTATTTAAAAAGCGAAATCTAGAATAAATGTTTTTGAAAAGTTTTAGTATAGTAGGCATGGTAATGGTTAAAACATTCTTTATACACAATTTGATTCAAGCTGCTGAATCATTCTGGAGAAAAGCGATTATTTTATTATATTTACATATAGCACATAAATTGCAAGATATTGCGATTTCAAAAATGGTCAAATAAAAAAACATAGGTTTTTTGAATAAAAAAAAATTAAAAAAAATATTGTTTTGCCTGGAAAGTTTTGAAGCAGTTTTTAAAACTTTTCATTTGTATAGATTTTAGGATGCTCTTTCCGAATTTTCATTTTGCCACCTCGCACCTTTGCCGCTAACGCCTCCATTTTGAAAAAATGGCGACCAAAAACAGTTTCTCGCCAATATCTCTTTTCCAACTAGTTTTACGATTAAACAGGCTTCAAATAAATTAAATCTGACACAATTTCCCACAAAATTTCTACAAATTGAGTCTAAGGTTTTTTTTCGACAACTTCGTCATTTAAGAGTAAAACGCGAAAAACTAGAAATTTAGAATTTTTGTCAAACTTTTAAAATAATTATATCCTTAAAACGGTTATTTTAATGAAAAACATAATAGCTTTTTCTTATAGGGGGTTACATAATGTACAAACCTTGCATTCAGATGTTTTCAAAAACTTGAACCGTTTAGGAGTTATACGTGGAAAGGTGACATTTTTGACATTTTACGTTTTTTGAAATGTCGATATCTTCTTAACGGTGAGTCGTAGGAACAAAATTGTCAAAACTTTTCTTCTTCGGGATCACAAAATATACAAGTTTTTTATGAAATACTTTTATATGCGAAAAACTGATATTTTCGACATTTAACCTCGAATGGCGGCGTTAGCGGCAAAGGTGCTAGGTGGCAAAATGAAAATTCGGAAAGAGCACCCCAAAATCTATAAAAATGTAGTTTTCAAAACTACTCCAGAACTTTCCAGGCAAAACTACCAAATGACTGGACTAATAATAACCAACGCAAGTATTAGAAATAATATATGCAAAGCATATTTGTGAGTACGTGCGACCCATCAGTCGTATCTTTATTTACTGATGTGCAGATTATTTAAGACTAATAACATCTAGTATTATGAATGTATTCGCTGACGGTACTTCAGATCCTCTTTTCTTAATAAGCTGTTGTATTATACTCGTATGTACATATACTACAGTTAAACATAATCCACTTCCACAGACAAGTTACCTGACAGTGTATACTTTTATTACAATTATATTAAATACATCCATACGCACATAATGAACCTTCATTCAAATTAATTTATTGAATGACTGTTTTGTGTGATACCTACATTTATTTATATTATAAACTCAGCAGAAGGTCAGAGTTTTTTTTGTGTTTGAATGTTCGTCATCGCGTCGAAAGTGGAAACATCTTCCGTCATCAGGTGTATTGATTTCTTCAAGCCACTCCAGCTTAAATCTGCAAATTCAATGCAAAATGCAATAAGAGATTGAGACGAAATTATCTTTTCGTTGATTAAAGCCAAAAAATATATTTAGATAGGTATGTATGTATGTATGTAGGTAGTATATATAATATATTGGTTTGTGACATGCGTATTATTAAAATGAGTATAGTCAGGTACACCTGATGGAAATATATTTGTGAGGGCAATTGTAGATTTACATGTTTGTATCTTTGTTGCTCCGCATCTACATATAACAACAAAACTAAAATGATATACGTCAGAATACGAACGTACATACATACGGTTCACAGTACACATATCTATGGTATTATAAGGCGCAGCTTGTCAAATTTCAAGATGGCTGCCCCTTGTGTAGGTACACATGAAACAAAAACAAATTTGTGGTGATTGTTTGAAATTTTTGTACTATTGATTTTGACAACATGCGCAGAACTGAACAAAAATGAAAACGCTAGTGGTATTACCTGTAATATATGTATCTTGCATACGGTTGACATTTTAAAGTTACTATAACTTTAGCTATACACTATTTAGCTGTCACAAACATAATGATTCTGTTTGCTATCATAATTGATTGTTTATTTCAATGTGTGCTGAAAATTCAACAATAAAATCGCATGGTGAAACCCTAGCGTAAATTAATTTCAAACTCCTACAATACAATCGATTAGATTCGTAAGTTATCTCTTGGTAATAGCACCTGATCGCACGATGACAAACTGATTGACTAGAAGTGCATATCAATAGCATTAAACATCATTTAACGTAAATAAATACCATCAGCAATTTATTGATCGCGATCGGCACCGTAGATTGATGCTTACGGTTTACCAAAGGCTTTAAAGCTATAAATGATCAAGCCCGAGAACTTGCAGAATCACTAGAAATCGAAAAGTATTTTGTCTCGAAAACCCAAATAAATTACAAAATCTCTTAAGAACCCAACTACATAGTAGCTATGTACATTCGATTTTAAACAACAAAACTCCATTTATTATAAAAATAATTTCAGTTCTAGGGTAATGGATGGTAAATAAATCCATGATTTCGGAATTTGAATTTTCAGATGGAAATTTCTTGCTGAAAATTCAGATGAAACGTAACTAAAATTCACTAAACGTAACTGAATGTCAGCTAACTTTTTATGTCAGCTGGCAAATCAGAAGCTCCATCTGAAAATAAAGTACTGAAAAATTCGATGCGTTGAATGAGCCCATTCCCAACTGAAAATTCAGCTGACAGCTTTTCTATACAAAAAAGGCTCTCCATACAAAACTGACATTTCATATAATTTTACGTTCAACGACAAAAAATTAAGTACTTTATTTTCAACAGTTGTCAAATTTTGTATTGGCCTTATTCAGAAACCTATGCAGAGTTATCCAGATAGGTTCGTGCTGTTGTAATCCCGTGTAAAAAAACAGCTGATGACAAAACAGCTGTTGCTGTTGGATAGCTATCCAAGCTATCGGAAAAATTTAGGTATACGTTTGTATCCAAAAGCCAAATGTCAAAAACAGTTGGCTGTTCAGAAACCTATATGGTTACGAAGCTATCTTAGATAGGCAACCGCATAGGTTTCTGAATGCGGCCATTGAATGCGCCCAATTTCTTGCTGAAAATTCAGATGAAAAGTAACTAAACTTCACTAAACGTAACTGAATGTCAGCTAACTTTTTATGACAGCTGGCCAATCAGAAGCTCCATCTGAAAATAAAGTACTGAAAAATTCGATGCGTTGAATGAACCCATTTACGTTACGTTTGTCAGTTGTCACTCAACTTTGACAATTCGCGAATCAGCTGGTCTCTGGTCTTACGATTTTGTTGATAAGAAATATTTAAATTTATAATTTAATCATTGTTTAATTAAAATGAGCGTAGCGTCTCGTCGTCTTGCTACAATTAACAAAAAACTAATAGTCTCTATTTCTAATTTACATTTCAACAATGTCATAATCCAAAATATTAACACTTACTTTTCAACAGAACCACACAAAGAAGTTCCTTTTTCGTCGGCGAAATTTCCACGTTCAAGATTCTATTCTCAATCACCAAATCTAAAGGAGTGTTGGAATTGTAAGGCCAAAACAAAGAGATTGAATCATTTCATATGTGATGAATGTGGAAAATTACAAGATATCTCCCACGAACATGTAAGTTATAGGCCGAATAAGATAACAATATACATAGCTACATACATGTTTTTTTCTTTGCATTAAGGACTACTTTGAGCTTTTATCGTTACCTCGTGGATTCGATGTTCCTTCAAGTAAATTGACAAATATTTTTCGGAAACTTCAAACCTTGGTACATCCTGACAAATTTGGAAATAAGTAATTTGCTTTAATCTCTAATTGAAACTCTTAATCAAGGAGAACAATTTCTAAAAATAGATCAGAGCGGGAGCAAGAAAACTCTGCAGAATGGAGTGCCCTTATAAACAAGGCGTACAAAACTCTTTCAAAACCACTTGTCCGAGGACAATATCTATTAAAACTACAAGGTGAACAAATGCCCCACGACAATAGCACATTAAATAAAGAATTCTTGATGGAAATGATGGAAAGGAACGAGGAAGTCGACGATGCAGAGACGAAAGAAGATCTTCATCTAATAAACAATAACATTCAAGAAGAAATCAATACAGAAATTGATCAACTTAAAGAAATGTTTAGGTCAAATGATTTAGCTGGCGCAAAAGCTGCACTTGTTAAGATGAAGTATTTGTTAAGTATTCAGGGTAGTATTCAAGCGAAGCTAGAGAAACTGACGAGCTGAGAAAAACGGAAAAGCAGAGATAATCTGGCGATGTGATATAAATATCTATTTAAGAGATACAAATAAAAAAGTTAAATGCATGATTGCACAGTTACTCAGTTAATATAAGTTTTCTTTTTATTTTCAATTGTGTTTATGAAACCAAAACTTGGCTTAATTTTAGAATAAGGGATCACATACTAAATATATATATATATATATAGATCATAATTTTTAAGTTTTTATGAGGCGAGCTCACCACGAGTTGTGAGGTTATTGTGACCTGTGAGGCATCAGTGAATCGGGTGGCACAACGGCTCATGAAGAACCAGGGCCTAGTGACTAACAACTCGCAACCATTCCTGTGCGCGCCTTTCGACAGGCATCAGTGAGGTTGCCAGAATAAGGCTATAAATGAGTTTTCGATTTCAATTTCTATCCAACAAGAACCTAATTACAGACTTTCTAATACAATTAAATTCAAATCACAAGTGACCTCAACTCCAGAAAATAATAAGTTTCGCCTAGATATGAAAGTCGGCTCCTCATCGACCAAAATTTGCGTCTTAAGGACAGTCTAACTGAAGAGCCCACTATCAAATCAAGCCGAAACACATAGGTACTTTTAAATTGAATTATATTCATACACTCCACGTAAAACAGAAGTAATTTAAATAAAATTTAAATTTCTTCAATTTCGTTTGATTTTGAAACACGGAAGGTATACATATGCTGCTAGTACAATATAAGAAGGAAATCTTATGGTGTTTTCGATTGGTAAAATAAATCAATTTATTTTTGATATAAATTTGTCAAAACGCAGATTTTACATTCCAATGGGCAAATAAATTGATTTATTTTTTGATTTAAAATCAAATTTGCAGATCTAGATCTAGTTGTTCGGCAGATTTACCTCTCCTACACTAATACCAATACAATTTTAAGTTGAAACTTTACAAAATTTTTCGTATTGTTTGAATTTATTTCGGTTAATGAAAATTGTGTTCTTAATAAAAAGGGAAGCGTTTTGATGGAATTATCATTAATCCACTAGATATTATAAAAATTTAGGTTAAGGGTGTGTACACAATTTTAAGTTCACAATATCAACACGTTTGTGATATAAAATGGAAGTTGTTATAAAATAATTAGTAAATTCATGAAGCTCATTGTTTCCTTCTGAAAGTGCATCAAGTGATGACGAGTTTTGTGATGATATGAAACATACATAAAATTACACGAATACAATGACAAAAATAAATCAATTTGAATTGGCGTTCGATTCACCACGAAATAAATAAATTTTTAGATTGAAATCTGAATTTACCGATCGAAAACACCAATATTTAGTTAGACCCCTTTCACACAAGGAAACTGAGTTGCCGGCGATTTTAAGTTTGTTGGCGAGAAGGGCGTAAAAGGAAGACAAAAAATCTCCCCTCACACCTTTCTCGTCTACAAACTAGCTAGTTTCTGGCAACTCAGTTTCCTTGTGTGAAAGCGGTCTTATTTTTCTCGACATGTCGCTGCATGGACATAGATTTGACTCCTTAAACAGATGTGCAGCTTTTTCCATGCAGCGAAATTAAATTCCACAGGTTGTTATGGGAGCAGATTCACTCAAAGTCTGCATGCAGCGCAGCGCTGCACGATCTCTATTTCTAAATTTGCTGCCTAGTTTCATTGCAGCCACAACTGAAAAACGAAAATTTCTAAATAATTGCTATTTGGCATTACTCATATTGACATCACCTGCCATCCCTTCAAGCTAAATCACGGACCCAAATTTCTCGGTTCACTTGGGACTCCAAAAAAAATGAGTGTCTCACACACAATTACAAATTTTCTGTGTACGCATGTAAAAAGAACGAGAATCGAGAGTATTTTTTTTAAGCATCGAGAAATAGAGAGAGTATAGGCGAAGTATACAATCATTTTGCCTTAATTTCCACCATTTTGTTTAGTATTTAGTTCAGTTTTGTAGGTAGCGTGGCGAAGACGGTTGCCTTTTTATCTCTTTTTTATTGTTAAAACTTTGAAAAAATTTCAATCAGAAATGCAAGTTTCTATTTATTAAATGTAAATTTATATTTGTGGAAATATGTCATGTTTATTAGTGCGTTGTAGAAATAGAAAAACGTTTTATGAGTGATAAATAAAAAAGACTCTTGAAATGAAAAAATTCTGTTTGTTTTATTTTTGTAGGCAATGGAGAAACTGGACTAGATGGGAAGTTTTTTTTTAATACTTTTGGGTTGGGTATGCCTCAATTCATTAATTTTTTTTGGAACCGTTTTAGATTCCATTTGGTTTCGGTTCTCCGAGTATGGTGAATTGAAAAACTCTCTTACAATACATTCACATAATGTCTCCGTGGTGATTCTAATTTCCATACTAATTTGAGACGCAAAACGCAGTTTTTCGATCCGTATTTGGATCCGAATGCGAAGTCGTGCATACGTTGTTTGATACGTTTGCGGATCGAAAACGAGCTCGCTTGCTTGAAGGGATTCTTTCAAAAAATTTGTTTGTGTTGGTAATTTTTGTTTAAGAATCCATGAAGCCGGCGTTGCCACCCTGCCATAGGCTCGTCTGCACGCATCTATGCATGCAGAGCTGCACACAAAACACATGTGCATAGTTTCTGACATTCATGATGCATAGTTATGTCAAACAAATACATAAAAGCACAGCGTTTCCGATGTCCCACAGTAGTGTTGGAATGAGGTTTCTTCGTTGGACGATAGCAGGGTGGCAACGCCGGCTTCATGGATTCTTAAAAAAAAATCACCAACACAAACAATAGGTCCGTTCCTTTACTTTAAATTTCTGTGATTTTCTGTGCATTTGTTTGATTTTCAGTCCAAAGCCGTTCCCGTTCTCAATAATTTGACAGTTTTTAACAAAAAATCAACGCTCACGAGAGAGTAAATAATTTCCCCTGCCTGTGATTTTCAGTCCGAGAAATTTCTTCGGACTGAAAATCACAGCACAGCAAAATGTCATTTTGAGAGCAAAAGAATGAAAGCCAAACATCGTGCCGTACTTGTCCAGCACATAATGTAATACGGATTTTGGTTGAATTTGCGTTCCCGTACTTTTGCACAGTTTTGATATTTTTGAGAATATTTCAACGTTGCTCGCCAAAATCTGACAGTTCGTGATTTTCTGTGCACAAAGTAAAGGATCGGACCTAATTTTTTTTAATGAATGGTAGGGTATGTCAATATGAGTAATGCCAAATACCTATTATTTAAGATTTTTTTCTTAGCTGTTGTGGCTGCAATGATGGTGCGCAGCAAATTTAGAAATAGAGACATCGCTGCATGCAGCTCTTGAGTGAATCTGCTCCCATAAGAACCTGTGTAAATTATTTTTTTCTGCATGGAAAAAGCTGCACATCTGTTTAGCCCATAGCCATGATTTTCTTATACGTGTTCATAGTCCTGCCACCTTAGAAGAAGAAATAGAGGAAGAAGTATTTGTCACATATACAGTGTACGGGAGTGAAGCAATTTTTGAGAACCAGAAGTGTCAAATCGTTAGCTTGTGATTAAAAAAAAAAAACAAAGAAAAAAAAATTGGTACAAGTTAAAACCCAAATTAATATAACAATAACTTTGAAAAAACAAATAATTTAAAGTGCATTAACATTGTGGTGATCTTCTTATAAAGTAAAAAAAAAAAACATGAAGTGCATTGTTCAGGGGTGTGGAAATCAACAAAACAAGGTGGATAAAATTTTTTCCTTCCACAGGTGAATTTTATAATATTTTTCTCAAAAAAAGTGCTGTAAGGTTTTGTCTTTAGATTGATGAACTATTGAACAACATATTTAGAATGGGTTACACTCTAAATTAAGTCAAGAATATTATAATTTAGTTGAAAATGTGCACATAACTTTTTTGTTAGAATTTAAGAACCAGAAATGTCAAACTGAAATTCTTGTTAACAGGGGTGCATGAGAATATATTGGAGGTTGAAAGGCGCAACTATCTGTTAAGCGCCCTTATTATGAGACAATTATTTTTTGTTATTCAATCAATTTCTTACGTTTTAAGTTAGTAATAAAATATCTATTTGTTCCGTCGCCAACTTATTAGTTCATGTTTCAATGTTAATTTTTCTGTTCAGTAAGGTGTCTATCAGTTCATATTTGGTTCATGGTTCATGTTTAAAGTTTAATCCATTATAAATAATATGTTCTTCGATAGTTAATTAATCTACATAAATACAAACAGTTAACAGCACTTGTGAGAGGAAATGCTCTTACCACACTCACTGTTTTTTTGTTGATTTCTAAATAACTACAATGTCTATTTTATTCACTTGAAAAGGTTTGTCTTTTCAAAGTTTTTTTTTTTTATTTATATGCGTCTAATTTGTAACACTTTTTTACTGTCCTTTTTTAAAATCACACTAGCGATTTGACATTTCAGATTGACAAATTGCTTCACGCACGTACTCTTTCTTTTTTTTTAGAAAATTCCACTAAAACAACTTCGGAAAATAACAAAAATGACTATTCTGATGGCGCCCTAGTGAGTTGCCTTCAAAGAGCACTCCGTCCCTGCTGTAATGCATTTGGGTTTGTGAGACCTCACACCATTTTAAAAACTGCTTCACATTTTTCCAACAAGGGCAGTTCCTCTATTTCTTCTTCTAAGTCCCGATCTACATTGCCCGATATTTCCACGAAGATTTTTCCAGAAATCGTGTGAAATGTACACACAGAACGATTTTTTCCATGAGATTTTTTCCTTGTCTTCTTCATTTTTTTATGTCTGTGCTCTTCATTTTGCATTGATATTCACTCACACCATAAACCCAATGGCACACTGACACCGAACACACACAAAAAACTGGAAAGAGGGCGAAAGAGAACATAAACAGACTGGAAAAATCGTTCGAGTTTTGTGGTACAAACGATTTGATCCCTACCCCTCACTTTTCACTCCCTTCACCTACGAACAAAAGATCGGCACTGGAAAAATCGTTCAATGTAGACCGGGACTAAGCCTGCCACCTACTTGAGAAAAGTCCAATGGAAAACGAAAGAAGTTTTCGTATTGAACGCGTTCAGTCAGAAATGAACCCGGCCAAAGTTTATCATCGTGGCATCACCATTTCTGGCATTTCGCATTTTTGTTTTGTGGATTTATCTGCATGTGCCAAACCAATAGTTTTTAAATTTTTAATTTATAGCAAGAAAAGTCCACTAAATTAAATAAAAATGTCATCATTAAATGGTGAAATACAACGCCTCCAACAATTAGTAAGTATTGATCTTTAATTCTTCACAAAAATCGAATGTAAACACGTGTGATGCGGTGTTTGTAGGAAGAGCTGGCCTCGCAGCTGCGTGAACAAATGACAAAAATCAGTACTGGCGAATTTCTAGAGGAAACCGGCGATGAGGAATTGAATAAACTGCAAGTAGAAAATATGAAGCTCAAGCATCGATTGGCAGTTCTCGAAAATGTAAGTTGGATAGTTTATAATCAGTTGTAGTTAAAAAGAATGCAAACTGATTTATTGAATAGGCTGTCGTAGCAGAGAAGAAACAATGCACTGGTGTCGAGGAAATGATTTCCATCCATGAACATTTAACAGATTTATTTACACGAGCTATTGCAAAAGCTTTTCCTGCCGTTAGTGGAGATGCAGCAACGGCTGTTATAAGTGTATCGGCTAAGCAGGGCGACTATCAGTGTAACAGCGCAATGTCTATTGCAAATGCCTTGAAAACAGCCGGACAACCAAAGCCGCCTAGAGAAATCGGTGCTGCAATTGTTGCCACTTTAGAACCATCACATGTTATAGCCAAGGTTGATGTTGCTGGACCTGGATTCATAAACATTTACTTGGACAAGTGAGTTTATTTTGTGTGTTCTTCTTGACTCTGAACAAAGGTTTTGATTTTATTCCTATGTGTTTTATACAACTCTGCAACTACTGTTTTTATAGATGCACCTCCTTTTTTATTATTGACTTTTAATACAAATTTCTATCCAATTTGTTCCTTTTTTTTTTTTAGAAAATATGCAGTCAAGGCAATTGGAGATTTGCTCAAAAACGGAGTCCACCCACCGCAATGCATTAAAAAGCGTGTGTTAGTTGATTTCTCATCGCCCAACATTGCTAAACAAATGCACGTTGGACATTTGCGATCCACAATAATCGGCGAATCCATTGCTCGGCTGTTGGAGTTCATTGGGCATGATGTAGTTCGTCACAATCATCTCGGTGATTGGGGTACTCAATTTGGAATGCTTATTGCTCATTTGGAGGACAGTTTTCCTAGTTTTCGCACTGAAAGTCCACCAATTCATGATCTTCAAGCGTTCTACAAGGAATCAAAACAAAGGTTGGGCAACTATTTAATAATTTTTTTTTGAATTGCTTTCATAGCTGTCCGTTTATTTTAGGTTCGATGAAGATGAAGAATTCAAGAAACGAGCATATAGTTGTGTAGTAAAACTACAGAGTGGAGATCCTGTGTCAGTAAGGGCATGGACATTGATCTGTGATGTTTCCCGCAAAGAGTTTCAAAGCATATATGACCGTTTGGATGTGACGCTTGAAGAGAGGGGTGAATCCTTTTATCAATCAAGAATGATCGATGTGATCAAACTCCTGGAAGACAAAGGATTCCTTGAAGAGGATGATGGTCGAAGGATTATGTGGTCAGACGAATCAAAGACGGGTGTTCCACTAACCGTGGTGAAGACTGATGGTGGATTTACCTACGACACATCTGATATGGCCGCGATCCGTTATCGATTCGAAGAGGTAAAAGCTGATTGGGCTATCTATGTTGTTGATGCTGGTCAAAACACACATCTTACCACAATCTTTGCCTGTGCTGAACGTGCCAAAATCATCGATTTGAAGAAGCACCGAGTGGATCACGTGATGTTTGGTGTCGTTCTTGGTGAAGACGGTAAAAAATTCAAAACCCGATCTGGTGAGACAGTGAAACTATCTGATCTGCTCGACGAAGGCCTGCGCAGAGCTTTGGATAAGCTTAAAGAAAAAGAACGTGACAAAGTACTTACACCAGAAGAATTAAAAGCGGCACAGGAATCCGTCGCATATGGATGCATTAAGTATGCAGATCTTTGCCACAACCGCACTAATGCTTATGTCTTCTCCTTCGACAAAATGTTAGAAGATCGAGGAAACACTGCGGTTTACCTTCTTTATGCCTACACCCGCATTTGTTCAATCGCCCGTAATTGTGGTGTAGACTTCTCTGACCTACAAGAAGTTTTAAAAACAGAATCCATATCGGTGGAGCATGAAAAGGAATGGAAACTGGCAAAGGTTTTGCTAAAATTCCCAGATGTCATCCTTAAAATAACTAAGGATCTTCTTCTGCATACTCTCTGCGAGTATTGTTATGAAGTTTGTACTACCTTCTCAGAGTTCTACGACAAGTGTTATTGCATAGAGAAGAATAAGGAAGGAAACATTCTTAAAGTGCACAAAAGCAGGATACTTTTGTGTGAAGCGACTGCTTCAGTATTGAGTAAATGTTTCTTTATTTTGGGCTTGAAACCAGTTCAGAAAATTTAAGTGTCAACGAAGGATATCACATTTTTATTTGAGTTTTTGATCTATTTGGCATTCTAATAAAATATTCGTTATCAAGTGAAAACAAATCAAGAGATCTTTCAGGTTTAATTTAGGTACCGAAAAAAGTGTTCAAATTTCAGCTGCAGGGGCAAAAAGGTTTGGGCAAATTCCTAAACGCAAAACTTGCGCAAATTATGCTAAGCAAATAGTTCCTAAATGCAACCATTAAAATCCCTGCAATTTAGATTATCCCAAAACGCAGTCGACTTTTTTACTTGCGCAAATGTAAAAGCATTTGAGCAAATGTAAAAAATATCTTGCGCATTTCACTTGCATTTGAATTTGTTTGGCGTTAGTTTCTTCTGGAATTTTGCTACACTTAATTTATTTGTTTTTTGAAGAAAAGTAATTTATATTTACCAAAAGACAAGAAATAACTATTTTATGAAGAATGTTAAAAGTATGGAAAACTGAAAACAATTTTCTTTTACAAGAGAAGAAATGCTTCGTAAATGGAGCAACCTTCTTCTAACATATAAAACAATAAAACAAAGGAATGGGGAAACTGGAGGAGCTGCAACAAGATTGGAGTACCTACTTGTTTGTTTCATGAAGTGTAGATATGGAACAAAGCAACATCAACTCAGTAAAATCTTTATTAAAATAATTTTTGTTTGGGGGTCCATAATTCATTCCAGGAAAAATCAACAAACAACGCAAATTTCCGTTCCAAAAAGTCATATAAATGCTATGCAAACATGCTTTTAACATTTCAACTTGCTTTTTACATATGCTTTGCAAATGTTACGTGAGGAATTTGGCCTTATGTAAATTTTTTATAAAAAACCTTCTACTATTAGTTATTGATGGTAGTATAGCAGAGGCGTCTCGCTAGGGTGTGCATTGCACACCCTGATCTAACGACAAAAAATCCCTCACCGAACGTTATTTAATTTTACTCAAAAACATGCACAATTATACAACCTACCCATTTGCATCCTTCATTTTGTTTCATCCTCATCGAAAGTTATGTAATAATACACACATATATGCCCAATTTCACAACCCGTAATACTCACCTCCAATATTTTTTCATTCAAAATTCCTTCATCGTTGCGTAAAAATAAGCAGAACAAGTAAACTCGTACGAAACCTCACTCTGCACTTCACGATTTGCACACCCATAAAAATAATCCACGCGACGCTACTGTAGTATAGATGTATATAGATTCGTACATACATACATACAACCAAACATTTTTCTAACGTTAAGTGATAACGAATCATTATTGCATCGATGCGTTTGTGAATTAACCCATCTTTACTCAATGATGTTGATGACTTTGTCTTCTTTGGTGATTTTAATCTCCCAGGATTGACCTGGATTCCATGCGATAACAACAGGGGTATTCACGATCCGATGCAACTGGTCTAGTATCATTGCAAAAGTGTAAAATTCAAAAATGTTCTTGCTCTATACAACACTGCCTTAAATCTTGCAACAGTTTTCCATTTTTGCTATACCCTAACCCCATTGCAACATGGAGTGTAAAATTTGTCTGGTGTCGTTGTCAGTTTGGAAGAAATTTTTTCAATTTTACACTTTTGCAATTTGGCGTTTTTCTTTTTTAACTCTGAGCAGATGACGAAACTGTCAAACAAAAATTCTATGTTTTTTTTTTAGCTCAGACATATCAGAGCTCAAAAAGGGCGTTTCTTTTTTCCATCTGAGCTAACTCAGAGCTTAATCGATTAGCTCAGAATAAAATGACCGAGCAAATCGAGCGAAACGCTGAGCGAAGCCAACTTCACTTTTTTTCAGTGATTTGACAGACGAAAGAAATACAAAAAATTAAAAATGGATTCCCAGGACAGTCGCCCGTCTAAATCAGGTAAACAAAAATGTATTTTAGTAACACACCTATGAAATGACAGTTCAGTGCTCAAATGTGATTCATAAATAAGTCTGAGGGCTCTGATCATAATCTGCTCAGAGCTCTGCTCTGATCGCTCAGCCTCTGCTCAGAGGTTTATTTAGAGCCAAAAAAGAAAAACGCCAAATGATACTAACCCAGTTACATCGGATCGTGAATACCCCTAACGATTTAATTTTTGATCCTATTAATATAACGACTGAGCAGCAATCTTCCGTTATTGAATTTTTTTTATAAAAATTGGATATAACCAAACAAATTTTAAAAGTGTTCTTGATCTTGTATTTACAAATGTTTTTGATAACTTTGTCTTAGAAGAGACTTCATCTATTATTACTAACAAAACAAGTATTTTTCATTGGTCTTTTAAGCTTAGCTTTTTTTATCGTGATAAAACTCAACCGAAGGCTTGTGAGAACAAATTAGTCTTTGATTTTAAAAATGCCAGTTACGACCAAATAAATTTGTTTTTGAATAGTTTTAATTGGTCTATTGACCTGTCATCGGCTTTTTACAAAGCTCTTGAACTTTCTACAGTTTTCCTTTTTGTTTCTGAAAATTTCATTCCGAAAAAGGTAATTTCATCTAATAACGCACCTCCTTGGTACGATTCAATAGGTCTGTTCCACACCTTGACCAAAACTGCCAATTGTCAACACACTGTTCCACACCTCACAAGTTCGGTACTTTTGGGCAGAAGAGAGCGCTCACGAGAGAGTAAAACGATTTTCCCTCCTGACAAATTCTGCCCAAGAAATTTCTTTGGGCAGAAATTGTTGGTCTGTCAAATGCCAGGTGGAGGTACGTTGTATACAAAATTTACTGTTGTAGAGTCATCGGTTCAGGTTGCTTCGCGTTGGAATAACAAAAATTACAAAAAATTAAAAGATTAATTGTGTGAAATTATGTGGCAGAATTTTTGTCAAGAAAGCCAAACTTTTTGGGCAGTTTTTCTCTCTGTGAGAGAATTTCATCCCACTCTTCAAAATTTGACAGACCAACAATTTCTGCCCAAAAATCTTGGGAACAAACCTAATATTAACTAATGTCGAATTCCTTACAACCGTTTGAAGTCGATTTCATTTTAAAAAAATTTTCTTGGTAGAAGGAATTTAAAAAAATTCGATTTTTTTTAGTCAGTGTGTGAGTGCAATTTGACAGGAATTTTATTGTCGCTCAAAAACTAAGAAGTAGTACGCGCTAAGCAAATATTAAAGTGTATTTTATTTTCGCGTTGTTTTGATAATTTAAAAACAAATATATTTCGTCTGATAATTGAAAAACATCAAAAACAATTGTGCGCGTAATCAAGTAAAAAAATTACTATCCAAAACTAATCCACACACAGCAGCGAGGATCTATTCTGAATATTTCACTAGGGGACGAAGAAAAATAATTTTGCAAGGTGTTTTCCTCGCGAATTGTATGTTATTTTAATGAGATTTTTTATTTCTTGAAGATAAGCACAATTATATTTACTTTTTTTCATCATTCACTGAAATATTAAACAATTAAGAACACTTAAACATTTGTTTTCTTTTTTAACTCCGTCACAAAATTGTAATGAGAACATTTAATTCCATCTTGATGCATGAGAAATGTCAAATCTTGATAGTGTGTGTGCGATTGGATGTGAAATCTAGCTAAAAACGCAAGATTTGTTTGACAGCATTAAAATCGTTTTTGTTTAGAAAAAATTCGATTTGTTCAGAAAAATTCGAATTTTTTTGGTTGTAAGGAATTCGACATAACTTTAAAAATCGGAAATATAAAGCTCATTGGAAATGGGTAGCTTCAGGTAATTTAAACGATTATGAAATGTTTCTAAGTATCTACGATAAATATAACAGATACGACAAAATGTGTTACGACAGATACGTTTTTAAAACAGGATCTATTATTAAAAATAACCCTCGTCACTTCTATAAATTTATCAACGCAATGTCTGCAATTTTCCTTCAACAATATATTCCGATAAGGGGGTTTGTTCCAAAGTAAATGATATATGTGAATGGTTTGCATCGTTTTTTGAGACCGTCTAAAATGGTTGCATAATTTTTGATAGTAATCATTTCACTCATATTATGGAAAATAGGATTAATTTGAGTTCTCTGACAGTAACAATGTTCGACCTAGTTCATGAACTAAAATCCATTGATATTCAGCCCTATTCTGCTATTCCCGTGAACCCTAGATTCGATTCACCCATTCGGATCTCTTTCGCCCTGTATTTCCATTGTGATATCTGGCAAGTGAACAACATTATCCCAAGCCAATTTGACATTACACATAAATAGCTGTTCTCTGCGCAAGTGAAAATCTTAAGAAGTTTCAATAAATTGTTTCGGTTGATTATATTTGTAAAAAAAATATAAACAAATATGGAATGTTTTGGAGTTTTTTCTCACTTTCAAATAAAACAAATATTCTAAATTAAGCAACAAATTTGTTTCTACTCAAATTTTTCGAAGATCTAACAAGACACACAAACCAATAATTGAAAACCCGCAACATTTTATATGCGGATCTGAATTGTATAGAATGAGTCCGTCCACGTAATAAAAGAGAATACCACACCGTATTACTGACATTGCCGACATAAATCCACATTTACTTGGAATGAATAGTTACTAGTGAAAATTCAAGTAAAATTCCCCCCGATGAATAGAAGAATAGGGCTGATTAATAAAGGTAGTGGTCCCGATTGTGTTCCACCATTATTCCTGAGAAAAACGGCAGAAACTATTGCCAAACCATTTCTAGAACTTTTTCATCTTTCTCTACCCAATGGTATTTTTCCTGATGCATGGCTTAATTCTTTTTTAATACCAATTTTCAAAAAAGGGAGATAGGTCAAATATTAATTATTACCGGGGAATTGCCATTTTGTCAGCTATTCCCAAGTTGTTTGAAAAAGTGGTGACTGATAAGTAAGGTGTTGAACTGAAGTTGGTCATAAGTGAGCATCAGCATGGTTCCTTTAGAGGTAGATCCACAACTACTAATCTTGTTGAATATACTTCTTATATTCTTCAAGAAATGGATAGAGGGAACCAGGTTGATGCGATCTACACTGTCTTTAATAAGGCCTTCGACAAAGTTGACCATGGCCTGCTTCTTTTTAAACTTGAAAAGTATGGCATTCATTCTACTTATTCTTCTTATTTGTCAAAACGTACTCAGTGTGTAAAAATTTGTTATGTTATTTCTGTTAGCAAAACGCAAGACACAAAGGTCAGATTTCAACACCTCAAAGATTGCAAAAATAAGCGCCCCCCTAATATCTGTCTACATTATTGTTGTATGTGAGTCAAAGTAACATTCCGATACTAAACAACCCTTATGTAGGCCCTATTCAACCTCCAAACGCGTTTAGCTTATTTAGCCTCTATTCAACGTTGCATAAGTTTATGAATAAGGTTTTTGCGTTCAGAGGCATTATAAAGAGTGCAAAGCGCTAATTCGTTTATGCATAAGGCTAACAGCCTTATTCATTAGAATCCGCTGAACAGATGAATAGTTATGCACTGCATAAGGATTTATGTAGCCACTATTCAACGTTGCATAAATTGTTATGCATAAACACTTTTATTTATAAACACAGTTGAACGCTTGCATAGAGCTATGTACGCTTTAAACTGCCTCGGAACGCAAAAACGTGATTTATAAAACTTATGCAACGTTGAAAAGAGGCAATATAAGCTAAACGCGTATTTGCTCTTCTTCTTGGCCCTGTCTTGTGGCCCATATTTTTCAACAATAAACGTTTTCCCAATAAATTGTTTAGAGCCTACATAAAGGCTGTTTTGTATCGAAATGTAACTTTGACTTACACACAACATGTAGATATATATTAGGGGGGTGCTTATTTGTGTAATATTTGTGTTAAAATCTCACTTACATAATTTTAATATAAATCAAATATCAATAAGTAAATATGTTTTTGTGTATTTATTGTTAACTGTTGTTGGGATATTGTTTAAAAAAAAGGAATATCTTGTTTACACTATTTATTTTATAGATTCTGCATAATATACGTGCAAAATTTGAAGAACTTCTATCAAAATTTTACAACTCTGTGGCAGCGGTGACTGCTAGTGTAAATGCGATAGTCGGTTGTTCCCCTGTGACTGTTGGGATATAATAGAAAGTCGCCCATGTAATAGCCCTTCACATTAACCCACAGTGTATTAATACATTTCAAATTGAAAGTGGGAAAGAATTCCACGCGACTGCCAAATTTGTGTGAAAGAAATGACTTTTCATATTTTGCTTGCACACTTGCTTGTATTAATACATTACCTTAACCTTAAAAAAGTGTGATAGAATGTGGGATAGAAATAGAACCATTCCTAAAATTATTCATGTATTAATACATGTCAAATCGTGTGGGATAGAATGTCGGGTTGTGTAGGCTGGGCTTTCATATTTTGTTTCCACGATATTCTACATGATTTGTTCCCATTTTTTTGACATGTATTAATACACAGTGGGCTAGTGTGGAAAGCCTTTAAGAGTTCGATATAAAGTAGAGTTGAATAACATATAGATGAGGATAGATAAAAACGATTTGGAACCTGAATAAAGAAACTGCAATTAATATTAAATAATAAAGACTTTTATTTATGAGATTATCACATTGGCGACGAGGATCGGTAAGTTGAAATACAAATGGAAACAAATAAAACAGCAAAACAAAGAAAATAAACAAAAAAAAAAAGAATTCATGTAGTAAATATGTTGGCCCAGAATCAAGAGTTCCATATGTTTTCTTTCTGATTGCAGCTCTATAGAAGTGCGGCAAATGGAAAATTGATAAGAGTCCGTGAGACCATTCCAAAAGAGTCCTTGAGACCACGTTATAAGTCCTCTGTTCTGTATAAGACGGTCGGGAAGACCACTGAGCTGTTTAGCCGTAGGCCGTCTAGAAGACAAGACACAAAAAAAAAACAATTTTGAGATTGTTTGCTCACTACAAGGTAGTAGGTATGTACAGTACATATACATCTTATGGTATTTATAAAGATTTATTTATAGAAACCTTAAACATGGACAAATGGGACATTTGCCAATTTAATTTTAAACAGTTCCAACCTCTTCAATTGAGAGATGAATGGAACGTTATAAAATTCTACTTTTCGGTACTTTATTTGACACAAAGCCTGAATAACAATCCTGGGTGGGGAAATGTTTTATAAATCACTATTTATGCAACGTTGTATTGAGGCTACATAAATCCTTATACACTGCATAATACTACGTTTCCACCAGACACTAAACCGAGATTTAGCAAGATTATCACAAATCTCCTTGAAATCTACAAGATTTACCATACAAATTTTAATCTCCTCAAATGAAGATTTCAAATAAAACTCATTCAAATCTACTTGGAAACATTAGTTTGTCAAATCAAACAAACTTTTTTTCGAAGAATAATTGTGGAACCGACCTATTTTCGTTTATTGACAGATGGAAATGTAAACAAAAACTATCTATCTCACTTCCACTTCATATCAAAAAAATGAAACATCATTTGAATGTTTTGCCATAATCCTCTTTTTGTGCAGTGGAAACACCAAACAAATCTCATTACCTAAATCTCGGTTTAGTGGTTGGTGGAAACGTAGTATAACTATTTACCCGTTTAGAACTGTTTAGCGAATTCTATTAAATACGGCTGAAAACATTTTTCAACCCATTATATTTATAATGAGCTTGTGTCAAAAATAGTACCAAAAAGGAAAAAAACTATTACGTTTTACTTTCAAAACTGACAAACGAGATTGTGTTTGGAGTGTTTGGTTGTGTGAAAAATCAATAAAATAATAATTCTTCTGTTGATTGTATTCTTTTTGTTTTTTTTTTTTTATTAATTTCTTTTAATATTATAATAATTATGCAGTTGCTTTGTAGGTTTTTGAGTTCACAAATAAAATTTAAAATATTTGAAACAAATAATTCGTCGTTTTTTTATTTATTCCATGAATTATTCCATTCACTCACTTTTTTTTGTTGAGGAGAAAAATAAAAGGGTGGTGCTTATTTGGTAATGCTTAAATTTCATTTGTATTTTCCCGTGAAAGTGATGAAGGTGATTCATTGTATAAATTGATTGAAATAACGCATGCCGTCAAGCATTTGCAAAAGTTGTAAAATTTGATGAAAAATCTTTAAATCTTGCACATTTTGTAAGCAGATTCTATAAAATAAAGGGTATGATAAAAATATTCTTCATATTATTTAAACAATATTGCAACAAAAATTTACAATTAATTAACAAAACCAACATTATTTATTGTTGTATTTAATTTTATAAAATATTTTGAAAGTTAGATTTCAACACCTCAAAGATTGCATAAATAAGCGCTTCCTCTTCCACACTAGCTCACTGTGTATTAATACATTTCAAATTGAAAGTGGGAAAGAAATCCACTCGACTGCCAAATTTGTGGGAAAGAAATGACTTCTCATATTTTGCTTCCACACTTGCTTGTATTAATACATTACCTTAACCTAAAAAAAAGTGTGATAGAATGTGGGATAGAATAAGAACCATTCCTTAAATTCTTCATGTATTAACACATGTCAAAAGGAAGGCCTTTAATATGTGAGTCAAAGTGACATTCCGATACTAAACAACCCATATGTAGGCCTTATTCAACCTCCAAACTCGTTTAGCTTATGTAGCCTCTATTCAACGTTGCATAAGTTTATGAATAAGATCTTTGCGTTCAGAGGCATTATAAAGAGTGCATAGCGCTATGCACTCGCTATAAGTGCCTGTCCATATTGGATTTTTAATGCTTGGTATTAATATGTTCCTTGTGTCCATACGATGAAGAGTAAATCCTCTCAGTTCAATCTACCCATCCCTATCTCCCACCCTTGAAATCTATCTATCTTTCACTCACACAATAAAAAGCTATCATGTTGAATCCGAGAATATTGTTTGAAAGTGGCGCATCGATGCAATTTGGGTGGAATCTACCCAACTCTTTTTCACTCACATAAAATCTACCTGTCTCACTGCATGCACCTAGCATTCAAAATCCAATGTGGACAGGCACTAAGAGTTCAGAGATACATCTTGTACTGCTTTCACACAAGGAAACTGAGTTGCTGGAAACTGGGAGTTTGTAGGCGAGAAGGGCAAGAAGTAAGGGGAATGAAAAAAATCTCCCCGGTCAACGATTGAGGAGATTTTTATCACATTCCTTCTCACACTGTCCGTAATGTGCGTTCAGCCAATAGACTTTATATGGAAAAAACAGAAATCTC
This sequence comes from Melangyna quadrimaculata, assembly GCA_949320155.1. Lineage (NCBI taxonomy): Eukaryota > Metazoa > Arthropoda > Insecta > Diptera > Syrphidae > Melangyna > Melangyna quadrimaculata. The sequence goes on from OX439483.1 coordinate 109,467,737, forward strand.
CGGCGATTCAGTTTCCTTGTGTGAAAGCTACAAAGCAATTAAAGGAAAACGTCAAAAAAATCTCCAGCAACTGGTTTCCCTGTGTGAAAGGGGACTTGGTTCATCGCTTTCGCTTAGTTCTGTTTGTTCGCTTCAACAATTTCCCGTATAATATATGTCCCTTCCGGGGTTCCCCAAGAAAGCCATCTTGGTCCCCTCTTATTTTTACTATTTATAAATGACTTGCCCTTATTGTTCACAGGGTGCAGATATATTTATACGCAGATGACATAAAATTGTTTGAAAATGTTAATAATTCAACAGATGGATCTTCTTTGCAACAATGTTTGAACGCGTTTGTAAGCTGGTGTAAAGTAAATGGAATGAAGCTTAATGTGGATAAATACAATATAATTTCCTTCTTAAGAAAAAAAGTGCTATTAATTTTGAGTATACCATTGACGCACAAAAACTAATTAGAAAGGACATTATTAACGACTTAGTCCCGATCTACATTGCCCGATATTTCCACGAAGATTTTTCCAGAAATCGTGTGAAATGTACACACAGAACGATTTTTTCCATGAGATTTTTTCATTGTCTTCTTCATTTTTTTTATTTCTGTGCTCTTTATTTTGCATTGATATTCACTCACACCATCAACCCAATGGCACACTGACACCGAACACACACACAAAACTGGAAAGAGGGCGAAAGAGAACATAAACAGACTGGAAAAATCGTTCGAGTTTTGTGGTACAAACGATTTGATCCCTACCCTTCACTTTTCACTCCCTTCACCAACGAACAAAAGATCGGCACTGGAAAAATCGTTCAATGTAGACCGGGACTTAGGAGTTATTCTTGACAGAAAACTTACTTTTAAGCACCGTGTAGACAAAATACACTCTAAAAGCATGCTATGGTTTGTAAAACGAAGATCAAGAGAATTTTACGACCCTTAGTCCCCTTTCACACAGGGAAACCAGTTGCCGGATATTTTTTTGACGTTTTCTTTTAATTGCCTTGTACCTTTCACACAAGAAAACTAAAATTGCCGGAGATTTTTGTTTGTTTCCATGTAGAGTCTATGGGCTGAACGCACATTACTGACAATGTGAGAAGGAATGTGATAAAAATCTCCTCAAACGTTGACCGGGGAGATTTTTTTCATTCCCCCTACTTCTTGCCTACAAACTCCCAGTTTCCAGCAACTCAGTTTCCTTGTGTGAAAACAGCCTTAGACCCCTTTCACACAAGGAAACCGAGTTGCCGGCGATTTTTAGTTTCTAGGCGAGAAGGGCGTAAAAGGAAGACAAAAATTTCTGTGACACTCTTCTTGCATACAAACGAGCCAGTTTCTGGCAACTCAGTTTACTTGTGTGAAAGCCGTCTTACATTACAAAATCAATCTATTGTTCACTCGTTCGGTCTCTGTTAGAATATTGTAGTATTGTTTGGTCTCCGTTTTATGATGTCGATATTAAGAAGCTAGAGTCTGTCCAAAATAATTTCTGTTGTTTGCTTTAAGGCTCTCCCAAACCAATGCGAAACATTCGTTGCGGTGAAGAAACATTCGAATGTCAAAATTTATTTACATGGTGATATATGAGAGTGCCCACACCAACGCGGCGGAGAAACATATGAATTCATTTTGACTGACGAATGTTTCTTCGTTGCAACGAATATTTCGCATTGGTTTGGGGGAGCCTAAGGGCATAGATAAACCATATAAAGATACACATCTTTCGCACGTTTTACCCCCCAAAACCCATTTGTTTACATTGTTGTTTTTGTAATTTAATTCTGTGTCCATGAATAAATGTGAAATCCAACAACAAAGTTACGGTGGTGGAAATCAGTAAGTTGCACTAGTATGCGTGTTTTAAAGCACATTAGTAAAAATTACTGATTTCCACCACGGCTAAACCCACCTTTTAGCTTGTAGGCAAACCGGATTGACAGCCAAAGATTTGTATCTTTATTTGTTTATCTATGCTAAGGGCCAGTTTGTTCACAGTGGGTTAAATTTAGTATGTGACTTTGTCACGGTCTACATTGAACGATTTTTCCAGTGCTGAATAGAAAAATTATGGACCTAGTAGACATGGACCGCTAGCCGGTCGGCATTCCCATACAAAAGTTGCATTAAATATGGTTCCGCCGCGACAGCAGCGCCTATTGGCGCAAATTGGCAAACAACAGAATTATTCCTTAGGCCATCTGTTGCCAATTAGCACACGTAAGCAGTTTTTCCAATAGAAACTTATGCCATCTATTATTACTAAAAATAAAAAACAAGAGTCATCTATTTTTATTCAAATCAAAACTTTGACATTTGACGTTTGAGTCCATTTTTTTAATTTTGCATTATGTAGTTTTGCTAGTTTTGCTTTGATGATTCGGATTCTAAATTAATTTCGTGGTAAATTATTTATAATGTTGTATTCATGTAAATGTCTTTAAAATATTAAATAAATACGTAATATAAGTTTATTTACACTCGCGAGCAAAAAAATGGAATCACTCAAGTTTGCCTTCTACAAACAACAATCGCGATGGATAATATCTATAACTAATTGTTAATCAGCTCGTTTTGAAGCTTGAATTCAAAACATCAAATTAAGAGTAAAATCATAAAAATCCATTGAATAGTTTTCGCGCTATCCGCGATAATAACAAAAATATCAAATTATACTTTTTTAAATTAGGCAAGAGTTTGAGATATTGATAGGGAATAAATGCTCCCATAATTGGTCTTTGGTGTTGATTGTGATGTTAAAAATGAATTTCAACATATCTTGACTTATTAGTCCTCCTCTTAGAAAACAATGGAAGCCACGCCTGTAGAAGTCAGTCAAGTTGACACAAGACTGCAACAAGGAATAAACCAATGTACTGTGGGCCGTCAGCTCAGTGTAAGCCAATCTTGCATATCAAAGATCTACGGAAGGTTTAGACAAACTCGTAGGTTAGTGTAAAGGCCAGGATCTGTGTTCCAACGGATGTTATGACTGATTCATCGTGATGGCGTTTCTCCGAAATCGTGCTTTGAATAGCATTGACGTCCAACAATAGCAGAGACAGGTACGATATAGACTCATAAGTTAATGAACAGTTAAGAAGACGACTTAAGGAAGCAGAACTTATCCCAAAATGTACCGCTACGGTACCAAAATTAACTTCAACTGATTGACAAGTTCGAGTACGATTTTCTCTATGCACTATACAATTGGGAAGTTGAGCAATGTAGGCGATTAAGGTTATCGGATGAGTGCAGAATGTGTCTGGATGGAAAACTATAGAATACAGGCGGAGTAAACAGATGTACTGTCTTCAATGGAGACATCCGAGAACGTAAATCGCCTACTTTCCTCAACTTTTCAATTGTAGTGCATAGTGAAAATCGTACTAGAACTTTTAGATGAGTTGCAAGTAATTTTGGTACCGTGGAGGTCCATTTTGGGGTAAGGTTGGCTTCCTTAAGTCGTCTTCTAACTGTCCATAAACTTAAGAGTCTTTATCGTACCTGTCTCTGCTATTATTGGACGTTAACGCTATTCAAAGCACGATTTCGGAGAAACGCCATCACGATGGCCTTTACACTAACCTACGAGTTTGTCTAAACCTTTCGTAGATTTTTGATAAACAAGATTGGCTTACCCCGAACCGAGCTGACGGGACACAGTATTCTTATTCCTTGTTGCAGTAGTTTGAAAACTTGATTAACCTCTACAGGCGTGTTTTCCATTATTTTCTTATTTTACTTTAAGTCAAGATATGTTAAAATTCACTTTTAGCAAGCATAATCAACACCAAAGACCAGCTATGGGCGAATTTATTGTGTATCAATGTTTTAAACTCTTGCCTAATTTAAACAAATTTGATTATTGGTAGGGCCCATTGCGATTAGTTTATAAATTACTTCTTTATTTTGTTTTCATTTAATAAGTTAAGATGTATCATTCACAGGTATAGTTTCAAAATAGGAGAGCCAAGTGGCGGAAGCAAGTCCGTCTTCAATTGTTGCAGGGTGCATGGCAAATGTGTTACCTTAGCGTGGGTTCACAACCAATTATCGTTGAAGGTACTTTAATTTAAATTTCCCTGTAAAAATGAACACAATAATATAAAAGCTTTTACCCCTTAGGTGGTCGTGGTGCCAATAACAATTCTACCGAATCAACAAGTGCCAGCCAACAACCAATACCAGGAAACCTACACTGCCGGTCATAAGGTTCGAAGCAGTTTCTCGTGTTATACGCCAAAGAGATCGAAATTTTGTATGACACAAGAGAGACTGTTTAATGTGCCAAAGCCATAGCAAAACTTAGCAATATCTCGTGTTATACGCCAAAGCGATCGAAATTTTGTATGACACAAGAGAGACTGTTTAATGTGCCATAGCAAAACTTATGCTTGCACTTCAAGAACAAAAATTAACGGCAGTCAAGAGAATAAATGCTAGCTGAGTCACTTTTTTTAAGTAATTTTATTGGGTCATAAGGTTAGAAGCACATACAAAATTGAAGAAAAACGATGGTTTAAATTTTTTAAAACTTTTTTTTTCAACAATTTTTTTACTTAATAGTGTGAGCTGCCACCAGCTTAAAACAAAAATTCCAAATTTCGATGTTAAAGTGAGTTATACAGTGATTTCAGATAGTCAAGTGAAATTTTACTCAATGTCAAATTAACGGTTTGAAGCAGTCATCGCATAGCTTCGATTTTTTGTATACTTATCATGTGAGCCATCCCAATAAATTTTCTTTTATTTTGAAGTCCCGTGAATAGGAGACCAAGGCGGCAATGGAAAATTTCAAACACTCGACCTGCATGAATGCGGTTTGTCCGAAAAGATCATTGGTTCGCGGAACAAATGCTTCTGGCAATGTTTTGTAGTACCAAGATGACTGGAAATCAGGCATCTTAGTACTTTCAACTGCCAAGTTAATTGTTCCCTAATAGGATATTACGGCCCAGATCATTACGCCTCCTTCCCTGTTGTGATGAAGGTTCAGAAATAACTAATTTTTCCTCAAAAGGATGGCTATTGTAATTTTTCCACGATATGAATTTGTTTTTCGATTCCAAGGCCAAAGCATCTGCAAATCTTTCAACTGTCAACGTCAAAAGTTACATCTGTTTTCCGCTTTGAACCAATCGGCGCTAGTGTACCGATTTGTTTTTTTATAAATGGAAGCATCGTGAAGTTTGCTCCTAGCGGTCCATACCTACTAGGTCCATGGGAAAAATCGTCTGAAACTGGAAAGAACTCAATCGCACACGATTACAACAATTTTTTGTCGGCACTGAAAAAATCGTTCAATGTAGGCCGGGACTTTCATAGGCTTTAATTAACTAACGCTAATCAACCAAAGTTGGATGATTAGTGAAATCCATGATAAGCAACTCATACTTTGAATTTATTAAACAAAACTTGATCAACAAAAACATTCGAGGATTTCCCAGCTCCACAAATCATGGATTAAAGATAATCAGCTGTGAACAAACTGGCCCTTAGAGGTTTAGGGTGGAGCTCTGACAATTTTGTATTGCCAAGTTATTCTCATCGTCTAAGGCTTATTAATATGTACAGTCTTCAGAATCGCAGAGAATTATCTAAAGCTTTATTTGCGTTTGATCTCTATAAAGGCAATCAATCATCTTTTGTATGTTCCAAAATATCAGTTAATCCAAATGTTAGAACTTTAAAGCTGGCCATACAGGACCGAGCCGAACAGCTCGGAGCCATTTGGCTCCGGTCCATTTGCCCACGGTCCAAATTTGGGTGCCATACACGGCCAATCCGAACCAATTTTGGCAGTTTGGTTCTTGTCCATAAAGAAGAATATTTGTGTGCATTCAATTTTATTCATAATAAATGAGGGAAATTGAATACTTTTTTGTTTCGAAAAATTATAATGGGAAGTAGTCGCGGCCAAAATTAAAGCAGGAGTTATGAAAAGATAAAATACCTTAGTTCAATTCAAGTCAAAGTGACAAAAGAATTGTGTTTGATAATATTAAAAATCTAAACAATTTAATTAAAAATATATTAAAGTGTTATTCCTAAAAACCGACGACTATTAATGACATTTGTATAATTAATGAATCCTTTTCATAAGTTAGCTCCCAGCAACATTTCCCCTCCGAACTAAATCATAAATGTTCACATGCATGTTCGAAACTGAATTCTTTTCTAAATCCAATTTGAACAATCTCACTGGGTAACGCATGGATCATTTTAATTTTATGAATCATTTTAATGATTTAAAAAAGACCCATAAAATGTGGACTAAAATGAATATAAACGTCCAATTTACAGGATTTAGTCATCATTTATGAATCATTTTAAATGATTCAAAAAAGACTCATAAATTGTGCACAAAAATGAACATATAACATTATATTTACATTTACAAATTTCGGGATTTATTCATCATTTCTGAATCATTTAAATGATTCAAAAACGTGGTTATGCTACCCAATTGATTTAATTTCGATTTAGAAAAGAATTCCGATTCGAATGTTTCATTCACTTATTTGAACTATGTATTTATGATTTAGTTCTGATGGGAAATGTTTTCTGTGGAACGACATGACATGATTTGTCAATGGAGTGCAGTTTTTTTGCCGATCTACATTTCCCAATTTTTCCACGAAGATTTTTCCAGAAATCGTGTGAAATGTACACACAGAACTATTTTTTCCATAAGATTTGTTCCTTGTTTTCTTCATTTTTGTATTGCTGTGCTCTTCATTTTTCATTGATATTCACTCACACTTTCGTTGTCAGTGTGGCGTTGGGTTGATGGTGTGAGTGAATATCAATGCAAAATGAAGAGCACAGAAATAAAAAAATGAAGAAGACAAGGAAAAAATCTCATGGACAAAATCGTTCTGTGTGTACATTTCACACGATTTCTGGAAAAATCTTCGTGGAAATATCGGGCAATGTAGATCGGGGCATACTAAACAAAAACCAGACCAGACAAAGAACTGGTTCATATCCTGAATTAACTCCGCAAAGAATAGAAGCGGCTCATAATCTAATGGACTTAGGCTCTCAAGTTCATAACGAAAGCGAAGGCGAAACCGAAACCGAAGACCGAATTCCAGGTCCTCATCAAGAAGCAGAGACCCTTCACCTCAAAGGATTGATGACAGATTCAAACTATTAGACAACATGATAATAGGCGTGTTTTTTGTGCCCCCTATGTTAGCTTAAGAAATAGTGGCACAAAAAGCGCTCATAATTGCTTCAGAAAAGAGTTTGGCAGCACTGATATAATATAACAATGACATTTTCTGACATTTTTGCTGTCAAATGTTTGTCAACAAAAAGAAAATGTAAACAAAATTCAAATTCAAATTTACCTGATAATCTGTGATAACCTATATGCCATTTCTCGTTTGATTAAATAGTTTTATCTGTTTATTTTGTGTCTATGTTTGTTAATTTATTTTCAATTTTGTCGTCGGATGATGCAATAATGTGAGTTATTTAAAAGATATAGTATGATTTAATACAAAAATTGAATAAATAAAATAAAACCCTGAAGAAGTAAGGAAGTCTTACGAAATGTTGGGTAAAAAACTAGAATAGAAGTTTTTTATTCGCATTCCAAAATCAAAAAGACCAAAAGAGCCTAATTTAAACAAAATCAAACAAAATTTTGTTAAAATTTGTATTAATTAAAAGAAATGTCTCCACCCTGGACCAGGTCTTTCTTTTATTTGTTGGAAAGTTTAAATTAACAATTATATTTTAACAAATAAAACATTTTTCGGTTTTTACCTTTTTTTGTCGTCTTTTTCTTGATCATTCGACCCGTGCTTAAAGATCCATCTGCCAAATTAATAAATTTTTGGATGAATTTTTGACATTTTTTGAGAATTCATCGGATAAACTTAGAAAAAAAAGTGTATGGAAGCACTGTTTTTATTTTAGCTTAATTCTTAAGCAGAGATGTTTATCTCCGCTAACTATGCATAATTCTTGTTGTATTTTACATGGAATTTTTTTGTAAGCTAAAAAACACGCCTAATATTAAGTAGTGGTAAGTCTCAAAATGATGAGAATAATCAAAATAACTTTTGTAAAATTTCTTGATAATGACAAAATAAAAAATAAATTTTGCCCCCCTATAATATTATATAACATATAAGGCCAATATTAAAAAAACTTGTACAAGACTTAAGGCCAGTTTGTTCACACTTCATCATCTTTAATCATGGATTATTCCAGTTGATAATCATGGAATGCGTTTGTTCACTAAAATTTTAATCAAGGAATCCATGATTTGAGCAGTTAGTTGAAGATATCACTTATCAGCCGAATTTGCATGATAAGCACCATTTAATCAAGGATTTACAGGAATTCAGTTTGTTCATGCTTGATTTACGCACTCGCATGATAAACAGAAGAACGTATGCAAATTAGATATATCTTTGTCGCCATATTGGGTTTTCTGTGACGTCTCAATCATCTTTCATTATTATTTTAATTTTTAAGTGAAGACTTATTAAATTTAGCATTTAAATAAATGGTTTTTAAGTGATAAGAACAGTAAAAATATAAAAATCAAATTAGTTGAAATTAATATTTTTTTTTTTTAGAATTTATTTTTTTTTTTTTTTGTTTGTTTAATTTTATTTAGCAACCAGTGCCATTAAATTTATGTTACAATATAACATACATTTCTTTAGTTTAGTTTTTACATTTTTTGCTCAGTTTAATGTTTTTTTTTTAATATTAATATTAATATTAATTAATGTATGTTTATTCTTATATGATTAAGAATTTTTTTTTTTTATCGACAATTGTTTCTGCATTTTTGATATTATTATGACTATTGTGACGGCCACAAGATACGAACAAACCTTGTTTCTTTTTATTATTGTATGTGGCCACTTTTGACGTAAAGTGAAACAATTACACAAAAACAAAAAACAATACACTTTCTCTGGCTGCCATTGTGAACTGTGTTTTTCTTATAAAAAAAAGTTTAATGGTTGCAAATAAGAATTTATTTACCTTCTAATTATTGTAAACGCTATTTTCTAATAAGAATCCACAAACACAAAATGCCAAAAACGTCAACAAAAATGAAAAAATTTTAATTCTTGATTAAGTTTTGACAACCGAACTGACAGAAAGACTGGAAAACGGAACGATTTGTGGAAAAGCCATGATTTGTTAATCAAGCTGAAAAAAAGTGAACAAACAGTCTTTGATTATCACGGATCTGTAATCATGGAATCATACTGTGAATAAACTGGCCCTAAAAGGAATCTATGTTGATTAATTTATGTTTCAGCCAAAAATAAAAACGAGTTAAGAAACATTTGTACTCTTCTAGATAAGATAAAAAGGCGCTATAATCGATATATAAAAAGGAACTTAAAGGATGTGTTCAGTAAGTAAATCCATAGAGGATATTTTAAGGGTTAAAACAAAATTGGTTAGTGAACCCTACAAAGTATACGCTAAATATTGATATGTTAATTGAACACTTTATCAACAATCTATACCTGAACTTCAGGTCAAAGTTATTAATGTAAATCGCTCTGAGAGCAATCTTTTTGTTAATGATGTTGGGCACACTCCAAACTAATGGAGATCCTTAGGGAAACGAATGATATTGAGGCCCACTCATTCACTCCAAAAGAACTTAAACGAGTAAATCTTATCTTAAACTTCCAATATAGCGAAGATGAAATAAAAGCGGAAATCAAAGCCGCAGTATCAAATGTGATAGAGTCTGTCTCAAGATTCGGAACTTTACGTTCCAAAGAAAAACAATTTGACTACAATTTGTTTTTCGTAAAACTCTTGCCAACAGAGGCAAAAGAAATTATGCATACAAAATATATTTGCTACTCAAAAATTACTTGGCAGAGACCGAGAGGAAACAAGGGGGTGATGCAATGCAGGCGATGCCAGGCTTTTGGTCACCTGGCAAAAATCTGTGCCCGTAAGTACAATTGTGTAAAATGTGACGGTGGCCATAAGCCGGGTGATGGCACACTTAAAAAAACAGAGGCTTCCATACCATATTGCTTTAACTGTAAAAAGCTAATTACAAGGGGTACATGAGCAACCGGAGCCCTAATAAAGGGATCATTAGAAAAAAGAAAAACTAGGACAAGTTTTGTCCAAAATACAATAAACAACTCAGGTTTTGCAACATCAAAAACTTCATATGCAGATCACTTTAAAAAGATCTCTGCGGTTGCTCAACCTCAAACAGTAAGGACCACCTCAAATTCAGGTTTTGCAACATCAAAAACTTCATATGCAGATCACTTTAAAAAGATCTCTGCGGTTGCTCAACCTCAAACAGTAAGGACCACCTCAAATATAGGGGAGCAGGGTACGTTGACTGAGTTTTTCGAACTTTCCAAGGAATTGTTCGGATATAGTGTGTCTGATATAATGACAAAGATCAAAAATTTCTTACAAAACATAAAAAAGTCAGACTCAATCCAAGAGGCAAGATTGGTCTATTTGGGGCTTCTAAATGAAGTCCTAATTTCACAATCGAAATAATGGCATTGAAAATCCTAAGCCATAACGTTGGGTCACTTATAGAGCATATAATAAGGAGAATTGAATCTCTTAAAATTCTTCTAGATCACAAAGTAAATGTAGCGTTTATTCAAGAAACTCACTTCAATAAGAAGCATAAAGTCTTTTTAGTCTCATATGCATTCATTAGGAATGATTATCAACAGGGAGTAGCAATAGCTATCAAACAAAACATCCAGTTTAAAAAAGTTGAATCTAAAAATATTAACATTTAATGCAATCTTATCTTGGTAGAATATCTATTTAACGGTTTGAAAAACATATACTATTAGGTTCTATCTATATTCCATCAGGAATGACTTCTTCATACTTAATGGAAGAACTTAATAAATTTAATCAGCTAACAGATTCATACGATGGATGTCTGCTGGGAGGGGACCTTAATGAAAGAAACCCCCATGGGGAGATAGCGTCACGAACATAAATGGTAATGGTTTGGAAAAATGGCTTTCTAATCCAGATTGCAATTTTACAAATTTAACAACTGACTGTCCTACGTACCCAAGGACTTCATCTTGCTTGGACCAATTCTTAATATCCAATGACATTATTAATACAGTCAATCCAAATTGTAATATCAAAGCTCTACCATCCTTTTCTGACCATCTACCAACTCTTTTTTGACATCAATTTGTCTAAGGCGGAAATTCCATTAAGCGATCCTCTCATTGTAAGATCTTTTTAAAAAAACCGATTGGAATAAGTTCAAAAATAATCTGGATGCAGAGTTAGAATTTATCAAACCATCCTTATATACCACCATGCCAAATTCTGAAATAGATCAAACCATCAAAAAGTTCAACTCAGTATTGTTTTCAGCAATTGAATCTAATTCAAAAATGATTTCACCCACAATAAAGAAATATGCCCTGTTACCAGAAAATATAAAAACTCTTTTTAATCATAAGAATAAATGGCAAAAACAACTGAAAAAAATATATCACAACAATTATAACAGAACATCAAATGAATATAAAGAATTATCTTGCAGAATTTCTCTGCTAAGGCAAATAATTAAAGAAAAAGTGGCCAATTGGATAAACGAACAACTTAAAAAAAGACTGGCAAACATCAAATCAGGCCCACAAGCACATAAAAGCATCAATAGGATAATAGGAAAAACTAAAAAATTCATCTGTCAAAAAATCATAGGTCCTTACCAATAATCATTTTTAGTAAGGACTTAAATATTCCAGTAAATTAACTTTATTTGTATTGATCACAAATAATGTACTATTTATGGAATGTTTAATTTTTTGAAGTCAATCCCATATTTGATTCACTATTTAAAGTTAACATTAATATTAAGGTCGTACCATGTACAGTTAATTAGTTAGATTCCATACCATTATGGCTCATTTTACAGAAATATTTAATTCGTCACTAAATTTGATTATTGGTAAGGCCCATAGTCAATAACGTCAACATAACTGAAGAAGAGGATAAAGTCAAAGTTTTTAACATTATTTCAAAGAATCTTATGATAACACCGAAGCAATAAACCAAGATATCGAATTTTCTAAACAAATTAAAAATAAAATTCAACTAGCAGGGCGCTTTCAATGCCGTATAAAATATTCTTGTTTGGAAATGATAACTCAGCTCTTTCCCCAATAGCCCCACAAATGTTTAACTCTACAACAGAGATTGCTTCTTTTATTAAAAACCTTAACGGTAAAAAATCAGCAGGACTGGATAACATTTCGAATTTCATTCTTAAGAAAATTTCAAGAATGGCAATAGAATCTCTTACCATTATAATAAATAACTGTCTAAACAATGGGTACTTTACACTCGAGTGGAAAGTTGCCAGATTGTTTCCAGTCATTGTTTCAAATCAAGGTATCCACCGTCTCGGATAGGTTCCTTAACGCAAGGAACGTCGATGGGAAATGTATGTTTTAAAATTCTATTTAATGCAATTGACACAGCAAAACCCCTCAATTTTATTCACCCCTATAAAAACGGATCAAATTTAACTGGGATCAAATTTAACCGCAAATTTTAACGCAATTGACACACGGCCTTAATATTAAAAAAATAGATGGTATTGACATCCCTTTCAAAAAACAGTATAAATTATCAGGGAATACAGTTTTCAAACCTACTGAAGTTCAATCCTCATGCAAGAACAACAAAAGAAAAAACAATCAAAATTACAAACATGCTAACACCGTATTTAAGACATAAAAGTTTAAAAAGAAACACAAAACTCCTCTTTTATAAAACGATCATAAGACCCATTATTCTCTACGCATTCCCTTGTAAGCCTGCAACTAGCTCCCATTTTTCAGACTTGAGTGGCAACTGAAAGATAACTCTATCTAATAGCCTTTTCACACCAAACCCAAAACCGGGTTTTCGGCAATTTGTTTACGAAAACTTGAAATGCGTTCACACCGAAAATTTACAAGTTTTCATTTGACATTTCATTTGTTTTGCTTGAACACAATGGTTTCGAGGAAGGGCCGCGCCGCTTTGAAAATTTTCAGAGTCACAGAAAAGGGAAAAATCAAATGTTTTATGTGCAATTAAAAGACAATTTATTCATATTGGAATTTATAATGGAAATACAATCAATCCTAATTCGTTATAATTAATTTATTTCTTATGCCTAAAACAGATGTGCAGCTTTTTCCATGCAGCGAAATTAAATTACACAGGTTCTTATGGGAGCAGTTTCACTCAAAGTCTGCATGCAGCGCAGCGCTGCACGATGTCTCTATTTCTAAATTTGCTGCCTAGTTTCATTGCAGCCACAACTGAAAAACGAAAATTTCTAAATAATTGCTATTTGGCATTACTCATATTAACATCACCTGCCATTCTTTCAAAAAATTTGTTTGTGTTGGTGATTTTTGTTTAAGAATCCATGAAGCCGGCGTTGCCACCCTCCCATCGGCCAACGAAGAAAATCTCATTCCAACACTATTGTGTGACATCGGCAACGCTGTGCTTTCATGTGTTTGTTTGACATAAATGTGCATAATGAGTGTCAGAAACTATGCACATGTGTTTCGTGTGCAGCTCTGCATGCAGAGATGCGTGCAGACTCGCTGCACATCTGTTTTAGCCATTAACCGTCGATTTCACGTAGTAGTTAGGATGCTCTCTTGTGTTCCAGCAGAAAAAATATTTTTTCCTTGCAGCAACCCGTCAGCTATTTATATGACATTTAATTGAGCGCTGAATGTTTCACAAGGTGTGTTTGTTTAGTTCATTCTGCAAATCCAACATGTTTTGGACAGGTTTTATTTAAAACTTGTGTTTTATCAAAACTTATGGTTAAGCATAAATGTATGGGAAAACTCGTGTTTTCGATCTAGGTTTTCAGCCAAAACCGATATTTTCGCGAAAACCGGGTTTTGGGTTTGGTATGAAAAGGCTATAACACATACTAATCGAAAGTTCAAATTCTGCTTTAAAGGTGCCTGCACACTGTTTTCGATATTTTATTTTTTACTCAGAAAAATTAGAAATAAAATTCTAAAAATCTGAATTTTTGTGAAAAGCTTTATTTAGATGCCCTTAATATGTGGTACAAATTTTTCTTCATTTCACACACAAATTTTTTCGTGAGGGGGGGTAAAAGAGGTTAAAAGAGAATTTGCACTTGTTTTTTTTTTCAATATCTCAAAAATTATCAGCTTTACATAAAAAATGTCAAAGCACAAATTATAGCTTATTCAATTCTACACACATTAGGTCTTGGAACTTTTTTTTGTAAGACCAATAGTTTGGAAGATACGAGTTGAAATATGTCACAGTCTAAAATGTGACTAGTACGCTTATGTTGTTATGAGTTAAAGTAAAAATATTGCCAAAACCTCAAAAAAAGTAATACATAAAATCTTAAGATAGGTATCGACGAAGAATTTCACCCTCTACATCATATCCAAATTGCGCATTGCGCCATCAATAGATCAAACGTTAGTCTATGTCTTAAATAAAACCAAGTTAATACAATTTAATTTAATGAAAATATTCTGAATATTTTTTTTAGAAAAAAAGGACGACTGGATGGCATGAGTTTGATTGAAAACTTTGGTAAATAATTCTTTTTAAACCATACAGAATTTATTAAAATCAGTTTTTGCTGCGGTAAGTATGGCGAGAACCTGCTTAAATGTGCACTCTGTCTCTGATAACGGATTTCTTTTTGCCTGAAATTGAAGCCCGAGATTTCTACAACATTTGGTTCTAACAAGATAGCGTCCTTGGCACACAGCCCTCGAAAAAATACCGACGAATATGCTCGAACGCGTTATCGAAAATTCGAACGTCGGCATGCACGGAGCCTGGAGCTACGGTACAGTTTCGGCCAACATTTGAAAGGGATTATCTTTAAAAATTTAATGAATGGTTAAAAAATAAATTGGGTGGCGCAACGACTCGTGAAGAACCAGGGCCTAGTGACTAACAATTCGCAACCATTTCTGTTTGCGCACGTCGTCGACAGGAATGGAAGGGACCTACAATTGTTGTTTTCTCTGGAAGAGGAACTTTCGCCGGCGGGGTCACCTCGGATGTTCCGCCGACCTTCGAGTTTCCCTCACAAGTTGCACAATTAAACGAGATGTTTCTATGGCCACAACCGAAGCAAGTTAATGCGTGGAACGTCGATGAGCATGCTGGAGTGGTTGTCCTGTCTTTCGTAAGTTCTATATTTTTGTCACGTTCGTTACCTTTGAATATATTGTTCCGTTTATCTTGTTTGTTTGTTGTCTGATATCTGTCTGTCCGGTTATACTGAACTGCAGCAATATGACCAGTGAAAGTAGGACAGTAGGGGGAGGTTGGAGTTTATCACAGTCAAATATTTATTATGATGCAACCAAATCATATGGCACATGATATTTGGGTAGTTTTTAAGGACGAATCCAATAAAATCAAAATTAATTCGATGTGAGCTTTTTAGTCCCTTTTATAAAAGGAAAAATGTATTTTCATAAAACATGTTATGTTGAAACTTGGAATAAATGAAAACAAAAGTTCATAAAAATATGAAGATGAATTTAATTGAATGGAAATGTCTTCAAGATCTTATAATAAAATAATTTTTTTTAAATAGTTAATTTTTGCATATATTATGTTTAATATTTTTTTCTTAATCAAAATCGATTGTAGCGAAATGCTCGACATTTGCACATTTAGTGGAGCATTTACCAATTTTACTACAGTTTTTGGCATGGACACAAATTAATTGATGTGTATGAAGATATCTTTCTGAAGAATTTCTAAGCTAGTTGGCCTTCAAAAAGGACTGGTAAAAATCCACCCTCGTACAAGTATCATCCATGTTCTGTGGGTTCTAGGGCTCTTACAATTGGAATATGTGCGTTATACCAAATGAAAGCCTGCCAATTGCATTGTTTTATGTGTTGAGTAAAAGCTGCAAAGACGGTGGCAATTTTTCAACTGACGATTGTTCGACCAACTCCAGTCGCATGCCATTTAAGTTATTGGGGTATATTCATAGTCGCAGATAGACCCAGGTTTAACTACAGTTTAAGACAATTTTGGCTCAAGGAATACAGACCGATTTTAATTACAAATTGTTGGTTTTATATTTGTATAAGATAACTTGGTATAATTTTACACAAATAGCTTCAAATATTTTGAAATTATGAACTTAAAAAAATAAAATAAACGTCCGTAAATTCAACTAAACCTATGTTAAACTTAGAAGCAGCTCTAAAATGACTATGAATACGCCCCATTATGTTTAGGCAGATATTTATCTTTTGTGTGATACAAAGATGCAACAAATTAAATAACAGCAGTTATTACTCCTCTGTCAGATTATCTCCAAGTTTACTTAATTTATTTAAACCACCTTCATCTGTTTTTCTAGCAGCAACAAAAACTTTTGTTTGCCAATTCCAAAAAAGGACGAAGTTGTTCCAGCCAAGTTTGGGATATATTAAATGAATCGGCATGTAATGTCTTAGATCAGTGGTTGCCGTGGATTTTCCTGTTTCAAACCAAATTTCAGGATTGTTTATTTGTTTTGCATAATGAGCTATGAGAAGAATAAATACATCCGTATCAGCAGGAGACAAGACTTCTACTGATAGTTGTGAATACTGACTACAGGCATAGCTCATATGACAAATAATTCTTGTATCTGCTTCTGTATGATTCGAAAATAAAACGTCTGCATCAAGTACACCAACCGAAGAAATTTCTCTTGTTATAAGACGATCCGATTAACCGCCTCCTAAGTAGAAATTTTTTGTGTTATATTCTAACGAAGATAAATCGATTTTTTGTTCTATATAATGACACAAAAATAAAACAAGTGCATGTTTATTTTCATAGCTAGAAAGAACTTTACTCCACTCTGGAAGAGGACGATTGGCAGATATGTCATATTTGTTTGATTTAGTCTTATACCTTTTTTGACGCTCTTGCGTTTTTGGATTTAGTAGCTCATCATACCCATCAAAAACATAATGAACTTCATTATAATATAATTGAACATAATATAATTGAACAAAATATAATGGAACATAATATATGAAAAAAATTAAATATTTAAAAATTAAATTAAATTTTATTATAAGATCTTGAAGACTTTTCCATTCAATTAAATTCATCTTCATATTTTTATGAACTCTTGTTTTCATTTATTCCATGTTAGCATAACATGTTTTATGAAAATACATTTTTCCTTTTATAAAAAGGACTATAAGTTTTTTGTTTGAAGTCACATCGAATTAAACTACCCAAATATCATGTGCCATATGTTTTGGTTGCATCATAATAAATATTTGACTGTGATAAACTCCAACCTCCCCCGACTCTCCTACTTTCACCCCTTTTAAAAGCGACTAATACAAAATCCAATGCGTGAATTTCGTGAAACTTTGGATATGCTGTAGAGGGTGAAATTCTGCGTCGATACCTATCTTAAGATTGTATGTATTACTTTTTTTTAAGGTTTTGGCAATATTTTTACTTTAACTCAAAACAACATAAGCGTACTAGTCACATTTTAGACTAATACATATTTCAACTCGTTTCTTCCAAACTATTGGTCTTACAAAAAAAGTTTCAAGACCTAATTTGTGTAGAATTGTATAAGCTATAATTTGTGATTTGACATTTTTTCTGTAAAGCTGATAATTTTTGAGAAATTGAAAAAAACAGGAACAAATTCTCTTTTAACCTCTTTTATCCCCCCTCACGAAAAAATTTGTGGGTGGAATGAAGAAAACTTTGTACCACATATTAAGGGCATCTTTTCCACAAAAATTCAGATTTTTACAATTTTTTTTCTAATTTTTCTGGGTTAAAAATAAAATATCGAAAACAGTGTGCAGGCACCTTTAAAGCAGGATTTGAACATTTTCCGCCACAGTAATTCTGGGAAACTTTTAACCAAAGTACTCTTAAATTATATACTTTCGATTAGTATGTGTTAGATAGAGTTATCTTTCAGTTGCCACTTGCTCCTTTATTTAAAGGCTTTTTGCAGTTGAGTTGCAGGCGTATTGCTGGTTATCCATTTCACCAACGGTGGCGAAATAATTGGAGATTCTCGAAAGAAAAATTTTAAGGTACTGTATAAACAAAAATTTCAAAACAAGAACTAAAAAATTCTTAAATAAATACGTTCGTAATGAGACTAAAGTCGTCCCTCTTATGACTAAAGACTTAACTACATCGACCTACTTTTGTACAAAAGTACAAAAGTGAGAAATTACACACATACTCTAGCGTCATCTGCTTGCGCAAGTTGAACGAAAATTGTGTTTAATGCTTAAGGCCCAACTATAATAGGCATAAGCTAGCATATGCGCGCATAAGTAAACGTGCGAATACAAAGAATCTCTATGCGAGTGAACATAATGAAGTCTAGCTGCGTTTCGTTAAATTTATCTCAGTTTCGTTCACTTAAGCGTGCATAAGCAAGAGCGATCCCAGTCGCTCAGCGCATAAGTAAATTTTACAAATGCAGCAAAAAACACAAAGCCACAGCTGTTTTGTGAATCAATTCACAAGTTGTGCACGAGGATGTGTGTAGTTTTTATTGTTTCGTTGCCGCATTTTCATTTGTATTCAAAAATGCGGAACAAAACACAAAGCTGAAAATCGAATGTGGGGCGAAAGCAGAGAGGTATTTTTTTAATTTTTGCTTATGCGCGCATAAGTCCATTACGGCTATAGGGGTAATTTTGCAAACATATGCAAATTTTCGTTAGCTTTTTGACATTAGCTTATGTTTGCTTATGCCTATTATAGTCGGGCGTTTATGCACGCTTAAGTGAACGAAACTGAGAAAAATTGAACGAAACGCAGCTAGACTCCATTATGTTCACTCGCATATAGATTTTTTGTATTCGCACGTTTACTTATGCGCGCATATGCTAGCTTATGCCTATTATAGTTGCGCCTTTAGAGTTTCTGACATTTATCAAAAAAAACTAGAAAACAATTTGTTACGCTAGATATTCGATTTTTATTATACAAAATATCTATTTTAATTTGTCTTTCTAATCGTCCTAATATATCTTAACAATTACAAGCCAATTATTCGGGAGTGTACATTATTTTGCTTAGTTGTACTGTCTAGTAAGTGTGTTCGGGGTTCCAGCCAGCGCAGATGTGCCAAGAAAGTACTTTGATGACCTCACACAAATCCCGGATTCATTAATAATAATTATATTATTATTATATTAAAATACAGGCTATTTTCAATATGCTGATGAAAATCACACATTCGCCTCTACAAGAATGAACAACCATCACATTTACTAGCTGCAAGCTCTGAAAAAAAAAAAAAAAAAGATGATCGTTCTATGTGATCTATTATTATCTTTGAAAGGAGTTCATGCTTACTTTGAAAGTATCAAGAGCAGAATACAAAAAAGGTATCAACCTTGTTTTTTGGATAACCAGTTCAAAAGATACACCCCAATCAATTTTACGGTTTTACTTTACCAAGTGAACAGCGAAAAGCTTTTAAAGTATATCTTTGGAACGGGTTCTCCAATAAAGGCGGAACTTTTTTGAATCAGCATTTCCTACTCTCGAAATAAGCATCAACAATTTCTCCAAAGAAGTAGTATTAAAAAAAATAACTCTTGGAATACGTATACCACATTCGAAATAAGTGTATTTCAAGAGTGATTTTGTTCAATAAGCATTTTATGTAAAAACTTTTGATGCTAGTTTTGAGAGATTCAAGCGCCGACTACAAAAAGGTATCAACCACGTTTTTTGGTTAACCAGTTCCAAAGATACACCCTAATCCATTTTAAGATTTTACTTTTTCAAGTGAACAGCGAAAAGCTTTTAAAGTATATCTTTGGAACGGGTTCTCCAATAAAGACGGTTGATACCTTTTTTGAATCAGCACTTCCTACTCTCAAAATAAGCATTAACAATTTTTCCAAAGAAGTAGTATTAAAAAAAAAAACTCTTGGAATACGTAAACCATATTCGAAATTAATGTATGTCAAGAGTGATTTTTTTCAATAAGCATTTTATGTTAAAACTTTTGATGCTAGTTTTGAAAGTAACAAGCACCGATTACAAAAAATATCAACCCCCTTTATTTGACAATCCAAAGATACAGTCCAAAAGCTTTTCAGTTTATACTTTTTTTTCATTTTGTTACCATTATTTATTTATTGAATATTACAATTTTTCAATATGTGGCTGTACCTACATTTTTGTTTTATTGCAGACAATTCCGCGGGTAATCCACTTGGATTAGAGATAAAAAAGAGGATAAATATCAATAGCTTATAATGTCATTGTGAAGTTCCCCAGTGCAACTCTTATAGAATGGGTGTAATTTCAAGGTTTTACCTTCCAAAAGAAGTGCGAGATTCTCCTCATCTCTTAAGAACTTGGAAAAATCGGATTTGTGTATATGATGAAACTGTTCCTAATTGTTTCAACGCCTTTTAACTTCATATTCATTTAACTTTTTTAAGTGTTTCGAAACAAATGAAAATATTTTGTTTTAGTTTCTACTTTATTTTATTGATAATAATATAATTTCACAGATTTTGATGTTTGTATGACTTTTTACTTATTTTATATAAATTTTCAAAATAGCTTGTATTTGGGTATAACTACATACATTACTTTTTTAGATCAAAAATTATGAATACTTTTATTCTTGATCCACTATACTAGTACTATCCCAACAACGAATCTTAAGAGGAAACTAAACTTAACTATTTTAATCAAATCTAAGTATTTTATGGGTATACATATATATATTATTTTTGTTACAAGTAACTTTTATTCTTAAGTTTACTATTTAATAACTTAATAATTATTTTTGTTACAAGTAACTTTTATTCTTAAGTTTATTATTTAATAACTTAATAAATGTAGATCATTGAGCTTTAAGAATTACTTTTTCATAATTTTGAAAATGTACAGAATTTTGTAATTTAAATTATTGATACACTTAAAACATTTAAATCTTTATGTGTCTTTGTAAATTTAATACTTTTTTTTAAATAAATGGAATGAAAATACTATTCCAAGAAATTATTTCTATTTAATAAGATTTTGTAAGTATGGAAGTATTATTTGAAATTGCCTTTTTGACATGAAGGGCTTCCTCGGATCTATCAATCTTTGTTCCTTCTGCTTTTATTTTAATGTCATAGTTTTAGTAGATCATCTAAAAAAATAACAAAGAAAACAATTTATTTTCGGCCGAGATTTTGTTTTGGTTGATTGAATTCTGAGTCTGAGTCTTAAATTAAGTTGTGGTAGTGAACACTACAATCAATTTTAATATAGAAAAATATTTCAACAAAATTTTATATGGGACACGTTTAAAAAAAATCGACTGAAATTTTTCAAACGTGTTTAATATGAAATTTTTTTTTTAAATATTTATCTGTACTATAAATGATTATAATGATCAATACGAGTACTTAAATTAAGACTCAGGACCGTTTCAATCCACCAAATTAAGATAATGGTTTTGAAATAACAGCGTTTTATAGCTAGTATTATTTTGTAAGTTTTTTTCTTGATAATTAAATTAAATTGCTCAACAGCGAAAAGAAGAAAATTAATTTATGTACATATGTACGATTAGGAATGTGTATTCAAAAGTTAATTCATTTTAAAAATAAATTCACAGTCGTCGACTAAACCTCGAGCCGGTAACATCGTTTTTCGATCACTCTATCTTTTCTTAGTTGGTACTGTTTCTCTTAATTCCGACCGAGCCTCTTATTCATCTCCTTTCCTTTTTCTTCTTATTTTTTTTCGCGCTTGTAAGTGTGCAAAAAAGAAATCAATAGTGAAAAATTGGTTAACCATGGCCTCTGGGCCACATGTGCTTTCGGGCAATCGTATTATATCGTATGTATTTAATCATCAATACGACCCCCCAAATAAAAGAAAGAAAAAAATTCCCTACATTCCAATAGAAACCAACCTTGATCTCCCCTCCCAATTAAACTCCGCTAATCCCAAATTTATTGTTATATCCCCTACCGACGCGCAAAAACCCCTATCCTCCTTCAGTGTGTTTCTTTTAAAAAAAGCCATTGATGGTATAAGCACCTCCTACGAATCCATTACCCAACTTCGCGACGGGAATCTATTAATTCTCGTGAAATCCTTACGCGTAGCAAACTTATTCCTTTCTAAAAACTCCCTCTCAAATATATGCCCAATAACTGTCTCCCTCCATAACCATCTCAATTCATCTAAAGGCACTGTATACGCTCCATGCCTTATAAATGTACCGGAAGAAGAAATAATCAAAGAGATGAAAGATCAAGGTGTCACTGATGTCTATAAATTTACAAAAAAATCGGAAAATGACACAGTTAGATCTACTGGTCTTGTTCTTTTTACCTTCGACCTCTACCGTCCCCCAACATCTGTTAACGTTGGATGGTATAACTTCAAAGTTGAAGAATACTTCCCAAACCCCATGCGGTGCAAAAATTGCCAGGTTCTTGGACATACCAAAAAAAAATGTACCCGAGATGAAACGTGTGAAAATTGTAACCTTCCTCCTCATCCTTCCGAGAAATGTTCTCGCACTTCATGCGCTAACTGTGCTGAAGAACACCCTGCCTCCTCTAGACAATGTAAACGATATATACAAGCAAAAGAAACTCTTAAAATCAAAACCATCAAAAAATGCAGCATGGCTGAAGCAAAAAAATTATATAGCGAGCAATGTCCAGTTCTCTTAACGTCCCAAACATCCTACTCATCTGTTGCCAAAAAATCAACCCAACAAATCCCGCTTCACCTCTCTAACGATAACAATACTATTACCACTAACCCCCTTACGACAAATGTTAATAAATCACTACTGAAATCTAACGAAACCCTCTCTAAAGATCAAAACTCAACAATTCAAAACAATAAAACCCCCACTATTCCCTACCGTTTTAACACTAATAACACAATCCCAAACTCAATTCAACAATCTAACTCTTCTATTCCAAGTCAAACAAATACAAAACCAATAACCTCAAATGAGATAACAAATACAAATCAAATTGCTTCTACCTCTAACACATCAATCATTACCTCTCGCTCAAACCTAAATAACATTTCAAACCACTCAAACTCAACCACTCAAAACAAACATAACATCACTCAAATTCAGACACCAATAACAAATGCATTAGTACCTGGTACTAATCCCACTTCAATCCCAGCTGATGAACAATTAAATACTTACTTCGAAAAAATGTCCGATAGTGACGATGATGGAGACATCTAGTCTTAAAATCGGAACTCCAAATAACGACTCCGTCGTTTCGAGGTTGAAACAACCAAGCTCCCCTGGGAGCTTGGATGATTTAACGTCGAGGCGACGGAGTCCCACTAATGAAAACATAATAACAACATCTTCAGATTTTTCGCAGTATAGTCAAACCTATACTGCAAATAAGTCTTCTTCTTCTTATAAATCAATCCTTAAGATCCTTCAATGGAACCTTAATGGATATTTAAACAATTATTTAGAGCTTGATCTCCTAATAAAAGAACACAAACCGGCAATTATTTGCCTTCAAGAAACCCATGTCCTAACCAACACACATGTAAAACATCCAAAACAATACGAAGCATACTTTCATAATTTTAACACTTTCACTACTGCAAAACAAGGTACAGGTATTTTAGTCCACAAATCAATCCCACATAAGATACTTCAAATCAGTTCCAACATCTCTGTAGTTGCAATCGAAATTCAACTTAACTTTAAAATTACGGTATTTTCAATATATATTCACCCAACCCAACCCTTCAACTCAACCGATTTGGAAAGTATACTGAGAACAGTTAGCTCACCAGTCATTCTCACCGGCGACTTCAACTCATGGAGCCCTCTCTGGGGCTCCCCAACAACAAATGCTAGAGGTAAGGAAATAGAAACTTTCCTAACCAACTCCGATCTTTCCCTTTTAAACGATGGCAGGCCGACTCATTTATCCACCCATAATACACTAACTCATGTTGATCTTACCTTTATATCTCCTCAACTCCTTCCATCTTCAACCTGGAACAGAGACGAATTCCTACACGGTAGTGATCACTTTCCCATAGTCACTAACCTGTGCCTCGGTAAACATAACAATTCCTCCACACCAACCCCCAAATTCCTAACTGATCGTGCAGATTGGACTCGTTTTCAATCTAGCTCAACCGAATATTTCAATAAACATCCCCAATCCACTAACATAAATCAAGAAGCAGCAAAAATAACTAACGGTCTTAGATATGCCGCCAATTTATCTATTCCGCAAACAAAACAAACCCCTCTTAAAACAATCGTCCCTTGGTGGAACTCAGAAATCGCCGCACTTCGAAATAACAAACAACATTTATGGAGAGTATTTAAAAAATACCCAAATGATACTAATGCGTTAAATTACCGCAAGGCCAATGCACAATTTCGCAGGTTAGCCAAACAATCCAAAAAAGAAAGTTTTCAAACTTTCACAGCCAATCTGAACCCCAACACAACAAGTAAGAAAATCTGGTCTGACATTAAAACGCTAACAGGGAATTACGCATCTCCCCATATCAAAGTAATAAATACTCCAAGTTCCGAAACTATAACAAAACCAAACAAAATTGCTGAATATTTTTCCGAGTGCTGGTCAACCTACTCAAGTGACGCTAATTTTTCTGCTCCTTTCTGTGAGTCTAAGTACTACGCATTAACTAGAAACGACATTCTTTTCCACCCTTCGAAATCTGCCAAACTTATTGAATTACCTATCAACATCCTCGAACTTGAAAACTCATTACATTCGGTCAAAGGAAAAACACCCGGTTATGATCGCATTTCCTATCCATTACTTAAAAATGCACCATTTCAAGTTAAAAAGCGTATCCTCTCTCTGTTCAATTGTATTTTTGACCAGAGCACAATACCTCAGACATGGAAAACCGCCACCAAAATCCCAATCCCCAAACCAAATAAACAGTTAACAGACTCCAATGGCTACAGACCTATCTCACTACTACCCTGTATCAGCAAACTGTTAGAAAAGATAATTTCAAAGAGACTGCTTTGGTATGTAGAAAAACAAAATCTTATAGACATAAATCAAGTCGCGTTTAAACATGGCCGCAGCACTATAGATTCCCTCCTTCATATTGATGAATTTATCGCTACAGCACTCTCAAGTAAAAATCATGTGTCCATAGTTTCTATAGACTTCGAGAAAGCTTTTGAACGCATTGGTATCCATACAGTTTTAAACAAACTAATTAAATGGGATATTGGACCAAAAATCTACAAGTATATTAAATTTTTTTTATCCAATAGAAAATTTAGATCAAAAGTAAATAATTCATTCTCAAAAATCTATAACTTAAAAAACGGCATACCTGAAGGATCACCACTTTCAGTAATCCTTTTTTTTATTGCATATGACGATTTAAGTGAAATAATCACTAAATTCAAAAATATTGATCACTCACTTTACGCGGATGATTTGTATTTATTATCAAAATGTAACGATTTAAATCGATCTCAAAATCAATTTAATGAAGTATTAAATGATATATTTAATTGGAGTATCCAATCAGGAGCTATATTATCCTCTAGCAAAAACAAACACCTGCATATTTGCAGGAAAATAAATTGCTCTAGTTTCAGTATAAATTTCAACAACATCATTATTCAAAATGTGACTAATTTAAATATCCTAGGAATAATGTTTGATACCAAATTTACTTTTAAAAATCATTGCCTAGAATTAAAGAAAAAACTTGTCTCTAGACTTAACATAATAAGATATTTGTCATCTAAATACAGCTATGTCCACACTAATACTCTTATACACATAACTAAGCTAATTTTAGTATCTAAGATTGACTATGGATTGGTTATATTTGGTAAGTGTGCAAAATCGAACCTCCAACTTCTGCAACCATCGTACAACGCAGCTGTAAGAACATCTTTAAGAGCTTTCAAAACCACACCTATTAGAAACCTAATGACTGAAGGAGGTTTCTCAACCATCGACGAACGAAGAGACATCTTAACATCACTGCTTGTTCCCAGAATATATGGATCATTTTGTTCTCCTATTCATAATGACGCCGCCAAAATACTAAAAAGAAAAAAAATACCTAAACAGCCCTCGACCTTATTCATTGCTTTATCTTTTGCCAACCAGATCGAAC
The DNA here is from genome assembly GCA_949320155.1 of Melangyna quadrimaculata. Lineage (NCBI taxonomy): Eukaryota > Metazoa > Arthropoda > Insecta > Diptera > Syrphidae > Melangyna > Melangyna quadrimaculata. Next base: position 109,493,964 of record OX439483.1, read on the forward strand.
TCACCCCATATGTAAAGAGCATATCGATTGAAAAATTCCCTTCTTGGCTCCTACCTCCAAAAGCTATCAACATCAGCCTATCCAAACACTCAAAAGATGTAACCCCCAAAGAAGTTTACATCCAATCCTTCAAAGAGCTGTTAAGTGAATTCCCTACACACACATTGAATATTTTATACACCGACGGCTCCAAAAACGACGACGGAGCAGGCATGGCTATAGTCAATAAAAATGGTGATCTCAAATGCGCTGAAAGAATTTCACCAAATTTCTCCATTTTTTCTATAGAATCCCTGGCGATTCTCAAAGCTACACAACTCGCAGTCAAGTCAAACAAAAACACATTAATATGTACAGACAGCCTTTCTTCGCTTAAAGCCATTGCCAACCTAAAACACCGTGCTCCCGTTATAAATAGCATCCGTGACAACATGATACAACTTGGTGACAAATTAACTCTGGTTTGGGTTCCAGCCCACATTGGAATAAAAGGTAACGAAATAGCAGACAATGAAGCAAAGGCGATTGCTTCAAACTCTGAAGCCGAGATCAAACTACACCGTCCCTCCAAAGCCGACTTAAAAAAACTCATAAAAACACACTGGAAAAACAAAAAAGCAGAAACATGGACCCAATACAACCACCACTATTCTTCAATCAATCCAGAAGGTTTCCAAGTTCTTTATCCTACCACTACCAACACTAAGATGAACAGGTGTTTCTCAAGGCTTCGCCTTGGGCACACAAAGCTAACCCACAATCATCTTATGAGCAAGGGTCAACCTCCAATATGCCACTTCTGCCAGTCAAATGAGATTCTGTCAATCGTACATTTAACTTCAGATTGTATTAAAATCAACAATATTTCTCTTTCACTGTGTAATCATAAGTTATCAAACCTACTTTCAGTTCCCTCTGAACCAAACATTAAAAATGTATACAAAATCTTAGAAATACTGGAACTAGACAATAAAATTTAAGTAAACCCCTTTTATAGGAGAGTGGGGGGGGTGATTGAGGTTGCATATCGAGACGGTAAATACTGTTGTCTATGCATCTTCGATCACCTCCCCCCCTCAATCTTTTTTTTTCTATAAAGTCACAAATTTTATATATCTATTCTTTTTGTAAGTCTAAAATTCTATTTACCAAATTGGTACTTTTACTTTATAAATATTTTATAAATATTATATAATGGAATTGTATATTATACCATTTTATGTTAACTGAATTCTCCATAATCAATTTGTAAAAAATCTCAGCTGAAAGCCTAAGATGCTCAAGCTGTAATCTTAAGTATTACTCTGTACATTTATGTAAGATTAATAAAATAATAATAATAATAATAAAAATAAATTATTTACAATCTTAAAAATTTGATTGCAATCCAAAAGAGTACTAAATATGGTTCAAATGAATATAATCCTTAACCTTTATCTATATTTTACAGGAGCCCACCATGCACTGAAATGGAACGTGAAAGCTTTGCCCATTGTGTCCGACAATTAAATGCCCACGACGATGGTGGAACTGGAGGTGGACGCTCCTATGGGAAACCATAACACGCATTATAGGTTCAATTTAAACTCATAGATATTGTAATTACATACTTTATCCAATAAGAAGGACTACACCTTTTGGTGTATAATCGTTGAGTCAAATTTTTCATTTGTATCTGGTTGTTTTTTTCGCATATTCTCCTTTCAGCTAAATTGGCACTTTCTAAAATCTAAATTGATTTCATATTCACTAGAAATAAAAAAAATATTAGTGACTCTTTTTTATTAAAACTTTATTTTTAACTTACCGTTTATTTTTAACTGCAGTTTCCCAATTCGGATTGACCGGACAAAAATGTTTCCTCTTTCAGTTTACCTTGATGTGCTCGACGTTTTTCTTTTAAACGTTCAACTTCCTTGACAACATACGATCACCGTGGACCGGCGTTATTGTTTGTCACAGAGAAACTGGCGTTATCGTTAAGTTTCCTGCGTTGTTGGTTGTCCGTGAATATAATTGAATGTGAGTGGAGCAGCTTGTGTTTGTGTTCCGAAACCACCAAATCCGGTGAATTGCTTGTTGAAACTCGAGTTGAACAACGAACCGACTTGGTTGGTCTGGAAGTTGCTCAAGCCAGTGGTCGGAGCAGCTGCTCCAAACACAGAAGTGTTCCCAAATACTAGAGCAGGCTTTTGTCCAAATGGTCCCCCACCTGCGGTGCTGGTATTTGGTATGCTGCCTGGCTTATTTTGTTTGTTGAAGGTGCCCAAAGGCAGAGGTTTGTTGAACTGAAGCACCAAAACCACCAGGTACTGCTGTATTCTGAGCTGCCGGCTGGTCAAATAGGCTGGGAGCAATCAATTCTGAAAAAAATGAGAAAATAATTAAAAACTGTATGAGTTTGTTACGTTCATTAGGTCGAATTTCTAAATTATTAAAGACAATGTAATTTTTAAACAATAAAGATGATTTTACAGCTTAGGTTTAAATATATCTAAGGTTTAAAAATATTTGTGTGTAGGTACATAGGTGCCTACCTAGGTAGGAAAGTTTTGTATGAGTTAATGGAACGAATTTGTTGCCTTAATTTCTTAATATTTCTTAATTTATTATTTTTGTTTACATAAAAAGTTGTAGATAAACAATAAATGAAGGTAGGTATTAACTCAAATGGTATTGACAACTAGGCAAAATGCGGTACCTGGTGGTAAAATAAAACAACAGGATGTATACACTAACCATTGACAGCCATAAGGAATACCTGTGTTTACTATCATGTAAAATAATTTATTTTTTAATAAAAATTGATTTTGTTTCAAACAAAATATACTTAGATGTCTTTATTAATATTATTTCTTCATTTTTAATTGCAGTGCTTTGGAAAATCATCAGCTGGAGACTACAAAAAGGGCAAAATAAAAAAGCCAAATATAGACAGCCGTAAGTAATAAAGTAATTAAACTACCTACAATATTCTGTTCAGGATATTATTTATGTATATTTTTAATAAAATGTGAGAGTCTGCTTAGAAGATATGTATATTTCTTTAGATATTTTGGATGTACACTGTCTTTAATAATTTAGAAATTCGACCTAATGAACGTAACAAACTCATACAGTTTTTAATTATTTTCTCATTTTTTTCAGAATTGATTGCTCCCAGCCTATTTGACCAGCCGGCAGCTCAGAATACAGCAGTACCTGGTGGTTTTGGTGCTTCAGTTCAACAAACCTCTGCCTTTGGGCACCTTCAACAAACAAAATAAGCCAGGCAGCATACCAAATACCAGCACCGCAGGTGGGGGACCATTTGGACAAAAGCCTGCTCTAGTATTTGGGAACACTTCTGTGTTTGGAGCAGCTGCTCCGACCACTGGCTTGAGCAACTTCCAGACCAACCAAGTCGGTCCGTTGTTCAACTCGAGTTTCAACAAGCAATTCACCGGATTTGGTGGTTTCGGAACACAAACACAAGCTGCTCCACTCACATTCAATTATATTCACGGATAACCAACAACGCAGGAAACTTGACGATAACGCCAGTTTCTCTGTGACAAACAATAACGCCGGTCCACGGTGATCGTAAGTTGTCAAGGAAGTTGAACGTTTAAAAGAAAAACGTCGAGCACGTCAAGGTAAACTGAAAGAGGAAACATTTTTGTCCGGTCAATCCGAATTGGGAAACTGCAGTTAAAAATAAACGGTAAGTTAAAAATAAAGTTTTAATAAAAAAGAGTCACTAATATTTTTTTTTTTATTTCTAGTGAATATGAAATCAATTTAGATTTTAGAAAGTGCCAATTTAGCTGAAAGGAGAATATGCGAAAAAAACAACCAGATACAAATGAAAAATTTGACCAAAAGGTGTAGTCCTTCGTATTAGATAAAGTATGTAATTACAATATCTTTGAGTTTAAATTGAACCTATAATGAGTATTATGGTTTCCCATAGGAGCGTCCACCTCCAGTTCCACCATCGTCGTAGGCATTTAATTGTGGGACACAATGGGCAAAGCTTCCACGTTCCATTTCAGTGCATGGTGGGCTCCTGTAAAATATAGATAAAGGTTAAGGATTATAATAAATGTGATTGGAAGTGATTAAAAATAATCTTTCCGTCGGCTTTTTTTGGTCACTGTAGTTTTTGCAATGAAACAATTAAGTTACATTAGCTTTCTCGACGTTTCGGCAGAGGTTGCTGCCTTCTTCAGGGGAACTTAAAATTGACAGCCTAAAATTGACAGCCTAAAATCATCGCTCTGGAAGGAATTCAATATAGAAATACATGAAAAACGGTTTGAAAATCGCACTAACATTGAATTCTCTTTAGAGGTCAAATGGCTTTTATCGTTGGGCAAGACATTTGCACTCCCAGTGGATAAACATAGCTTTCCTCTTTTTCAATTGATAGCTGATAGAGAAGAAATAATTCGAAGTGTGCAAGACGAAAGAGAGCAAGAGCTTATGAGGGCACAATATAGTAACATGCTGCACTCGTTTCAACGCCACCAACAAAATGATCGATTTGCCAAATATTTGCTTAATGTAAATAAGCAAACAATCAATTTTCTTAGGCAGCACAAAAACATTGTTATTGTACCAGCTGACAAAGGTAACGTCACCGTGGCGATGGAGCGTGTGGAGTATGACGAGTAGATGATTGAATTGTTGTCAGATCGTAATACTTACAGACGGGTGAGGAATAACCCAACAACAACTTTACATACTCGCAACAACGATCTAGTCAAATGGCTAAACAACAACAATTGCATTGATGATAGGGAAAAGGCGAAGATGACAACGTATACATCGCAGCTTCCATCCATATACGGACAGCCAAAAATTCATAAAACAAACATGCCCCTGCGTCCCATTACGTCATCAATGAAACTACCATGTTATGAGCTTTCGAGGTTTATTGGCAGAATTTTACAGTGCGCGACGGCAAAATCAAGCTACTCAGTTATTAATTCATTTGAATTTGTTGAGAAGGCTAAAAAAATAAAATTAAAAGACAATGATGTTTTAGTTTCGTATGATGCAGTGTCACTTTTTAAAAACATTCCCATACAACTAGCCATCACCATTATAAAAAAGAAATGGGAAATAATTAGTGAAAACACTAGAATTAATCTAAACAAATTTCTTGAATCCTTGATCTCTGCCTCAAGGAAAATAACTATCTACAATTTAAAGATGACATTTTCAAACAAATTTTTGGCATGCCTATGGGCAACCCTTTGTCACCCACGATTGCAGATTTAGTACTTGATCACGTACTAGATGAATGTTTTAGTGGAATGGAAGAAAGGCCTACAAAAGTTGCTAAGTATGTAGATGACATTTTTGCCGTGATGAACAAACGAAACATTGAAAAAGTGCAGCTGATCCTTAACGGATTCCACCCGAAAATCCAGTTCACTGTGGAAATGGAACATAACAGTTCAATAGCATTTTTGGACGTAAAAATCCATCGTGAAAACAACCGTCTATTGTTTGACTGGTATCAAAAACATACTGCATCGGGAAGATTAGTCAACTTTCGGTCTAACCAAGCGAGGCACATAGTTATAAACACTGCATCCAATCTCGTCAGTAAAGTTTTCGCACTCAGCGACGAAAAATTTCACTCTGCCAATGAGAAAAAAATCAAAAAAATCCTGAGTGACAATGGTTTTCCAAATTCTATAATTCGTGGTCTACTTCAGAAACACAATTGCATAATTCCAAGCGAAGACACTAAAGACCCGAATAATGGTTACTACAAAATTATAGTTTACATCCCAAGACTGACTGAGAATTTTAAAGAAGTGATAAACCAAAAACTAACAGATGTTCGCCTGGCCTTCAAATCAAATAAAACTCTGAGTCACCTTTTCACAAAACTCAAAATTAAAGCGGATAAGGATAAAGTTACTGATGTCATTTACAATATAAATTGTAAGGGTAAACCTAACGAACCATGCAACCAGTGTCACATCGGAACTACAAAACAATTTCTTAAACAGCGAATTTCTAATCATAAATCGGATATCAAATCAAACAATCCTGGAAAGACAGCCCTGGCGAGCCACAGTATCGAAAACGGCCACTCTCCAGATTTTGAAGGTGTTAAAGTCCTACAGACAGAGAAACATGTTTCGAAACTATACACCCTAGAAACATTACACATCATCAACAACTACAACAACATGAACAGAAAACAAGACATCCAAAACATCTCTGCCATCTTTTGTTCTCTTGTCTCATCATAACACAATATTCTTTCAGTTTCTTTACTCCTTGTTTAAATTCCATTGACTAAACTTCGTTTGAAGTGGTTTTTTTTCTTTACTTTTGTAAATAATATTACAATTATTAGATACAATAAATGTCAGTTTAAATTTAAACACAGTTTTATTAAAGTGAGTGTATTTTGTATTCAATTATTGTTATTATAATGTAAACAATATATTTTTTCCCCTGAAGAAGGCAATGTTGAAATATTTCTCTATATTGTAATATTTTTGCCAAGGGTTCGCCAATAAAACTTATTTCTTTTTATTCAAACTGAACAACAATTACTTTACAAAAATAAAACATCTTTATTTCACTTCAAATACTTTACTTCCAATACTTTTATTATAACAAGCACAATTAAAACTATTTTACACCGATGTTTATTGTTCACTTTCAAAATCAAACTGAGGTCTTCGGACTGGTGGCCCTGTATTTATATCCGAGAAAAACCTACCAGAATCTTCTAAAGCCCTGGAAAGTGCTGGAATTTGCTGGAATAAGCTTCCCCTCCACAAGTCTCCACAAGTAGATCAAAAGCTTTCGTTCAGTGGTTTATGTATTTTTGCAGTTCTCAGTGGTTTAGGTATTGGATAACATTTGTGTGGTTTAGGTATTGGATAACAATAGTTAATCTTTTGTTCAAAGATGGCGCTACTAATTTATTCTGTTATAGAAGAATAAAAGATGTCGTTGTTTGCATAAATGGGCATATTCACCACATTGCCCCCCTCTTAGGATTGATCGTCCCGATTAAATCCATTACTCCCGTCATCACCGTTATAGCGATGTAAACGGTCACAGTGAACTACCTTAAGCTTGCCTTTCAACCCTCTCTGAATGTGGTAAGCCACATCATTGATTCGCTTCACAACGGTGTATGGTCCTTCCCAGTTTTGTTGAAGTTTTGGTGACAATCCTTTTTGTCGATGGGGATTGTAAAACCACACCAGGTCTCCTTCTTGGAATCCAATCGTTGTTGCACGAGCGTCGTACCGTGTTTTCATCCTATCACTGGCTATTTTTATAATTTTCCTTGTCCGTTGATGAATGTCAATGAGTCTTTCTTTGAGGTTATCCACATATTCATCTGGCTTTTCCGGTTCCATAGTACGGCATCCAAATTTTACTTCACTAGGCAGCCGTATTGTTGTGCCGAACAGGATCTCCGATGGTGTATGTCCTGTTGAACTATGAACCGCACTTCGGTAGGCCATCAAAAACAATGGAATATAGCCATCCCAGTCTCGTTGGTAGTCACCTACAACCTTGGACAGATGTTCCTTAAGCGTCCTGTTGAATCGTTCGACCATTCCGTCAGATTGTGGATGAAGCGGTGTTGTCCTCGTCTTCTTGATACCAAGGAGAGAGCAAACCTCCTGGAAGATGTTAGATTCGAAGTTCCTTCCTTGGTCAGAATGCAATTCCAAAGGAACACCGAACCTGCTCACCCAATTGAATACAATCTGATCAACCACTGTTTTGGCTTCTTGGTTTGGGATGGCAAATGCCTCAGTCCACTTGCTGAAGTAATCCATGACTACAAGGATGTATCGGTTTCCACTGTTGGTCTCCGTAAACGGACCTGTGACATCTACAGCTATTCTCTCGAAAGGCGTGCCCACATTGTACTGCTGCATTTTACTTTGAAGTTTTCTACCTGGACCCTTTGTAGCAGCACAAGTATCACATTTTCGGCACATCATCTCTTGCATGTAGCCAGTAGAACCGTTGTCGTATCTTTTCCAGTGTTTTGTTGACTCCCAAATGACCTCCAGATGCTCCATCATGCATTTCTCGAAGAACATCATTAACCTTTGACCTCGGCACGATTAACTGCATCACATACGATTTACCATCTGCAGACTCCCATTTACGGCTTAGTACTCCTTCTTGGACATGAAGAGAGTCCCACTGTGCCAAATACGCTTTGAGAGCTGTACTTCTATCAGAGATGTCACCCCATTCTGGTTTTTCTTCGTGCTCCTTCCAAGCAAGAGTGGGCTCTATATCTGTGTCTTCTTGTTGGGCAGTTCTCAGTTCTTCATTGCTCCAACCGTAAATGGGATCGGCTCTTACTCGCTGGATGGCAACCGCTTCCTTTTCTTCTTGACGCGTGCAATGCTCACAGTCCTGTTTACACGGTCGTCGAGACAATGCATCTGCGTTTGTGTGCAGCTTTCCTTTCCGATGTTGAATTTGGTAGTCGTATGTCTGTAGTCTCTCGATCCACATAGCTACTTGACCTTCGGGATTTTTAAAGTTCAGAAGCCAATTAAGCGCACCATGATCTGGTCGAAGAACTCATCCTTGGGATGAGATGATATGTCCCAAGTATTTAACTTCGGTTTTGAAAAGCGCACATTTCTCTGGATTTAATTTTAAGTGTGCTTCTCGAAGCCTCTGGAATACGGCCTTAAGGTCCTTACAATATTCGTCAAAAGTTTTCCCATAAACGATGACATCGTCCAAATACACAAGGCATGATTTCCAGGTGAGTCCTTGTAGGACACACTCCATTAGATGCTCAAATGATGCCGGAGCGTTGCAAAGTCCGAATGGCATAACTTTAAACTGCTACAGACCATTTCCTGTAGAGAAAGCTGTCTTCTCGCGATCTTCTGGATGGATTTCTACCTGCCAGTAGCCACTCTTTAAGTCCAGCGTCGAGAACCATTGAGCTCCTTCCATTGCATCCAAAGTATCGTTGATTCTGGGCAAAGGGTAGCTGTCTTCCTTTGTCACATCGTTCAGCCTACGGTAGTCCACACAAAACCGGGTGCTTCCATCCTTCTTTTTGACAAGAACTACTGGTGATGCCCAAGAGCTTTTGGAATTTTCGATTAGCCCATCTTTCTTCATTGTCGATATCATCTCTTCAACTTCGGCTTGTTTGGCTAATGGGAGACGTCTTGCTGGTTGTCGAATCGGTCTAGCGTCACCTGTGTCGATTCGATGCTGAACCAATTGTGTTCGACCATACTGCCCACTCGGTGAAGAAAATATATCAGCGTATTCATGAAGAAGGCTTCGAGCAAAACTAAGCTGATGTTGACTTAGATTGGATGGCTTCAGATGTGCTGAATTTTCCGGGGTCTATAGATTTGTCTGTGTTCATTTCTGTGATCTTAGTCATTGCGGACACAGATTCACATTTTCCAACTATTTCTCCTTTCTTGAGCTTGACTTCGTACGGTTTGATGTTCAGTATCCGTACGGGTACCATGTTGTTCTTTGGTTCCACAAGAGTCTTCCCTAAGATGATGTTTTGGGAAGATTGCTCAGACTCTGGTTCCACCATGAGGTATCGATGGCTACCTAAATCGCCCTCTATTTTTGTCCACACAAACACTTCCGAAGAGGGAGGCAAGCATATGTCTTCTTTGATGACAGTTCTTAGAGTTGATGAGTTTTCGTTGCCATAAACCATAGGAATCTCTACATTTTGGTACTTGAGAACTTGCTAACCGAGATCCAGAATCAATCCGTGCTCTTTTATAAAGTCAATTCCAATTATGCACTCGTCACATATATCTGCTACCAAAAATAGATGCGAAAACTCTAGTTCTGCCAAACGGATTTTGAGACGAACTTCTCCATGTAGAAGCCCGTAGCGTAATGGATAGTGCGTTCAACTGTCACGCTGGAGGTCTGGGTTCGCTTCCCAGCCTCGTCCACCTAAAAACTAAAAAGTTTTTTTCAGGGCTACTGCCTCTTGCGAGGAATTGACAAATCCTCCAAGAGTATCACTTGTCACGAATAAGTGCTTCTCGTCTAGCCGTTCGGATTCGGCATAAAACTGTAGGTCCCTTCCATTCCTGTCGATTGGCGCACACAGGAATGGTTGCGAGTTGTTAGTCACTAGGCCCTGGTTCTTCATGAGCCGTTGTGCCACCTGATTTATTCTCCATACACTCTTGCTGCCTCACCTGTCGCAGTTTTAAGACGGTAGCTATTGGTGTTGTGTAGCCACGTCATTTTGACCAAGTCTCTTCGCACAATGGAGGCTGTGGCACCGGTATCAATTGTAGCCACGTGTTTCTTACCATTTACTGTTGCGTCCACTGTCAGACTCTTATTGTTTCGTTTAGTCTACGAGACTTAGATTATGGTTCTGGGCAAATCGATACCAAGGCGAGCAGGAGCATTGATGTTATTGCTTACCTATTCGCGGGTATTATTTTTGCTTCCACAATGTTGACAGGTGACTCTTCTTGGTGGCAATCTGCACTGGCGCTGGAGATGTCCGATTTTGTTGCAATTCCAGCATTGAGCAGGTCCTTCTCGCTGCCTTCTTTGGAATTCAGCTCTCTGGCAAGAACATTCCTCAACTTCCAGTTCTCCTACCCGATGAATTCCTAAAGAAGCCTGTTCCGATGCTTCCATAGTGAGCGCGAAGGCTAATGCTTCAGAAAGCGTGCGTTTTCCAGCAGTTCGAATTGCTCGCTGGAAATTAATATCGGAAACGGACAAAAGCCTCTGTTGCTAGCTGGTTGGTAATTTCATCTCCTGCAGTCGGGTATGCTAGATGCGCCAACCGTTCAATGTCTGCTTGGAGTTGTTGTAGACTTTCTCCTCTTTTCTGGACTCTGGTATTAAGTTGGACGCGGAAGACTTCTTGCATATGGCCATCCCCAAATCTCTTGTCAATGGCCTGAACAAGAGCACTGAAGTTGCCGTTCTTGTCTGCTGGTAAGGTTTGCAATAATACAGCAGCAGAACCTCTAAGGGCAAGCGTCAGGGCAATAAACTTGTCTTTGTCTTCCCAGCCATTTGTTGTTGCGGCTACCTCAAACTGCTTCTTGTAGATTGACCAAGAAAATTGTCCGTCAAAGGTTGGTGGATGCATTTCTTTCTTCTTAGGAAAATCGCAACTGCCCTCTCTTACCTTCATTTTCCTAACCTTATCTAATTCATTGGCAAAGTTCTGCATTTTGTCTTCAATTTTCTCGAACTGTTTTTCGACGTTTTCAACACGTTCATCAAGAGCCATGAATTTATTTTCAAATGAATTTAGCTTACTTTCAATTAGGTTTTTCTGGTCGTCTAGAAGGTTCTTTTGCTCGTTGCGTTGTTCATCAAGAACATTCTTTTGTTCATTTCGCTGTTCTTCAAATCGTACAAGCAGATTCTTTTGTTCCTTCTTCTGCTCTATTCGTTGTTCTTCTAGAAGATTCTTTTGCTCCTTTCGTTGGTCTTCAAACTGGGCAAACAGCTGAGCCATCATATTGGTCATGTCTAAGGTTGTACTAACATGCTCTTCCGGCATTTCTATTTCAAATAGAAACGTGTCTGGATTTTCACCGTGTTGCCTTAAATCTTCCTGCAGACGAATAATGAGGTCATTTTTCGTTCCAGCAGTAGGAAGACCTCGTCTGGTCAGTTCTGCCTTAAGTTCAACACAATTCAATGCATTCACAATTTTTCCCATTTTGTTTCTATTTTTGTTCTTATGTTTTTGTATGTCACTTTTACTGTTTATTTATTTACACACTTTATCACTTTTAACCATTAATTATCTGAATGCACAGATAAAATAAGTTTTATTCCACTTTACTGACACCAATATAATATTTTTGCCAAGGGTTCGCCAATAAAACTTATTTCTTTTTATTCAAACTGAAGAACAATTACTTTACAAAAATAAAACACCTTTATTTCACTTCAAATACTTTACTTCCAATACTTCTATTATAAAAAGCACAATTCACTATTTTACACCGATGTTTATTCGTTCACTTTCAAAATCAAACTGAGGTCTTCGGACTGGTGGCCCTGTATTTATATCCGAGAAAAAGCTACTAGAATCTTCTAAAGTCCTGGAATGTGCTGGAATTTGCTGGAATAAGCTTCCCCTCCACAAGTCTCCACAAGTAGATCAAAAGCTCTCAAAAGCTTTCGTTCAGTGGTTTATGTATTTTTGCAGTTTTCAGTGGTTTATGTATTGGATAACATTAGTGTGGTTTAGGTATTGGATAACATTAGTTAATCTTTTGTTCAAAGATGGCGCTACTAATTTATTCTGTTATAGAAGAATAAAAGATGTCGTTGTTTGCATAAATGAGCATATTCACCACAATATTAAAATTGATTGTAGTGTTCACTACCACGACTTAATTTAAGATTCAGACTCAGAATTCAATCAACCAAAACAAAATCTCAGCCAAAAATAAATTGTTTTCTTTGTTGTTTTTTTAGATGATCTACTAAAACTATGACAATAAAATAAAAGCAGAAGGAACAAAGATTGATAGATCCGAAGAAGCCCTTCATGTCAAAAAGGCAATTTCAAATAATACTTCCATTCTAAATGTTTTAAAATCTTATTTAATAGAAATCTTAGAAATAATTTCTCGGTATAATAATTTCATTCCATTTATTTAAAAAAAAAGTATTAAATTTACAAAGACATAAAGATTTAAATGTTTTAAGTGTATCAATAATTTAAATAACAAAATTCTGTACATGTTCAAATTTATGAAAAAGTAATTCTTAAAGCTCAATGATCTACGAGCTCAATGATGTACGCCCGTATGATACTACATTTTTAATGCATTAAAAATGAGACTAGAGTAGTTCAAACAATTTATAATTGAAAATACCGATATGAGTGAGCGCGTACACAATAACCACATTAATGTAAAAGAGTCACAAAAAGTTTATTAAAAATAAACATATTTCAGATTCTGGCAGCTTTTTTTTGACTTTTCATAAATTGAAAATTAAAAAATTATTTCAAAGTACACTGTGACTACAAAAAAGTATACACTTGGCTCATGAGGACACTAGGTTTTTGGTGTATATTTACTTTTGTGGACATTGTAATTGTCAAAACATAATGTCGTTCTTTTTATACAAAATACTTATTTCTCTTTTCCTCTTTGCTGACAATAACCCATGATTTAATGAATACAAAATGAGAAAAAAATGTAGTATCATAAGGGCTTTAGGAACAGTTTCATCATATACACAAATCCGATTTTTCCAAGTTCTTAAGAGATGAGGAGAATCTCGCACTTCTTTTGGAAGGTAAAACCTTGAAATTACACACATTCTATAAGAGTTGCACTGGGGAACTTCACAATGACATAATAAGCTATTGATATTTATCTTCTTTTTTATCTCTAATCCAAGTGGATTACCCGCGGAATTGTCTGCAATAAAACAAAAACGTAGGTACAGCCACATGTTCAAAAAATGTAATATTCAATAAATAAATAATGGTAACAAAAGGAAAAAAAAGTATAAACTGAAAAGCTTTTGGACTGTATCTTTGGAACAGGTTGTCAAATAAAGGGGGTTGATATTTTTTTGTAATCGGTGCTTGATACTTTCAAAACTAGCATCAAAAGTTTTTACATAAAATGCTTATTGAAAAAAATCACTCTTGAAATACACTCATTTCGAATATGGTATACGTATTCCAAGAGTAATATTTTTTTAATACTACTTCTTTGGAAAAATTGTTGATGCTTATTTTGAGAGTAGGAAGTGCTGATTCAAAAAATGTATCAACCGTCTTTATTGGAGAACCCGTTCCAAAGATATACTTTAAAAGATTTTCGCTGTTCACTTGGAAAAGTAAAATCTTAAAATTGATTGGGGTGTATCTTTGGAACTGGTTAACCAAAAAACGTGGTTGATACCTTTTTGTAATCGGCGCTTGAATCTCTCAAAACTAGCATGAAAAGTTTTTACATAAAATGCTTATTGAAAAAAATCACTCTTGAAATACACTTATTTCGAATGTGGAATACGTATTCCAAGAGTTATTTTTTTTAATACTACTTCTTTGGAAAAATTGTTGATGCTTAATTCGAGAGTAGGAAATGCTGATTCAAAAAAAGTATCAACCGCCTTTAGTGGAGAACCCGTTCCAAAGATATACTTTAAAAGCTTTTCGCTTAAAATTGATTGGGGTGTATCTTTTGAACTGGTTATCCAAAAAACAAGGTTGATACCTTTTTTGTATTCTGCTCTTGATACTTTCAAAGTAAGCATGAACCGATGCTGGACAACTCCTTTCAAAGATAATAATATAAATAGATCAACTTCCAAAACTTCAAATTTAACACTTACATTGTTGAGAAATGATTGTGAAGGAGCACCAGGATATCCAACAGGTTGATGTACTGAAGCTCTAGACTGCGGTAGAATGGGGTTAATGTACTGTAGTTATGTATGTATAGTAGGTTTGCGTGTAGGTATAAGCTGCTTTAAGCTAAAGAAATAAATAAAAAAATTGTATTTTTTCTTGCAATTTTATAAGTTCTAGTTGCAACTTGCTCGTTCACAATGGGAACATCAACACAGTAATCGCTGTTTGATAACTAATAAATAATATTTACGTCCAAGAGCACTCACGAAATCGCATCCACTTTTATTAAACTTTTGAATAAAATCACAGTTCAATTCTTATGAAAAAATTGTTTTAATGAAATGTTTCACTTCTTTGTTTTACAAAAATATTAATTTTATTATTGTTTAATTGTTTGTAATAATAATTTTTAATCCACACTTCTCAAATCACATACTTTTTATGACAGTTTCTGTCATCTAGTGTATACATCCAAGTTAAAGGGTTTGCCGCCAGAGCACTGCCTTCAGCTGTCAATATGAAAACCATAGTACTATCATGGTGAATGTCGAATGGACTGCCATCTTGAGAGGGAACGCGAAAGAATCTCCATTGAATTCCACAACTCTATTTCACGGAGAGAATAGAATTTTGTGGAGAATTTCAAGTAAGAATAGGAAAGAAATACTCTAATTTATAATAGTTAGAGTGAAATAGGTACAATGAATGTTTTTTGTTAAGGGATAGCGATAAATATAAAGGAAAAAAAAAAATTGTTATCGGGGATGAACAACAAAATTAGACATGTTTTAGGAATTTTTTTTTATTTGAGTTTTATATTTTTAACGGATACTTGGAAAAATCTAAAATTTTAATATCTTATAGATATATATATAGCAATTAAATGGTATTTTATCTTTCTAACTTATCATTTGACAGATTTATTTGAGAAAGGGTAAACATTTTTTGTTTTTTTGTTTTGTTTTTTATTAATATTTTTTTCAAAAAACAGTGGTAAAGGTTTGCAATGTACTAATGAATTATAACTATATGGTCTAGGAATTTGCATACAAAAATTATATTCCTATTGTAACTACCATTGAGCTGAGAAATTAACAATATAATATTTTTTACACATTACTTAATAACATGTGAGTGAAGGTATGGATTGATTTAGTTTTTTCTTATATTTAATCCTAATAAAATAACCATTAATTTTATATCTTATTTTTTAATCTATACCTCCTATTAGCGCCACAGCTGATTTTTTAAAATTCATAAAAATGCGAATAAAATCCATAGAAATTCTTTGCTTTGTTCAGTGCCAACAATCGTCAACCAGTGCAAAGCACCGTTATCTCAAATATATTTTTTTTGATTTTTTTAATATAACAAATCATAACCATATAATATTCATAAATCATATAAGAAATCATAAATCACAAAAAATCTACATTTAGACAACTTTAAAGGCTTCAAACATGAGTAATACTTCATAACAAATGATACATGAATTTAAGATATAAAAATAATAAAATAAATTGGGTGGCACAACGGCTCGTGAGGAACCAGGGCCTAGTGACTAACAACTCGCAACCATTCCTGTGTGCACCTGTCGACAGGAATGGAAGAGGTTAAATTTTGACATTTGTTTAAAAAAGGGTTCAAATTTAATTTTTTGCTGTGCGAATTGGGGTAAAATAGGTTAAATGGGACTTTAATTTGAAACTATTTTGATTAAAATTCCCTCAAGATAAAACAAAATTACCCTCAAAAATGGTTTTTCCTATGTTCAATTATAATTATTTTTTTAAAAAAATCCAGCTGACAAAATATCAAGTTAAATATTCTATTATGAAAATGTAAGAAATTCTCAATTTCACATACTTTTTTTTTATTTTTATCGATAATTTCCCACTTCATTACGATCAAAAATACAATTGTGACACTTTGTTAATTTAGTTTTCGAACACTAATTCATAGTTCACAGCTGTCAACAAAATAGAAATAAGAAAACAAATAATCAATTAGTACATATTCCATTTTTCTCTTCTCTCTCTTGAGAAACATCAAAATTTTAACCACTAGTGTCATATTTTAGCCTGCCAGCCACAGTACACTATCTAAGGTAGTATCAGGCGCAGCTTGTCAATTTCAAGATGGCTGCTCCTTGTGTAAGTGCACAGTAAACAAAACAAATTTGTGGTGATTGTTTGAAATTAAATTTTGTTACTATTGATTTTGACAACATGCGCAGAACTGAACAAAAATGAAAACGCTAGTGATAATACCTGTAATGTAGGTATCTTGCTCCGCAGCTAGTTAAATTTTACACATTTTATTCACGACACTAGTGTCGAAATTTAATAAATAATTTTGGTAAATTTAGGTTTTGTTAAAACGACTTTTTAAAAATGTACACACCTACGTATGGGTATACCTAATAAAGGTACCTACCTAGGTATAGATAAAAAAAATTGATACATACCTACCTATTTGTTTAAAAAAAAAAATAAAAATGTAGGTACCTACCTAGGTGCATACCTATGTACATACCTAGGTAGTTTTAATTAAACGAACAATTTTGTAGTTATGTACGTAGGTTTAGGTATGTACAAAGGTACATAGGTATTTATCAAACATTTCTAGGTACATACCTACCTACACTCAAATAAAAGAAAATAGTTGACAAATAAAACTTATAAAACCAACCTACTAGGATATCACCCACTGGTTGATATTCAACCACCACATTGACAGACTCTAGTGTCAAACAATTGAATCAGACCTAGGTAGGTACATACCTACCTACATGCCTACTCGTATGATAAATTGTGAATTAAGGCTGGTATTCACCGAGCGCCCATAACTTAAGAGCCTCATAAACCTATTCACCAAGCAATATTAGTGAACATTTACGAGCGCTCGCAAAAGTTATGAGTTGTCTGGAGCACTCCTTTTTTTGTTTTTATTTCGTTATTATATTTGTTATTTATATTCAATTTGTGTCAGTGCCGTCGTCGGGAGGATGCAATACTGGGAGTTTATAATAGGTTGCTAACGGAACAATCTTAAATTATAACATAATATGTATGTACACAAAAAAACTTAAATCTACTTTAAATTTAAGCCCTTATTATTCACTCTCCATGAAATTTATATTTTCTGTTAATAATTTGAAATCAATAAAATTTGTATGAAAATGTCAAAAAAAATATTTTTTTAAAGATGAGTTTAAATTTAATGGGGATTGAATAAATTAGACCTAGTGATATTGGATGAAAAAAATGAGTTCTTAAATCTGTGAGATTTTACATTATCATTAATTGAATTAATTAGAATATAGTTTTGATTGAACACACTTATCAAGAGATTAAGAGGACTATTAGCGCCGTAGTTAGATCTACTAAAAATGTTAGAAAGAGGCATTTGCCTTCTTAAGCTAGTAAGACTAACACTAAAATTCAGTCGACAAAGAACCGATGAAGCTGCAACTGTTCCATTAATAATCCCTATAATAAAACAGAATTCTAAGTACTCTCGATGAATTAAGAGGGATGGAAGATTTATTAGTAAGAGTCTGTTAGTGTAAGGTGGCAAGACAACCCTATCAGACCAGGGAAGAAGACGTAAACAAAATCTCATAAATCTCCTTTGAACACACTCAATTCTATTGATATGAACCGCGTAGTATGGGGCCCATACGATGCAACCGTATTCTAAAATTGATCTCACAAATGACACATACAGAATTTTAAGGACATAAGGATCACGAAAATCACGAGCAAACCTTTTAATGAAACCAAGCGTCTTATTGGCTTTTTTTATAATATAATTGTAATGATCTGTGAATGAGAGTTTGGAATCTAGTATAATTCCGAGGTCAGTAAAACTTGATTTACTACACAATTGTGACGTATTCAGCAGATAATTATGTGTAAGGACGTTTTGTTTGCTTGTAAAATGCATGACCTTACACTTGTCAATATTTAAAGACAGACAATTAGTATTGCACCATTCCCTAAATTTATGGAGATCTTCTTGTAGAAGTTCACAATCAATTACTGAGTCGATTTTACGAAATATTTTCACGTCGTCGGCATAAATTAAAGACATTGAGTTACATAAAACAGAAGGAAGATCGTTAATAAATAAGACAAATAACAATGGACCAAGGTGACTTCCTTGTGGCACACCTGAGTTTACTCTAAACCATTTAGAACGTTCATTTTTGAAAGCAACACTATAAAGTCTATCTTTGAGATATGAAGAAATCCATAAAATAAAGCGATCGTTTAGCCCAATGGTGTTTAGTTTGTTAAGTAGTATTTGATGGTTTAATTTGTCGAAAGCTTTGCTAAAGTCTGTAAAAACACAATCTACTTGCTTGTGTTTTTCAAATGCATCTAAGCAGAAAGTCGTAAATTGTAACAAATTTGTGACCGTCGATTTCTTTTTCACAAAACCATGTTAGTTTTCACATATAACAGAGGTACAATGAAAGGACAAGACATCACAGATAATGGATTCGAACAATTAAGGAATGACAGAAAGCTGTAGTTTGTTACTAAATTTTTGTGTCTTTTTTTGTGAACGGGGGTAAGAAATGCATTTTTCCAAAGATCGGGAAATGTAGAACAACTTATTGACATGTTAAAAAGCACGAACAACGGGTATGACATATATATTGCATGTTTTTTCAATATAAAAGAAGGCAAGCCATCGGGGCCAGGACTAAAGCACTCATCTAAATTATCGACATATTCGAGAATGGTTGCCTCAGAAATTGCAAAGTTAATTGAGTTAAGATGTGGAAACTTGTCAATAGTAAAGTTCATGTTTGGGTCATTTGTAGATGTGGTTTCGAAGGTACTCTGAAAGTATGCCGCAACATGTTGGCTATTATCACTGGCGAATGGCTAGTTGAATTATTGAAGCTCATATGTGCTGGGTAACCGTCAGATTTTCTTTTGCAATTAACATAATTCCAAAAGTTGCGTGGATTAGATTTAATTTCATTTTCTGTTTTAGAAATAAAGCGTGTATATAAAATATTAGAATAGCTTACAAATTCATCCCTCAAAATAAGATAACAGTTAAGAGCTTCATCCGTTCGAGATAGACTGAATCTTACCCAAGCTTTATTTCTTTTATTTTTGAGCGTTTTTATATGTAGATCAAACCATGGCGGGCAGTTATTAAGTACGCGAGTTTTGCGTGAGGGAATATTTTCTAAAAAGCATACAAATAATATTTCATAAAAACGTAAAATCATTTCGTCAAAATTAACATTATAAAATACAGAATCCCAGTTAATGTCATTAAGTAAATCAAACAATTGAGTAAAATTACATTTTTTGAAATTGAATTCATGCTGATCCTTACAAATATTAAGTGAACATAAGATATTTAAGTTGAGAGAGATAGATAATGCAGGATGGTGGCGATCTTCTTCCACAAGTGTTGTTTCACTTGAAAGAACAACAGAATCGGAGCTGAAGACATTTGAGAAATAAACGAGATCCAAAGTTTTGCCGAATTGATTACTGATCCCGTTTAATTGATTAAGTCCTAGAGAACTCATTCCATCGATAACGAGAAATTCATTATAGTTCGAAGCGTCGACAGGTATAAAGGCATCACAGTTAGTAGATTTTACCCATTTAAGGTTAGGAAGATTGAAATCCCCTAATATTATTATTTCATCGGTCACACTAATTTTCTCATGAATAGTTTCCATGCAGTCAAAAAGTTTAGTATAAGTATCATTGTTCGAAGAGGGTGGGATGTAACAGGCAACCACATATATGTGACCAGACGGGATTTTTATTTTCACACATAGAACTTCTAGATCGTCCTCCAAAAAATCATCGACAAGACTACACAGTAGGTGGTTACGAACAGCTATTAACAGACCACCGCCATCAGTTGCGGTAGGATCACTATGACGA
The DNA here is from genome assembly GCA_949320155.1 of Melangyna quadrimaculata. Taxonomy (NCBI): domain Eukaryota; kingdom Metazoa; phylum Arthropoda; class Insecta; order Diptera; family Syrphidae; genus Melangyna; species Melangyna quadrimaculata. The sequence goes on from OX439483.1 coordinate 109,514,268, forward strand.
TCACGACGGTAAATTTGAAAGCTGCTATCAAATAATTCTGTATCCACAAAAGATGAGTTTAACCAAGTTTCGGTGAGAGTAAGTACATCGTGGGGAATATTGTTTATATTCTTATAGAACTTGTTGGTCTTTGTCCGAAGGCCGTTTACATTTTGGTAGTAAATTAATACTTGTTGGAGCTGCTCTGGTTGAGGTATGGCGTTGTCAGAAATGGACGAAAATGGTGAGAATTTGTTAACGACGACGGTGACGTTCTCTTTTGAAACTCATGAATTATAATTCCTTCTGGCCAGAACGAGGGTGAGTTGAGAATATAGAATATTGAGTCTGGAACTTTAATCTTGAACGAAGAGTATTTTGAAAAGTTACGATGAAGCATTTTCTCAACGATCGTAAAACGTAGAGTACCAATTTTAGATTTTATAAAATTTTTGACATTTTTGAAGCTTAGATAAAAAAATAGTTTTTTGTCCTTCTACTATTTTGAGACCACACTCAATAGGCGATGTAAGGTTATCAAATATCTGGGGAGTAGGATTTAGTGGTCTTTCAGATGATGGTTCAGTGAATGAAGGTTGGGTCGGTGAAGTATGAGGCTGAGCAAAATTGGTTGTTGTTGTAATTGTTTGATGAATCTGGTTTTTAGAAGTGTGAGGAATTGATGATGAAGATGTTAACTGTATTGGTATAGCTGGTGTATCTTGAAGTACCATAGCTTCTGAGATCGCGTTATTAGTTGTTGCTTACGGCAGCGAGGGTAAAAGTGATTGAGGAGTGGGAACATTATGATTAAAGTTGAAGCTGGATATTGGGTGAGACAGCGCAAAAGAAGAAAAAATTGATGTAGCAGGTTTTTTGGTTAAGGGATTTTCAATGGAATTTTCAGCATCCAGTTCGTCATTTTTACGTTTTGATGGCGCTACAATACTTGGTTGTGCGACGGAATTATTAGTTTTAGTTTTACTTCTTGTCTGTCTATTTCTTAACTGTGGTAAAGAGAGTATGTTTTCAACTTAATCCGAAAGTAGCGTTAATTGTTTATGAACATTTTCTAAATGCTTTGTGTTTTGAAGAACATTACGAGCAATATTCGTTTCTGCGAATGGATCGCAGTCGTCACAGAAATAGTAAAATGATTTACTCTTGGTGAATAGTTTAATGGTGCTATATGGAGCGTCAATGCATTTTACATGAAAGTTTCTTCGATAACTTCCATAACACATTAAGATGTCAATCATGTAATCAGCAATGCTATCACAAGATGCACACTTAGTCATTTTGAATTTAATTATATTAAGAATTTTTATTATTTTTTTTTTTTAGTTTTGATCGTATTTTTTTGTTTAAATTTTAGTTGACAATTTTATTATGTCTACGCGGCAACGCTGTTTAAAATTTATATCCGTTTGCACGGCAACACTGGTTGAATAAAAATTGCAATCGTAGGAGAGGAGACAGTTGTTATTTCTCGCACAAGTAATATAATGAACAGCTTTGATGATGGGACGAGTGTTGTTTTGTTGTTGTTTTGTTAACATGCAAATAGAACCATATAAGGTTTCGTATAGTCTCTATATTGCTAAAGGCAGAACATGTACTAAAATGTACTCACCGGTAGATGAGACAAATATTATATAAATATTATGTCAATAAAGCAGGATAGGAGGTGTGATGCTTGTAACCATACAGCCGAGTAGATATATATATATATATATATATGGTGGATTTTTAAATATAAAACAAAATCTCTTAAACTTTGTGTAGAATCAAATGTATTGCTTGGCAGAACATAACCAAAACAATAGAAATTGCACTCACTAAAACAGATGAGATGGAAGATGTTGAATAGAAATTTTTTGCAGCTATGACACAGGGAGGAGATCACTCAATGTAATATAATTCCAATGAAATGTATTTCTTTATAATATTAATTAATTAATTGCCGCTTTTAAAGAAGTTTAAATTAATCAATCCAAAAGAAGAGTTATTAGTTTATTATTAGTTTATTATTTCGAAAATATAATATAAAAATAGAAAAACTATCGCAGAGAAAAATTAAACCACAGGCGGACAGATTGCTGGAAGTGTTGCCACGTGAACATTTCGACGGAGATACGCTTTTCATCTAAGGCGCTGGGCTATCGAAGGCAAAGGTAACGGGTCACATCTTAAAAACGAAGGTGCGGGACCGTCCATCCGAATAGTTTTACAACCAGCCGGACTGTCGGAAAAATCACTTTTGCATATGCATTCCTGTGACTTAATAGCAGAACTTAAGGCTGAGATTTCAAAATGGTATGTTTGCCAGCATTTGATTTAAACGTAACCAATTTTGTGTGTCTTGTATTTAAAGGTGGGAGAATCTACAAGGTGGTGCACGTGCATCTGGGGTAACAGCTCCTGTGCTAGGGTTATTGTTGAGCTATTGTTGATGCTCTTTCCAACGTTGTATATCTCAATTGTGGCCACTAAACGCACAATTTATTCCCATTCATTAAATTCGCTAAATCAAATAAAAAAAAGTAGAATTTTCTTACTGTTAAGCGAATTATTCACCAACCATGATATCGGCCATTGGTATAAAAGTTCCTTTATTTTGGTATCTATTTACATCGAAAGCGACCAATACTGTCATTTCAATAGAACACTATTGCAATTCATTTTTGGTCTGATTGCAATCTGTGTTGCCTGAACACCATGGCTTACAGCTTTGTGTCGATACAAAAAAATTATGTACTAGAGCTAAGCTAATTATGTACATCTCATTTGTGGACAATAGCAAGACTTTCCATTTTTATTTAATTTCCATCCAAAATCAAAGTTTTTGATAAACTTTAATAAACAAATTAAGAAATACACTCGTGGTTTACACTTCAATTTTTGTGTGGTAGCAAATAATTGTTATTTTACTATTCACCTATACAGATACCAAACAACAGAATTGAGTAGAAGCGCATGTAGGCGAGACATAGGTTATTGTCGGTTCATCTTGAACAAAAGTTCCTTGACGTTCAAGTGCTGGCGGCCGGCGCGGCGGCGGAGGTAAGGTGATATGTTGGGGTTTCTTACGTCCAAGTACTGCTTTTACAACCGATTTTTCGCTGAAACTTCAGTGGCAGAATATTTATCACCTAGCTTCACTATTCGTGGTTTAATCAAACACTTGGCAGGACCCTCCTCGTTTTGAAAGTTATTCTGATAGCACGACTCGGTTTCAGAAGTTTGATTACATTCCATTATAGTCACTTTCAGCAGTTGTTGTCGCTAATGAGAAGTTGTCGCTATTACCACTGTTCGCATTGAACAGGCTTCCTCGATATCTGTGTAATTGTGCTCAGCGATTAAATCAGAAGTAGCAATAAATTTAAATTGCTTTGTCATTGCTTTGATAGAAAACATCTCTTCGGAGCAATCGTCAGTTAAAGTTATGTCGAATTCCTTACAGTCAAAAAAATTCGAATTTTTCTGAACAAATCGAATTTTTTCTAAACAAAATCGACTTTTATGCTGTCAAACAAATCTTGCGTTTTTAGCTAGATTTCACATCAAATCGCACACACACTATCAAGATTTGACATTTCTCATGCATCAAGATGGAATTAAATGTTCTCATTACAATTTTGTGACGAAGTTAAAAAAGAAAACAAATGTTTAAGTGTTCTTAATTGTTTAATATTTCAGTGATTGATGAAAAAAAGTAAAGATAATTGTGCGTATCTTCAAGAAACAAAAAATCCCATTAAAATAACATACAATTCGCGAGGAAATCACGTTGCAAAATTATTTTTCTTCGTCCTCTAGTGAAATATTCAGAATAGGTCCTCGCTGCTGTGTGTGGATTAATTTTGGATTGTAATTTTTTTACTTGATTACGCGCACAATTGTTTTTGATGTTTTTCAATTATCAGACGAAATATATTTGTTTTTAAATTATCAAAACAACGCGAAAATAAAATACACTTTAATATTTGCTTTGCGCGCACTACTTCTTAGTTTTTGTGCGACAACAAAATTCCTGTCAAATTGCACTCACACAATCACAAAAAAAAATCGACTTTTTTATGAATTCCTTACAAAAAGAAAAAAAAATTAATGAAATCGACTTCAAATGGTTGTAACGAATTCGACATTAGACTTTCTTGATCGTTGCTTGCACCAATTGAATCTGAAATTGAAACAAATTTCAAGTGTTTAGAATCTTTGGCAGTGAGCGGTTCCACAGTGGCCTTTTACTAAAGAACAATAAAGGAGAACGGGTAGAAATGTATGGAAGCTGGTCTAGGAACCAATAAATAGGAGACGTCGTTTAAAAGGTATTTTTGTGTACATGAATATTACTATATTAGCGCATTCCAAATCGCTGTGTGTCAACAAAGATTGGAATTTGGTACACATAATTTAAACTTTAAATGTAAGTATGTAATTTAGTATAGGCAACAATGTGCTGGCCTAACCAATAACAACAAGACACATGTTTCTGAAAAGGTCTTTTTATGTACTACAATAGCTACTTTGACAGTTTACTTTAAATCCTTGTGTGAAAAAAGTTTTCGCTAATTAAGGTTGCGATGTAGTGAATTTTAATATGGAAAATGTTATTTTGTAGGTATGAAGTATAGGGAAAAATGTGCTGGTCCAACGAATAAGTACGCGACGTACGTCGTTGTACAGGTATTTTCATGTTCTATAATAGTAACAGTAACTATAATAGGACAGTTCATTTCAAACTGCTGTGTAAAAAAAGTTATTCGATAATTAAGATTGTGATGTGGTGAATTTAAGTATAGAAAATGTATACAGCATAGGCAAAGTCTTTTATTTCATACTAAAATGTGCCCAATCACAATTTTATTTATCGAATGACTTTTTTCACACAACAATTTGAAATGTGCGGTCTAGGTAAATATTGTAGTATGTACATGAAAATACCTTTCCAACGACGTATGTTGTGTCCTTATTAGTTGGACCAACACATTTTTGCTATACATACCTTCGAAATGTACATTTTAATTATTTAATTATGGAATAACTTTTTTCACACAGGGATTTAAACTAAGCTGTCGAGGTAACTATTGTAGTGCATAAAAAGACCTTTTCAGAAACATGTGTCTTGTTGTTGTTGGTAAGGCCAGCACATTGTTGCCTATACTACATACTTACATTATACCTATGTGTTTAAATAATATTCACCAAATTACAATTTTTGTTGGCCAATAACTTTCTTTGCACAGCGATTTGGAATGAGCTGCCATAGTAAGTATTCATGTATACAAAAATACCTTTTTAACGACAAATGTCTCGTTTAAGTTTAAGAATTTATGTCTCCTTTAAGTTTAAGAATTTAATTCATTTATGTACTTGCATCAAAATTATATTCCTGATCACAAGTATAGCTGATTTGTTCGTGTGCGATAGCGTTCTGGATTTGCATTTCTTCTTTGGATCGCTGAAGGACTCTTTCTTAATACATGCCCACCCGAATGTTCACCTGCATACATAAATCTTCAATTTCCCATATATTTGTTGGCAATACTTCATCTTCGTCTCCTTTAAAATCTTATTCCTGCATTTCACCGCTTAAGTTTTTGTTTAGAGCGAAATCTGCCGCAATTGTGTATGTTTAAAAACGGTTCTTAACAAGTTTCCCATTTTGTTTTGGAGTCAATGTCCTCTTAACACCGTTGACATTGCGATATTTTCTTGGAGTTGATTCGGCAAAACTAAAATCAGATTGTAGTGGCGTCGTTTTATTTGAATCGTAACCATCACGAGGAAGTATCTCCAAACAGATTTGCAGTGTTATTATGCTATCATCAAAATCATAGTCGTTTCATAATTACTCATTGTTGTGTTGTTCAGGCTGTGATCTAAAATCTTGGATTTAATGCTTGAGTCTAGCAGTTCATCTAGCAGTATCATTGAGTCTAGCAGGTAACGATTTCTTGCGTATTCTAGATAATTGCGGACTCTGCGGAACTTTATAGCAACCAGGCATTCTCAATGATTCCATGTATGATGGCGGGCGAATGTTGCCCAGGTCTAGACTGTTGTTCTGCATATTTTGTAGTATTGATAATATTGGGGTTATAATATGTAGGGAGTGCAATCTAAGTGCCGTCTGTTTTGCTTATAACGATTGGTGTTTTTGGAGCTTCATCACTAAGCGGTGGGCGCAGCGCAGAACAGCTTGCAAATTAATTGCGCTCTTATTTTGAGATACCGAAATTGAAGCAGTTGATTCATCTTTTAGTTGTCTTCCAACAGCGGCAGGAATTGATGGAATTATTCTTTGCTCTTTGGATGGAGAACGGGATATCGAACGATTGCGATTACGACTGCTTGAGGAATTGTGATCTTTGCAAACCCAACGCGGAAGAATCTGATGATCTTCTTCGTTTGCCTTTCTCGCGATGCGAATTATCCTTAGCATATCACAGACAGGTAGGTTTATTTTTATGAAACGTTAATGAAATAACAAACAAAAGACCAACTTGGATCTGTGTTTTGCACAGTTATTTGATAAAAAAACAAAAAACAAGAGTATGATGAGTATACTTTAAAGTTTGATTTTAATGCGGGAAAGAAAAATATGGTCATGTTGTGTAAGTATATTTATATATTTGTATATGCCATCGTATAGGTATTATTGACGGTAGTTTTTATATTAAATTGTCTGGCAAAGATTTCTTATTTGCCGTGAAATTTGTTGCAAGTGCACACAAGATGTACAAAAAAAAACCACCCCTTCCTCTTTAACCGCACAAAACCCAACAAACCAAGTAGAATTCCCAAAATTTTATTTCACACTTTTAAATTCTCTGCACATTTGCATAGAAAAGTAACCGACAAAAAAATGTAAACCAACAAAAAACATCCCTTCTACCTATTTCACTCTAACTGTTATAAATTAGGCTATTCCTTTCCTATTCTTGCAAATAATTCTCCACAAAATTCAAATGTCTCCGTGAGATAGGGTTGTGGAATTAAATGAAATTCTTTTGCCCACTGAATGAAGATGTCCATTCACCATTCGACATTTAGCATGATAGTACTATGGATTTCATATACAAGGATATCAGTAAATTAAGCAAAAAAATAACCTTGCATTGCACATTCAATCAAAGAGGGTACGAACATTTTGTTGCCATTCTCTTCACATTTTTCTCATCATTGACGCTTAAAAAAACCTTCGACTGGTAATCTCGCTTCCTCCATTTGATTCTTACCAGAATCGAAACAAATACACTCCTCTTGCTCTCACTACCTAGTTTCGATTCTCTGAAGCTCGATTCACAATGCGACGTGAAAACGTGACGAGAGCGTGATGTGAATCGCTGTCATTTTTTTCTAGTTATAAAATCGTTCCCCAATTCACAATGCGACGAGTTTCTTGACGACGAGTTTTTTGACAGCGTTAAATTATTTATTATTTTTGTTCTTGCTGTGCAGTGTGCGTTCAAAATAATATAAAAAATCAAACTGAAATTACTTTAATTATTTAAATATTATAATTGTGTTTATCCATTGAGATGGTGAAGTGATTTTCGGCTAAAAACGCAAAGAAATTAAAACAATACAACATTATAATATTGTCAACACAAATAGATCTATAAATAGGTATAATTTCATTGTCAACAAAATTTATATTTATTTTTGTTAATTTACACTTATCTGTTGTTTTCACAAAATTCACCATCAGTCAAATATAATAAATACATAAAAAAACGTCGACGAGAGCGTTTTTTTTCAATTTTCCTAACTCCGGCGTGACGACGAGAAACGTTTCATTGTGCATACCCTGACGTTTCCTCATATACTCCCTTCAAGCAAGCGAGCTCGTTTTCGGTCCGCAAACGTATCAAACAACGTATGGACGACTTCGCATTCGGATCCAAATACGGATCGAAAAACTGCGTTTTGTGGCTCAAATTAGTATGGAAATTAGAATCACCACGGAGCCATTATGTGAATGTATTGTGAGAGAGAGAGTTTTTGAATTCACCATACTCGGAGAACCGAAACCAAATGGAATCTAAAACGGTTCCAAAAAAAATGAATGAATTGAGGCATACCCAACCCAAAAGCATTAAAAAAAATTTCCCATCTAGTCCAGTTTCTCCATTGACTACAAAAATAAAACAAACTGAATTTTTTCATTTCAAGAGTTTTTTTTTATTTATCATTCATAAAAGATTTTCTAAATACTATTTCGCACATGACATCATTCCACAAATATAAATTTACATTTAATAAATAGAAACTTGCATTTCTGATTGGAAATGGTTAAAAGTGTTAACAAGAAAAAAGAGATAAAAAAGCAACCGTCTTCGCCACGCTACCTACAAAACTGAACTAAAAAAAAAAAAGTGGTGGAAATTAAGGCAAAATGATTGTATACTTCGCCTATACTCTCTCTATTTCTCGATGCTTGAAAAAAATACTCTCGATTCTCGTTCTTTTTACAAGCGTACACAGAAAATTTGTTATTGTGTGTGAGACACTCATTTTTTTTGGAGTCCCAAGTGAACCGAGAAATTTGGGTCCGTGATTTTGCTTGAAGGGCTTACATGATTTGAAATCGGCTTGACAACTACGACGAGTTCTCGTCACGCTCACGTCGCGTTTTCACGTCGCGTTGTGAATCGAGCATGATAAATGGAAGACTCCCAAAAATGGAAGTCTCCGCCGACAATTGTCTCCCAAAAATGAAATTCTCCGCCGAGCTAAAGTGGCGCCACCAACGAAGCATTGTTGCACTAAAAGATTTTGTGCATGATAGTACTATAGTTTTCATATACATGGATCCTATCTCGTGTTTTACAAAAGTAAAAGCATTGAATAAAAACATATAGAAGTGGACACCGAACATTACTCAATCTACAAAGCGCTGCTCTCACGCGGTGGTGACAATACAAAGATAATATTTCCTTTTTTCATCATTCAATTTCCAAACCCATTAGGGATCAAAAAAGTCCTATTGTATTTTATTGAACACGTGCAAATTAAAAAGGATATTTGCGTCTGCCATAAAAGGAAGACAACAACAATAACAACCACTTTAGTTATTTTTTTTTCGTATTTTTAAGGTTTTTTTTTTATTTTGTTTTCTGTCGGAAAATTTAAAATGTATTATTGGTGCTTGCTTGGAATTGGGGACGATGACGATTATACCTATACTTTAATTTTGTCATTTTTTTTTTATTTCATGAGCTTAGCAAAGGAAGCATTTTTGTTTTAGGTACCTATAGGTATGTAATGTAGGTAGGTATATCATATTTTGTGTCTTGGTGAACTTTATGTTTAATAATATTGATTGATAGAGACTTGACATTTTATTATTTAATTAGGTACCTACCAACATATGCAGGTATGTAGATATACATAAATATGAAATATAATATGTAGGTAGGGGGGTAAGTACCTATAAAGGCAGATATTGTTGTAAATGCATAGATCTTGATGTTTGGGAAGTGCAAAGAACAACATTTAAGCAAGTACACTTTCCAGCTATAGACCCATTAATTAATATTACCATGTAATAACCTGTTAATAAGAAATAATAATAAAAAGAACAACTTTCATTTTTCTGTTTTGAACAATTTGGTATTGGTATAAAACTAAACTTTTTTCTTTTTAAGTTTATTTTATGTGTTTTAATGTATAATGATAAACCACTTTACCTACATAGGTATACGTTTAATTTGTATTTTTTTTTTAATTAATTTTTTTATACAATTCCTTGGTCGTGTGTCAATTGCGTTAAAAGTGCGTTAAATTTGATCCCATGGCTAAATTTTGCCATTACTGAGGTGAATACAGTCGTCAAAATTTAACCTGCTCAGGAGCTCGTTTAAATTTTAACTAGTGGATAAATTTTGACGTTTGTATTTAGCTTCTTGCACAATGAACATTACTTACACCATCGACCTATTATACCTGGACTGCTAGGAGCCAACATCACGATGGTTCCCTTTATTTAAAAAAATCCATATACACCAGCGGCAATTTGAAAACGACTTAGGCCTAATTTATTCACTCAAAGTTAAACATAACTTTGGGATTTTTGCAGTCAACTTGAGAAAAAGTTTTTATTCACAAGTTGACGTTTTCAACTTTAGATTTACAACTTTAGAGTTGATCAACGAAATAGTAGAAGTTAGTGAGTAAACTTGGGAGTTTTCATCATTTCTGTTTATTCGTTCATGATATTTAGTTGTGTAAACTTTTCGAAGTAAAACTTTGAAAGGAAAAAATCTTAATAAGTAATAATCAAATAAAAATAGAGCTCTGTTTTAATTGAAATAATAAAATAAAAAATGTTTCGTGCAAATTACCTACTTCTGAGAGAATCATATCTTTTATCATCTTTTTGGAGCAGCGAAGATGATGCAGAGGAAGAAAATGTATCCACTGATAGGCTGCAATATAAAATGCTTCCCCGTGTTGGTATCGATAAATAGGACGACCATGATTTCATTTATCGTTCTCGCCTCTTAAAAGCAACAACAATTAAGGTTAGACCGCACACAACTGCAGCGGAACTACACTTCACGACGCGGCAAAACATTATTTGTATGAAATTGTATGAGCTATATTGCACTAAGCGGCAACTGAACTTCATACAATTTCATACAAATTATTTTGAATCGCAGTTCCGCTGCAGTGCAGTTCCGCCTAGTGCGGTCTAACCTTTATGCTTTTTTTATTTAATAAAAGATTCATTGCCTTTTGACGAAAAACATTATAGACCGAGAGCCAACGACATAAAAAGTCAAGTCATTTGCGTTATGTTGAAACCCATACCAATACATAGCTTTGAAAGGGTAAAACCAGGATTACCTTGTCTGCCTGCCCTGGGGGGTTGAAAACGGAGATTTTCTTAATTTTTTATCCGGGGTATTATCACTTCAATTAATTTTTTGAAAATATGTCATGATGCTGTGTCATTTTTCTTACTTCTAAACACCTTGATTTTGATGATCCGACTAGTAGAACTCAAGTTATAAGCTTTTTAAACGACCCATAATCTACTTTTTTGGAGATTTTGTTTTGTTCATTTTTTGCGTTTTAAAAATCTCCAAGAAAACAAATATAAGGTTCGCTTAAAAAGCTTATATCTTGAGTTCTACTAGTCGGATCATCAAAATCAAGGTGTTTAGAAGTAAGGCAAATGACAGAGCATCATGATATATTTTCAAAAAATGTAATTGAAGTGATAATACCCCGGATAAAAAAATAAGAAAATATAGTATAGTGTAGTTTACCTTAAAGAGAAAATGGTTCTTGTATTGCCTATCACTGGTTCTTGTTCTAGATGAAAATAAGGGCGCCACCTAAATTGGTGACATCATAACACTGGCGTGGTTCCTCTATGTGTATAATCTCAGTGCTATTACGGAAAATATCGGTTTAAAAAAACAAAAACAGGTGCTCGTTCGATCACCGAAATCAAGCATCTTTGGGCGCGGTTAGTACTTAGATGGGGGACCGCATAAGCATCGAGTTTTTTGTCTTGGTATTTTTTTGGCTCCGCGCATCAGTTGGAATGAAAAATCCATTACAATTATTCGGAATAAATAAAAAATCGACAATAATGGTTTATACCGAGTATTTTATTGAATAAGGTAACACAAAATTCTTATTTCAAATATTTGGAATATCTAAAATGAATAAAGAAACATATTCACACTCAAAAGCAAATTATTCTAATGCAAACCAAAAGTTGAAAATGACGTCTTGTGTGTCATGCTTAACAAATGAGAATGACGATCGACTGGCAGTCCAGGTATACTAGGTTCATGACTGCCACTATCAAAATGCAATTTCGGCGTTCAAGATCGTATCCAAAGCAATTTTAATAGATTTGGGTTGTAATTCCTTCCGAAAAAAGCTTTTGCAACAACAAATCAAGGTATCCAGCGTCTCGGATAGGTTCCGTAACGCAAGGAACGTCGATGGGAAATGTATGTTTTAAAAAATTCCATTTAATGCAATTGAAACAGCCAAACCCTTCAATGGTCTTCACCCCTATAGAAACGGATCGATTTCGTCGATCTCGTTTTGTGGAAGTGTGTAGACGTTTTCGGCTTTCACAGATTTTCAAATAAATATCGGGAGTGGTTAAGACCAAGTTAAGTCAAGCTATTTTTATATAGTGCTATAGCACAGAAGTAGAGTAGCCGATCTCGATCTGTTAAGCAGTGTGGACGTTATTGGCTTAGGCAGAATTTTTAAATAGAGTCGCGAGTGTACTAGTACAACTTTAGTCTGACGATTTCTCAATAGTGCGATAGCACAAAAGGGTCACGAGTTCGAGTCCCGGTCTGGGTCCGAATTTTTAGAAGCTTTTTTTCATAATCGCGAAGTGGAAAATATAATTGCATTGGACAATAAACTGATGGAAAGTGGAAAAAATGCGGGGGCACCAAAAGGTGGCCCAGCAAAGATAGGAAAGCCAACAACGGCAAAATCAACAGAGACAGCCAAAGGTCCCACAACAACAACAAAAATAATTAATTCAAGTCAGCCAGCAACGGCATCAAAACCGGGGACATCGAAAGATGCCCTGGCAACAGCATCATCCGACGCTGATACGGTGCAATCAGCCTATCAGCCAAAATAGGAGGAGGAGGGTAAGAAGTGTACCTAACCTGGTAAAGCGCCGCTCCATTACCACAGCTGAGCTGCCAGTTAAATGGAAGGAGACGGTGCACAATACCAACAACGTATCAGCAGCAGAAACAACACAAAAACAAGTGGTCACCTCACCATCTGATGACGAGGAGATCCAATATATGTCCGAGGGTGGAGAGGGACTGTACAAATCAGGTGATAGCCAACAAATTATCGGCCTCACGGAAGAAGGAAGAAACCGAGGTTCAAAACCTAGAGGATGAGATAGGCAAAGTGCATGGGGCGATTGAGTCTCTCCAAGCTAGGCTCGCCCCCCTAATCGAAGCATTAAGAGTAAAGCAGCAAGCTCGTCGAGAGAGGAAACGACAGGAGCGGCAAGCTTAAAAATCAAGACAGGTGCCACTAAAGGAGGCCCAGTCAAAAAGTGATAATGCGGAGCTGCAACTGTCAAACAAGCAGCCCCATCAAGCACAACAGGAGAAAAAACAGACGCTGCAAGCAAACAAGCCAATGCAGCAGGCAAAACAACCACAAAATAAGCAGCAGCAGCAAGACCAACAGCAGCAGAAACAACAGCAGCAGAACCCGCAGCAGCAGAACCAACAGCAGCCGAACCAGCAAAAGCAGAATCAACAGCAGCATAGTCAACAGCAGCAGCCCCAGCCGCAAATAAACAAAAAAGAGAAAGTGCCGCCCATTAATGTTTATAAGATGGACCTTAAAGAGACCATAGAACTGTGTAAGTCGGCCATAGGCCATAACTTTTATATTAAACGTTTAAGTGTAGATAGGCATGCTATCCACTGCATGACTGTGGAACAGCACAAAATAGTTAAAAATTTATTAAAAGTCTCCACAACTGAGTTCTTCAGTTTCACACCGAAAGTTGAAAAATTACAAACGGTCCTCTTGAAGGGCATAGATTCCTGCACGGAACTGAAGAACCTCTTAAATGAGCTCCGTCAAAAAGCGAGCGGCGATCTCGACTTTATCGAGGTCAAGCCGTTTACCACAGTCAGAGCAAAACGGGAGAAGAGGAATTTGTCCATCTTCCTAGTGCAGCTCTCACCCAACAGCAAACTGGATAGTTTGAGGAGTATCTCCGTCCTCAACTACCAGTGTGTAACCTGGGATAGATTAAAGAGGCGCGGCGACATGCTTCAATGCATGCGCTGCCAAAAGTTCGGCCACGCTGCAGCAAACTGCGACATGCAGTCACGCTGCATGTGGTGAGAACCACAAAAAAGGAGAATGTAAGTTAAGTGAGGAAAAGGTTGAAGACAAGGCCCTGCTCAAATGCGCACTCTGCCGGAGACGGACACCCTGCTAGCTATCGGGGATGTCCGATCTTTCAGGATTTAAAAAATAAAAGTTGCGGAGCTGCAACTGTCAAACAAGCAGCCCCATCAAGCACAACAGGAGAAAAAACAGACGCTGCAAGCAAACAAGCCAATGCAGCAGGCAAAACAACCACAAAATAAGCAGCAACAGCAAGACCAACAGCAGCAGAAACAACAGCAGCAGAACCCGCAGCAGCAGAACCAACAGCAGCCGAACCAGCAAAAGCAGAATCAACAGCAGCATAGTCAACAGCAGCAGCCCCAGCCGCAAATAAACAAAAAAGAGAAAGTGCCGCCCATTAATGTTTATAAGATGGACCTTAAAGAGACCATAGAACTGTGTAAGTCGGCCATAGGCCATAACTTTTATATTAAACGTTTAAGTGTAGATAGGCATGCTATCCACTGCATGACTGTGGAACAGCACAAAATAGTTAAAAATTTATTAAAAGTCTCCACAACTGAGTTCTTCAGTTTCACACCGAAAGTTGAAAAATTACAAACGGTCCTCTTGAAGGGCATAGATTCCTGCACGGAACTGAAGAACCTCTTAAATGAGCTCCGTCAAAAAGCGAGCGGCGATCTCGACTTTATCGAGGTCAAGCCGTTTACCACAGTCAGAGCAAAACGGGAGAAGAGGAATTTGTCCATCTTCCTAGTGCAGCTCTCACCCAACAGCAAACTGGATAGTTTGAGGAGTATCTCCGTCCTCAACTACCAGTGTGTAACCTGGGATAGATTAAAGAGGCGCGGCGACATGCTTCAATGCATGCGCTGCCAAAAGTTCGGCCACGCTGCAGCAAACTGCGACATGCAGTCACGCTGCATGTGGTGAGAACCACAAAAAAGGAGAATGTAAGTTAAGTGAGGAAAAGGTTGAAGACAAGGCCCTGCTCAAATGCGCACTCTGCCGGAGACGGACACCCTGCTAGCTATCGGGGATGTCCGATCTTTCAGGATTTAAAAAATAAAAAAGCAAAACAAATGGAGGTAGAGAAACGCCCATTAACGCGTGCTCCCACAACAATGCCCGTTAACCACCAAATCTCTTACGCCTAAATGGCGTCAGGGAGGGGAACAACGTTACAGCCTACGCCAAAGGCAGCCCCACAGGCCCCCGTGCCTAAGGCTTCGGCGCCACAGGCGGATATTATGACTTTGTTGGTGGCCATTCAGGGCCAATAAACAGGTCTTCAAAAACAGATCGGGGAGCAGGCAAATCGGGTAGACCATCTCTACTCTTATTTGCCAAGCTTAACGCAATTTATAGGTTAAGGGCGCGCTGCCGGAGAGGCCCTTTAG
Source organism: Melangyna quadrimaculata (assembly GCA_949320155.1). Classification (NCBI taxonomy): domain Eukaryota; kingdom Metazoa; phylum Arthropoda; class Insecta; order Diptera; family Syrphidae; genus Melangyna; species Melangyna quadrimaculata. The sequence continues at coordinate 109,529,543 of OX439483.1, forward strand.
GATCCTTGCTGTGAATGTAAATTCACTGGTTAGGACCGAACGTAGAGCAAATCTATTCCAACTGTTGAAAGATCAAAGTCCAGATGTGTTTATGGCCAGCGAAACTAAGCTGAACCAGAAACATAAATTGACTCACAATAATTACAATATCGTACGAAGAGATCGGCCCAGCTCCACTTTTGGGGGAGGAGTCGCAATCTTTGTACGAAAAGGCATAAATTATAAGGTTATATATAATAGTGAAGTACGCAGATTTCGGTTGCTTGAGTCGTGTATCGTATGCATTCCTCTCAAACATGGGAAACGGATGTATGCGATTGCGGCTTATGCACCGGAATCACCTCAGCCAACTGACTTTTTAACAGAGCTCGAAAAACTTTTTCACTGCTTACAACTGAACTCGGAAGAGAATTACTATCTCATGGCCGGTGATTTGAATGCCAAACAAGTTGACTGGGGAAATCAAATACAAAATCCGAGAGGAAGCCATCTATTTAATTGGATGGGTCAATACAACGTTGAGTATATGGTCGACCTTCTGGCTACTGATAGGCCGTCGTTTCCAAGAAGCGGTTCCTATCTGGATCTATTGCTAAAGGACTCAAGACTAACAATTACCGACACTGTGGGTCAACGACCAATAAACTGTCTACGAACGATAGAGTACGGAAGTGACCACTGCGGACTTGCTGCAGTAATTCAACTCCCGAGCGAGCTCGTGGAGTTCGAAGAGTATGTGCCAGTACATTCTTACAACTACAGTAAGACTCGCTGGCCACGCTTCACCAACGCCGTATCGAGTGAACTACGTGCGAATAATTTATTCCCACCAAATGACAGGAATTTGACAAATACTGAAATTGATGAATACTTAGAGAAAATGGACAATACAATCCAAAGAACAATGGAAAAAACAATACCAAAATACAAAGAACGCGAAGCAACAGACATGTACCGTAACGCGACCATCGACGTACTGCACAGACAAAAAAGTGGACTTTTGACAAGACTGAAACTCTTGTACAGACGATTTACTGACATACACGATCTGGAGATTAGGACACTGAAGTCGTCTATCAAAAACATCAACCAATTGATCAAGGAAAATTACCGGTTGTCTATTAAATTGTATTGGGACAACAGAATTCGGGCCGTTAATTCTAGCGACCCGAGTATGTTTCCTCAAATTAATAAAATATTAAGGCGGAATGATCAAAACGAACTTCCGTGTCTTAAGCTTCTGAGAACGACAGAGAACAGAGACGTACTTCTGACAGCAGGCATAGATCCAGAGGAAGCCGTCTTGCACGATGACCTCTTTATAATCGAAGATCCTCGTGAGAAAGTGGAGGCTGTGGGGGCTGCTTTCCAGCAAGTGTACAAGGTGAATGCTAGCATTCGCCCGAACCATGACCTGGAAAACAAAGCCTTGCTTCACCACTTCTACCTTCGAAATGAAATGACGCAATGGCGATCAGAGAATCTCGGTTTCACCGGGTTCAATGAAGAACACTTGGCAAACGCCATCATCGCCGAGCGAAACGGGGCTAATTCTCTGTTAATTTCGAAAGTTTAGCTCCAGCTCATCTTCGCTTCATTAAAGAAAAAGAAGTCAGCAGGAATCGATGGTATAGCCAACGTTGTACTGCGACATCTGCCTCAGTAAGCAGTTGACATTTATGCCACACTGTTTAACAACGCTCTGAATAATGCATATTATCCAGGGCGGTGGAAGACAGCTGTGGTTCATCCTCTCCCGAAAAAGGGAAAGGACAACTCCAATCCGGCGAATCTCCGGTCGATAAGTCTTCTTCCGAGTATCAGTAAGGTATTTGAGAAAGTTATAAATAGAGCTCTGACCAAGTGGGCGGAGGACAACAATATCATACCGAACAATCAGTTCGGCTTTAAGGCGGGACATGACACTATTCATGCCGCGTCTAAGCTCGTTTCTGATGTCCAATGGAACAAATCTAAAAGACAGTGTACGGGTGCTTGTCTGGTTGACTTGGAGAAAGCTTTCGACACCGTATGGTTAGAAGGTCTCTATCTAAAGCTAGCCAGACTTGGCATAAGTAAACCCCTTTTATATATGTTTTATGATATGCTCAATGGTAGAAAGTTTGTTGTCAAAAGTGGCAATGTAACTTCTACCGCAACCTTCGAAATTAAAAATGGTCTTCAGCAGGGAGCGGTAAACTCACCGATTCTCTTCTAGCCCATGCCATAGCGTATGCCGATGTTCTAATTGCGCACAGAACAGCTCCAACAGTTGAGGTCATCAGAATTCTCTTGCAGCGTGACTTCGACAAGATTCAGCGATATTGCGATGACTGGAAGTTGAAAATCAACTTTCAGAAATCCGAAACTATTCTGTTCAGGACTCCATTGCAGGCAGCCTCTAGGGATACAAGAAAGAACTGGCGCAAGCTGGTGATCGTAGGGCCACATGGACATCCACTGGCGAATAAAAGTGTAGTAAAGTACCTTGGCATCTGGATGGATCAGTATTTGTATTCCGACAGACATATAAATGCTGCTCTGACCAGAGCCAGGGGAGCTTTCGCCCTGACAAAAAGGTTGTTTTTTAGCAGCCGTCTTGATAGCAGGGTTAAGGTGATTTGCTACATGGCCCTCATCCGGCCAATGATTGCCTATGGATGCCCGGTGTGGTTCAACGTTGCCCCATCTCAAATGGAAAAGATTCGGGTGTTTGAGAGGCAGTGTCTTCGACGCTGCCTCGGATTACACAGAACACCAGAGTCGGAGTACAAACATTATTATTCCAACGAGGTTCTATACAATGGAGCCAACATTAACAGAATCGATAATTTTATACTCAAGCTGATTCGGGGTCAAATTGCAAGAGCGATGTCCTCGGCTAATAGCTTAATTTTTGGGGCTTACTACCCCAACAACGAATACTTTGAGAGTGTGCGTTTGAGCGGTTATATTCCACCTAACGCATTCTTCTATTTAGACAGTCGGGGGCTGATACAGGATAGAGACGTCTGCCGTAGAACTGTGGATAGGCGACTTCTTTATGGTCGAGACGTCATCGCACAAGGCGGAGCTGAGCGACTTCGGTTCAGTAGGACTGTGTCTGATAGGGACCGAAGAGATAGAGTGAAGCAGGAGAACCAGTTTTGGTGGCTTAAGGTTGAAAATAATAATTTTTAAAGTTGGCTCTATAGTTCTGGTCTTGGTCGACTTACATAGTTTTAGGTTTATTAGATTTAAGTGGGGACAGTCAGGGTGGCACAAAAATCAAACAACAAAAAAATTATAAAAACAACAAAATCAAACAAGAAAAAAAAAAAAAAATTAAAAAAGCCTGCTGTGGCTGTTCTAGTTTTTAAGGTAGTTATAAGTAGTTTTATAGTAGTCTTAAGTAGTCTAAGTAGTTTTAATTAGTGTTAATATATTTTTAGGTAGTTGTAAATTTTATATAAAATTTTAAAATAATAAAAATGATATAGAAACCAAGTTTTTTCTCAATCTTTCTTGGTAAAAAATAAAACCAGTTAGATTTTAGTATATAATTAGTCCTTAGGCCGAAAGGCTTTAGTATTAAGATAATGTTTAACTTAGAGCGCCCGCCTAGGGCCAGTAAGTTAGTTCTAAGATTTTGATAAGTAGGCTAGTTTTTATGAATTTTTGTCTAGCACTAAGATAGTTTTAAGTTGAATACAAAATAAAAATGAATTTAAAAAAAAAAAAGAGTGGCAGATCCCGGAGCCGAAGGTAGCCGGTTCAACCCCCAGTCGGGGTCCAATATTTTATCTGCTTTTTCCATAACAGGGAAGTGGAAAACATCATAGAGTGGGATAGAACTCATTTGGAAGAAAAACAGAGTGCGGGACCATTGAAAGGTGGTGCACCAGCACCAACAACAATGCCACCAACGGCACCAGCAACTGGGGCATCGAAAGATGCCTCAGCAGATAAGCCAGTGAAGGCAATAACAACAAAGTCCACAACGGAGAGATAGCAAACAAGAGAAAAAAACAAAATTATGTGCCGAATTTGGTTAAGCGCCGTCCGATTGCCACTTCATCTCAGCTGCCAGCTGATGGGGGGAGACAGTGCGAGATGAAAGGCAAACAGCAGCAGCGCAAATACAGACAATTAATTCCTCGGCGTCGAAAAACATCGATAACGAGGAAATAGAGTACATGTCCGAGGGTGGAGAAGGGCTCTGTACCAGCGATGACAAAAAGGTACTCATAAATCTGGCAACGGAAGAGGAGGAAATCCAGGAGCAAGCTCTCAATAGCATAGTTGAGAAAAAACAAAAACAAATAGAGCAGTTAAGAGCAGAGGTGCCCTCAAATACAAACAAGAAGCGCGAAGACAGCGAGAAAAGCAGGAGCGTGAAAATAAAAAGTCGCTACAGGTTTCCACCAAAAGTAGCGCAACAGCAAATAAAAAATGCGGAGCTGTAACCGACAACTGCGCAGCCCCACCAAGATAAACCAAATCAACCAGAGCAGCCACAAAATAAGCTGCAGTTAAAACAAACACAGCAAACACAAAAACAACAGCAACAGCAACAAGATAAAGAACAGCAACAAAAACAACAGCAGCAGATCCAGAAGCAGCAGCAGAAACAACAACAGCAGCAGAAACAACAACAGCAGCAGATACCGCAGCAGCAGAAGGAACACCAGCAGCAGCCACAGCCGTCAACGCAGATAAAAAAAGAAAAGGTGCCACCAATAAACACATATAAAATGGAATGACAGGATACAATAAAGCTATGTAAGTCGGCCATAGGCACAAATTTTACAATAAGAAGATTAAGTGTAGATAGGCACGCTATTCAGTGCTATTCCATTAAAGATTATAAAATTATTAAAGATTTGTTAAAGGAATCCACAACGGAGTTCTTTAGTTTTACCCCAGAAGTCGAAAAGTTACAGACGGTCCTACTAAAGAGCATAGATTCCTTCACGGACCCACAGGCGCTCTAAAATGAGCTCAGCCAAAAAGCGAGCGACGATCTCGAATTTATCGGGGTTAGCCGTTTGCTACAGTTAAGGGCAGGCGGGAGAAACGGAATCTGCGGTTCTTCCTCATTCCACTTTCGCCCAGCAGCAAACTGGAAAGTCTGAGGAGTATCTCCGTCCTCGACTACCAGGTTGTGACTTGGGATAAATAAAAGAGGCGCAGCGACATGCTTCAATGCATGCGCTGCCAAGGGTTCGGCCATGCTGCGGCAAACTGCGAAATGCAGTCACGCTGCGTTAAGTGTGGTGAGAACCACATTGTAGTAGAGTGTAATCTCGGCCAGGAACGGGTCGAATTGACCCAACTTAAATGCGCAATTTGCCGAGGCGACGGGCACCCCGCAAACTATCGGGGATGTCCGACGTTTCAGCAAATGAAACACAATTAAGCGGCAAGGCAAGCAGAGATGATAGAAAGACGCCCACCAACGCGTTCTCAAACAACAATTTCCGTCAATCCTCAAATTTCCTACGCCCAAATGGCGTCAGGAAAGAGTAAAACGGTACAGCCTGCGCCAAAGGCAGCCCCACAGGCCCTCGTGCCTAAGGATCCGGACGCACAGCCCGAAATAAGAGGTTTGCTATTGGCTATTCAGAGCCAAATAGCAGGACTTCAAAGACAAATAAGTGAGCAGGCGAAAAGGGTGGACAATATCTACACTGCTTTGCCGAGCTTAACGCACTTTATAAGTTAAGGGCACGCTGCCGGAGAGGCCCTTAAAGATCCTTGCTGTGAATGTAAATTCATTGATTAGGACCAAACGTAGAGCAAACCTATCCCAATTGTTGAAAGATCAAAGTCCAGATGTGTTTATTGCCAGCGAAACTAAGCTGAACCAGAAACATAAATTGACTTACAATAATTACAACATCGTACGAAGAGATCGGCCCAACTCCACTTTCTTTGGGGGAGGAGTCGCAATATTTGTACGAAAAGGCATAAATTATAAGGTAATATATAATAGTGAAAAACGCAGATTTCGGTTGCTTGAGGCGTGTATCGTATGCATTCCTCTCAAACATGAGAAGCGGATGTATGCGATTGCGGCTTATGCACCGGAATCACCTCAGCCAACTGAATTTTTAACAGAGCTCGAAAAACTGTTTCCATGCTTACAACTGAACTCGGAAGAGAATTACTATCCCATGGCCGGTGATTTGAATGCCGAACATGTAGATTGGGGAAATCAAATACAAAATCCGAGAGGTAGCCATCTATTTAATTCGATGTGTCAATACAACGTTGAGTATATGCTCGGCCTTCTGGCTACTGATAGGCCTTCGTTTCCAAGAAGCGGTTCCTATCTGGATCTATTGCTGAAAGACTCAAGACTCACAATTACTGACACTGTGGGTCAACGACCAAGAAACTGTTTACAAAAGATCGAGTACGACAGTGACCACTGCGGACTTGCTGCAGTAATTCAACTCCCGAACGAGCTCGTGGAGTTGGAGGAGTACGTACCAGTGCATTCTTACAATTACAGAAGACTTGCTGGCCACGCTTCACCAACACCCTATTGAGCGAACTACGTACAAATAATATATCCCCACCAAATGACAGGAATTTAACAAATACGGAAATTGACGATTACCTTGAAAAAATGGACAGTACAACCCAACGAACAATGGAAAAAACAATACCAAAATACAAAGAAGAAAAAAGTGGACTTTTGACAAGACTGAAACTCTTGTACAGACGGTTAACGGAAAAAAACGATCTGGAGATTAGAACACTGAAGTCGTCTATCAAAATCATCAACCAATTTATTAAAGAAAATTATCGGTTGTCCATTAATTTGTACTGGGACAGCAAAATTCGGGCCGCCAATTCTAGCGACCCGAGTATGTTTCCATAAATTAACAAGATATTAAGACTGAATTATCAAAACGAACTTCCGTGTCTAAAACATCAGAGAACGACAGAGAACACAGACGTACTTCTGATAGCAGGCATAGCTCCAGAGGAAGCCGTCTTGGACGATGACCTCTTTATAATCGAAGATCCTCGTGAGAAAGTGGAGGCTGTGGGGGCTGCTTTCCAGCAAGTGTACAAGGTGAATGCTAGCATGACCTGGAAAACAGAGCCTTGCTTTACCACTTCTACCTTCGAAATGAAATGGCGATCAGAGAATCTCGGTTTCACCGGGTTCAATGAAGAACACTTGGCAAACGCCACCATCGCCGAGCGAAACGGGGCTAATTCCCTGTTAATTTCGAAAGTTGAGCTCCAGCTCAACTTCGCTTCACTAAAAAAAAAGAAGTCAGCAGGAATCGATGGTATATCCAATGTTGTACTGCGACATCTGCCTCAGGAAGCAGTTGACATTTATGCCATACTATTTAACAACGCTCTGAATAATGCATGTTATCCAGGGCGGTGGAAGACAGCTGTGGTTCATCCTCTCCCGAAAAAGGGAAAGGACAACTCCAATCCGGCGAATCTCCGGTCGATAAGTCTTCTTCCTAGTATCAGTAAGGTACTTGAGAAAAATACAAATAGAGCTCTGTTCAAGTGGGCGGAGGACAACAATATCATACCGGACAATCAGTTCGGCTTTAAGGCGGGACATGACACCATTCATGCCGCGTCCAAGCTCGTTTCTGATGTTCAATGGAACAAATCTGAAAGACAGTGTACGGGTGCTTGTCTGGTTGACTTGCAGAAAGCTTTCGACACCGTATCGTTAGAACGTCTGTATCTAAAGCTAGCCAGACTGGGCATAAGTAAACCACTTTTATATGTGCTTTATGATATGCTCAGTGATAGAAAGTTTGGTGTCAAAATTGGCAATGTAACTTCTACCGCAACCTTCGAAATTAAAAATGGTCTTCAGCAGAGAGCGGTAAACTCACCGATTCTCTTCAGTATTTACACCAGCGATCTGATAGGTAGTCTAGCCCATGCCATAGCGTATGCAGATGTTCTAATTGCGCACAGAACAGCTCCAACAGTTGAGGTCATCAGAATTCTCTTGCAGCGTGACTTCGACAAGATTCAGCGATATTGCGATGACTGGAAGTTGAAAATCAACTTTCAGAAATCCGAAACTATTCTGTTCAGGACTCCATTGCAGGCAGCCTCTAGGGATACAAGAAAGAACTGGCGCAAGCTGGTGATCGTAGGGCCACATGGACATCCACATGGCGAATAAAAGTGTAGTAAAGTACCTTGGCATCTGGATGGATCAGTATTTGTATTTCGACAGACATATAAATGCTGCTCTGACCATGGCCAGGGGAGCGTTGATGTGGCTTATCAGCTTCAACCACAATATGGCCCTTGTTTAAATACAAACTTTAATTTCATGTGGTTAAAATTCACCATCAATAAGCACATCATCCATACATGTTTCATTTATCGTAGCCCAAGTTTGGATAGTAATTCGACTTCTAACGAATACGATGCGCTGTCCGACTCAATCCTGAGAATTGTTTCCCATTACCCGCACAGTGAAATCGTTGTTTCGGGCGATTTCAATGTAAACAATTCTTCGTGGCTACGCTATTCTGGTCAGACAACACCCGAAGGAAGGTATGTCCAGATTTTTTCTGAGTTAAACCACCTGACTCAGCTTGTTGACGAACCTACTCGGATTCCTGACGTTGCAGGTCAAACTGCCAATACTTTAGACTTGTTCCTTACCTCTGACCCTAATAAATACACTATTAGTGTATTATCACCTCTAGGCACATCAGACCATTGTGTCATATCTGCGAATTTCTCGTGCCACCAAATCACAGTTGAAGAAAAAATTCCAAAGTGAACCGTTTGGCAATACGAGGAAGCCAACTGGGACGATCTCAATAATTTCTTCAGGAGCTTTAACTGGTCACTATGCTTCCTCGATAGTGACGTAGACGCCAGTGCAGATATGATTACAAACTTGAATCTTTGTGGAATGAGAAATTTTATCCCGAATAGTGTGAAATCTATCAAACACAAAGAAAACTCATGGTTTGATTCGAGCTGTAAAGAGCTTATTAGGGTTAGAGTAATAAGCTTCCGCTGTTATAAAGCCAACCCTACTGAGGAAAACCGGAAATAGTTTCAACAAGCTAAAAAGACATGTAACGTTTATATTCGAAGAACCAAATTTTTACATGATCAAAAATTACGGCAAAAAATAAATGTCCCAAAGGTAGTAAATATTTTTGGTCATTTGTAAAAAACATACGAAATACCACCTCGTCCTCGGTTCCAACGCTCGTTTTCAACGATACTCCTTTTGTCAGCTCGCAAGATAAAGCCAATTTGCTTGCAGCACAGTTTGCTGTTAATTCGACGCTGCCTGAAAGTGTTATGACTCCTCCAGTACTTGAGAGCGTAAATGATTCTATGGGACAAATCTTCTTTCGCACTCGTGCAGTTGCTAGAGTTCTAAAAGATCTTGATATATACAAATCCGCTGGCCCGGATAGTATCCCTCCCATTGTTCTGAAGAGGTGTTCTTCAACGCTGGCAAAACCACTGCGTAAGCTTTTCCATCTGTCCTACTCTACTGGTCTCTTTCCGAGTGGATGAAAAACAGCATTTGTCCAGCCTGTCCCTAAAAAAGGCGTATCTTCTTCACCCTCTCACTATCGACCAATTGCACTTACGTCCCTTCTTTCCAAGGTCATGGAAACGCTGATTAATTTTCAGCTCAAGAAATATCTTGAGGAACGAAAGCTTCTTAATGACCAGCAGTACGGCTTTCGTAGCAATAGGTCCACTGGTGATCTGATGGTTTATCTCACCGAACAGTGGAACAAATCTTTACATCGTTTCGGAGAAAGTAAGATTATTGCACTTGATATTTCAAAAGCGTTTGATAGAGTTTGGCACCAAGCTCTCTTATCAAAATGCGCGCATTTGGCTTCGATGAATCTCTTCTTCGTTGGATTAGAAATTACCTTTCGAACCATTCAATACAAGTTGTATTGGACGGTATCAAGTCTGAAATCCACAAAAAATATACTGGTGTGCCACAGGGCTCCGTTTTGCCTCCGACTCTCTTCCTTATTTTTATAAATGATCTTTTGTCTGAAACTTCTAATCCATTAAACTGTTTCGCTGACGATAGTATAATTGTGTTTTTCCAAATGATGATCTTTTAAAATTCCAAAAAAAAATATTTTTTTGTCGAGTAACAATATTTATTAAGGGTTTTTTTGCAAAAAGAAAAAAAAATTGATATTTTTTTTTCAAAATTAAAAAAAAAAATATTTGTAGGGGTGGTCAAAAAAAGTTAAAGGGTGGTCATTAATGTCCAAAAAGAAACCAATTGAAAGCATTTTTCAAATATGAAAAAATCGATTTTTTGGGGGCAGCGTTCTTTTAGCCCCCCGATTTTTTAAAATCGATTTTTCCGAAAACTGTGGGTGGTCAAAAAAAGTTGTTGGGTGGTCAAAAGTGGTCATTTGATTGGTCACCTTTTACAAAAAAATCGGACAATTTTTGGGGCCAAGTTAACACAGCTAACAGAGCCAACATTAACAGAATCGATAATTTTATACTCAAGCTGATTCGGGGTTACATTGCAAGAGCGATGTACTCAGCCAATAGCTAAATTTTTGGGGCTTACTACCGCAACACTGATTACGAGAATGTGCGTTTAAGCGGATTTATCCCACCCGATGCTTTCCTCTAATCCGCTTATCTACCACGTCGGCCGCAGAACTCTAGATAGGCGACTCCTTTATAGTCGAGACGTCCTCGCACAGGGCGGAGCAGAGCGCCTTCGGTTCAGTAGGATTGTGTCCGATCGGGACCGAAGAGACAGGGTAAAACAGGAGAACCAGTTTTGGTGGTTAAATCAAGAATTAGATACAATACAATTGACTTAGTTTTCTCGTCTTAGCCGACTTACATAGTTTTAAGTGTATTAATTAAGTAGGGACAGTCAGAGTGGCACCAAAAAAAAAAAATATATAAAACCAACAAAATTGCAAGAGCGATGTACTCAGCCAATAGCTTAATTTTTGGGGCTTACTACCCCAACACTGATTACTACGAGAATGTGCGTTTAAGTGGATTTATCCCACCCGATGCTTTCCTCTACTCCGCTAATCTACCACGTCGGCGGCAGAACTCTAGATAGGCGACTCCTTTATAGTCGAGACGTCCTCGCACAGGGCGGAGCGCTCGGTTCAGTAGGACTGTGTCCGATCGGGACCGAAGAGACAGGGTAAAACAGGAGAACCAGTTTTGGTGGTTAAATCAAGAATTAGATACAATACAATTGACTTAGTTTTCTCGTCTTGGCCGACTTACATAGTTTTAAGTGTATTAATTAAGTAGGGACAGTCAGGGTGGCACAAAAAAAAAATATAAAACCAACAAAATCAAAATAAAAAAAAAAATATAAAATCCAAAAATCAAAACAAAATTGAAAATGATTGCTGTGGCTGTTCTAGTTTTAAGGTAGTTGGAAGTAGTTTTATAGTAGTTTTAAGTAAAGTTCTAAGTAGTTTTAATAAGCTTTAAAAAAAAAAGAAATGATATAGTTGCCAAGTTTATTTATAAAACCATGATAAGATACTGGCGCAAAATTTTAAACAACCTGTTGTTAAGGGCTTAGCAATTTACTAGTAAGTAATTTTCTAAATATTTAGCAATTTACTAACTATTTAAAAATTTTAAACCTTTTTTTTCGATTTGCTAACTCGTAAATTGCTAATTGAGAAATGTCAGTCAGAAGTCACATTTGTTTTGTTTATGATTTTAATTTTGTTTTACTCTCTGAAGAAGATTTTTTTTAAATTAGTTTATAGAAAATTAATCTATTAAAAGTGAAAAAAGATATTTAAAAAGTCGCATTCGCCGAAGAGCTCTACAATGCCGGATCAATTCTGTGGAGTGACATTAAAAGTATGCGGCAAAGTTAGGTATATCAAAGAAATCTTATGTTCTTGGAATAACTAAAAACGGCTCGACCGTCCACAATACTGCATTCTGCATCATCGAAAGCTGAAACTGGTGAATGGTGTACATATCTTCCGAATGGAAAATTTTCTCATGAACATAGTTAACATTCTCACAGTTGAGAGCGACTATTGTGGGAGAGACTAAGTGCTTGCCTGATGTTCCTGAATCGTGTACTTAGTTTGAAAATTGAAATTTAAAATAAAACTGAATCACATTATTTAATTTCTGGAGTAAAATTCTCCATCGTCCAGCTCTTCAAAAGGATGTGCTCGGGATTTAAAACTTCGCTGAATCCTCAAATACATCCAAATCTTCGTCTTGCGAAAACATTTAGTACTATTTTATTTACTTTAACAATCAATTATAGCTCACGAATCATACAAAAAAACACAATTCACTTTTCCAAATAAAATGGGTAAGACATTTTTTTCGAGGACAATGACAGATGTCGTATGGATTTAACAAATTGCTAAAAGTTAAAGTAACCATTTTGTGATTTTAACTTCAGTAAATTGTAAAGAGATAGTAAGATGTTAAAATCGTTTAAAATTAGCAAAATCTTCTTTTAACTTAGTAACTTACTAAAATGGCTTTAACAATTTACTATATCGTTTAAAATTTCGCGCCATTATTTTTAAGTAGTTCGCCCGCTTAGGGTCAGTAAGTTATTTTTAAGATATTGTGGTGAATATGCCCAGTTATGTAAACAACGACACATTAGTACAACTTTGCGTGCCATCTTTGAATGAAATAAATAATCAAATCCATCACGGTTGGTGTCCAGGTTCGTTCATTTTTCGCCATACTGGAATAATTGAGCTAAACCTTTTTGGAAAAGCACCATCTAGCAGACCCTAGAAAATTCTAGAACCCTTTATTTCGGATATAAATACAGGACCGCCAGTCCGAAAACAGCAGTTTGATTTTGAAAGTGAATGAATAAATGTCAGTGTGAATAAAAAGTTGCATACTTGTGCTTGGTTGTAATAAAAAGTATTTGAAATTAAACGCAGTTTCAGTTTGTATAAAGGAAATAAGTTTTATTTGCGAACCCGTAGTAAAATATTACATTGATGTAATAGTGTGGAATTAAAAAGTGGAATTAAACTTATTTAATATGTGAATTCAGATAATTGATGGTGAAAAATTGATAAAGTGTGTGGATTAGTGAAGAAATAAGAAAGGTGTTTGTGAATAGTGACACACAAAAATATAAGAACAAAATAGAAAAAAAAAATGGGTAAAATTGTGAATGCATTGAATTGTGTTGAACTTAAAGTAGAAAAAAACAGACGAGGTCTTCCTACTGCTGGAACGAAAAATGACCTCATTATCCGTCTGCAGGAAGATTTAAGGCAACACGATGAAAATCCAGACACGTTTCTATTTGAAATTGAAATGCCGGAAGAGCAAGTAAGTACAAGCTTAGACATTTCGAGTATGATGGCTCTTCTGCTCTCACAGTTTAAAGAACAACGAAAAGAGCAAAAGAATGAACAAAAGAATCTTCTTGAGCGGTTAGAAGAACAACGCAATGAACAAAAGCATCTTCTAGAGGAACAACGCACCGAGCAAAGGAACCCTAATCGAAAGTAAGCTAAATTCATTTGAAAATAAATGTATGGCTCTTGATGAACGTGTTGAAAACGTCGAAAAACAATTCTCGAACGTTGACACAAGGCCAATGAATTAGATAAGGTTAGGAAAATGAAGGTAAGAGAGGGCAGTTGCGATTTCCCTAAGAAGAAAGAAATGCATCCACCAACCTTTGATGGACAATCTTCTTGGTCGATCTACAAGAAGCAATTTGAGGCAGCTGCAGCAACAAACGGCTGGGATGACGAACACAAGTTTATTGCCCTGACGCTTGCCTTTAGAGGTTCTGCTGCTGAATTATCGCAAACCATACCAGCAGAACAGAACGGCAACTTCAGTGCTCTTGTTCAAGGCATTGATAAACGTTTTGGTGATGGCCATATGCAAGAAGTCTTCCGGGTCCAGCTCAATACCAGAGTCCAGAAAAGAGGTGAAAGTCTGCAACAACTCCAAGCAGACATTCAACGGTTGGCGCACTTAGCATACCCAACTGCGGAGGCTTTTGTCCGTGCAGTTTCCGACATCAACCTCCAGCGAGCAATTCGAACTGCTGGTAAACGCACGCTTTCTGAAGCATTATCGTTTGCTCTGACTATGGAAGCACCAGAACAGGCTTCCTTAGGAGTTCATCGGGTAAGAGAACTTGAAGTTGGGGAATATTCTTGCCAGAGAGCTGAATTCCATAGAAGCCAGCGAGAAGGACCTGCGCGATGTTGGAATTGCACCAAAACCAGACATCTCCAGCGCGAGTGCAGATTGCCACCAAGAAGAGTCACCTGTCAACATTGTGGAAGCAAAAATAATACCCGCGAACAGGTAAGCAATAACATCATCGCTCCTGCTCGCCCTGGTATCGATGGGCCCAGAACCACAATCCAAGTCTCGCAGACTAAACGAAACAATTAAAGTCTGACAGTGGACGCAACATTAAATGGCAAGAAACACGTGGCTACAATTGACACCAGTGCCACAGCCTCCATTGTAAGAAAAGACTTGGTCAAGATGACATGCCTACATAACACCAATAGCTACCGTCTGAAAACTGCGACAGGTGAGGCGGCAAGAGAATATGGAGAATTTCTTCTGAAGATCTGTTTGGCAGAACTAGAGTTTTCGCATCTATTTATGGTAGCGGATATATGTGATGAGTGCATAATTGGAATCGACTTTATGAAGGAGCACGGAGTGATTCTCGATATCGGTAAGCAAGTGCTGAATTACCAAAATGTAGAGATTCCTATGGTTTATGGCAACGAAAACTCATCAACTCTAAGAACCGTCATCAAGGAAGACATGTGCTTGCCTTCCTCTTCAGAAGTATTTGTTTGGACAAAAATAGAGGGCGATCTAGGTAGCCATCGATACCTCCTGGTGGAACCAGAGTCTGAGCAATCTTCCCAAAACATCATCTTAGGGAAGACTCTTGTGGAACTAAAGAACAACATGGTACCCGTTCGGATTCTGAACATCAAACCGTACGAGGTCAAGCTCAAGAAAGGAGAAATAATTGGAAAATGCGAATCTGTGACCGCAATAACTAAAATCACAGAAATGATCGCAGAAGAACCTATGGACCCCGGAAAATTCAGCTCCATGAAAGCCAAAATTCTCAAGCCATCTAATCTAAGTCAACCTCAGCTAAGTGTTGCTGGAAGCCTTCTTCATGAGTACGCTGATATATTTTCTTCACCGAGTGGGCAGTATGGTCGAACACAACTGGTACAGCATCGAATCGACACAGGTGATGCGAGACCGATTCGACAACCAGCAAGACGTCTCCCATTAGCCAAACAAGCCGAAGTTGAAGAAATGATATCGACAATGAAGAAAGATGGGCTAATCGAAAATTCCAAAAGCCCTTGGGCATCACCAGTGGTTTTTGTCAAAAAGAAAGATGGAAGCACCCGATTTTGTGTGGACTACCGTAGGCTGAACGATGTGACAAAGAAAGACAGCTACCCTCTGCCCAGAATCAGCGATACATTGGATGCAATGGAAGGAGCTAAATGGTTCTCGACGTTGGACCTGAAGAGTGGCTACTGGCAGGTACACATCCATCCAGAAGATCGAGAGAAGACAGCTTTCTCAACCGGAAATAGTCTGTGGCAGTTTAAAGTGATGCCATTCGGACTGTGCAACGCTCCGGCAACATTTGAGCGTCTGATGGAGTGTGTTCTTCAAGGCCTTACTTGGAAATCATGCCTTGTATATTTGGACGATGTCATCGTTTATGGAAAAACTTTTGACGAGCATTGTGAAAACCTTAAGGCTGTATTTCAGAGCCTTCGAGAAGCACACTTAAAATTAAATTCAGATAAATGTGCGTTTTTCAAGACCGAAGTTAAATACCTGGGACATATCATCTCATCCCAAGGAGTAAAGACTGGTCCTGAGAAAGTTGCCACTGTGAAGAATTGGCCAACACCACAGGATAAACATCAGCATCGTAGCTTTCTAGGTCTAGCCACATATTATCGGCGCTTTGTGAAGGACTTTGCTGGAATCGCTGAGAGCTTGCATCAACTTACTGAAAAGGAGAAGCCGTTCAAATGGTCAGGTGAGTGCGAGAAAAGTTTTCAGGAACTCAAGCCACGTTTGTGTAATGCTCCTGTGCTGACCTATCCGACTCCTGTAAAACCTTTCATCATCGATGCCGATGCCAGTAACGTCGGAATTGGAGCTGTACTGTCGCAAGTCCATGAAGGAGAAGAAAAAGTCGTCGCCTACTACAGTAAGCCAGAGCGGAATTAT
Source organism: Melangyna quadrimaculata (assembly GCA_949320155.1). Taxonomy (NCBI): domain Eukaryota; kingdom Metazoa; phylum Arthropoda; class Insecta; order Diptera; family Syrphidae; genus Melangyna; species Melangyna quadrimaculata. The sequence continues at coordinate 109,545,809 of OX439483.1, forward strand.
TGCGTGACCAGAAGCGAACTTCTAGCTTTGATTTTGGCAACAAAGCACATCTATGGACAGAAGTTCCTCCTTAGAACAGATCATGGTGCGTTTAATTGGCTTCTGAACTTCAAAAATCCAGAAGGTCAAGTAGCAAGATGGATCGAGAGACTGCAGACATACGACTACGAAATTCAACATCGAAGAGGAAAGCTGCACTCAAACGCAGATGCATTGTCTCGACGACCGTGTAAACCGGACTGTTAGCATTGCACACGTCAAGAAGAAAAGGAAGCGGTTGCCATCCAACGAATAAGACCCGATCCCATTTACGGTTGGATCAATGAAGAACTGAGGACTGCCCAACAAGAAGACTCGGATGTAGAACCCATTCTTCCATGGAAGGAACACGGAGAAAAACCAGAATGGGGTGACATCTGCGATAGAAGTCCAGCTCTCAAAGCATATTGGGCACAGTGGGACTCACTTCATGTGCAAGAAGGAGTACTAAGGCGCAAATGGGAATCTGCAGATGGCAAGTCTTATATGATGCAGTTGATAGTGCCTAGGTCAAAGGTTAATGACGTTCTTCGAGAGATGCATGATGGATCATCTGGAGGTCATTTGGGAGCCAATAAAACGCTGGAGAAGATACGACAACGGTTCTACTGGCTACATGCAAGAGATGATGTCGAAGAGTTGTGCCGAAAATGTGATACTTGTGCTGCTACCAAGGGACCAGGTAGAAAGCTTCAAAGTAAAATGCAACAGTACAATGTGGGCACACCTTTCGAAAGAATAGCAGTAGATATCGCAGGTCCGTTTCCGGAGACCAACAGCGGAAACCGATACATCCTTGTAGTCATGGATTACTTCAGCAAGTGGGTTGAGGCATTTGCCATCCCAAATCAAGAAGCTAAAACAGTTGTTGATCGGATTATCTTCAATTGGGTGAGCAGGTTCGGCGTACCTTTGGAACTGCATTCTGACCAAGGAGGGAACTTCGAATCTAACATCTTTCAGGAGGTTTGTTCTTTCCCTGGCATGATGAAGACGAGGACAGCACCGCTTCGTCCACAATCTGATGGGATGGTAGAACGATTCAACAGGACTCTTAAAGAACATCTGTCCAAGGTTGTAGGTGAATACCAACGAGACTGGGACCGCCATATTCCATTGTTCTTGATGGCCTTTCGAAGTGCGGTTCATAGTTCAACAGGACATACACCATCAGAGATCCTTTTTGGCCATACTGGAATAATTGAGCGAAACCCTTTTGGAAAAGCGCCATCTAGCAGCCCCTAGAAAATTCTAGAACCCTTTATTTCGGATATAAATACAGGGCCACCAGTCCGAAAACAGCAGTTTGATTTTGAAAGTGAATGAATAAAAGTCAGTGTGAATAAAGAGTTGCATACTGTGCTTGGTTGTAATAAAAAGTATTAGAAGAAAAGTATTTGAAATAAAAAGCGTTTTATTTTGTGAATAAATTGCAGTTTCAGTTTGAATAAAGGAAATAAGTTTTATTTGCGAACCCGTAGTAAAATATTACAATATTGAATTTTCACGAATTTTTGTCTAGCTTTAAGATAGTTATAAGGAAAATGAAAAATATAAATGAATTAAAAAAAGGCAATGAATCCTTTATTAAATAAAAAAAAACATAATTATCGTTGCTTTCGAGAGGCGATAACAATAAATGAAATCATGATCGTCCTATTTATCGATACCAACACGGGGAAGCATTTTATATTGCCGCCCTGCATCATCTTCGCTTTTCCAAAAAGATGACTCCCAATTCTCTCAGAAGCAGGTAGCACGAAACATTTTTATTTTATTATTTCAATTAACACAGAGCTCTATTTTTTATTTGATTATTATTTATTTTAAGATTTTTTCCTTCGAAGTCAAAAGCGAAAAGTTTAAACTGAATATCATGAATTAATAAACAAAAATTATGAAAATTCCCAAGTTAACTCGCTAATAGCCTTTCCACACATGTCACATTGAAAGTGGGAAAGAATTCCACGCGACTGCCAAATTTGTGGGAAAGAAATGACTTTTCATATTTTGCTTCCACACTAGCTTGTATTAATACATTACCTTAACCTACAAAAGTGTGATAGAATGTCAAATCCTGTGGGATAGAATGTCGGGTTGTGAAGGCTGGGCTGTCATATTTTGTTTCCACACTATTCTACACAGTTTGTTTCCCACTTTTTTGACATGTATTAATACACACCCTTTAAGCAAGCGAGCTCGTTTTCGGTCCGCAAATGTATCAAACAACGTATGGACGACTTCGCATTCGGATCCAAATACGGATCGAAAAACTGCGTTTTGCGGCTCAAATTAGTATGGAAATTAGAATCACCACGGAGCCATTATGTGAATGTATTGTGAGAGAGAGAGTTTTTCAATTCACCATACTCGGAGAACCAAAATCAAATGGAATCTAAAACGGTTCCAAAAAAAATGAATGAATTGAGGCATACCATCTATTCCAGTTTCTCCATTGCCTACAAAAATAAAACAAACAGAATTTTTTCATTTCAAGAGTTTTTTTTTATTTATCATTCATTAAATGTTTTCTAAAGACTATTTCGCACTCATAAACATGACATATTTAATCAAATCCTATACTCTCTCTATTTCTCGATGCTTGAAAAAAATACTCTCGATTCTCGTTCTCTTTACATGCGTACACAGAAAATTTGTTATTTTGTGTGAGACACTTATTTTTTTTTGGAGTCCCAATTGAACCGAGGAATTTGGGTCCGTGATTTTGCTTGAAGGGCAGTGGGCTAGTTTGGAAGGCCTTTAACTTCTACTATTTCGTTGATCAACTCTAGAGTTGAAAATCAAAAAAGTTGACTGCAAAAATCGCAAAGTTATGTTCAACTTTGAGTGAATAAATTAGGCCTAAGTCGTTTTCAAATTGCCGCTAGTGTATCCATTTTTTTTAATAATCGGAACCATCGTGATATTGGCTCCTAGCAGTCCAGGTATAACAGGTCGATGGTATAAGTAATGCTTAATACAAACATCAGAATTCATCCACTAGTTGAAATTTAAACGAGCTCCTGAGCAGGTTAAATTTTGAAGACTGTATTCACTTCAGTAATGACAAAGTGTAGCCATGGAATCAAATTTAACGCACTTTTAACGCAATTGACACACGGCCTAAGTTATGAAATCATAATATGCACACCTAAAGTGGGAAAAAAAGATTGAGCGTGTAAGTTGAATCGATAAACAAGGAAAAATTCATATTTGAGAGGGGGGAGGGTCTATTCTCCCCGTTTATGCAGGAGGTTAATTTATTTTTTTATAAGGTTTCTTGAAAATTAATAGAATAATCCAGTTTTCAGTGTTTGACTTAAAATTTATAAGAAGTTTGTGAACAAAAAATATGTTGTACCTGCCTACCTACTTCATTTCGAACAATTATTAAAAAAAAATATTTTAAATTTTGAAATTCCCATTGGAAGTTATTGTAATTGGTGTGAATCAGAATCTCTAAGAATCAGAATCCGTCGTTTTTAGAAAGATGTCTGTATGTGATGTGTATGTACGTACGGTCGGGTACTTTTTACGTCACTGAATATAGATATCTGCCGTTTTTCTTTTTTAACTCTGAGCAGATCACGAAACTGTCAAACAAAAATTCTATGTTTTTTTTTTAGCTCAGACATATCAGAGCTCAAAAAGTGCGTTTCTTTTTTTCGTCTGGGCTAGCTCAGAGCTTAATCGATTGGCTCAGAATAAAATGACCGAGCAAATCGAACGAAACGCTGAGCGAAGCCAACTTCACTTTTTTTTCAGTGATTTGACAGACGAAAGAAATACAAACAATTCAAAATGGATTCCCAGGACAGTCGCCCGTCTAAATCAGGTAAACAAATATTATTTTAGTAACACACCTATGAAATGACAGTTCAGTGCTCAAATGTGTTTCATAAATAAGTCTGAGGGCTCTGATCATAATCTGCTCAGAGCTCTGCTCTGATCGCTCGGCCTCTGCTCAGAGGTTTGTTTAGAGCCAAAAAAGGAAGAAAAACGCCAATCGACTTCGGATGGATTTTATTTTAAAGATTATAACGTCATAACGTGCTGAAAAATGGTCTTACAAATTCAGCAAACCATTTTTTTACTACAGCAATTTGAAAATTTTCCTGCTATATAGTAGAATATGATTTATAAAAAAATTCAAACTTATTCCACGACATTAGTGGCCAGTTACGTATAGCGATTAGTAAAAACCATCAGTAAAAATTTTCTTTTGGATAATTTCATGTGTGAATAAAAGATTTGAAGCATGAAAATTGTATGAATCGATGGCAAATCAATTAAAATATTTTTTTCTGGCAAAAAATAGTACCAATGAAGAATAATTTTCGTAAAAAAAGCATTTATTTATTTCACTGATGGAAATTCGTTTTACTGAACAGCTGATTTCCAATTCACAAAAAATAAAACATTTCGTTTTAGTTTTTTTTTAAGCCCACGTCTCTCTCTTCCCCCCAGATACCGCCCGCGCTGGGGTCTATTTTCACCTAGTACGACGGCAATTACGATTGCAAGTTATGTCGGCACTTATTAATTATTAATTTTTAATTAATAACTTAATTGTTTTTGCCGTCAACTGGATTTGAACCTAGACCAAGCTACCTCAGAGGCCGTTGCACTACGCATTGCACCACCGAGGTCACCTGATCGTGCCCATCCAGATGAAGGTTTTTTTTTCTAATTTACAATTGCATTTGGACAACTAGCATTTTTACAAGCCACACACAAGTTAGATGTTATTCATTCGGGTTCTTTCTTTTTCTCTTCTCCGTTATCACCGCTACAATTCGTTGCATATGTGTAAGGAGGGAAATTGTATGAAAGATTTGTTACTGGTCAAGAATTAAATTTCATTCAGAGGTGTTTTCTTGTGATAACACTTGCAGTTAGGCTGCATAGCTTTCGCTCCATCATATTTAACATTGAAGGTTTTGGATGAACGACAACCACTTGTGTTGGCTACCACCGAGTATTACATTTATATATGAAAACAATGTAGCTTATGTGTGGGATGGTGAGCTTGTTTTAGAGGAGTTCCAAACGCAAATGGGAGTGAAACAAGGATGTGTTTTAAGCACAATGCTTTTCATCCTTTTTATAAATGATATCGTTGAAGAAATCATGTTTGGAAATATTCGGATACCAGCTTTAATTTTTGCAGATGATATAGTGTTGCTATCTGAAATTTTCGAATGAATGCAGTTTATGATGAACCGTTTGGAAAGATACTGTAAGCTTTGGAATTTGGCCGTAAATTTAGAAAAGTCTAAAATGATGATCTTCAGGGAAGGAGGTGAAAGATATTCAAGAAATGAAAAATGGAAATACCAAGGAGAAAGTATTGCAATAGTGCGGGAGTACAAATACTTAGGGGTTTTAGTCACGGCGAATCTTAATATGAAAAAACACTTTCAATGCAAACTGGCCGAAGCAAAAAGAGACATTTCTTCCGTGTGGAGCCGCTGCTTGAATATTAAATATATTGAGCATAGTTTAGAAATTAACATTTTTCGCGCAACTGCTGGCTCAGTATTGCTCTACGGGGCCCAAGTTTGGGGATATAGACCATTCGAAGAAGTTGAAAGGTTTCTGACGTATTTCTTGAAACGGATTTTTCGGTTACCAGCCTGCACGCCTAACTATATGCTGTACCTAGAAACAACAGTACTGCCATTGTTGTTAGACACCATAAAGATGCATTTTGATTATGTCATAAAACTATTGGAAATGAACGATGCAAGACTTCCTAAACAAGTACTGAAGCACATGCTTACAAATAGAGGAAAACTCGTAACAAAGTGGGAGGAGCTGGGATTAGAATCGGGTGAAAACTTCCGCCATATTTTTCCCGATGTAAGCACCGCGAGCCTAAGAAACATGTTTAATGCTTTTTTTGAGAGGATAAGCCGCACTTCTTACCAAAACTTTAAAGAAGAAGCACAATCATCACCATACAGAATAATATACAGCCAACTGAACTTCGACCTTAAAGAAAATACGTACTTCCAAAACCGCTTTCCACTTAATATGATGAACATTATATTTAAAATGAGAGGTGAAATTGTCAATCTTAATTATTTACCACATCGGCCGGACCTACCAATTATCTGCAATCTTTGTAACCTCAAGGAAAGAGAGGATATACCATTTCATTGCCAGATGTCCCATTTTAAAAGAGGTACGAGGGTCTTATTTTGGAGTAGCTTTGATGGAAATGAATGAAGTCCTGGACATTTTGAATGGTATATTAGGTTGGGAAATTATATATAAATATGAGTCAACTGCTCTGAGTTACAGAAAACGCATTCAAGATGAAGACTTTTAATTAAATATAAATTGTTAAATATTTGATCTTAGAAATTGTCGATCTGGTAGACGGCCTTTGGCCAAACCATATTAAACTTAGATTAACTAATTGAAAATTTTAAAATTATGTTTTGCTTAATAAAGTTTCCAACTAACTAACTAACTATTAGAAACAATCTATAAAAAACAATTTTACAACAGTTATTTTTCTACTTATAGACATTAAACAAATATTTCCATTTAATTTTATTTTAATTTTAATAAATGTTATAAAATGTTTACTAATACATTCTTTCAAACATGACTAAAGTGACTGCATGTATGCCAAAATTCAATTTTTTTATTTATCATCACCAAAGTTATGAATTTTCAAAGTTGGACTTACAAAGATACATGGGATTTCCCATATAAAACTTCAGCAGCGTTGGGAACAGTTTAACGGATATATAATGAGCAAAAATTTTGCAGGATTATTTTCCATTTATTAACAACAAATTAGGGGTGCGTTTTATTCAGAATAAGACAATGCCCTTAATATGGACCACCCTAATATACATATACAGAGTGTCCCATTAACTATGGTCCAAACTGAAACTGTTGAAAGGCCAGGTCATGACCTATCAGAATTTAGGAACTTTTCCATATCGAATCATAGCGATTCTCGAGTAACGGCTATTTTTTGAAATCTGAAAAAACCTTACGATAACCCAGTTTTTTGCTCACCCTGTCCATAATTGATTTTGTTCTTTACATTTCTGCATTTAAACATTTTACAGTTTACTAATTTTACCGGGTAAAATATTTTTCATTGCCAAGAATTCATTCATTCTTGAACTTTGCCAAACTTAATTTTTTACCTCAATATTCTCAAGAGCTACCTCAACAAAATTCATATGGCACAATAAAGGTTTTAACTTTCAAAAATTGTCTATTTTTCTGTAGTTTATAAAAAAGGTATAAAAAGCTAAGCTCAGATAGAAAGTTATGACCGTTTGAACCCAATGAAACAGGTTCAAAATCAAACAAAAATAAAATATCTTTGTTCAAATATTTCGATTAAATTAAATTTTACTTAAAATATAACTCGGAAAAAGCTGAATTTTGGTGGAGAGCTTTATTTTGATGTCTTACGCATTTCTTAAATAAACACCTTAAATTTGGACAAGGACTTTCGGTTTTGTGTGGTGTAAGCGGAAAAATCCAGTAGTTTTGAAAATTTCTCGAAAACCATCAGATTTTTTTCCCTTTCAATTAAATTTTTGGAAAAAAAAAGTTTTATTTTTTGTTAAAAAGTTATTTATTTTTTTGTTTGTAAAAAATTATGTAAGGTATGTACCTCCATAATAGTTCGGAGGTTATTTTTTAATTAAACGCATAAATAAGCTAATTTCTAATCAAACCAGTTGAAACACAATAAAAAAGGAGTGGTGAATAGAAATAAAGTGGGTACAAAACATTTATAAAAGTAATTTTTGGAACTATCAAATTAAACAATCTTTATGCTCATAGCAAAACTAGGTACGTTTACAAAATGTTTCCGTAGGTAGGTACGTACTTTTTTACAAATAATAAATCTTTACAATCGCGATTTACAAGGATTTATACAAGAAAAAAAAAAACAAATCGTCAGCTGGTTTTTCCTTAGACATTACAACAACACGAACAAATCGAGATAGCTTTGGTTACGTATCCGAACGCGGCCATTGACTTATAATGCAGACAGCAAACGATCAGAAAAAAACGAAGTGGTTGTTATTGTTGTTGCCTTGCATTTATTTTAAATGAAAATGTGCCTCTTAATTTCCTCGCTCATAATATTTATGTCCTCCTTGTTGTTCGTTTTTATTCCCAATAGGCGTTTTTCTTTTTTAGTTCAGAGCAGAGCCTGAACTGTCAAACAAAAAATTGTTTCTCTTTTACCTCTGGTTTGGTCCCTCTGAACGTTCAGAGCACAGATAAGCAATACCTAGATAGGAATCTTTCGTTCGTATCACCCCCCAAAACCCATTTGTTTACATTGTTGTTTTTGTAATTTCATTTTGTGTCGATGAATAGATGTGAACTGCAACAACAATTTAACGCGGTGAATTTGATTTGTTTGACAGTTCATTTTTTTTTTTTGTTCATAAATGTGCTGTGCGAAGATTTTTATTCCGGTGTTTGTGATTTTCATTAAAAAATAAATTAACAAAAAAATAATTGTTTCACCAAGCACAATGCCCGCATGGCAAGCGGAACTTGAACGAGTCCTTGAATTTCAATGAAAAATCTTTTGGTGCTTTCATGTTTCTTTCTTCCAATTCGCCAAAAAGCTACTTGGCAGACGATGCGCGATGAGAACTTTTTGTAGAACTCTGTCGCCTGCGAAGGGACCCTGTTTGAGCAGAGTATAGCAAAGGGCAAAAGACCTAATTATGTTTATGAAATTTAAAAACATAATTTCAATTTTTTTCAGCTCTACAGCACAATAATTATAAAAAAAATCTCGCCAACCAATAATAAGGTTCGAGAAATCAACAAAAATTAAATTCACCATGGCAAATTTGACAGCTACTATATTCTTAGTTTTAGGGTACAGACACACTTAATATATGAAATTATTTTAATTTATACGTAAGGGGTTGGATTGCATCATGGTCAAATTCCGACGTAAATTTTTAGAAATTAACTTAAGGTCCCCCAAACCGATGCGTGGACAACATTTTTGTCAGTCATCGGGTTCATATGGAAAATCGCACCGCTTTCATTGTGGGTACCTACTCTCAATTATTTTCATATAACTTAATTTTAAAAAGTGAATGTTTTGTTGTCGTGAGTGTTTCGCTCCGATTTAAGGCTCTCCCAAACCAATGCGAAACATTCATTGCGGCGAAGAAACATTCGTCAGTCAAAATAAATTTTCAATTTTTTTCAGCTCTACAGCACAATAATTATAAAAAAAATCTCGCCAACCAATAATAAGGTTCGAGAAATCAACAAAAATTAAATTCACCATGGCAAATTTGACAGCTACTATATTCTTAGTTTTAGGGTACAGACACACTTAATATATGAAATTATTTTAATTTATACGTAAGGGGTTGGATTGCATCATGGTCAAATTCCGACGTAAATTTTTAGAAATTAACTTAAGGTCCCCCAAACCGATGCGTGGACAACATTTTTGTCAGTCATCGGGTTCATATGGAAAATCGCACCGCTTTCGTTGTGGGTACCTACTCTCAGTTATTTTCATGTAACTTAATTTTAAAAAGTGAATGTTTTGTTGTCGTGAGTGTTTCGCTCCGATTTAAGGCTCACCCAAACCAATGCGAAACATTCATTGCGGCGAAGAAACATTCGTCAGTCAAAATAAATTCATATGTTTCTCCGCCGCGGTGGTGTGGGCACTCTCATTTATCAATGTAAATAAATTTTGACATGCAAATGTTTCTTCGCCGTAACGAATGTTTCGCATTGGTTTGGAAGAGCCTTGAACGTTGATTTGAAAGATCCTTTACACAATTTAAATTGTGTTGCAACAAAAATGGTCTCCTAAGCCGATGCGAAACATTTGGAATACCAACAAAACCTTCATCTGCCAGAATTAATTTGTATGGGGATAAAAGAAAGCACCCACAATGGTTTGAATCTCATCTGTTCTTAATTGCAAAAACTGCAATAAAGTCAATTCTGATTGAGGAAAAAACACAATAGGCGTGTTTTATCACAAAAGCCATCCATAGTACAGTACGATTTTACAGGCATTACAAATACAACATCGCTAGTAGCTCTACAGCCAATAAGAAGTTATACTACGTTTTCTGTCGAAACAATTTTTGTATGTTTTCTTGCAAGAAGGTTTCTTTAGCGAACATTTTAAATTCTCACTTTTGTACTTTTTTGCAAAAGTAGGTAGGTATATGTAGTTAAACCTAAATGTAACTTTCATTTCAACAAAAAAATCAAATCTGTGATACCAAAATTTGATTTGTTTAGAAAAAAAGATCAATATAGAAAATAGAAAATTTACACCGGCTACACGATTTTTTTGCGACTTCCTTACAACAAAAGAAATTAATCTGCAATCGTCGAAAGGAAATCGGCATACAAGAACCTAGCACATTTAAACAAACCCTTGGATTCTTAAATTATCCGCCATTTTGTTCACGAACCGAGGTGAAACTCGGATTTTTTTTCACGTACACTAGTGCAAAAATCTGATTTTCACCACGGTCGTCTGCACGTACACTTGTGCAAAAATCCGAAGTGACACTTTAGTGTTTAGGTGTGTTTCAAAAATAATTCTAAGCGCTCAGAACTAGAACACGCTCTGTTCAGAGGATGTTCAGAGCATGCTCAGACTCTGTTCAGAACTCTTTTCTGAGCTAAAAAAGAAAAACGCCTAATGAAAAAAGCATGCTTTCCTTTTCTTCCTCACACAAAGAAGTAATTGCCCAAATGGAACCAATTTCCCGGAAGGAACATATTCATATAATGGTTGTTGTATATGATAGAGTGACACGGTGACATTACCCACCTAGTGGCAGCTGGGTGTCCCTTCTATATGTAATTATTCAATGGTAAAAGTTAGAGCTCTCTTAACTTTTAGTTTTGTACAAAAGTAAAACGACAAATAGATGTCACTAGTTGTAGGGAAATTTTAGGGGAACAAACCACGAACACACCTTATCTTGACAGCTGATAGCTGACGACTTTTTTTGTTTAAGCCTAGTATCATTGAATAATAACATATAGAAGGGACCTGGGTGTCTGCCACCTAGTGGCAATTTCACAGCGTCAGTCTATCATAAACAACAACCATTATATGAATATGTTCCTTCCGGGAAATTGGTTCCATTTGGGCAATTACTTTTTTGTTTGAGGAAGAAAAGGAAAGCATGTTTTTTTCATTGGGAATGAAAATGAACAACAAGGACGACATAAATATTATGAGCGAGGAAATCAAGAGGCACATTTTCGTTTAAAAAAAAGCGCGCGTGTAACTCAGTACTCGTGGTAGAAGTGAAACTTCTTTGGCGATCTAAAAATCTCGATATGTCGCCGCACCCCCAGAATGAAATTGACCTAACTCAAAATTCCTGTAAATTGAGATTCCGCAATAAACTGACCTTAAAAAGGGATCTCTACAACCCTATGTTGAAAAAGATACTGAATGATGAGTAAGAAAGGGACAGTCTTAACATCGGTCACTTTAGTTGATCAAGCTATTCACCTATGCATTTTATGTGAAAGAGACCAAATCGGTTTTACGTCAGAGGTGCTCGCGAGTGGATGTGTGCAAAATCGACGGATCTCGAATTGTGGTAGTTAATTGCAAAAATTGCAAATACTGTGAAGGTAAGTACATTACATATTTTGTGCTAAGCTGACTCTTTTTTGATATAAGTCTGTTTTTTACAAAATATTTATAAGATTTAAGTGACCGTTTTTAGATTGAGTCTCAGGAGTTTTGGCATCTTGCGTCTTAAACAGGCTGAACTCGTAAAAAGTTCCAGAAATACGGAAATATTTTTGCAATAGAGTGACTTAATTTAAAACGGTTTTTATTTTATTTCAAAATATATATTTAAAAAATATTTAAACTGAATTTTATGTTATTGCTTTGTGCATAAGTGATTAATAAATAATTCCGCAAAGAATCAATAATTTCCAATGAAATATGTAAGAGATACATTCAAACTGACTCAAAACTATACTTTTTTGAAAACTTTATTGCTCATTTCCCACAAATTGCAATTTTTGAATTAGGTCACTTTCATTCTGGGGGGTGCGATGTATAGGGATAATAAGCTTATATGCGTAAGACGCAGCTATGTGTTCTATATCAAAATGATCGATGAGTTCGGGTTGCAAACTTGAAAATTAAATAATAATAGTGAAAATTTAAAGTAAAAAAGGTGAAAATTTAAAAGATATAAATCAGTTTATTTGAGTAGGTTTGCCGACTATTTCCAAAAATTCCTACACTCAAAATCTCTGCAAAATCAAAAATTTGTATATGACAACTTTAATTTGGTTTTATTAATTTTGCAACCACATATAATTCAAATTTTTAGCGGACTCTCCTGATTTAATTCAATTTTTTGAAACTAGCCTATTTTGAGATAAAATGTTTAAAATAATTTATATCTCCATACCAGTAGGAGATAGATAAAAATCTTAAAGTAGTAAGATTCTTAGAATTTCATTATCTACTCGTATTCACCAAAAAAAATTTCAAAACTCTAGCACTCTAATTAAAGAAATTAGAAAAAAGACATAGAAGGACATTTTCCCTTTTATCTACTACAATAATATAGATTATCAAAAACTCCAAACTTAATGCACTATTAAATATATAAGCCTATCAATACAAATTTTTACTTTCACCCTACCTCCCACCACTTAGCTAATCAAGGAACATTTGTTGGAGGCATTTCGCACTTCAAGCGTTCCAAAGAAACCAACGTCGACACAAAAGCAAATGATGAGGTGTTACAATTGTAATGCCATGGGGCATTTGGCAAACTTTTGCAAAAAGCCGAAACGTCCAATGGGTGCCTGTCATGTGTGCGGTGAAATGGGGCACTTTGCAGCAGAATGTAAGAAGAAGAAGGAGTTGCGGGTTCACCATGTTGGAGATGACGACGACCAGGATGATATAGTAAGAAATTTATCATATACATATATATATTATTGAAAATTTGATATGTATATTTCGTTAGAAACTTTAACCGATACGGGTGCCGTCAAGTTTTATTAAAAAAGTTAACTCGAAATATAATTTTGTAGGCATAAATAAGAGTCTATTAAATGTAATTGGTAAAATAAAAAGTATTGTATTATTTTAAGAAGAAGAAGAGATTGAGATAGATATGTATGTAGTAAGAGATAACACAATGAAATTCCCAGTTGCATTGGGAAGGGACTTTATTAATAAAGCAAAATTGCGGTTTACAAGAATAAGTAAAGATGGAGGAATTAAATTGGATAAAGAAGAGTGTAAATAATTGGTGAATATTGAGAATGATGAAACGTATGAGAATATCTTTGTGAATACAGATGAGCGGTTTAGGAAAATATTTGAAGATTATTATGTAAACTGTGATCGTCCTGATGAACCCGAAATTAGATGCAAAATTAAATCTTAATAGTGAAAAGCCTTTCCATTGCCCTCCTAGAAGACTATCTTATTACGAGAAGGAACAGGTACGGAATTTGTTAGATGAGATGCTGCGGAAGAAAATAATTAGGCCAAGTCATTGGGAGTACGCTTCTCCGATTATGTGTCGATTATAAGACTTTAAATAAGGTAACCTTAAAGGACAATTATCCAATCCCGTTGATTGATGATCTTTTAGACAGGCTGGCTAACAAGACTATTTTTACACTGCTAGATTTGAAGAGCACTTTCTTTCACGTTCATGTTAGCGAAGAATCAATTAAGTATACTTCATTTGTAACCCCGTTGGGACAATTTGAGTATTTTATTTGCGGATGCCGTTCGGGTTAAGAAATGCACCGCCTACGTTCCAGCGGTTTGTTAGCCTAGTATTTGATGATATGATGAGAGCAGGTAAAGTTGCAATCTATCTGGATGACATTATAGTAGCGACGAGAGACGTTGATGAACATTTACCCTTCAAGCAAGCGAGTCCGTTTTTGATCCGAAACCAGTTCATAAACGGACCCAAAACCGAATCCAAAACGATTCCAAATCGGATCAAATTAGTATGGAAATTAGAATCACCACGGAGCCATTATGTGAATGTATTAAGAGAGAGAGAGAGATAACGGGTGATTTTTTTGAGGTTAGGATTTTCATGCATTAGTATTTGACAGATCACGCGGGATTTCAGACATGGTGTCAAAGAGAAAGATGCTCAGTATGCTTTGACATTTCATCATGAATAGACTTACTAACGAGCAACGCTTGCAAATCATTGAATTTTATTACCAAAATCAGTGTTCGGTTCGAAATGTGTTTCGCGCTTTACGTCCGATTTATGGTCTACATAATCGACCAAGTGAGCAAACAATTAATGCGATTGTGACCAAGTTTCGCACTCAGTTTACTTTATTGGACATTAAACCAACCACACGAATGCGTACAGTGCGTACAGAAGAGAATATTGCGTCTGTTTCTGAGAGTGTTGCTGAAGACCGTGAAATGTCGATTCGTCGCCGTTCGCAGCAATTGGGTTTGTGTTATTCGACCACATGGAAGATTTTACGCAAAGATCTTGGTGTAAAACCGTATAAAATACAGCTCGTGCAAGAACTGAAGCCGAACGATCTGCCACAACGTCGAATTTTCAGTGAATGGGCCCTAGAAAAGTTGGCAGAAAATCCGCTTTTTTATCGACAAATTTTGTTCAGCGATGAGGCTCATTTCTGGTTGAATGGCTACGTAAATAAACAAAATTGCCGCATTTGGAGTGAAGAGCAACCAGAAGCCGTTCAAGAACTGCCCATGCATCCCGAAAAATGCACTGTTTGGTGTGGTTTGTACGCTGGTGGAATCTTGTTTGCTCACTTGGTCGATTATGTAGACCATAAATCGGACGTAAAGCGCGAAACACATTTCGAACCGAACACTGATTTTGGTAATAAAATTCAATGATTTGCAAGCGTTGCTCGTTAGTAAGTCTATTCATGATGAAATGTCAAAGCATACTGAGCATCTTTCTCTTTGACACCATGTCTGAAATCCCGCGTGATCTGTCAAATACTAATGCATGAAAATCCTAACCTCAAAAAAAATCACCCGTTAGTATCCAATTCACCATACTCCGAGAAAACGGAGCCTAAATGGAATCCAAAACGGACAAACAAAAATGAATGAATCGAGGCATACCCAAATGTATTGTATTAAAAAGAAACTTGCCCATCTAGCCGAGTTTCTACATTGCATACAAAAAAAAAACACAGAATTTTGTTCATTTCAAGACTTTTTTTTATTTATCAATTGTAAAAGGTACATTGTATATTTCCAAAACTAAACATAAACATAAACACATAATAAACAGTAAACTTGTATTTTTGATTGGAAATTTCTTAAAGTTTTCACAAGAAAAAAAGATAAAAAAGCAATGGTCTTCGGCACGCTACCTACTAAACTGAACTAAAAAAAAAAGTGGTGGACACTAAAACAAAATGAGTGTACTCTCTCTATTTCTCCGTGCATAAAAAAATTCTCTCGATTTTTGTTCTTCTTTTTACATGCGTACACAGAAAATTTGTTAATGTGTGCGAGACACTCAGTTTTTTTGGATTCCCAAGTGATTCCAAAGTGAACCGAGAAATTCGGGTCCGTGATTTTGCTTGAAGGGCAGAACCATATACTTAAAGAGGTTTTTAGAAAAATAGTAGACAACAAGTTAGAATCGCGATTGGATAAGTGTATGTTTATAAAATCGGAGATACGATATCTTTGATATACAGTCACCGAAAAGGGAATAAGACCGGATGAGAAAAACATTGAGTCAGTAGCTAACTTTACCATTCCTCGGAATGAGAAAGCAGTACATAGCTTTTTAGGGCTGTGTTCATATTTCAGAAGGTTTGTAGAAGGGTTTTCCACGATAGCGCAACCATTGTATAATTTAATAAAAAAAGATGTTAGTTTCAAATTCGGTGAGGCAAAATTACAATGTTATGAGAAGTTGAAATCCAAATTGTTATCTGCACCAATATTAGCTATATACGACCCGCGAGGTGAAACCGAATTACATTGTGACGCTAGTGCGATAGGGTTCGGCGCGATTTTGTTACAAAAGAAGAAAGATGGTAGGTTTCACCCCGTGTTTTATTTTTCAAAGAGAACAACCGATCATGAAGCGAAGTTCCATAGCTTCGAGTTAGAGACTGTGGCAATAATTTATGCTTTACAAAGATTTAGGAAGATATGGAATGAAATTAAAGATTGTCATAGATTGTAACTCCCTCACACTAACATTAAATAAAAAGGAAGTGAATCTTAGAATAGCGAGGTGGGCTTTAGAGTTACAAAATTACGATTATGTGTTGGAGGATCGTAATGGTGATAAAATGCAGCATTTGGATGCATTAAGCCGAAATGTGAACATACTTGTATTGGAAGAAAACACGTTTAAGCAGAATTTATCAATCTACCAACACAGAGATGAGGTGATAAATAAAATTAGGACATCATTGGTAGAGAAAGAGAGTGGGTTTTATGAGATGAGAAATGGATTAGTTTATAGGAAGACTGGTAAGGGGTTGTTATTTTATGTTCCTGATGAGATGCAATCCAATGTATTGCGTATGTGTCATGACGAGATGGGCCATATAGGTGGGGATAAAATGTATGACACCCTAACGAGAACATATTGGTTCCTGAAGATGAGAAAAAATATAGAGACATATTCTAAATTGCCTCAAATGTATAAGTTTTTCACCCAAGTTTGGGCAAAATGAGGGTTTGTTACATAGCATACCGAAAGGTGACATCGTTTTCAAAACATTGCATATAGATCATTGTGGTCCTGTTACTTTAAAGAAATCGAAAAAGAAGTATGTTTTATTGGTAGTAGATGCCTTTACGAAATTTAATCGATTATACGCTGTTCGGAACACAGGTGTGCGTGAGGTTATTGGATGTTTCAGATCGTATTTTGATTCATATCGTCGTCCGAAAATGATATTAATAATACAGTGCATACAAATATCGGAACAACACCTAGTCAATTGCTTTTTGTGGTAAGACAGAAGGGCGTTATGGAAGATCCCTGAAGAGAGAAATTAGAGGATTTTTTGAATTACGATAACGAAAGGGATTTGATAAATACACTCCAATTCACTCGTTTAAATACAGATTTTTTTCAAAAAACTTTTAACGATTTCTCCATAACCTTTTATAATTATGACAAATCTAATTATAGAATTTATTAAGTGTAATATGGGGATTAAGATTCAGGAAGAATTTTTAATCCTTCTAAAAAATTGTTAGTCTTATGGCTCTTTGAACAATTTTAGCCAAAAAATCGATTTTTTTTTGTCATTCGTTTAAATACGCCTTGAAAAACAACAAAGTATAGCTCATAAAATCGTTAAAAATAGTATGCACAGAATCAAATAGTAAACATTTAAAGACATTTTCTCATGAATTTAACAATTTTGGTAAAAGGAAGTGTTCTAACCGAAGAGAAAATTGCTCAAATTCGAGACTATCAGGACGATGGTCATAGCAGCCGCTGTGAAGGTCACAACATTGGAATAAGTATGCAGCTACCTTCGATATAGAGATAATATTGAAAAAAAAAAACAAGAAACCGCTAGCGAACAGGGCTAAAACCCCTCAAGAAAGACAACGCTTACTCCGAAAAGCCTCAAATTCAACATTATCAGTTAGCAAAATCAATGGTAAAACCGTAGTTAAAGCCACCAAAAATGCTTTTTATCAGATTTTCCGGGAAGCCACACATTTTAATCATCTGAAAACTAAAAAAGATCCACCGAAATCAGGCTGGTACAGATCACATTCGTAAACTTTTAAAGTTGATTAAAACTGGGTATTAATAGCATACTGCGCGTCATACTTTTAAATGGCCTCCCTTCTTATGTCTACTACCCAAAATTAATTTTTCTTTTCTCATGTCATGTTAGACGGCTCTCACACAAGGAAACTGAGTTGCCAGAAACTGGCTAGTTTGTAAGCGAGAAGGGTGTGAGGAGAGATTTGTTGTCTTCCTTATACGCCCTTCTCGCCTAAAACCACCCAGTTGCTTGTAACTCAGTTTCCTTGTGTGAAAGGGGTCTTAACAAAAGCTATACCCGCTGGGAACATCCAAATTGAACTTTTTTTTTAGTAAGAACCACCTGATGGCATTATCTTTCACACCGTATTTAGTATTGGTACCAAGTTTAAATCAACTTTAAAAGTTCACGTATGAGATCTGTACCAGCCTGATTTCGGTGGATCATTTTTAGTTTTCAGATGATTAAAATGCGTGGCTTCCCGGACAATCTGATAAAAAGCATTTTTGGTGGCTTTAACTACGGTTTTACCATTGATTTTACTAACTGATAATAGGCGTGTTTTTTTTAGCCTCCTATGTTGGCTTAAGAAATAATGGCACAAAAAAACGCTCATCGTTCCTTAGGAACAGAATTTGGCACCACTGATATAACAATAACATTGGTCGCGATCAAAAACCTATATAGAGCTATCCGGATAGGTTCGTGTTGTTGTAATCCCGTGTGATAGCTATCCATGCTATCCGAAAAATTTTGTTATCCGTTTGTATACCAAGCGAAATGTCAAAAACCGCTGCCCGCAAAATTGAGATTTGTTTGCCGTCGTCGAGTTGTGTTTTTGATTTTTTCAGAAAAATAATTAAAATAAATATAATAAAATGAAAATTACTGTATTACAGCGAAGAATTTTGCCAAAAAATACTTTCAGGTAACGACACTATATTAGATAGGCTATCGCATCGATTCTTGATCGTGGCCATTTTCTGACATTTTGGCTGTCAACTGTTTGTCAATAATAAAAATTTAACAAAATATCGTTAAAATTCTGATAAATTAAAAGAAACGTCTCTTCCCTGGAACAGGTCTTTCTTTTTTTTCTTGGTTTATTTATTTTAAATTAATAATTATATTTCAACAAATAAAAAATGTTTGGTTTTCACCTTTTTTTCTGTCATATTTTTTACGATCAGTCAAAGCGTGCTTCAAGATCCATCTGCCAAATTAATGAATTTTTGGATGAATTTTTGCCATTTATTGATAAAGGCTCTCTCAAACCAATGCGGAACATTCGTTGCGGCGAAGAAACATTCGCATGTCAAAATTTATTTAAATGGTGATATATGAGAGTGCCCACACCAACACGTCGGAGAAACATATGAAATAATTTTGACTGACGAATGTTTCTTCGCCGCAACGAATGTTTCGCATTGGTTTGGGAGAGCCTTAATTCATCGGAAAAACGAAGAAAATAGTGTATGGAAGCACTGTTTTTATTTTAGCTTAATTCTTAAGCAGCGATGTTTATCACCGCGAACTAAGCATATTTAGTGTTGTATTTTACATGGAATTTTTTTTTAAGCTAACATAGAGGGCACTAAAAACATGCCTAATGTTGAATTTGAGGCTTTTCGGAGTATGCGTTGTCTTTCTTGAGGGGTTGTACCCATGTTCGCTAGCGGTTGCTTGTTTTTTTCAATATTGTCTCTATATCGAAGGTAGCTGCATACTTATTCCAATCTTGTGACCTTCACAGCGACTGCTATGACCATCGTCCTGATAGTCTCGAATTTGAGCATTTTCCTCTTCGGTTAGAACAATTCCCTTTTGGCAAAATTGTTAAATTCATGAGAAAATGTCTTTAAATGTTCATTAAAAGTTTTTTGAAAAAAATCTGTATTTAAACGAGTAAATTGGAGTGTATGAGAAATAAGGCAGCAGCCAAAAAAGTAAAGTGCCAGGATTATAATAAAAAGATCAAAGACCGTAATAGGACATGCCAGAGTTACCAAGTAGGGGATTGCGTGGTAGTTAAAAATTTCATTAGTCAACCAGGGATTTCTAAGAAAATCGCCCCTAAGTTTAAAGGGCCCTACCAGGTGGTGAAAGTTCTGCCTAATGAAAGGTATTTAATCAGGGATGTAGTTGGATTTCAGCTTACACAGATTCCCTACGAAGGGTTATGGGAAGTGGTTAATATGAAATCTTGGAAAGAGAAAGGTACTGTTAGTTAATACGAAATCGGGACGATTACGAGTCAGGATGGCCGAACTGTAGTACGAAAATAAATGTAATTAATCAAATGTAACTAGACCATTAAGTATTTATTGTGTAAACACCCTTAGAAAATATATTATCATTGTGATATCACCATTATGTAAAAAGATCTAGAATAAAGTATTAATACATGTCAAAAAAGTGGGAAACAAATCATGTAGAATAGTGTGGAAACAAAATATGAAAGCCCAGTGCCTACGTTCTGTAACTTGGTCGAAAACTTCTCGCATCGAGAAAAAGTGGAACAAGAAATCCCAACGTTTCTCGATCTGAAAAAATTATGTGTTTCTGTATCTCGATGTGAGAAACAAACATTTTGAACTCGAATTTCACTGGAGTATTGGAAACTAAAAGTCAAATATGTATCAAAAAAAATTGGGAAAATGAATAAGGGTATGTCAGGGTTGCATAAACTTGATTTTATTATATATCTACTAGTCAATAAAATATTACAACATTTTGGCTGAACCTTGCATTTCCTGTATCAGTAGATATTTTTAATTTTATGTGAAGGGGGGTTCTGTGCGAGTATAAAATTGAGTTCTCGGGGCCGAAAGCCCTCCTTATTGGCCGCCATCTTGGAAATTGTAGTGTAACAAGTTTTCGGTGATATCTTGAGAACCATTAACAACATGAAAAACATTTTAACACAATTCTGTTAGGTATAAAGTGCTTGTCAGGGTTGCATAAAATTGCTTTTATACCTACTGGTCATTAATGAAATTTTGGCCGAACCTCACATTTTCGGTATAACAAGATATTTTTAATTATATGTAAGGAGGGATTCAGTGCAAGTATAAAATTGAGTTTTCGGGGTAGAAACCCCTCCGCGTTGGCCACTATCTTGGAAAAAGTAGTATAAGCAGTTTTCGGTGATATCTTGAAAACCATTAGTCCCACAAAAAAATTTCAAACATTATGGGGTGTATTCATAGTAATTTTAGACCTGGGTCTAAGTCAAACATAGCTTTGGTTGAATTTTCGGAGGTTGATTCTATTTGTTTAAGTTTATCATTTCAAAATATTTGAAGCTATTTGTGTAGTATATCAAGTTAATTATCTTATAAAAATATAAAACCAACAATTTGTAATTAAAATCGGTCTGTATTCATTGAGCCCAAATTGTCTTAAACTGTAGTTAAGTTAAACCTGGGTCTATCTGCGACTATGAATATGCTCCTATAACTTTAGAAAATTGAATTGTTTACAATTTATTTTAAGTCACTTTTAACCTTAAAATTGATTAAAAAATTAAAATTTAGAAAAAAAAACAATATTTGCAATAAAAGTATCATTAATGGACTAAACTTTTTTGTCACCTAAATTTTAATTTTATGTTTATATGGTGGGTACTAAGTGGAAGTGTTCTGATAAATGCACTGTGAAAATTTTAATGGCCCTTGACTAATGGTTCTCAATATATTACAAAAAAACAGCTTACACTTCTTTTTCCAAGACGCTGGCCAAGACTTTCGACCCCGAAAACTCAATTTTATACTCGCACTGAAACCCCCCACACATAAAATTAAAAATATCTTGTTATACCGAAACTGCGAGGTTCGACCAAAATTTACTTTCTGACCAGTAGAAATAAAATCAATTTTATACAACTGTGGCAAGCACTTTATAATTACCAAATTGTGTTAAAATGTGTTTCATGTTACTAACGGATCTAAAGATATCACGGAAAACTAGTTAACCTATTTTTTCCTAGGTGGCGGCCAATGCGGAGGGCTTTCGACCCCGAAAATTTATACTTGCACTACACTCCCTTACATAGCAAATACAAAATATCTTGGGCTACCCAAAATTCAAGGCTTGGCCAACATTTTGTAATATGTTATTGCTAATAGAAGCAAGTTTAGGCAACTCCCACATACACTTTTAAGTGGACTCTAATACAAAATTGAAAATCTAAATTAGAAAGAAAAGAGACAGATATTTAATAAAGAAGAAGCACAAATTGCCGCGTACTGAAGAGCCGCTTCTGTTTAAGTGCTGTATATCAAAAAAGTGTGGAGCAGTTTCCCTACTTTCAGTAATTTTTACATTTCTCACTTGATTGATCTTGTCGAGTTGTTTTGACATTTCAGTCGAGAAATTATCTCGACTTTTGTCTTAGGCGCCAGTTATAGCTTTCATTGAAATCCATCATTGAAACACAAATCAGTGAAACAGTGGAATATTTTCTGACAAGTCGGTAATAGCTATCACGAAATTGTCTTTCATTGAAAATTCCATTCCCCATACAAAAAACAACTTTTAGGTTAAATTCGATCATTGAACGAAAAACTGACAGCCGAGAACAGGAAGAGAAAGGAACGCATTTCATTGAAACGAATGTGTTCCACTTTTGGGAACAAAATATCAGCTGCGCCTTAGGCACCAGTTATAGCTTTCATTGAAAACCATCATTGAAAATTTTAATTTTTAATTTTGATGCACCTAAACAAATAAAACTGATAGCGTTTTGGTACCAAAATGATGGTTGTTAGTTATTTATTTTATTTTTTTTTTATTTTTTTTATTTATTTTAGTCAAAAAAATGTTTAGTTTTCTTTACAACTTTCCTATAAAATCATTTTTTGTTTTTCAATGATGAAAATCGTTTTCAATGAACAGCTGATATTTTTTTCCCAAAAGTGGAACACATTCGTTCCAATGAAATGCGTTCCTTTCTCTTCCTGTTCTCGTCTGTCAGTTTTTCGTTCAATGATCGACTTTAAACTCAAAGTTGTTTTTTGTATGGGGAATGGAATCTTTGATGAAAGAAAATTTCATGATAGCTATAACCGACTTGTCAGAAAATATTCCACCATTTCACTGATTTGTGTTTCAATGATGGGTTTCAATTATAGCTATAACTGGCGCCTTACAGAAACAGTTTTACTCACATATTTCCAGGCTCCTGAGGAGTTTAATTCCACAACGTTCCAAGTCGAGAAAATTAAACTAACAGAACCGGGTGAATGCGAGAAAATGATTTGTATGCATCGTTCACATCGTTTTTTTTTTTCTAAATCGCGTGTTTCATGCGAGAAATTTCTGGATGCGAGAGTTACAGAACGTAGGCACAGCCTACACAACCCGACATTCTATCCCACACGATTTGAGATATGTTAATACATGAATGATTTTAGGGATTGTTCTAATTCTATCCCAAATTCTATCACACTTTTTAAGGTTAAGGTGGTGTATTAATACAAGCAAGTGTGGAAGCAAAATATGAAAAGTAATTTCTTTCCCACAAATTTGGCAGTCGCGTGGAGTTATTTCCCTCTTTCAATTTGACATGTATTAATACACAGTGGGCTAGTGTGGAAGGGCTATAAAATCGAACAGTCTGTCACTTTTGAAATGGACGCGACCGTTGATAGTTTGTTAAATATATTGTGGAAAAAATAATAAAAGTTTATAATTAAATTAACTTTGTTTCATTGCTAAAAAGTATATTTAGCTCCCGTGATAAAGTTTTTAGTTGCTAGATATATAAAGAAACTAGGAAAATATGAATTTCACAGCACAATCACTTTATTTCGCTAAATTATCTGTTAAAACTTCACTTGCTCGCCTTTTTTCTTATCAATATTGGCGCTTGGTGCAAATTCCAAAAGAATGGTCGCGCGATGGTTTGTTTGAAACCACTTTTGACGCATGGTAGCTCTTACACCCCGACTCAACAGGCCATGAACGATGGCCAGACTATAGAACATGTCTAAAAAAAAACCCTGGAGTCGCAAAAATCCATGTCCAAGCTGTGACATATCCATACAAATCAGATTGTGGATTGGATTTTAGATTGGATTATGGACATCGTTCATGGCCTGTGGAGTCGGGGTGTTACGGGCCGCCTCCACGGACCATGAACGATGGACGGACTATGAACATGTCTAAAAATAATCCCATGGAGTCCAAAAAATCCATGTCCATGCAGCATCATGTCGAAAAAAAATAACTTTTTGAACAAGACATGGAGGGCTGTTCAAAGCTTTTACCCTTTTATTTTGGTTGTTTTCTCTTTGTGTTTTATGTTGGTGAGTATAGTGTATTGATATTTTCATACAAAAGCTTTTAAGAGCTTTTGAAACTGATTCCCGCTGGATGCATTCACCTAATTTCAGTTCCGATCTGCAACCCATCGCGAGTGGACGTGTGCGAGAGAAAAGTGAAATACCGTGCCTAATACCCCCAACAATAATATTAACAATACAATTCTATCAAGTGCTTTCCAATATTTATCCCTCACCAAAATAAAATTAAAAAAAATGGCCCATGACTCAATTCCCAAATAAAAATAATAAAACAAAAATAAATAAATTGCCCATACAAACCGCGCCGCGAATAATAAAATCAATAGCCCAACTCATCTATTCAATATCAAACAAAATAAAAAAAAAAATTAGTGCAAGTGCCAGTGCGTGCAAAAAACAACAACAAAAAGTGCACCCAAGCTTGAAGATGATGATGTACAAACCACAAACAGCACAGCGGTAAATTTCCCTATCTCTCCTTCCCACATCACTCACAGTGCTTTGGCTTCGTCATTATATGTAGTGTGTGCAACATTTCATACAATGCTCCTAATCGACTAAGCCAAAGCATATCAGATAAATTGCTGTTATTGATTTTGTGTATCCAGGGGCGGATCAGTACACTGCTTTTTTAGGCATAACACTAGTAGTATTGTACTGTGAAGTCATTGGGGGCCCAAACTTGATATCAGCATAGATAACTGTCTGATTTGTTTTTTATGTCTGTTTATTGTAATGGTGGGTGAATTTAGGGTTGACTACAGCAACATTCGGGGACTGAGGCAGAATTTTTGTGCTGCATATGTCCATACTGTGAAAAACAGGCCAGCTGTTTTGGCACTAAGTGAAACCCAGGTAGGGGAAAATACCGACCACTCGGAATTCAGCCTACAAGGTTATAGCTAAGTGCATCTATTTTTTCCACATCATGGTCTCGCCGTGTATGTTCGAAATGATGTTGCTTATCAGCTTCAACCACAATATGGTTCATGTATTTTAATTTAATTTCATGTGGTTTAAATTCACCATCCATAAGCGCATCATCCATACTTGATTTATTTATCGTAGTCCTAGTTTGGATAGTAATTCGACTTCCAACGAATTCGATGCACTATCCGACTCCATCCAGAGAATTATTTCCCATTTTCCGCACAGTGAATCGTTGTTACGGGCGATTTCAATGTACATAATTCTTCGTGGCTACGCTATTCGGGTTAGACAACACCCGAAGGAAGGTATGTCGAGATTTTTGCTGAGATAAACAACCTAACTCAGCTGGTCGACGAGCCTACTCGGATTCCTGACGTTGCAGGTCAATCCGCCAACACTCTAGATTTGTTTCTTACCTCTGACCCTGATAAATACACTATAAGTGTATTATCGCCTCTAGGCACATCAGACCATTGTGTCATATCTGCGAATTTCTTGTGCCACCAAAACACAGTTAAAGAAAAAACTCCCAAGAGAACCGTTTGGCAGTACGAGAAAGCCAACTGGGACGGTCTCAATGTTTTCTTCAGGAAATTTAACTGGTCACTATGCTTCCTCCATAGTGACGTAGATTCCAGTGCAGATATGATTACAAACTTAATTCTTTGTGGAATGAGAAAATTTATCCCGAATAGGGTGAAATCTATCAAACTCAAAGAAAACTCATGGTTTGATTCGAGCTGTAAGGAGGTTATTAGGGTAAGAGAAGTAAGCTTCCGAAGTTATAAAGCCAACCCTACTGAGGAAAACCGGAAAAAGTTTCAACAAGCTAGAAAGACCTGTAACGTTCATATTCGACGAACCAAATTTTTACATGATCAAAAATTACGGCAAAAATTCTACAATGTCTCAAAGGTAGTAAAAATTTTTGGTCATTTGTAAAAAACATACGAAATACCACCTCGTCCTCGGTTCCAACGCTCGTCTTCAACGATACTCCTTTTGTCAGCTCAATCGATAAAGCCAATTTGCTTGCAGCACAGTTTGCTGTTAATTCGTCGCTGCCTGAAAGTGTTGTGACTCCTCCTGTACTTGAGAGCGCAAATGATTCTATGGGACAAATCTTCTTCCGCACTCGTGCAGTTGCCAGAGTTCTGAAAGATCTCGATATACACAAATCCGCTGGCCCGGATAGTATCCCTCCCATTGTTCTGAAGAGGTGTTTTTCAACGCTGGCAAAACCACTGCGTAAGCTTTTCCATCTGTCCTACTCTACTGGTCTCTTTCCGAGTGGATGGAAAACAGCATTTGTCCAGCCTGTCCCTAAAAAAGGCGTGTCTTCTTCCCCCTCCAACTATCGGCCAATTGCGCTTACGTCCCTTCCTTCCAAGGTCATGGAAACGCTGATTAATTTTCAGCTAAAGAAATATCTCGAAGAACGAAAGCTTCTTAATGACCGGCAGTACGGCTTTCGTAGCAATAGGTCCACTGGTGATCTGATGGTATATCTCACCGAACAGTGGCACAAATCTTTACATCGTTTTGGAGAAAGTAAGATTATTGCGCTTGATATTTCTAAAGCATTTGATAGAGTTTGGCATCAAGCTCTCTTATCGAAAATGCGTGCATTTGGTATCGATGAATCTCTTCTTCGTTGGATTAGAAATTACCTTTCGGACCGTTCAATACAAGTTGTATTAGATGGTTTCAAGTCTGAAATTCACAAAATATATGCTGGTGTGCCCCAGGGCTCCGTTCTGTCTCCGACTCTCTTTCTTATATTCATAAACGATCTTTTATCTGAAACTTCTAATCCATTAAATTGTTTCGCTGACGACAGTACCCTCAGCTTTTCATATTCGTTCTTAGATTCACATCCATGTCCTTCGGATGTGGAACTTGAATGGCAGCGTATGATAAGCTCATTAAATTCTGATCTCGACAGCATTGTCCAATGGGGAATAAAAAATCGTGTAGAATTTAATGGATGTTCAAAAGGGTAGTTATGTGCATTCAAGAGGACACAAGCGTCCACAGGTTTTCCTCAAAATCCACCTCTGTCTACCAACTCCTACTCTCACCTCCACGTGGTGAACATCGGGTGTCTAGTACCTCAGCTGGAGACGGGGTTTAAATCCCCGTGGAGAGCTGTTGGGGACAGCCAACGAGAGAGGGGGGGGAGGAGTGTTCCCACTAAGGCACTTCTCCTTTCATCGAGGCGGCAGCGGACGAATTCTCTAGATGGAATCAACGGTGGCGTCTACAGTTCCAGTTAGGTTGAACTACTTAGTGAACACCTTATATGGGCTACTACGACATATTTGTAGCTCAGGCCTATAAGGAGCGGTTTATCCGGCTCCCTACCCTTGGAGTTATACGAAGGGTCTGGTCCTCCGGGTCGGGGGTTGTGCGTCGGGGTAACTTCCCTACCACGTAAAAAAAGTTGTTCCGAAACAACAACAAGCCTCGGATATGGATGATTTTAAAGTTGACGACCCCAGCAAACGAAACAAGGACAATGAATTTCGGATCTGCACGTGGAACGTCCTGTCCTTATACAGAACACGTGCAGCCGAACAATTAGTGGAGAACCTGGACAGGCTAAAGGCTGACGTAACAGCCATCCAGGAAGTGCGATGGGATGGAGAGGGCGTACGGAGACTGAAAACGTGTGACATCTACTACGGCGGGTGCTTGAAGGAACAGGGTCAGCGGCTCTTGGGTTGTGGTTTTGTGATAAGGGGAAGACTTAGGCAAGAAGTCTTGGGCTTCCGAAGTGTAAGCGAGCGCCTGGTCACAATCCGCATCAAAGGCAAATTTAAGAACATTTCGCTGATTTGTGTTCACGCCCCCCATGAAAGGAGAGAAGACTCAACCAAAGAAGCATTCTACGATCTCTTGGAGACAACGTATGATATGTGCCCGAAGTACGACGTGAAGATCATTCTTGGTGACTTCAACGCAAGATTCGGAAAGGAGGGCATCTTTGGTTCGATAGTCGGAGGACACAGCCTACACGACGAAACTTCCGGCAACGGACACAGGCTGGCAGACTTTGCGGCGGGGCGAAATGTCATCATCTCAAGCACCTACTTCCCACACCTCAATATACACAAGGGGACTTGGCGGTCCCGTGATCAAGTAACCGTCAACCAAATCGACCACGTTGCGATAGACGCGAGACATGCTTCCAGTATCTTGGACGTCCGAACGTTCCGAGGGGCCAACATTGACTCGGATCACTACCTGGTGGTAGCTAGACTACGTATGCGGATATCCATGACGCGACAACGCAGAGCAGATGCTGTGAAAAGATTCGATGTCGAGAAGCTTAAATCGCAAGAGACTGCCAGAACTTTTGCAGACCACGTAACTCTTAATCTCTCAGGAGGTCCGCTACCAGCATCAAGTGCAGAGGACCAGTGGGAACACTGTCAACAAGCCATTAGAAGTGCCGCCTCTGATGTGCTGGGTTTCACTAGGCGAATACAACGAAACCCCTGGTTCGATGAGGAGTGCCGGCTAGCGCATGCAGCTAAGGACGAGGCCTACAAGGCAATGCTGCAGACTCGAACAAGAGCTGCTGAGAGAGTGGCCCGGGAGCTCTACGGGCTGAAACGAAAAGAGGAACGCCGACTTCTCAGGAGGAAAAAGAGAGAGCACGAGAAGCGGGCGGTAGAGTCTATTGAGGGTTGTAGCGGTAGGGGAGATGTTCGAAAATTTTATCAGAGGGTGAAGCGATCCACCCAAGGATTCAAGGCTAGAACGGAAGCCTGCCGAGATGAGAGTGGGAATATGGTAGTAGACACACAGTCAGTGCTGAGGATCTGGAAAGAACACTTCTCTAGACTGCTTAATGGCGAAGACAGCCAAGATGCCGCTAATAGGCAGAACGCTCCATTCAACTTGGACGATGATGGCCAAGAGTTCCGTCCACCCGACCTAACCGAAGTTCGGCTGGCGATATCCAAACTTAAGTCGTACAAGGCTGCAGGTGCGGATGGCTTACAAGCCGAACTATTTAAATCAGCGGGAGATGAATTGGCTAGGAGCATACACCAGCTCATCTGCAAAATTTGGTCGGAGGAAAGTATGCACGATGAATGGAACCTCGGTATAGTGTGCCCCATCCATAAAAAGGGAGATGTTCTGAAATGTACCAACTACAGAGGAATTAGTCTCCTAAACGTCGCTTATAAAATCTTGTCGGCCATCCTGTGTGACCGCTTAAAACCTTTTGTCAACGATCTGATCGGCCCTTATCAGTGCGGTTTTAGGCCAGGCAAGTCAACCGTCGATCAAATGTTCACACTCCGACAGATTTTAGAAAAATCCCGGGAATTCCAGATCGATACACACCACCTTTTTATCGATTTTAAAGTCGCGTATGATAGCGTGAAAAGGGACGAATTATACAGAGCCATGTCGAGTCTCGGCATCCCTGCCAAACTCGTCCGCTTGTGCAGGATGACGATGGAGAAATCTCGCTGCTCCGTCAAAATTGGTAAGAACACCACCGATTCCTTTGATGTTGAGAAAGGATTGAGGCAAGGCGACGCGTTATCATGCAACCTATTCAACATCGTTCTTGAAGCCATTGTACGCAACGCACATGTCAACACCAGCGGTACAATCTATCAAAAGTCCGTTCAATTGCTTGCATATGCGGATGACATAGACATTGTCGGCAGAACGAAGCGAGCTGTGGCAGGGGCATTTGCGAGCATTGAATCGGAGGCGGCTAGAATGGGATTGGCGGTTAATGAGGACAAGACGAAGTATATGCTGTCATCGAGAGAGGAATCTCAACATCGTCGACTCGGGCAAAATATCACGATGGACAGATATAACTTCGAAGTTGTCAAGGACTTTGTCTACCTGGGCTCCACTATTACATCGCAGAATGACATCAGTGCAGAGATCAAGCGAAGAATTACTCTTGCCAACCGCTGTATCTTCGGTCTAAGAAGGCATTTAAGTAGTAAGGCCCTCTCTCAGAGAACCAAGGAGACTTTATACAAAACCCTAATCATCCCGGTCCTGCTTTATGGGTCAGAAGCATGGACACTGAAAGATTCGGATAAAAATCTGCTAGGGTGCTTTGAGAGGAAGATTCTTCGTGTGATTTTCGGTCCGGTGTGTATCGAAGGAGTATGGAGGAGAAGATTCAACGACGAGCTATACGGGCTATACAGCGACGTTGACCTGGTCAAAAAGCTGAAAATACAGCGGCTTAGATGGCTGGGGCACGTGGAGCGTATGGACAGCAACGCACCTGCCCGACGAGTCTTCGAATCCAACCCCGATGGGGTACGCAGCAGAGGAAGAACCCGTAACAGGTGGCGCAATCAAGTGAATGACGACATCAAAGCACTCGGTGTGCGCAACTGGAAGCGGCTAGCTAGGGACAGAGCTGGCTGGAGGGGCTTGTTAGTTGAGGCCGAAGCCCATCCTGGGCTGTGAGCGCCATCAAAAGTAAAGTAAGTAAGTAGAATTTAATGCTTCAAAAACTCAATGCTGTCTACTGTCGTTAAAACAAAACCCACCCCCCATGCCACTATCCATGAGTGGCACTTGCATTGAGGAAACCGAAAAGCTTTCAGTCCTCGGTATGTGTGTCACAGACCACCTTTTATGGAACGACCACATATTCGACATCGCCAAAAATGCTGCTAAGTGTTTAGGTTT
Organism: Melangyna quadrimaculata; assembly: GCA_949320155.1. Classification (NCBI taxonomy): domain Eukaryota; kingdom Metazoa; phylum Arthropoda; class Insecta; order Diptera; family Syrphidae; genus Melangyna; species Melangyna quadrimaculata. The sequence continues at coordinate 109,576,567 of OX439483.1, forward strand.
TCTCTGTCGATGCAAGAAATTTTTCTCCCCTTCTGATCTGGCTGTTATCTATAAAGCCTTTATTCGTCCAAAACTTGAGTATAACTCTCACATTTGGGCAGGTGCTCCAATAACCCACTTGAGTTTATTGGATAGAATTGAAAAGAGAGCTCTTAAAATGATAGGTGAAAGAACTATAACGGAAACATTCTCATCTCTTGAGCATTTCCATAAACAATGCTCTAGTGAAATAGCCAGTTGCATTCCTCCCCTTAAACAATTCAACCGTAATACTCGCGCTTCTAGGAATGCCCATCAGTTTACCCTTGAGCCCAATTTCGGACGTACTGTTAAGTACAGAGATTCTTTCTTTAGTCGCACTACTCGAATGTGGAATGCTCTACCCAGCTCAATTTTCCCCTCCCATTGTGATCTACAGACGTTCAAAACCAATGTGCATCGGTATCTCCTTTTAAATCCCCTCCAATCTACCTAATCGCTCGTGCTGTGTATATCATATATATATATATATCATATATTTTCGCGAGTGAGTAAGTAAGTTATTTATAATAGATCATAAAAAAAAAGATTTTAATTGATTTTTTTCATAGTACGGAGTAAATTATTTCGAGATCCGCAACAAAAAAGGAACTGACTTGTGGTTGGGTGTGGATGCTCTTGGTTTGAGCATCTACGAACAGGAAGACAAGCTAACTCCAAAAATTGGATTCCCATGGTCTGAGATCAGGAATATTTCATTCTCAGAATAGCGCTTCATCAGTAAACCAATTGACAAAAAAGCGCCCGACTTTGTGTTCTTTGCCCCACGCGTCAGGATCAATAAGAGAATTTTGGCCCTATGCATGGGTAACCATGAATTATATATGCGTCGTCGCAAACCAGACACAATTGATGCCCAACAAATGAAATCACAAGCCAGGGAGGAGAAGAATGCCAAGCAACAGGAACGAGAAAAGCTGCAATTGGCTCTGGCAGCCCGCGAAAGCGCCGAAAAGAAACAACAGGAATACGAAGACCGTCTCAAGCAGATGCAAGAGGAAATGGAACGTTCACAAAAGGATCTCATGGAGGCACAAGAGATGATTCGTCGTCTTGAAGAGCAATTAAAACAATTGCAAGCGGCAAAGGACGAGCTCGACTGGAAATAGAGCTACAATCAATGTTGCAACGTCTCGAAGAGGCTAAACACATGGAACAAACCGAGAAAATCAAACTCGAAGAAGAAAGCCAAGCCAAACAGACTGAGATACTTTTAATTTAATTAACAATTTTAATTTTATAACTTTTTATAAGACGCGTACTACGGAAAACGAGCGCTCGGTATATATTTTATCTGTTAAATACGCAGAAACAATTCTTAAACTGAATTTCTTCAACATGTATTTAAGTTTGAGAGAAATATTACAATTTTTATAAACACTTATTAAAATTAATGGAAAACAATAGCAAATTAAACAATTTTATTTATGTTTTGTTTTCGTTTGCGTTTGTACTACAAACAAACCAAACCAGTGATGCCAAACAAACATCTGATATCAATGCACGATTTTTTGTGATGATAAAATACTATCTCTTTCTTTCCTTCGGTAAAAAAAAGAGACAAAAGTGTGCAAGGATACAATTGTCAGATTCAATTTGCTGTAAAAAAAAACTGTTATACGTATAGGGAATCCACTATCCAGTGTATTATAGAGATCAGTGTACCCCTCACTTTGTCCAGGTCTACATTCAACGATTTTTCCAGTGCCGATCTTTCGTTCGTAAGTAAAGGGAGTTGTAATCGTGTGCGATTGAGAGGTACAGCCGACATGATCCTTCCAGTTTCGGACGATTTTTCCATTCAGCACGGGAAAAACCATTCAATGTAGACCGCTCAGTGAAAACGTAGTATAAGGCGTTACAACAACACGAACAAATCCATATACCTTTGTTTACGTATCCGAATGCGGCCATTGGTTAGTGAACGAAACCAATACTTTTTTTGTGACTGGAAGACGTCAAATAGTTGACTTGGCGCGTACTTGTCATCTTCAATTGAAGTCAAACAAAACTGTTATATTTGTAAGGAATACACTATCCAGTGTATTATAGGCCCTGTTTAGATTGGGAAGATTGAGTACAGGCCGGTGAGTACCATCGTGTTTACATTACAAATTGTGAGGCGCCTCAAAATGCATTGAAACAACAACAACTTCCACATTGAAACAACAACAAAGCAGACTCATGAGTGTTTATATTTTCTACATGCCTCACGAGACCTCTTACCCCGCACTTCTCTTTCTTAAAAACTGGCTTGAGTCCGTAAACAAAATTCCCAATCTAAGCAGGGTTATAGACCGTGTTTAGATTGAGAAGATTGAGTATGGACTGGTGAGTACCATCGTGCTTACATTACAAACTGTGAGGTGCCTCAAAATGCATTGAAACAACAACAACATCAACAACTTCCACATTGAAAGAACAACAAAGCAGACTCATGAGTCCGGTGTTTATATTTTCTACATGCCTCACGAGACCTCTTACCCCGCACTTCTCTTTCCTACAAACTAACGTGAGTCCGTACATAAACTTCCCAATCTAAACAGGGTTATAGAGATCAGTGCCTACCCCATAGAGTAAGTATACTACCTAGAGGCCCGACTCGTACCCCCCTTGCCTTAAACACCCGCAAAATTTATTTGAGGTGAGTAAGAGAAAACTCTCTTAATCTACTCTTTTTTTCCTATCCGTGAATCCATGTGAGTGGTGGATTAAAAAACAAAATGGCGAAATTTGCTCAAACTGACAGGTATGTTTTTTTTTGTTGTTTTCGTTTTGTCAAAAATCTGACAGTTCTAAGTAAAATAAATTATGTGAAATCTAAAATCATGTAAAGTTTTTATTTTAATATCAATAAAAGTTTATTTACTTGTATAAAAGAATATTTTTAATGTCATTAAAAAGTTTGTTGTGTTTATTTCTAGCTGCGGTACAATGTGAAAAAAGATTTTCATTTGGTTCCCTAAGACCATCTTCGATTCTGAAGAAGCATTCCAAGCGAAGAAATGCGATGTCGCAGCTATTATTCAGTCACACTCGAAGGGACGAAAACAACGCAAGCTGTATCTTAAACTTCGTGAGAACACAATTATACTGCAATCATATTGCCGACGGTTTTTGGCGATTCAAGCTGCCAAAAGAAGACCAGAGGCTGCTGTTAAGATTCGAGCATTCATTAAAGGCTTCATCACCAGAGAAGATCCACCAAATGGTGTGAATGAAAAGTTCATTGCCAATGCAAAGAGATAGTGGCTTATAAGATTATCAAAGGAGTTACCAACAAAAGTGCTGGACATGAGTTGGCCTTCCGCAGCCAAAACATTGTCAGGAAGCCTCTACATACCTACATATGGTGCATCGGCTTCACTTAACAAGAAATTATAGTCAGCAGCTGAGTAATGAGAAGAAGCAATTTGAACTCAAAAGTCACAGCTGAAAAGGTCTTTAAAGGTCAGTTTTTTGTTAAATTAATTTATTTCCCTTCTAAATAAAGTGTGTTTTCCATATACCTACCTAGATAAAAAGAAAAATTACCCGCAAAGTATTGCCAAATGGTTCGAAAAAGACCACATTTCCAAGGAACACTCGGCGCAAGTTAGTAATTTTGTGACAACAGCATTAGGTTCTGAAGAACTTAAATATTCCTCACCTTGCGTCAAATACGATCGACATGGCTATAAGCCAAGAGGTCGATTCATCCTCCTCAGCAACAAAGCTATCTACCTTCTTGACGCAACAAACAAAAGCATCGACTGCCATTGGCCAAAATTGATTTTGTGCTAACGAATCACAGTGATCATCTGATGTTGGTACGAATTCCATTAGACTAAAAGAAAGACAGGGGTGATCTTATTCTAGAGATTCCTGCAATTATTGAGTGCTGCACGTACATCATTCATACAGTTGGCACAGCAAACATAATCAGTAGTGTGAATAGAGATTCGTAAGTTAAAAAGTTCTTTTTCTTGAAATAACAAATAGAATATATCTTAAAATTGGTAGAAATTTAATGGAATTGTCAGATAAACCACTTCGTAATTCCAAAACTATCTACTTCATTGGGAAATAATTTTTCCAATTAAAAATGCTTTTGGTGACACTTAGTAGACTTAATTTGAAACAGTTTTGATAGTACAGTTACAGTTTTGATTTTTTTAGTTTATAGGTTCTACTTTTTTCTTAACTTTTCTTGGTATGGAGGTATTCAGCCTTATCGGCAATTCCGGGAGAGATTGTTCTACTCCCGATTTTCATTTTTCCCTGGCTTCGAATACTCCTTTCGTCAATCTCCCCCGGAAATTACTTCGAATCAGTTTCGAAATACTTTGAGTGAATTTATATTCTGAAATTATTTGTCTGTCAAAGTTTGAAAATTATTTTATGAAATCAAATTAAATATTTGAAGTATTTGTGGTGATTAAGATTAAGAAGTATTAACAAAAATAACTCTTGGAATACGTATACCACATACCAAATATTTGTATTTCAAGAGTGATTTTTTTCAATAAGCATTTTATGTACAAATTGTTGATGCTGGTTTTGAAAGTATCAAACGCTGATTACAAAAAAGTATCAACCACCTTTTTTGGTTAACCAGTTCCAAAGATACACCCCAATCCATTTTAAGATTTTACTTTTCCAAGTGGACAGCGAAAAGCTTTTAAGGTATATCTTTGGAACGGGTTCTCCAATAAAGGTGGTTGATACCTTTCTTGAATCAGCACTTCCTACTCTCAAAAGAAGCATCAACAATTTTTCCAAAGAAGAAGTATTAACAAAAATAACTCTTGGAATACGTATACCACATACCAAATATTTGTATTTCAAGAGTGATTTTTTTCAATAAGCATTTTATGTAAAAATTGTTGATGCTGGTTTTGAAAGTATCAAACGCTGATTACAAAAAAGTATCAACCACCTTTTTTGGTTAACCAGTTCCAAAGATACACCCCAATCCATTTTAAGATTTTACTTTTCCAAGTGGACAGCGAAAAGCTTTTAAGGTATATCTTTGGAACGGGTTCTCCAATAAAGGTGGTTGATACCTTTCTTGAATCAGCACTTCCTACTCTCAAAAGAAGCATCAACAATTTTTCCAAAGAAGAAGTATTAACAAAAATAACTCTTGGAATACGTATACCACATTCCAAATAAGTGTATTTCAAGAGTGATTTTTTTCAATAAGCATTTTATGTAAAAACTGTTAATGCTAGTTTTGAAAGCATCAAGCACTGATTACAAAAAGATATCAATAGCCTTTATTCGACAACCTGTTAAAAAGATACAGTCCAAAAGCTTTTCGGTTTATACTTTTTTTTCCTTTTGTTACCATTATTTATTTATTGAATATTACAATTTTTCAATATGTGGCTGTAACTACATTTTTGTTTTATTGCAGACAATTCCGCGGGCTGATCCTGGTCATTGTGAAGTTCCCCAATGCAACTCTTATAGAAAGGGTGAAATTTCTATGTTTTGCCTTCTAACTAATCTAAACTATTTTATTCAAATCTAAGTATTTTATGGGTATATATTTTTATTTTTGTTACAAGTAATTTATATTCATAAGTTTATTATTTTATAACTTAATAATTGTAAATTTAATACTTTTTTAAATAAATGGAATGAAAATACTATGAAATTATTTCTTAGATTTCTATTAAATACGATTTTAAAACCTTTAGAATGGAAGTATAATTTGAACTTGCCTTTTTTACATGAAGGCTTCCTCGGATCTATCAATCTTAATTCCTTCTGCTTTTATTTGATTCTCAAAGTTTTAGTAGTTCATTTTAAAAAAAAACAAAGAAAACAATGTATTCTCGGCCGAGATTTTGTTTTGATTGAATTCTGAGTATGAGTCTTAAATTAGGTCGTGGTAGTAAAAAATACAATCAACTTAAATATAGAGAAACATTTCAAAAAAAATTTCATATTTCAATTGATTATAATGATCGATACGAGTACTTAAATTAAGACTGAGTACCATTTCAATCAACTTAATCAAGAGTGTGGTTTGGAAATAATAGCGTTTTATAACTAGCACTTACAAGTATTTTGTATGTTTTTTTCTTCAAAATGTTAAAAGCGTTCTTATAAAATGCTATTATTTCCAAACCACTATCTTGATTTAGTTGATTGAAATGGTTCTCAGTCTTAATTTAAGTACTCGTATTAATCATTATAATCAATTTTAATACAGGGGCCTTACTCTGTAATTCGATTCTAAAGTCAAATCGTTCGAATTCGGAAAATATGTACTGTGTAATTTGAAAATCGGATATTGAAATCCGAATTTTATTTATCTAGATACATTTGTTCGAAAATCGGAAATTTCGTACTTGACAACTATATTTTCGTTGCTTAATACATTCGAATTTCAGAAATTTCATTCGATATCGATTTGTCATCCGGAAAGGCTTTGATGAAAGCTAAACTGGTGTGTATTTAAAAAAAAAATATGTAAACAATATTTTTTTGATAAAATGCCAGACCAGTGAATAAATAGATCTTGACCTATATGTATTTGATCTTTAACTCTCTGTTGTTTATTGTTGTTTCGCAATAAACACTCCTTTACTCTTATCATAAGAATGGATCATTCAAACGAATTTAACTTCCCTAAAAAAACAGCAATGCACCGCGATAATATTACTCAAAGTCCCAAAAGTTTTTACAATGAAATTTCTGAAATATATAAATGTAGTAAAAGTCTAGAAAATGCGTTTGCCAATTTAGTCTTTAAATAAAATGTAACCCAAGTTAAAAAGAGAAAAAAAAACGTTAAAAACAAAAAAGTTGAAAACAAAGAAAAAGGATGGTGAAATGACGGGCAAAGGGATTCTCCACCAGGAATCTTTTTGACAAGCGCAAGCCACTGAACATTGCATAAATGAAGAGATAATCAATAATTCACTGGCAACACCTTGGGATAAATTTTTATTTGGTGGAAAGTCTGAAAGTGAAATGGTATCTCATTTAGAGAATTTGTAGAGAGATGGTTAGAAGTTATTTTTTTTTTATTTATATTTCAAATGGTTCACATATTCCAGTTGGTTGAGTATAGCGCAAGGAAGATGCTTGATGGGAATGGAAACAGTTTATTCAGATAACATAAGTAACAATATGTAGTAGCCCGTAGCGTAATGGTAAGTGCGTTCGACTGTGACGCTGGAGGGGTGGGTTCGCTTCCCAGCCTCGTACACCTAAAAACTAAAAAAGTGTCTTACAGGGCTACTGCCTTTTGCGAGGAATAGACAAATCCTCCAAGAGTATCACTTGTCACGAATAAGCGCTTCTCGTATAGCCGTTCGGATTCGGCATAAAATTGTAGGTTCCCTCCATTCCTGTCGACAGGCGCGCACAGGAATGGTTGCGAGTTGTTAGTCACTAGGCCCTGGTTCTTCATGAGCCGTTGTGCCACCCAATTTATTTATTTATTTTAAGTAACAATATATATTAACACCCGTATTCATAAAGAAAAAATAGTTATTTTAGCTCCCGTGTTTAGGAAAACTACACGATGGAATACAAATTTTCTGGGCTCAAACTAAAGGCAATTGCTAACTGCTCCATTTGAGGCCGGAACATTGAGATTCCATGGTGTAGTTTTCCTAAACACGGGAGCTAAAATAACTATTTTTTCTGTATGAATAAGGGTGTAAGTATTTTTTTTTGCATTAAGAAAATAAGAATAATCTTCTAGCACAAGGAAATCTCCGGATAAAAGCACAACATTTATTTGAGGACGCTTGCGGACGAACAATATAAAACAGCAACAATTTCAATTTAATTTATCAACGAATAAATTTAAATAATAAGAAAACGAGCTATTTGACTTTTTTTTTTGAATTTAGAATGTAATTTTTGACAAAAAAACAGCTTGAGTCTCGAAACATTTATTCGAAAGTTGCAAAAGTTTGAAATGAAAACATTTAGTTTAAAATTAATTAATATTTAAAAAGGAAGGTTGTTTTCTATGCAAGTCTTCAGACTTGATTGTTCTGAAACTTCGCTGTCGCACGTTTCATATTCTTCTTCTGATTGAGAAGCGAAGAGTAATTGGACATTTCATCATCTTTCTGGTAAGGTTCTTGATTTTTTGAATTAGTTTTCAGTGGGGTTGGATCGGTTTTCTTAAGTTCTTCATGCGATTGGTCTATAAAGCATCTCAGAAATTCGTGTATCATGCTGCTGAAATGCTTTATAATCTTCTGTACAGGAAAATAATTTTTTCCAATAAACAAAAATGATACTCTAACGTTAAGCAAACCATAATTTTCTGTATACATCAAACTATTTAAATGACTGTTTTTATGTTAATCGAGATTTTCTGCATGCATTTGGTGCAATATGAATCGATTCCAATTCTAAAAAAAAGAAATTGAAAATTAAAATAAAATAAAATACTGAAATAATTATTTGCCCACCTGGATTAAGCTTACAAGATTGACATTCGAGGATCGGTCAGATAGAATCAAACCCAATGCCGAAGCTTCGGGTACAGTACGAAATGAACGAAGAAAGTTACTGGCTTGACATGGTGATGCAGCTAAAAAAGAAACAAGATAAGTTATTTTAAACAAAGTTACTCCTATTTTTTTACTCACCCCTTGATTTATCAAGCATGTGAAAAAGATAACCCAATGCACAAGACAAGCAAAACTCCTTAGCACATGAATGAATTAACAGGCGCTTCCTTGATGGCTCAATGAAATATAGAATCTGAAGCATTGAATTGCAATACGAATTAGGCAGTGTGACTTCCAGGCCAGCAAAACATGTTTGATTGTATTGCTCGAATTCGAAGTCTTGAGTTCCAAGCTTTGTGTACTTCATATCCACTTTTCTATATCGTCTTGGTATAATTTTTACTCCATTTTCGGTAGTCTTATTTGAATTCTGGATTCCATTTCCATTATTTGACCCAACGCCATTCGTTTACATCACGTATGGTATTTGATTTGGAGAATAGCCAATATGTCCCTGCATTTTCATTGTTGCTAAAATATCCTGATCTATGGGCTCGGATCGCCTGTACTGATAGCGTAGCAGTTCCTCAGACCAATCACTGAACCAACTTGTGCCGGTGACCAAATGGGGCAAAACAATTGACGATAGCGGGAAATTTGTATCGGTTATCGGAACCATAGGCAGATGAGCAACTGGATCAGCAAACTCAGTATAGCGGGAATATCCATTGAACTGTCGTTGCGGACTGTTAACCGACGCAAGAATATGTACCCAGATTGATGACCAAACGACATTGCCTGCGATGATGAACGATTCAAGAAATTTGATGAGGCCCCTCTACCGGTTAGAATTGTTAGCCTCTGTTTCTTGGAACACATATAGAAGCCAATCGACCGACCAAATGTCCAAGGATTTGTTATTTAATCCAAAAAAAGCGCACGGAAAAAAAAGATCGATTCGAAAGTCGGGGATCCAAAAACTAGACCAAAATACGTGTTCCGGGACATTTTATTGCTGAATCTTTTGGTGGGAATATTTTCGCGAAAAAAATAAGCAACATTTAAGTTTTTCCGGCTAGTTTTATCGACAATAAATAAAAATACCGACGAAATTTAAAAAATTTATAAAAATTTGTTTTGTTGTCGAAGACATTGCAACAAAAACAAATGTCAGAAAAACCACCACTCGGTTCTCAGTTTTGCTCAGCAGCTGTAGTGGGGGAAGTGAAAATTAAAGGTACGTACGCATTAAATTTCAAGGGTTTGGTTCTACTTTTTGATTACATTTTCTTTGTTTTCAACGTAAATAGTCATAAATAATACCGGATTTGTATGCCAGAAGCAATAAAAGGCTATATTAAATAAAGTTGTTGTTCATAAACATTTAGAAACATCAATTTAATTGACAAAAAATTTAATTTTTCAATTTTTGAAATTAACGGATTCCCTTTTTTGAATACCTGATTCACCAATTGAGCACACGACCACGTTTGAGCAAATGCCCTAATGCATACATACAAAGCTCGTTTTGTCCCATTTAAAATGCATTGCAACTGCACACATCCTTACTGAATAGGGCATAAATCCTCTCAATTTAGCTTGTAGGGTGAAAGAGCATGGACCCCTTAAGTCGGTTCTCTAGGTAGTATTTTCTCTATGGCCTACCCCTCACTTTTCACTCCCTTCACCAACGAATAAAAGATCGGCACTGGAAAAATCGTTCAATGTAGGCTGGGACTTTGATCCCTACCCCTCACTTTTCACTCCCATCACCTACGAACAAAAGATCGGTACGCGAAAAATCGTTTAATGACTCTGTCCCGGTCTACATTGAACGATTTTTCCAGTGCCGATCTTTTGTTCGTGGGTAAAGGGAGTGAAAAGTGAGGGGTAAGGATCAAATCCTTTGTCCCGGTCTACATTGAACGATTTTTCCCGTGCTGAATGGAAAAATCGGCCGAAACTGGAAGGAACTTGTCGGTTGTACCTCTCAAACGCACACGATTACAACAATTTTTTGTCGGCACTGGAAAAATCGTTCAATGTAGACCGGGACTTTGTACCACAAAACTCGAACGATTTTTCCAGTCTGTTTATGTTCCCTTTCGCCTTCTTTCCAGTTTTTTTGTATGTTCGGTGTCAGTGTGCCGTTCGTTTGATGGCGTGAGTGAATATCAATGAAAAATGAAGAGCAAAGTCCCGGTCTACATTGAACGATTTTTCCAGTGCCGACCAAAATTTTTTGTTATAATCGTGTGCGATTGAGAGTTACAGCCGACATGATCCTTCCAGGTTCGGCCGATTTTTCCATTCAGCACGGGAAAAATTGTTCAATGTAGACCGGGACAAAGCAATACAAAAATGAAAAAGACAAGGAAAAAATCGTTCAGTGTACATTTCACACGATTTCTGGAAAAATCGGGCAATGTAGATCGGGACAAACGATTTGATCCCTACCCCTCACTATTCACTCCCTTCATCAAAGAACAAAAGATCGGCACTGGAAAAATCGTTCAATGTAGACCGGGACTTACAGTACGAACCAAATTTTTATCCAAGATGGCGTTTCAAAGTTGACAAATGGCGTAGACAAAAATCTTTATCTTTTTTTAAGCGTCAATATTTTAAAAATAGATCAATTAAAAGAATTTTTACCTTTGTTTTGAATAAAAAAAACATTCTAAACACGAGTGCTTAGTCTGTATTAAAAGTAATTGTATGTTCAACATAAACTTCACCATTATCCCGGCGCTCCTGGGTCATCAAACGATAAGTTCACAACTTGCAACTTGCATATCCAATTCCACGGCAAAAAAAGAACTTGCTGATCGAATTTTACTCTTGGATGTCGCTTGGCTTCATTTTCATTCAATCATCTTACATCAGAAAGATTCCTTCTGTGCATCAAATTAAAAAATAAATTGCAAATACAAACATTTCTTATCAATGCATCCCTCTGCTTAATAAAAAGTAGTGCGAGAGTTGCGAAACAAAAACATTTGATTTCGATTAGAAGAGTAATTTTTGATAATTCATTCGTGGTGTGGTGATACTATTTTTTGTTTCAAGGTAAAAAAAAAGTTAATGTGCCTAACAAAATAAAGAAAGACATAAAACAGCTTAAAGGGTTACAAAGTAAAAAAAAAAATACAAAAAGAAAAGGAAGAATACATACATATGTACCTACATTTTATATTTTTTAAAATATATGTGTCGCTTTTTACAGTCAACCGAGTAGCCGAGCTATACTTGCATCTAATGAGAAAAAAAGACGCCGCTACAGGATTTTGCGATGAAAACAAAAATTGAGTGAATTCATTATTTGCATTGGAAGTTGGAAGAGAACCTTTTGCTTTTATGTGTACAACGCGCTGAAGCAGTCAAGAAATAAAACATTCGGCCGCTGCTGCTGTGCTATTCGGATCGGAATCGGAACCTACCAACAATAATATAAAAGTGATTTGTAGCTGCTGTTGGGAGAAGAAAATCCCAATCCCTAATCCAAGAAAAACTGATAAATAAAGAAATTAAGTGAGAAAAATTGTTATTAAAATGCAACCCAAATTGTACAGTTGAGTTAAGTTGGCAGCTTAGGAAAGGAAATAGAAATCAAATCACCGCCACCGCCGCTATTAAATATTTTTTTCTTTCCAAATCAAAGATTAGAGTAAAGAACAAAATAAAGAAAAATGGTTCGCGGTAAGTTTTATTTCCATCTAAATTTTGTGACCCTAAAATTTATGTAATTAGTGTCATTAAGTTTTTTGTTATTTGCTGCTATAGCTTGTTACAGATATGGGCTTCGTTTATAAAATTTGCATTTTTACTTTTTCTATCAATTATGATTTATATATGCAATTCTAATTCTTTTTACATATATATTTTAATGTCGATGAAAAGGAATCAATTTAGTTCAGACAGATTTTCTTGTAGTGGAAGCATGTGGCGGGAATAAATACCCATAGAAGCTGACTCTTTTACTCTTATTGTGATGTATCTAATAAGATAGAGAAGGCCTTATACTCAATTAAAAAAAAAAAACGATGCAATATTGGAAAAGTGATGTTAGGGCTCGGATCCCAAAAATTGTAGTTAGTAGTAGATGAGAAAAACATCGGAAACAAACTTCCATACTAAAATACCTTCCACACTAGCCCACTGTGTATTAATACATGTCAAATTGAAAGTGGGAAAGAAATCCGCGCGACTGCCAAATTTGTGGGAAAGAAATGACTTCTCATATTTTGCTTCCACACTTGCTTGTATTAATACATTATCTTAACCTAAAAAAAAGTGTGATAGAATGTGGGATAGAAAATTCTAAAATTAACACATGTCAAATCGTGTGGGATAGAATGTAGGGTTGTGTAGGCTGGGCAATCATATTTGTTTCCACACTATTCTACAGGATTTGTTTCCCACTTTTTTGACATGTATTAATACACAGTGGGCTAGTGTGCAAGACCTTTAACTAGTGATAGCACACGTACGGATTTTTCCTTTAAAAAATACGTTGGTACATACTTCTGATTTCTGAATTTTACTTATGAAATTCAATGAGAAAATTTCGGCTGAACACCATTACGAATACTTTTATTTACTACTTTTGTTTATATTTTTAATTAATTTCTATGTAATTCCAAAGAATCTAATGACTTCGGCGCCTGCCTGGCGACTTAAAATGCCCTAATCATACGGCTCCATTGGCAATAATTGAGGGCCCAAAAACGCGAAACGTCAAACTTTATTGACTGTGATGGAGATCAATAATGCTCTTGTCAAGCGTCTTCATTGGCGGAATTTCAATTTATTGCCTCAAATATTTCTTAATTGAGACGCTGGGTAAATGGAGCATCGCGTGCGTGGGACAGACGAAAAAAAATAAGTAATTGGGCTTCCTGGCAATGGCACAGTGGATATAGTGTTTGACTGCTAACCTGGACGTGTGGGTCCGAGCTCCAGTCTAGGTAGCATTATTTTCTATATTTCCCAGTTTCAACTGGATGCCACCCGTAGAGTTTCATGAGATAATTAACATCTTATTCTTAATCCACTGTGCCAACCAAAATCTTTGCTTTCCTCCTATTCTTTCTAACAAGTGGCGTGCATTGCATTTAAACAGACGAAGTCTGTTAAAGTTAAAATTATTAAAAAAATATTAAAATTCATCATTTGGATTTCTTCGTATTTGCAAAATAGATCTTACCAGGTCAAATTCAGGCGCTCTTTCTCAAACCATTTCATTGCCAAATCAGGAATTCATCTTAGCTATCAATGATGGTCCCAACCGTGAGCAAAACTGCCAATTGTTGCCCAAATCCTATTCCACACTTCACAAATTTGGTAATTTTGGAGAAAAAAAAGCGCTCACGAGATTTCCACAATTTCCATTGCTGACAAATTCTGCCCAAGAAATTTCTTTGGGTAGAAATTGTTGGTCTGTCAAATGTTGCATATAAAATTTACTGGTATCGATTCGGTTTGCTTGGCGTTGGAATAAAAAAGGTTATATATATTTAAAGAATATTTGTATGAAATTGTATGTATGTATGTTTGTTTATTTAGTTTTTCCAACTATTGTGTAGCAGGAAACTGTTCCAAACTTTTCATCTCTGTGAAAATTTGATCCCTACTCTTCTCTTGACAAAAAATGACAATTTCTGGCTAAACATTTTGGGAACAAATCTATTATAATGACATTCTTACTTTTGTGGGTGATTTGAAAGTTTTTTATTTGGTGTAATAATAACGGTTTGAATTCTAACCCTGTAAAATTCATAAAACCAACTTACCACCAAGCAGCAAGATGTAGTGTTGGCGCCTTCCGCACCACTCCCATTAAAAACAACCTAGCAGAGGCGGGCCTACCTACTTTCGAAGAACGTAGATAAAACAGCATATGTAAACTATAGGCTAAACTAATTTTTTTAACCAACTCATTAATCGACAAAGTAGTCAACCTTACGGCTAATCAAAAAAGCAAATATAAGATCCCATCGGCCATCTTCATAAGCCTTCAATCCAGTAACACTGAATTTCCGAAACAAAATCTTCTGAAAGTTAAAGATTAATCTGCTCTAGTACCACCTTGGCTCATAGACTCAAACTCATTTATAATGAAACTTGCATCATATGAGAAAACCAATACAAGCAACAAAATATACCGCAAGCTCTTCCTTAGCATCTCATCCCAGCTCAAGGCCGAAAATTGGAAATTCATATTTACAGACGGATCCAAAACCTCAAGCGCTACAACCTTTGCAATCACCCACGAAGACGGCAACATGATACGTGTTGGATTACACTAATGTGGACTCCTGGCCACGTTGGTATCCGAGGGAATGAGCTGGCCGACGAAGCTGCCAGCCTTGCGAGCAAATCACCAATCTATCTACAAAACATCTTCACCAAAGCTGACCTCATTTAAAGCCAAACAAGTAGACTCACAAACTCGGAACAAATCGAATGGAACTTGTATAATCACCATTACACTAAAATAAACTCGACAAAATCAGCACCCAACTACCCCACAAATATACCAAATACCAAACTCACCAACTCCATCCAACTTCGACTTGACCATACCTCTGCCACCCACCTCCACATCCTCAATAAAGAGTCCCCTCCATCATGTCCTACCTGCCACACTACGTCTAACCTTCAACATCTGCTTTACGACTGCAACAGAACCAGACGAACCATCAACAAAATATTAAGTGGAAAAGACATCATCGAAATATTAAAATGCCCAATTATATCTAACATTTCAAAATTAATGAAATCCTATTAGAAACAGAAATAAATGTATAAATAAAATTAAGAAGTAAATTAAGTATTATACAGAGCGATAGGCCTTTGCAGCTAGTAGCTCTTTAAATTTATTATTAGCCTTATAACCTTCCTCCATATAAAACATCGGATTAAACGTTACAGATTCAGAAAGTCAGTAATTATACTATTTTTATTCATCAACTTATAACTGGCATTATCGATGATTCGGATTTGTTTAGTAGTGTAAGCTTTATTTTTCGTGGAGGAACCACAATACTCGTAGTTCGGAATTAATGCATTTATCCCATCGCCATACTAATTAGGGCATGCAAGATCTTTTTACCGGCACGTGCCAGCTTTTGAATATTTTAATTGTAGTAAGATTAATCTTAAAAATGCATTAAAGACCAGTGCAACCAACACCCTCTTAATTGCTTGTTTAAATCTTTATTGTAATTTTACGATTCCATGTATATTTTGTGTTGTAGTATGTATGCATTATTATATTTGTATGTACAGTCTTAAGAAGTTGTTATTGCTTACTGTCTACTCACACTGCATTAAGTTATAAGCCAGATGAAAATTGTCTTGTGTTGGCAAAACTTTGGTCGCAAGATGTCGCTTGTACTAAACTCTCTAAGGTGCCAGTTGCAGCTATCATTGGAAACCATCATTGAATATATTAATTCTCAATTTTGAGAGATTTTGAAAAAAAAATATGTGATTATTCTGATGCCAAAGTAAAGCTAATTGACTCAATAATTATTTCTAGGTAAAACAAAATTCAATTTGCACAACTTTTCTCATGAAATGACTTTCAATTTTTCAATGATGAACTACCTTACCAATGATCATAGAAAAAATTAAAAGTTACGTTACGGGGAAGATATTGGTCAAAATGAATTTTTTTTGGAGGGGAAATAATTTTGAAGTCGTAAGCTATATTTCTGCATTAAAATATTCAATGATTAAACTTTCGAAGGTTCTCAAAATCAACAGCTAACTTTTTCAATGATGGTATTCAATGATAACTGGCCCATAAGAAAAGGTCCACATTGTGTAAAAAAAAAAAAAGGAGGCGGGCCAGTTTTTCACTGTAATATTTTAAATCTATTCTATAGACTAGAGATTACCTCACTTTAAAAAAAAAACCAGAATTCTAAACCTGCTGGAAGTAAGCCCCAAAATTACATTACCGTTTAAGTTCGTGTCAGAATTGGATTTAAATTCGGTTAAATTTTAAAAACTAACTTTGGATTCAATTTAACGCCGTTTTAATCCAATTTTTTACATGAGCAAAAATTGTAAAATATGGAATTGATTCTCAACTTGATATCAAGAAGACCCTTTTTGATTTGGTAAAACTGAGTTAATTTTTTTTTTTTTTATAGACGCTGTGGGCTTGAAAAAATAAAATCTTAATTTGTTTAGTGTCATTTTCTATACTTTATTTGTCGTAGGAAAAAAGTAGAGATTTTTGTACCGTAGATTATTTGTGTGTATTCATTGGCCGCGTTCAAGAATCGATGCGATAGCCTACAGTGTTGGACAGAGAATTAGCACATTATGCTGTTTTCAGTTAACATAGCCTTATACCAGTTGATAAAAGCCTTTCTTAAAAAATGTTCACATTATTGCAATCTTGACTGCATCCCCCTATTATCCCTGGAAATTTATCGTTATTTAAACATATTTGTGTATAAATTCAATATAAGAATTGTGCGATTAGTAAATTTTCCGTGGCCAAAGAATTGGCACATGAGGTTAAAATTGTGTTAATTGTATAAAAAAAGCTGTATTTTTGGTCAGATTTAAAGAAAAAAGTAATCGACAACTCAAAGCAAGGATTTTTTTTTTTCAAAATATTTGAATATTTTTTTACTAGATGGGCTGGCAACAATCTTGTTAACCTGAGTTTAAAAAAATTATCTTCATGATAAAAAATAACGGGTAAACAGTTCACGAACTCGCAAATAATGTGGGACGAGCAAGAAAATTAGTTTATAATGTCATCAAAGAAAAGTCCGTTTTTGACATCAGCTGAATTTCGGGATGAAGTGAATCAAGTCCATAGCAGTAAGCAGCAGAACACTCAACGACAAGGATTTGATAGGTTGCATAGCTCAGCACAAGTCCCTGGTTTCAAAAAAATATGACAGCCAGGCTTAAGTTCGCTTAAGTTTACGAATCAAAATTGTTATTATTTTGGAAAAATGCTCTGATGTAATGAGCCCTAACCTTGGACTACAAAGAACATTTCCAGTCCAGTATTTTTAAGAATTTCTCATCAGGTTTTTTAAGAAATATCTTTGGAAAAATTGTAGCTTATAATATTCTACAACGAATAGATAACTATAGTTTTTTTGTTAGACTTATAGATTTTGA
This sequence comes from Melangyna quadrimaculata, assembly GCA_949320155.1. Taxonomy (NCBI): domain Eukaryota; kingdom Metazoa; phylum Arthropoda; class Insecta; order Diptera; family Syrphidae; genus Melangyna; species Melangyna quadrimaculata. The sequence continues at coordinate 109,594,233 of OX439483.1, forward strand.
GACAAATGAGCGCAAATGCAACGGTGTGGAAAATATCACATTAAAGTAATGCCAAATTTTGTCCCTGTTTTTTCAAAATCTCTTGCTCCAGCGAAAAAAAAATGGTTGATCTTTTTTGTGTGCAAATTCAAAAGCTACCGTTTTTCCAAAGACAGTTCTTAAAAAAACCTGATGGTTTTCGAGAAATTTTTAAAAATACTGCACTTTTCCCCTTTCACCCTACAAAATCGAAAGTCCTTGTCCAAATTTAAGCTTTTTATTTAAAAAATGCGCAAGACATCAAAATGTAGCTTACACCGAAATTCAGCTTTGTCGGAGTTATATTTGAAAAGATATTTTAATTTTATCGAAATACTTGAACAATAATGTTTTGTTTTTGTTTTATTTTGAAACTGTTTTATTGAGTTCAAACGGTTATAACTTTCTATCTGAGCACCGCTTTAGCAAGTTTTATACCTTTTTAAAAACTACAGAAAACGGGATATTTTTTATAAGATAAAGCCTGTATTGCGTCATTTTATTCATGTAGCTCTTAACAAGATTGAGGTCAAAAATTAAGTTTGGTCAAATTTCAAGTTTATTAAATTTATTTATTTATTTTAATTTTTTTTATTCAGTAAAATAAGTCAAACTACTAGCCAAAGTTTTAGTGTTAAAATTGTATAAAACAAAAATCAATTATGGACAGGGTGAGCAAAAACCTGGTTCAAAGTAAAGTTTTTTCTAGATTTCGAAAAATAGCCGTTACTCGAAAACGGTTAAGATTCGGTATGAACAAGTTACCAAATTCTGATAGGTCATGACCTGGCCCTTCACCAGTTTCAGTTTGGACCATTGTTAATGGGACACCCTGTATATATTAATATATTACTTAAAAACCTCAAACACAAGTCGACGACGTCGAACAAATCTCCAACTTGCAGTCAGCTATTTTGACATTTTGTTTGGAATACAAACGTATACCAAAATTGTTCGGAAAGCTGGGACAACAGCTGTATTGTTATCAGCAATTTTTTTAACACGGGTTTACAACAACACGAACCTTTCCGTAGATATAGCTCTACATAGGTTTTTGATCGCGACCATTGACTGGTACCAACACGTAAAGATCTTTGACCTCTCTGTTTTTCGGAGATTTCTGACACGAAATATTTTTTTATTTATTTCTCAATTTTATTGATTTCACTTCGCATGAATGTGCTTAGGACATCTAATTTTCATAAATGCATTTCGTATATTTCTTGACAACATGCTCTTACTCTCTGACCAATAGGAATTTAAGTTTATCGAAGATAAAGCGTTCGAGTGTCCGATGAAAGGAATTTTGGGTTGACTCATCTGAAAGCAACTAGGACGCGGGCATTCATCATGGCAAGCTGGTTAAGATTTTGTAAATTTGAATGCCTGTCTGCACGAACAGAGCGCATTTAAAGGAGCTTGGATTCAATGCTCCAGAAAGAATATAAGTGCGGATGTCAATAGTAGCTTTTGGAACCATTAATTTAAATTACTTTTTATCTAATAAACTTTTTTCCCTTAATGCGGCATTTGGGTAAACTATATTAATGTAAATTAGTTGGTTTTCTATTTGGTGAGAAAACAAACTTGTCTAGCCACATAAAACTGATAAAATATTGCCTTATCAGCATAATGTAAGTCAGGGACATTGTTTTAGTAAAGAATAACAATATGACCGCGTCATATGTACAACAAGAGATGTATGATATTGTCACTCTGACCGTCTGACCAAATAAAATAACACATGCCTGATACCAAAATTATAACACCCATTGGAATAGGATTTTAAGATTTGCCTTGCAATACTCTAGAAGTTAGAACTTGCTTTCACATTTATAGTTGACTTGGACAACTTTGTACATGTTTGCTTAACTCTTCAGGGTATTTTTATAAACTTTTGTTTGGTTTAATGACTACAAAGTAATGCCATCTTGTAGAAAAAAAATTGTAGGGAAGGCAAGCAAATGTACCTGCATAAATAGGTACTTTATGGCAAGTTATGCATATGTAGTGTGGTTTCGCAATTCTCTCTTGGAGCATGTGACACAGCCCAAACGATTGAATCGATTTTTTTAAAGGAGAATGGGCAAAAATATATGAGACCTGGTTAGTTAGTTAGTTTGCGTTTTATTTAGCAAAAATGTTTGCTACTTTAAAGCTTTTTACACAGTTTTATACATTTCAATAATTATTGTTCACAAAATTTATAATTGAGTTCTTAAATCTTACTAAATTAAGTTCCATTTTTACATTATTTGGGAGATTATTGTAAATTTGTATACCCTTAAAAAATAACATATTTTGTGTTTTACAATTTCTGAAAAATGGCAAGTGTAAATTATTATTATTTCTTAAATTGTATTAACGTAATTCACTTCTTTTTATAAGTCTTCTCTGTAAATAATTTGGCATTAAGTTATTTTTCACTTTAAAAATAAATATAAGTACATTCATAATAAAGCTTTTTGTTTCACAGAAAGCCATTTTAAGGTATTTAACATAATATTTCTAGATGTATATCGATTACAGCATAATATAGATCTCATTCCTTTGTTTTGTAAAACTTGTAATTTATTTACCATTAATTCATTCCCCCATAATAGTATTGTTGGATAGTACTCAAAATGGGGTTGTATAATGGAATTATATATTTTCATTGCCATACTAATACTGAGTTTGTTTCGTATTCTTTTTTCTTTTTTTTTTTTCTTTTTTTTTTTCTTTTTTTTATTTATCATTTCGAAATGTTTTTTTAAATCTAAATTACAATCTAATATTATTCCTAGGTACTTTGTTTCTTTTACACATTCAAATTCATTTATTTTACATAGAATTTTATTTTCTAGTAGTAACATTATTTTAGTTTTATCTGTATTTAATTTGAGTTTGTTCATGTTTAAATATTTTTTTATATTATTAATATCGACAACCAATTTTTTAACACAGTTCGTATACTTATCACCTTCAATATAAAAAAAGACAATCATCAGCAAACAATTTTAATTTACAATATTTTAAAACTTTTTTTTATATCATTTATATAAAGTACAAATAACAATGTACCTAAAATTGACCCTTGTGGTACACCTAAATTACAGTCTAATTCTTCAGATTTTACACCACTGAACTTTACTATTTGTTTGCGTCCTATAAGGTACGTTCTAAACCAATTGAACTCAACTCCTCTTATTCCATAACTATACATTTTTTTTAATAAAATAAATCTATCTAAAGTTTCAAATGCTCTTTTTAAATCTATAAATACCGCCGCAATTTTCTTCTTCATAGGTATTTTTTCTTTCCAGTCCGCTATTACGTAGTTTAAAGCTGACTCACACGAATGTTTTTGTCTGAAACCAGACTGTTCCTCGATGAGTATATTATTTTGCTGTAGGTATTCTTTTAGTTGAATTTGGACAATTTTTTCTAATATTTTTTCGTACAGTGGAAGCATATTCACAGGTCTGTAATCGCCACATTTGTTAGAATTTGTAACTTTTTCTACTGGGGTTATAACCGAAGTTTTCCAGGTACTTGGAAATTTACCACTTGTGAGGGAGTAATTTATAATGTTTAATAAAACAGGGCCCACTATGTAAAAACTGTCTTTTAACATATTTTTATTCATAAAATTAAAATCATTTTTATTTGGTATCATATCTACAACTTTAAGAAGTTCTTCTATTGAGTTCAGATGTTTAAACTTGAAACAAATTTCACTATTGGTCGATAGATTAGACCATTCAACATTGGGTATTCCTTTATTAAATTCTTGAACACTTTTTATAAAAAAAATCGTTAAATCTATCAGCTATCACTTTATTATCACTTATTTTGATACCCTCAAAATCAATACACTTAATTTCAGTATCTGATTGTCCCAATACCAAAGTTTTTATAGATTTCCACATATTTTTTTTTTGGTCACTAGCCCCGTTAATTTTATCATTAATATGCCTCCGTTCAGCTACTTTCAGATTATTTTTATATTCATTTCGGATTCTTTTATATTCTTCCAGATCTTCAACGTTTCCCGTTAGCACAAACTTAATATGACTTCTAATTTTCCTTGATTTTTGTATCTTTAAATCATTATTGAATCAATGTTGGTCTGTTTCTTTAAAAGTCTTTTCAAAAATAAATGTATCTACCACTCTTAGCATTTCATTTTCAAATTGTTCGCTATTTGTATCACTGATGTTCACTAAAGTTCCGATTTCATTTATTAAACTTTCTCTTATCTTTTGTACAAATCTAAATTTATCATACTTTAAAACTTTAATCGTTTTAATTATTTCATCTTTATTTTTGCGCATTGTTATTTTGAAAACAATAGTTTCGTGATCACTTATTTTTAATTCGTTAACAACATTCACCTCAACTGATTTTACATCGGTAACCACATACTCCAATAAGGTTCTAGAATTTTCACTTATTCTTGTAGGTTCTAACACCAATTACCTACAAATGTTTTGCATAAATAAACACTCCAATTTTTTTTTTAAAGTTAGAATTACTAAGCCAGTCTATATTGAAATCGCCTAATATTACTATATTCCTGTTTTCACTCTCTTGTAAATATTCACTTAAATTATCACAAAATTCTCTGGCTGGGGTACTTGGTGATCTGTACAGCACTATACATTTTAATTTATATATTTCCACTACCAATAACCACAGGCTCATATTTACTTGTATATTTTTTAAAACTATAAAGTCGTTAATGTGCTGTTTTAAATAAATCACGACTCCACCAGTGTGTTTGCTTGTTGTTTCACATAGTATAATTTTGTAATTCTTTATGCACACTTCTTTATCATTTACTGATATACCAAGATGCGTTTCGGTTAAAATCACTATACCAAAATTGTTTTCGTACACTATATTTGATAATTCAGTTATATTATTTATTAAACCCTGTATATTCAAATGCAAACACTTCAGAAAAGTTGGTTGCTAATATGCAACCTTCTCTCTTTCCTTCTCCAATCTTCTGAGATACACTGGGAAGTTGGCATCCCTTACATCATGATTTGAATCTATATTAATGTTCAATTTTTCAATTGTCAAAGCAGAGTTTTTGCATTTCATGCTTTCACTCTCGCACTCACTTAATTTATGTTCACCACTGCATTTTGGGCAACATATTTTATTTTTACATTTTTCAGCATTATGATTAAATCCCCAACAATTAAAACACCGTTTCACATTTACTTTATCGAATAATAAGCATTTATTACATCCAATGTTTAAGAAGCTCAAGAAGCTCTTTAAAAACAAGAAGCTCTTTAAAAACATTCTTTTCAGTCTCTATTATAGCATTATATTTATTTGTATTATTGAATCTATTATAGCACTTAATAAGTTTTATTTCTCCATTTAATTTATTTTGATTTTTAATGACATCTACTAAGTCATCTGTTTTCACTTCTTTGTCAATGTTTACAACAACAATTTTCGGTTTTACTAATGAAGGTATATTTATGTCATATTTTTCCTTTAGTTTCCCGGTTACTTCTTCAATTTTTTTCACTGACTCTTCATCACTACATTTTATAATTATAGATCCATTTACACTTTTAGTTATATTATTCACTTGCAATGCTAAATCAGCTGGGTTGATAACTTCTTTAATTTAATTTTTTTGTTTTTTCACTATCTTGTTTACAATTTGGCGTTATTATTATGCTATATTTTTAATGGCTATTTCAGCATACGTTTTCTTTTTCTTCACCTCATTAATCGACTCTTTTTCACACATTATTTTCACTCCACTTAAAATTTTCTTTATTTCTTCTTCTTGTTTATTTAGAGCTTTTTGATTTTCATTTACCACTTTCAATACATTGTCCATTTTGTCCATAAAATTATGTATGTACTCTTTACACTCATCACAAACAAACATTATGTTCTTCAGCTTGAGTAGATTACTTTCATACTCCCCAATACCAGAACATTTCGAGCAAAACGTTTTTTTTTTCTTTTTCTTTCTTTTGATAGATTTTTTGGACTCAGTTATCACTCATTTTCACTCAAATCACAATAACCGTCACTACGACCGCTATTTTTTTATATTAATTTCTTTTAATTTGTTCAGTTTTTCACAGTTTTTCCACTATTTTTATATGATAATATTATTTAGTTATTCACGTAATAATAAATATTATTTCCACAAACCAATAACCACGTATAAATTTATTCCTTATAAGCACTCTATTAAACACGTCTTCATCGATCAACAACTCACTCATCAGTCTATCTAGTGTCGAGAAACGAGACCTATGATTCGCTAAAAAAGCGAGTAAACAGACGAATTATTTTTATTCAGCCCTATTGTGAGTTCCGCGTGAAAGAAAACCGCCCGGAAAAATTACATTTCACTCTTTCCTTATTGTGAGTTTCGGGCGAAAAATGTTCGCTGATCCTAAAAATTCCCATTTAATTATTGGTAGCGAACGTGGCCACACTTGTAAAATGAAGGGTGAAACTCGCAATAGCTTTTAAAAATCCGGGCGAACAAAACATTTTCGTCCGAAATGTTTTCCGGGTGAAACTCACAATAGGGCTGATTTTGTAAGCCCTGTGGTCTACAGTTTTGTGTCCATACAAAAAAATGATTTGCTAGGGCTAAGCTTTCCAACGATATACATATATATCGTTCGTGGCAATAGGTAGCCAAAATTTTGTTGTATAGCGTTTTTTAGATTTTTTTTTAATATTAAAAACAAATTTGTTCACATTTTTTAAACTTATAATTATAGGAACATAACATGTATATGCTACCATTTAGTACTTGTAATTTATTTTGTATCTATTTGACGTTATCGAGAAGGGTTGAACCGATTGTGATTATCATTTTTACCGATTTTACCTATTCCGAAAACGACAAGTCGATTTTATTAAAATTCGTCACGGGCCACTTTTTGAATAGCTACCATTTAAAGACTTTAGGAACAAAAATAGCTTAGTACTTAAAATAACGTTGCCTAACATACGAATAGTAAAAGACCGTTATGGAAAATCTTTTTTTTGTATTGCCTCAAAAACAGTTTTTAATTAGTTGATTAGGTAACCTCGCAATTAAAATATAGAGTGCTATTTAGTACTCACCCTGAACGGGAAGATTTAAGGGTGCCTAATACATTTGGACAAGTTTTTAAGAGCAAGTACGTACGACTCACTAGTTCATTTTATTTTGTTTTAATATACCATCACAGCCCATAATGATTGATGGGAACGCGAAATTCCTAGGGAGTTTTTATTCGAGCGAAATTTGCTTTTAAACTTTTTGGCTAACTTTAATTATATAAACAAAATGATGAACATTTATAATGTAAAAAATTCTTAATACAATTTTTATAAATTTTAGGTCGCCGGGCACGTCCCGCAACAAAAATTGAAGCTGCGCTGCTTGCAAATGGCATCCAAGTATCTAGCCTTATTGATGATCCACACTGTGCCAGTCCAAAGAGAAAAGACAGCAAAATTGATTCTTCTCTAGAGAAAAGCCTCAAAGCTGTAGTTACTACAATGAAGCATTCTCCAGTAGCTCCCATATCACCACGATGTATTGCACGAGAGAAACGTACAGCAGCAGCTGCCGCTACTGTCTATATGCGTGAATGCCTCGAAGCAGGGAATCACTCAAAGAACAGATCACAAAATCACATTAAAAACTATTTCAAATCTAACTCGAAAGGTGAACTCTATGACATTCCTGTAAACACCGAAAGCGCTGTCATGATGCAACAAAATCAGAATATACTTCAAGATGACCATCAACTTATAGCCGCTCTATCATTCGATCTGTCCGAGGAGGACACTTGTACTGAAATTTTTGGCAAATACGATGTACAAAAGCCACAAACACCGCCACCCCAAGTTAATAGCTACCATCATCGCTTGCGATCTTCGCCAATAAATAACTCTCAGAATATATTTTTGCAAGAGCCAGTGCTTAGTCTGAATGTTGACAAATCGCCAAATCAGGCGTCATCAATAAAAATTAAAAAATCCCTCGAACTAGAGCCGGTGTTTTCCTCTCCACCAACTTCCAATTATCCAATCTCTTTGAATGGCCAATTCAACAAAATTGTATCCTTAAATACGTCACCAAAGCGTGAGAACTCTCTCGAATCTACTGCATCTACATTTACCTCTTCGAATAGCAATATTTCCAGCAGTAACTGTTATCTCTTAAACATAGACAGTAGCTCCTGTGACAGTGGGGTGGTTTTCATTGACAACAAGAACGAAATTAGCCCTAGTCGTCGACGGAAGCCTGCTACACCACATCGTATCGTTTGCCCATCGCCTATTAAGAGCTGTTGCGTCAGCCGGCCGGGAGTGGCAGTGTTGCCAACGGCAGGTATGTCGCCCTCTAAGAAGAATTTAATAACTACAGCAATATCTTCTATACCGCCATACCAACACAATGCACAGAGGCGTCATCCTAAATCAAGAAGAAGGTGAGTTTTTTTTTTTTTTAACTTAAATAATAGTTTGTTTTACTTATTTTGATGATTTTGTTTTTTTTTTCCAGACTGAATCAACAAGAGCATGAGAACAAATTCATAATGCCTTCGGGAGAACCACAGATTAATGAAGACTCCTCAACAGTTGACGCTGTGCAGTCACAATATGAGTATAATTCTCATAACAAATCAATCCTAAACTCAGCTAAGAATCCTACTGCCGAACAAAATACTAATAACAATTATAAAGTAAGTACACAATTATCATATTTTAGACAAATCTAATAATTGTTTTATTTTGCAATTAAAGAAGAAACATAACGTAGCACTCAAAAACAACTCAAAAATAAGGCTGCAGGCGGCTAATGCAAATGCTGTAGGAAATCGGGAGCTAACAGAATTTTTCCCGGTACGCCGAAGTGTTCGAAAGACAAAGACCGCAGTCAAAGAGGAAATGATGAGAAGTTTAGAAAAGGCCATAATAGAGGAACGTGCGGACGGCCTCAAGGTGGTTAGGACTCGAATAAAACTTGACAAGCAGTCAAATAATATTAATCATTTATACTTTAATTCGTAGATTGAAAACTTTGAAGGCAAAGGAAGGGGAATATGTTCAGATAGACCTTTCCAAAGGGGAGAATTCGTTGTGGAGTATATTGGCGACTTGATTGATATGACGGAGGCAAATGTCCGCGAAAGACAATACGCTTTAGATGAAAATGCCGGTTGTTACATGTATTATTTTAAGCATAAAAATCAACAGTATTGGTAAGTGATGTTTGTCTATTGTTGCTTGTTTCCTATTTTCAACTTATATTTATTTTATAAAAAAAGCATTGATGCAACAGCTGAATCTGGTAAACTAGGTCGTTTGGTTAACCATTCGCGCAATGGGAACCTCATTACAAAAGTGGTTGTCGTCAAAAATCGACCTCATCTTGTACTTATTGCCAAGGACGATATTGAGCCGAACGAAGAGTTAACCTACGATTATGGAGATCGGTCAAAAGAAGCACTTTTACACCATCCATGGTTGGCTTTTTAGTTGTGTCAGTAAGCATGTTGGGGAAGTGACAAAAATACACATACAATATAAGTATAATAACCTAGCTTGAGTGTTTTATTACAAGCAAAGCTTAGAATTTTTGTTTTAAAAGAAACTCTTTGACATACATATTTATTCATTATCCACATTCACACTAAAAAAAAAACATTCAAATTGATTCAGTAGCTTTTTTATTAGTTTGTAGTTAGATTCAAAAATATTAATCATTTTTAACATCGTTCGCACATTAAATACTTATAAAATAACAACATACATACACATATAAAATGAGCGTAGTTCAAAAACGTTTTCCAATAATAAGGTGAGATTGTGTTAAAAGAAAAAATATGATGAAAGATAATCGAACTCTTAGAGACGAAAATCTGAGCGGTTTCTTTGAACATATATACAGATTGGTAGCCAGTGATGAAAATCATACATCATTTTGTATAAACTTTGTCTAAAATCAATATGACAGGGGGGACTTGCAACTATTTCGTGCCTTTGTCTTCAATTCTTTTTTGATCAAATATTACAGGCTTCAGATAAATTAAACTTTTATTTTCCCTTTATTTTGGTTGCACTAAAGAACGGGATGTGATTGCTTATCCATCAGCTAGTTAATTGTTTTTCAAACAGTGTAAAATTTGATATTGGTTAACATTGTCAACTGTAAGCCAGTTGGTCTGATAGTTCGAAACTGCATTGAATGTTAGTGCTTTTCTGAAACCATACCTCTTAAATATGACGTATGAAATTCTTCAATGGCTTCCGAATTAATAGCTATGATTTGCTTTTTTAAATTGTAAATATTAAAATTACTATACACAAAATATATTGTATTTATTGAGTAGCGACATATAAAATTAATTATTGTTTAAATAAAATGAAGATAAAAGTGCTAATATTTATCACAAAAGTCTGAAAACAAAAGTAGCAATTTCATATTAATTTAAAAATTTAAGAATATTTTTATTTGGGATGGGATTTGGTGTAGGAGTTGATAACTATCATGAAAGGTGGAGTTAAGAATAGCGGCATTAGAAATAAAATAGAGCATGTCTGCTCCAATAATGAATGAAAAGACAAATCGTTTATCCAGACTATGGATAATGGAATGAATAAATAAAGATTTATTTTAATAGTACAAAAAATAACATCTGAATGGTACTTTTTCTTGTATAGAGAAACAGACGAATTATTCCATGTTAATTGTTTTTTTTTTTTGAATGTCCCGGTAAATAAAGCAACGCGAAATGTTTGAAAATTTCAAAATGAAAATATTTGTTATGTTTCATGTTTGAAGAAAAAATAGCTTTGATAAGAGCATTAAGCTTGGGTTATTTATACCTCACCCACGCAAAACAATCCGGATGTATTTGTTGAAATTATCTAAAACCATAACAAAATATCTGCAGGAGCCCGCGTATAATAGTGCGTTAGAGACTGTCACGCCGGAAATGTGGGGATCGAATTTCAGCCAACAAAAATCAGGCATGGTAAATAGGGTACAAAACGTGATTGAATTATTTTTGTAATTATGTCATTTCCAGTTTGCTATTGAGCGTGTCTAACTCAACGGCACGGTCTTTTATCAAAAGTAAAAAACAATATGAAAAGAGCCTAGTTCATTCAACTAATACGTTTAGATGCATGTCGCTTTGCTTTGTGAAATCTAGATTTGAAGAATTGGTCTAAAGTTTGAGCAGATGGACAGGAAAGTTTTCGTTTTTTTTTGCCCCTTCAGTTTAACCGGATAGAAAACCCGTTTTTTGAAATAACCGGTTTTCGTTTTTTTGTTTTAGAAACAAAAAGTGAAATCGTGCGATCAAAGGCACGGTCTTTTATCAAAAGTAAAAAACACTATGAAAAGAGCCTAGTTCATTCAACTAATACGTTTAGATGCATGTCGCTTTGCTTTGTGAAATCTAGATTTGAAGAATTGGTCTAAAGTTTGAGCAGATGGACAGGAAAGTTTTCGTTTTTTTTTTCCCCTTCAGTTTAACCGGATAGAAAAACCGTTTTTTGAAATAACCGGTTTTCGTTTTTTTGTTTTAGAAACAAAAAGTGAAATCGTGCGATCTGTGAATGTGAATGAAAGTGTCTAAGAAGAATAACTCGAAAATTTCACCTTCCTATTCCTACCACTACACTACGCTACCGGTTGCAAATGGTGAAAAACATACCCAGTACACAAACACAAACGAATATTATGTGAGACAACAGAGAATTGCTCATGCGAGCTCTGAATGTGAATAGAAGTGTCTAATGCCCCATTTACATGATTGGAGAACTTGCAGGATTTCAGTTATTAAACTGACAAGGATAAATACAGACAGAAAAATGACAATCTGTCAGTCGTAAATAAATCATTAGTAAAAATAAAAAAACGTTCACCCGGTTATTATGTTTTAGAAAAAACGAAATAAAAAAAACGGTTAACCGAAACGTATAAAACCGGTTTCAGGTTTAACCGGTCAGTTTTTCCCATCCCTAGACTCTTCTCTACACAACTGAATTCTAATAAAGTAATAGACCAATTTAGACGTATATAACCAAATTGTTACAAGAACATAAATTATATGTGTTTTGGAGTTAATGCGATACTATTGTATTCATTAAGGCCCACTTTTGAAACAAGACTAGAATATTTCAACTGAAGCACCACCAAGTGGAGTGATTGAATATAATTCACTTGAGCTTTTTAATTGGCTGAATTTGAGTTTTGTATCAGTAAATGGGTATAAGTGACATATTTTCAAAATTAATATACAAAACATATATATGACTTTTGTGATAAAAGCAGTTACTTTTTCTCTAAACTAAAAGTTAAATACATCTAAAACGAATTAAATTAATTAGTTTATTGTTTAACAAACGTAAATACATTAAAAACAAAATATTTTTGACATTATATTATTCAATTGAAATGTGAGATCCCCACCAATACAATCAGCCCTATTGTGAGTTCCGCGTGAAAGAAAATCCGCCCGAAAAAATTACATTTCACTGTTCCCTTATTGCGAGTTTCGGGCGAAAAGATTTCCATTTAATTTTTGGTGGGGAACGAGGACTCACTTAGTAAAATGGAGAGTGAAACTCCCAACAGCTTTCAAAAAATCCGGGCGAACAAAACAATTTCGGGCGAAATGTTTTCCGGGTGAAACACACAATAGGGCTGAATATATTTATATATATGTTGTATATTCTCTAAAATACTTTCGTCTTCTTAATTTATTCTAGTTAATCTAAATCATAAGTTTTTTTTATTACTTTTATTCACTTTTACTATTGTTTCTTGTTATTTCAGAATTGTCTCACATACAAAATTTTTTCTTTTATTTTAAGAAAATAATGATTCAAATTAAGCACACTATATACATTTATTGTTATAATTTATATTTAAAAAAAAAATAATATTTGTTAAAAAAAAATCGAAAACAATATTTAATATTTAAGTGAAAAAAAAAACATGTTATGTATAATCAAATCACTGCTTGAGAATATCATATATTAGTTTTATGGATAAAAAAGGAAATACTATATTATATGGATATATTATACATTTATATTACATCATATAATTTTATTAAATACGTTAGATAAAGGAAACAAAAACAAGAAAGTTCACGAATGTTAATTTAATTACGATAAATTTAAATATAGAAAATGATAATATTAAACAACAAAATATATGTTAATTAAATTTATTTTGCAACAAAACCAATTTTGGCTTGATTATGATTAACAAATAAAGACAGTTTAAAGAAATTATATTAGTTTATGCATTATATTTTGTGTTGACTTATGATTATAGCGAATTTTTCAGTTCGACACAAAAAAAAAACATCAAACTTTGTGGACATTAGTAACCTAAAGGCATTCGGCCCTATCGAGGTAACCATCGAAGCAGAACTTTCTCCGCAACGCATCCTTCGTTGGAGTTTGAATTTCGGTTAGTAGCTGTCATCGGAAGAAATTTTACAGAAATGAGACGACGCATTGCGATGGATATAAATTTCAGACAGAGATGTGCAAATAACCCGATATATCGAAAATACGATATATTTTCGATTATTTTTTATAAAATAAACACCATAAGTGTTTTAAACCATGAAAAATCGGTGGGAGAGTGTAATTTATTGTTTATAACAAGTAATTTTTTCAATTATAAATCGCTATCGTTTTAAAGAAATGTGATTAGATGCACCGATTATTAAATCAAAACTATCGAATAAAGTCCCATCCCTATTTCCATTTTCTGAAGTGTCAAAAAAATTATAAATAGAAAAAAAAACTTTTGAAACACAATATTATTTATTTATTTGACTTAAAACAAACAACAACAAATAATAAAATAGATGAAATTTGCATACTTTAATCACAATGCAAATGAATGAATGCACAAAACAAAAGATCACGAACATACTTTTCTCCATCCACCAACATCCCTTTGCCTTGGTCCCAATGAAGCCACAATTTCTGGTGACTTTTTTGTGTCGGGATATTCAGGCAGCGATTCACCATCCGCTCGTATCGGTGAAAGCATGTTTTTTGTTCTGTCTAAATCCTAAAAACAAAAAGTCCATTATAAATAACACAAGTTAACGTAAATAAAGTTTATTTCTTTGTTATTTACATTTTAATTAACTATTTTTGTTTAAAGAAACCAATTCCCGCAACAAGAACTTGTCGGAGGACTTCGGATAAAATTGTGTTTGTTATCTGTCAAGAATAAAACCAATACAAGTACTTCATCGCAAAGCATCGCATGCAAATGGTATGCGCTGAACTTCGTCGGAGAGAATTTCCGATCAGCTGATCGGAGAACTACCATGAATCAAAATGTCTCCGATTCGAGGGAAATCGGGGAGAATGCCGCTCCGACGGTTACCTCGATAGGGCCGATTATTTTACTAGACAGGTTTTTTTCTTTGGTTACCTTCAAAAAGAGGAAATTTAGATTTATTTTATCTAAATGGGTACTCGGATGAAACTCAAAATGAGCCGAAATTAGTTTTATAAGCCTAATATGGAAGATGCCTCCTATGAAGATAGGGTTGAGTTTTTAAACCTTAAACATAAGTATTCACTTCAAGTGTGTGTAAAACATCGATCTCTGCAGCAGAAAAACGCAAAACATTGCATAAATCATAAATGCCAAGCATTGTGAGATTGATGTATCGAAACTATTAAGTTTAAAAAATTTACGACATAAATGCAATAACGTGACTTGTTTCTTCTGGGTGACAATCTACTATAGATTTTTAAGAAAAATTAAAATCCTGTACAAATACAGTGAGCCCAATTCTAAATATTCCCCGAGAAAATAACTCCCCGGGAGATTTTTTCCCCCCAAAATTAAAATGATGGTCACATCAAAATATTTCCATTTTGTGGGCATTTAGAATGCCAGCTTTTTTCTCGTAGTTATTTCTCATATTTGAAGTTTGCTAGGCTTGTTTCACACACATTCGGTTTCATTCGGTTCGGTCTCTATTCGGTTTGTATTCGGCTGTGCCTGATATGTGTGAAACGATAAAACGGCAAAAATAAAAACCTAATAGAAACCGTAGAGCACCGTTTTATCGTTTCACATAACAGCCGAATACAAACCGAATAGAGACCGACCCGAATGAAACCGAATTTGTGTGAAACGAGCCTTAGAATAAAGAAAAGGGGACAAAATTCCCGGGAATTTATAGTTTAGAATAAGAAAGAGAGTAGGGAAAAGGAAAGCATTTCCCCGGAAATTTTTGTTTAGAATTGGGCTGAGTATATTTTTTTTTAAATGGTACTATTTCAGTATATTTTTGAAAAAAATTGATGTCATTGTAGAACGGAAACAACAATAATTCTTAAAAAGTAGAAATTTTTTTTTTTTTACTCATTTCTTAATTGCAATTTAAGCTCAGTAGAGTATTTATTTCGCGCCATTTAGAAAAAAACTGGTAATTGCAAACTGCAAAGAATGATTGAGTCAACTTTCTTGCTTTTCATTGTGATACGTTAACCAATTCAAACTAACGTTTTTTTCCATCTCATGTCATCAAATTACTAGCAAAAAAAAAAAGAGAACTCGAGAGTTGCTTTAGTTTTGGCCAACGTAAAATTGTAGTAAATTAAACTAAACTTCTTAATTTTCCTATGAACAACTGATTAGAGCTTATGGACTTTACAAAATAAATAAGCAATATTCATAGCTATTATTAGAGAAAAAAAATATTTTAAAATTCTGGCTGATAAGTACGAAGTAAACTTGTAAACATTTTCTTAAACAAATAGTTTCTAAGTTTTGGCCGACACTGTATATAGGGGGATTTTCGGGCCTTATTTTTTGGCAAACGTTTCCTAATTTTCAATTTAAACCTTTTTACAATATCCATTTTTATTTTGGTGATAGAACTATAAAGGCTTAAACACCGCACCCCCATACTGCCACTGTTTTATCGCTTTCTTTATAAACAGTGCTCTTGTGAAAAAGACAGTTGCATTCGCCCCACTCCCCTTCAACCGTAATACTCGCGCATTTGGGAATACTCATCAGTTTACCCTTGAACCCAAGTTCAGATGTGTTGAGAAGTATAGATATTCTTTCTTTGGACGCACAACAAGAATGTGGAATGCTTTACCTAGCCCTACACCGCCACAATGTCACTGTTTTATCGCTCTTTTTATAAACAGTGCTCTTGTGAAATAGTTGCATTCGACACCACCACCCCCCACCCTTAAACAATTCAACCGTAATACTCGGCGTAAAAATAAATAAAAAAGTTTTTATGAGAATCTTAGAACCAAAAACATTATTAAAAAAAACCGATATTTTTATTTTTAAAAATTAAAGTCCCCTTAAAATGCTGTTTTTGCATTAAACTGATTATCGCTTTAAAAATATTAACAAATAGTTGTGTTTTGGACCAAGAGAATTAATTCCAAGATATGGCCTAAACACTAGACACAAAAAAAGTAAATCGTGGTCCACCCCTATGTACCAAAAACGCGGCGGATGGCTTTTGGTGATGAATTGTATTTTAATTTTATCAAAAGCTGTTCTGGAATAAAGGGCGTGTCTAAATTGGATTAAAATCGTGTTTAATTTTTGAAACTATTGGCATTATAATTGCCTGGAGTAATCCTGCTGTTTGTAGAATTGTACCTAGCCTCAAAAGCCGTTTTTCGTTGTAGGTTTTAAAATTCTTCTGAAAAGAACTGAAAATCATTTATTTTAACGAAAATAAATAAGCATTCAGGACTCATCTATATTCCCTACAAGGGCGGATCCAGACTTTTGCTTTTATTTTAGTTAAACCTACTATTAATGTTTTTGAATGAACAATAACCACTTGAGTGGGCTACCACCATTGTATTTGGCTGGAAGTATTGCATTTTCATAGCTGCCACACCAACCATCAGATTTATTTAGTGGCGCTAGTTTTTATGTTCAATGTTTTAGTTTCATAATTTAGTGCCGTCAACTGGAATTAAACCCATCCACCTCTGAGTCATAATGTGCTACGCATTGCGCTACCGAAATCACCTGATCGTGCCCATCCAATTTGGAGTTTCGTCTTTATAAAACGAATTTAGAGACAACTGGCATTTTTCTAGCAAGTAAGTTGTTGTTCATTCGATTTCTTTCTCTTTCCGTACACCTAAGGACCTAAGGTACAAAAGTATGTCTTTGGCTTTGAAACGTTACGTCTCTATGTAGATGTCCTTAAAGTATCTTCTTTAATTTGTATATGTATAATTATTTTCTTTATTTCACAAAAATAAATTAATTCAATTAAAATTCAATTCACTCCACTTAAAACAGAAGTAATTTCAATATTTTAATATTTAAATTTCTTCATCTTCTAATTAAAATAAATTAATAACTTCATATTTTTAATAGTTTTTAAAGTGAGTGTTTTAAAGGGTTTTGTAAATGAAAGCAAAGAATTCATATAAATAAAGATGAATAACATAATAGCCGTGTTTTTTGAGAGAGTGACTAGCAACTCAGCAAAATGTATACACGCAAAACAATAACAAAACAATTTATTATACAGAATTTTGTTTGTGTTTTCCGTGTAAAACTTTTACTGAGTGGCTATGGCTAGTCACTCTCTCAAAAAACACGACTAATAAAAGAGAACCACTGAAAAATGTATAACCATAGCATCTTCTTTGCATGAGTTTTTATATTTCACCATGACACACTATATATAGGCAGTTAATCATCATCTTGTCTAACAAGCCAATAGTGAGGCCTTGATATGAAAAGCGTTAACCCACGCAGTCATCAACCAAACAATTATTATATATAGATAGGTAGAGATGGCGGTCATGACCCAATTAACGCTCTAATGCACCGTTTTGATACCATAACTCGTTTGACCTGTGGATCAAAAGAACATTTTTTTAAGATAATGAGGGTAGGTATTTGGTGATAGATCTCGCAACGGATCATCGCTTACGCCCGAGCTCGGCTGCAGTATGCTACGCTAAGCAATTTGCTGGTTTGCCCAGGACGCATACGATCTGATCCCTTAGGGTGATCATCTAGTCGCACACTCGGATATGGTAATCTCTGTACACCTCCGTCTGTTTGCACAACATGACTTGTGGTTACCAGAGAAAGTACCACCCGTCTGTATGACCAGAAGCTTTTATTGGATTAAGACATGTGATGAAACTTTTTAAGGATTTGGACATAGGAAAAACACCCGATAGGACCAAAGTTCGCAACTAAAAACCATCTACACTGTGCCAACTAGGCAACTTGTTGACTGGTGCTGAAGCGAAGGTTGGCACAACCGTGTGATCGTCCGGTCCTCGTGCACCATGAGCTACCTTCTAAAACCAGTAGTCTGCTAGCTCACAGTCATAGGAGTTTGAGGAAGAAAATGGTGCAACATTGTGCCACCTAGGCACTTGTTGACTGGTATTGAGGCGGAGATCGGCCTAATTGTGTGATCGTTCCGTCCTCGTGCACCCTGAGCCACCTTCAAAAAACATTAGTCTGCTAGCTCGCAGTCATAGGAGTTTCGGGAAGAAGATGGGGCAAGAGGAAACCGAAGTAAATCCTAGATCCATTTCGTCGCGTTGAGGAAAGAAGTCAAATTTTTGATCTTCGTTCCGGAGAGCTCGTTAAGGTCGTCAAAAAAGGGATTCCCAAAAGATTGTTGCCTCATTCTGGCCAAAGCCGGACATTTACAGAGGAAATGAAAGATTGTTTCCTTTTCCTGCTGGTCCCCACAACTACGACAGTGAGTATTGTAGGGGATGCCAAGCTTCGCCGCATGTTCTCCTATTGGCCAGTGTCCAGTGCATGTTGCAACAATCCTTGCTATGTCTCGCCTGGGTCTGCACATTAGGTTAATAGTTCGGGGTTTGTTATAGGTAGGCCAGATTTTTCTAGCAATAATGCAGTTAGTTAAACTATTCCACCTACGATAAGGTTCTAAGAGAAAAATTGAGAATATATTGCCCTTCATAACTCCGAGAGGAATATTGACTCTTTCCGCAAGTGAGTTATGAAGGGCTGAACCTTGCCTGGCCACCTCGTCAGCCCATTCATTCCCCTCAATGCCACTGAGACCCAGAACCCAGACAAGAGTGACCCTGAGGTTAGTGTTCAGACTCAGAAGCTCATCCTGGCACTGTCGTACTAATTTTGAGGATGATGTAGCCGAATTAATGGCTTTGACAGCCGCTTGACTGTCTGAGAAAATAGCTGTATTTCGGTTCTGGTTCTTGCATGCTTCCCTGATTGCCAGTACTTCAGCCTGAAAGACACTGGCAAAGTCAGGTAGCCGAAAAGACCTGGGGTGGAATCGGCTTAGGTGATAGTTGATGATCAATTGTGGTGATCGTCGTTTTTACTATTGTTGTCTCTATATTAGCCTTAATAGCCTTAAGATGTGATAGAGAGAGCTATCTTCACAACGACGATCACCACAATAGATAATCAACTATCACCTTAGCCGATATCACCCCTGGATATATTTAGGGACTCTGAAAAAATACCCGCACCAACACCGCACTCCATCTTTGACCCATCAGTAAAGATAGTTGTGTCGAAGTCTTTCGACACGACGTCATCATTCCAATCCTTTCTGGGTGGGAATATAACTGTAAAATCTTTACCGAGGCTCATTGAAGGGGTGCGGTAATCAGTGGGAGTCGAAAACATTTCGGTTGGAATTAAATCCGTGATGTTGCTGTGCCCATAGAGTTTGGCAAACCAGGAGTTCGATTGTTTTAGTATTATCGCGCTGCAACATACCAGGTATTTAATGTGTAAATCTAAAGGTAAAAGGTGCAGAAAAACTCCTAAAGCATCTGTTGGACAAGATCAAATAGCCCCCGTGGTGCCAATGCTAGCTGTTCTTTGAACCTTCCTAAGTTTGTTGATATTATACAAATTCTTTAATGCTGGCCACCACACAATCGAACCATACGTGAGAATAGATCGCACTACGGCTGTGTATGTACATAAAATCATTTTTGACTGCAGGCCCCACCTTTTACCAAAAGTTTTGCTACAGGCATAGAAAGCTATGCAGGCCTTCTTAACCCGTTCTTCAATGTTTAATTTAGGGTCGAGAACTACACCCAGATATTTTGCACTGGAGGAGAGCGAAAGTGTTTCACCGATGCGTCGAGGTAGATTGAAGGGGTCTATCTTTGTTTTGGTAGTAAAAAGCATAAGTTCAGTTTTACTTTGATTAATACCTAGTCCGCAGCTCGCAGCCCAGTTACTAACCTTCCTTAAAGCCACCTCCGTGAACTCACTTATCACAGGGGTAAACTTACCCGAAACTAGTAGCACCAAATCATCGGCATACTCGACCGCCTTCACTCCACCCCTCTCTAACTTAGCGAGAATTTTATTCATGACTAAAAGCCAAAGAAGAGGAGACAGAACACCACCCTGGGGTGTTCCTCTACTGACGTATTTGCATGGAAACTATCTACTCCCGGATATAGAACTCTACACCAAAGTCAATAAGGGCTTCTTGAATGGACTCAGTTAGGACGTTGTTGAAAGCCCCTTCTACATATAAGAAGGTGTCGAGTGTATATTCTTTGAAGTTAATAGTTTTCTCAATTGTACGAACTACCTCGTGAAGGGCCGTCTCCGTGGACTTACCCTTTAGGTACGCCTGTTGGGGTTTTCGAGAGGGCATCCAACTAGGATGTCCCTGATGTGTTTGTCTAGAATGCGCCCCATCGTTTTAAGCACGAAAGAGGTCAGACTAATATATATATATATTCTACCGATATTGAGATCATGTATGAACAGAACATGATACTCAGGGGGGGATTGTCTATGACCATGAAAGATCTAGCTTTTATTCCTAATGTAATCCAACTCATATAGAAAAAAAACAAAATTTTAATCTCCCATGGGGGTCATGACCCATAATCCACATACATTTTTCTTGTCGACTCTAGGCGTTTTCTTGGCCATCTCCTTAAACTATTGGCTTGTAACAAACTTCGACCGCATTAATTTCTCACTTCACGAAGTGAACTAGGCTTAAGGGGATGGGGACGAAATCTAGAATGCCATAATCCCGAAAGTTAACAATTTCGAGTCCCAAGTTTAGAAACCCTGTTTAGATTAGGAAGAACGCGTACGGAGTCCCAGAGTTTACAAAACTGAGCTGTCCCAAAAAACGTTAAATTGAAAATGTAATAGGAGGTATTGTAATTCGGGATGAAGTCTGAATGTAATAGGAATTTTCCTTTAGGGATTGCGATTCTTAGACCGCTTTCACGCAAGGAAACTGAGTTGCCAGAAACTAGCTAGTTTGCTAGCGAGAAGGGTAAGACGGGAGATTTTTTTCTTTCCATTTCGTCCTTCTCGCCTACAAACTCCCAGTTGCCTGGCAACTCAGTTTCCTTGTGTGAAAGCAGTCTTAGTTTTTGCCATTCGGGATTTCAGAATTCGAGATTATCCCAGGCTTTAGACGTAAGAGAAGTATGGGGTGAGGAATATGTGAAAGTAATTAAACTGACAAATTTAGAATTTTAACACCAGTAGTTAAATTCAAGATACATACATATATTTTTTATTACTTAATAAATAAACTTTGAAATCTAATCAATTTAAACACCCTTAACTTTATCCAGATCACGCTTCTCAATCATTCGCATATGCTTCTTCTTCATGCGTCTCAGTTTTGCTGGATTCTTGATGACCTGTACAACTTCTGAACGACGCTCATTTTCTAACCTACGCTCGGCATTCTGAAGACGGCGTTGCTTCTTCATTTCATTGGATTCCTTCTTTGCATCCTTAATTGACTTTGAAAGCTCTTTTATGTGGCGAATTTCGTTGCGGAATTCTACTTTCTTTTCGAATGTTTTTCGGTGTATTGTTTTCTTAATTGATGAAAATCTACAAGTTATTTTTATTATTGTTATTTTTTAAATGTTTTGTTTTATGATTATTTTAAAATATACTTCTGTTTGGGTGTCTTCCATGGTCTTCCTGATTTGGGAACTCCGCGAGGAATTTCTTCACTTTTTTTTACTTTCTTCTGTTTTGCGGTGGTATTATTTTTTGGTGCAGCTTTAGGTTGTGTTTCTGTACTAACAGTATCATTTTGCTTCTTGTTTTCTTGGTCGGACATTATAAAATGATTGTGTTATTATTGAAATTCACGAAGTATAGCTTAAATCCAAATATATAAAGTTTTTATTATCAGAAAAAAATAAAATAAAGAAAAACAAACTGAACTGAATCCACGTGCAAAATGGAACGTCAATTTGACATTTCTGAAATAAATGTATTACAGGGTGTAACCTTTGAGTATATACAATTGGCCGCATTCAGAAACCTATGCGATAGCCTATCTAAGATAGTCCCGATCTACATTGCCCGATATTTCCACGAAGATTTTTCCAGAAATCATGTGAAATGTACACACAGAACGATTTTTTCCATGAGATTTTTTCCTTGTCTTCTTCATTTTTTTATTTCTGTGCTCTTCATTTTGCATTGATATTCACTCATACCATAAACCCAATGGCACACTGACACCGAACACACACAAAAAACTGGAAAGAGGGCGAAAGAGAACATAAACAGACTGGAAAAATCGTTCGAGTTTTGTGGTACAAACGATTTGATCCCTACCCCTCACTTTTCACTCCCTTCACCAACGAATAAAAGATCGGCACTGGAAAAATCGGTCAATGTAGACCGGGACATAGGTTCGTAACCATATAGGTTTCTGAACGTGTTGGTTGTTTTTGACATTTCGCATGGGGATACAAACGTATACCAAAATTTTTCGGAGAGGTTGGATAGCTATCCAACAGCAAAAGGTGTTTTGTAATCCACTGTTATTTTACACGGGATTACAACAACACAAACGTATCTGGATAGGTCTACATAGGTTTTTGAATGCGGACATTGGCGTTTTTCTTTTTTGGCTCTAAATAAACCTCTGAGCAGAGGCTGAGCGATCAGAGCAGAGCTCTGAGCAGATTATGATTAGAGCCCTCAGACTTATTTATGAAACACATTTGAGCACTGAACTGTCATTTCATAGGTGTGTTACTAAAATACATTTTTGTTTAGCTGATTTAGACGGGCGACTGTCCTGGGAATCAATTTTTAATTTTTTTGTATTTCTTTCGTCTGTCAAATCACTGAAAAAAAGTGAAGTTGGCTTCGCTTAGCGTTTCGCTCGATATGCTCGGTCATTTTATTCTGAGCTAATCGATTAAGGTCTGAGATAGCTCAGATGGAAAAAAGAAACACACTTTTTGAGCTCTGATATGTCTGAGCTAAAAAAGAAACATAGAATTTTTATTTGACAGTTTCGTGATCTGCTCAGAGTTAAAAAAGAAAAACCCCAAATATGGAGTGCTCGTTTAGATTCCAAAAACGTAACCATAATAGGGGGCGCGGTAATCTATGCAGTAATCCAATTTTCAATATAAGGCGTTTTTCTTTTTTAGCTCAGAAAAGGGTTCTGAACAGAGTCCGAGCATATTGAGCATGCTCTGAACATCCTCTAAACAAAGCGTGTTCTGGTTCTGAGCGCTCAGAATTATTTTTGAAACACACCTGAACACTAAACTGTCACTTTTTTTTGCAATTTCACCTATCAAATACTTGTGTTCAGCATTCAACTCGGTCTGCTCAGTTATTTTATTCTGAGCTCATAGAGCGCGCTCTGAACAAGCTCAGAACACGTTCAGAACTAAAAAAGAAACACAAATTTGAAGCTCTGAACGTTCAGAGGTAAAAAAAACACAATTTTTTGTTTGACAGTTCAGGCTCTGCTCTGAACTAAAAAAGAAAAACGCCTATAGAAAGGGTTTTTACAACAACACCGTCATAGCTGCAGATGTCAAAATACCCTCTCTATATTGAAATCACGCCCCCTATCACAGGCTCAAGTACTACAATGCATTAGGGATAGGAACGAGCACTCCATATTATATATACTCAAACCCCATATTAATAAACGAAGCTATTTTTAACTCGTGGATTAGTAGTAAGATTTCTGCCACTTACGAGCTAGCGAAACCACCAATGAAGGTATATTTATTTGTCCTAGTTAATCCTTCGCTAAACTACCTTCCTTGGTGGTTTAGCTAGCTCGTAAGTGGCAGAAATCTTACTCCTAATCCGCGACTTAAAGATAACTCGCCGCTGGCTCCGTTTATTAATATGGGGGAAAGGGTGTTGTCGTGTGTCGCTATCGCTGCAATGTATTTTATATCAGTAGGACGGCTTTCACACAAGGAAACTGAGTTGGCAGAAACTGGCTAGTTTGTAGGCGAGAAGGTTGTTGGGAGATTTGTTGTCTTCCTTTTACGCCCTTCTCGCCTATAAACAAAAAATCGCCGTTAACTCAGTTTCCTTGTGTGAAAGGGGTCTAGGAATACATTTCTCTCGTGTGTTGTGTTGCTTTGTGGCGCATAAAATATATGAAATGACAGCGACACACGGCTTAAGACATATAGGTACTTGTCTGCAGGCATTTACAAAATTCTTTAATTATCCCATTTTGCATATTGGTCCCTCGGAATGTTAACCCAGCTTTAACCCTATTTTTGACTTCGTATTGAACAGTCATTCCGTGACTTCACTTTTGTAGTATTCTGGTAAGCACAAAAATGTTTGTCAGTGTTTCAGTGTTAATAATAAAAAATTTAATCGTCAAACATTTTTTTTTTTTTTAAATCTTTCCAATAAGAAATGCACTTGTAGTTTTGTTTTGTTGAGGAACTTATACTTTTCTAAATTTTTTCGGGGACTCCCCTTATCTTCATTTTTATTTTCAAAATGAAGGAAAAGGTATTCATTATTGTTATTATTGTACTATTCGTACTTAGAATGTCAGCTTATTAGGCTTGACCATTCATTATTCCGTCAATTTCATTGAATTTTTGAACAAAAGGTATTCAAAATCTGATCAAAACCATTTTGAAAAAAAGTGAAGTATTGCCTCCATGGACGTACAATATGGACTGCTAGCCCCCAACTTTACGTTGGTTCCAGCTTTAACTAAAACGACACGAGCGGCCGGCGGTGCAAAAGCGGAAACATTGTGTAACTCTTGACATTTGAAGTTTTTTTTTGTATGGAAATTAATTTTTTTCAATTCAGAAGAAAATCCCGAAGAATCTGAATTTTTCGTCATTGAAACAATTGAAAATATTAATTAAGATATAAAAGGTAATATTGAACAAGATATTGACATCATTTCCAATAATATCTTGCCCCATGAAGGTTTTGACATCAAACCCAAGTCGGAAGAGCTTCTGAATACCAGCGAACTATGATCAAGTACGAGGATGTTCTTATTGAATTCGATCACTTCACTAACCAACATTATTTCGAAACATTAGAGCAATTAAGTCGCATTATAAGAACCAAATCAAATGGCATGCTGCATACATTCTGGGATGTGAAGATTTCCTTGGCAATCCTTTAAGGTTTGCAAATGATCTGTCCGAAGGAGTTTCTGGACTCGTTTTTGAAGGTTCTATTAAGAGTTTGGTGAAAAAACGTCACTCATGGTATATCATATTCGACTGCAAAGCTCATAAAGACGTATATTTGATGGCTTGGGCAGAGTTGTGCTCAACGGGACACCTGAAACCCGTCAGGGTTTACACTTTTAAATTTAATTCACTTTAAACTTAATGCAAATATGGCAGCACTATAATCTTCAAAACTGTCGTCTAAAAGGGAATTTTCCTCTTTCTTCTTTTTTTTTGTTTTTTTTTTGTGTTCGTTGGCTTCAAGCAATTTTCATCTGTCAGTTCGGTATATATTTTATTAGGGGTATTCATGCAAATACGGAAACCCATAGAAAGCTTAAAAACCATAGAATTTGTATGGGTAGAAATGAACTGTCAAAATTTGTATGGGAAAAATATTCTGCAAAACATAGAATTTTATCCCACAAATTTGAAGCGGAAAGCGTAGAAATAATCCTGATATACTATGATAAGTCACATTCGACGTTTAATTTGATGATTTTCCACGTTTACGGAAGTATTTTTAATGGGGTGTTCATGTAAACATCTTGCGGAGAGTTAGAATTTTTTGCTAATGGTTGCATGAATACCCTTATTGTTACTTGAGATTGTGGTTTGGTGGTTCTGTTTTTTTGTTTGAACTCCGTGAATTTTTATGTCTAGTTCAATAAAATGAAAAGGTTTGCTTAATTAATGCTTGAAATAATGTTATTCTTTATAAGAATAATTCCAAGTAAACATGCATTATATTTAGTGAAATTGAATTCCTTTGAGGCGGTAAAGTCAAACAAAAGCTGCAAATGTGCCTTGTGTTGCTAGAGGTTCTGGAACATATAATATTTTATTTATTTATGTTTTTTTTTTACTGAATTTATTTTTGAAGTTTTTGATTTGATTTTGTCCACACACTTATTTTTGAAGACTTAAAAATATCTGTACTACTATTGTTCTCAAAATACTCCCCTTTTTTGGCTGCGGTACTACCTTCTAATATTTTCCTCCGGCAACACTGGTTACGAGTATTGTTCGACATACCTACGAAGGGGTACAAACCAATGAATTCCAGGGCTTCAAGTGGTTTAGGCAAGGGAATTGTTGGAATAGTTACAAAACTCATCATAGGTGTTTTAGATTTGGCTTCCAGAAACTGCATCTGCTGCGAGAGAAACAAGCAAGAGTGCTCATCGTGTATTGCCCACCACGCTGTGTGACTGGAGCATCAGGAGGCCTCGCCTGCCACCATTCTTATACAGACGGGGCAAATGCCAACAATATTTGTATCTTATTAATCGGCGATACTTCTCCGAACGATGGTGTCATACGAACAAGATTTATGCAAAGATAGGGACTCTAAATAATTGAGAATACTAGTATCTACGGTGTATGTGCGACTATTTTCTCGTATTGAGGAAGATCCGACTGTGTTGTACAATGTCATTTTGATGAAGTTAGCGTTGCCATCTGTCCGGGTTTTCCCGGACATGTACTCTTTTTAACCTGTGCAGGGAACGTCCGGGATAGTTTTTGCTAATTTTACGGGATTGTCCTCTTTTCATCACTAAAAATCAAAATTTCTTAATATTCTTTATCCATTTCCTATTCTAGAACTCAATCGGGGCTAGTTAGATTTAAGAAATAAACAGAACCAATATCAATCAAAAACCAGATAGCTTTAACTGTATCCTGCAGTTGAACGACTTTTGCTCATGTTTAAAGTTTTAAAATCCTATTTCTAAGACGTTGATGAAGATTTATGTAAGGCGTATTTATTTCTAGTTCATTCTCTTATGTCCATTTTTAATTTTAATATTCAAAAATTTGAAAAACAAGATAATATCTATTATTGAGACCGTGAGTGTTTTACAAAATATTGTAAGCAACATACAAGAGCGAATCAATAGTAATTTTATTCCTATCGAAATTAAATCTATTATGAAGAAGCTTGTTGAATCTGGTTTACAAGAAAAAGTAAACAAATTTAAAATTGATACCAATAATCTATATAATTTAACTTTTAAATATATTGAATTCTGGCTAAAACCTCTCGAAGAATTTAAGTTTGTTCGTAGATGCAGTTCAATGATAAAAATGTAACGTGGTGATTCCCACGTTACATTTTTATCCATGTGTGATATATATTCAGGAAAAAGGTGTTAATAATATTTTTTTTTATTTGTATGCAATGTATAAAAATGTACATTATGTGCTGAATGTTAACTAAATGTATACAAAATATGAAATGTTCCTATGAAATATGATGACAGATGTACCTACATAATATGTAACTAGATATGTAACTATTTATAAATTAATTTTTTTTTATTTTTTCAAAAGAACTGAAGTACCCAAATACAATTATTTTCTTTAAAAAAGGTTAAAAAAAAGTGTCCTCGCTTAGCACTCTTTTTTGGATTCTTATTTGTCCGGGAAACTCCGCGATTTCAAATCTCGCTACCTAGTTTCATCAAAATTCTTCTCTTTTAATACAATTTACAACCACAAATTAATACCTTATTTATTTAATTTTTGTTTACAGATTATATTCTCGAAGTGTCTACGAAGAGCGTGAGCATATACGCTTAGTTAACAAATCATCTGTATTTTTATTTTGTAGTGGGATATTGGCCTTAAAGCAATATAAGTACTTTTATTGGATAGTTTTTTTTTTTAATAAGAATTTAAATAAATATTTATACCTAAAATGTTTGTACTAAACGCACCAATAAAACAGTTACGCCTATCAAATAAATTCAAATTAAAGAAAGAAAAAACAAACAAAAATATTCTCCTAAATATCCTTAAACTTTATTCCAATACTTTGTTCCCGTACAGTTAAGTTTTCATCTTGACCTTCATACCTATTATATTAAACATTAATCATTCGAAATAAAAAGCACCTTCTTCGACCATAAAAATGTTTTTCCATTTTTTAAATTGTTCCCCAAATGTTAATTATCGTATGAGGAGCGGTACTCCAATAATTTATGGCTCAAAGCGTTTATAAAGACCCTTCAGACTTTCGTAACGTAGGATTGTTAGGACTCCTTTAAGAAAAAAAAAAAAAAATACAATTACTAAGCAAATTAATTGTATTTAAAAACTCACCTTGATTAAACATTCTTGTGGCAACAACATCAAAAAGTATCATACAAACTACAGCAAAGAAACCACTAACCATACTTGCACCGATTGCCATCAAAAGAAATGAGTTTTGAAAAATCTAGAATTAATTTTTATATCGGTTGAGAAAACAAAAAATCATTTATAAATTTTCCATAATTTACTTCATACTGCACAAGAATATTTATGCACGAAGAAAAAGTTCCAGGTTGAACCGAACATGCCACAGCTGTTCTTACTACAAAACCGGAGAAACCACGCCATAATTCCAAGTAGCCTTGCTCATTTTGACTATTTTAACCAATGCAAAAAGTGTATTTTTTTGATGTTGATAGCCAACTGCATACTTTCCAACAGATTGTGCTTGCAATTGAGTTTTAATCATATAAAATAGTTAACCCAGGGCAACTTCAATAACACCAGAAACACGACCCCAAAATACACAAAGAGCAGTTGAATGATGAGATTTGTCTTTGTCAAGTTTTGTCCAATTCCAGTCTTTAACTGTCTGATAAATTTCCCTACGGTTCTACAATCTATGGGTCAAAAGAATATCCATAATTGTGTATGAGGAAAGCATCTTCATCACATCTTGCTGAGTGGAGTACTACAACTAACAAAATTGCTTCCGATTTCAGACATTAAAGTGTCATTCGTTTCTTTAGTGACCCAGAAATACTTCTGATGGGAAGCCAAATCAGTATAGGAGTCAAAGGTGATATAACTGATCCACTAGACTTTCAATTAGCAATAACATCAGCGTCACATTGCTATGAACTGATGTTTCTTTAATCATATTCAAAAGTGATCCAAAGAAATATTTATGCGATCTTTAAAGTTAGTATCTTGCTCGGGTTGCTATAATGTTTATATAAGCAAATATTGAAAGTCTAATATTGCAAACGCCATGACTCCATTTTGCCACCATTTGCAATTCAAGTAAAACGATTTATGTGATTGTAATAATTAATTTGTAATAATGCGAATGAGCGCACGCTTTTTTAGTTTTGCAAAAATGTGGGCATCTTTATTATTTGCATAAACAATTATGTGCAATGAAAACATTAGGCTCTTATAATAATTAACGTGCGGCAGGCGAAAACGATTTCAATAGATTTTTTTTTAGATAAATTATGAGTTATAAAATTCTTTGAGAAAGTCAATCGGTTTTAATGCTAATTATTTCATATAAGAGATTGGCCGAGCGGTTAGCGAGCTTGACAAGTAGTGCGAGGCCTCCAGAGTTCGATCCCTAGGATTACCTGCTTGATTTTTTTTTTAATTTTTCTTCACGCTCCTTAAGCACTCCTTTCGAACTCTCTTAGAATGTTCTTCATAGCAACTGAATTTCATTCTTTAAGGTGCTATTAGAGTTAAAAAGTCTCCTTTTTAACTCTATGGAGTACTAAAGAGAGATTAAATGAGTGCAATAAACGATTATAAATAGCTTCTATGGATGCATATAGGAGTAAAATTGGGTAAGGTGGGATTTCTTTTACATTTAATATGGAAAATGGTTTGTCCAGGGTCCTAATACGAGTCCTTTCATTTAAAAAAGAGGAAGAGTCTCCCTCATCTCGTTTGTTATCCATGTACGTTGGGTGATCGTTGTTTGGTCTATTATTGTTGTCATTATTAGCGAAACGCTGATTTCGCGTAGGTATAAATGAATCAACTGCATCGGCAAATTCTGGGTCACTTACAGCTTCTAAAGCTGGCCATACACGACCGAGCCGAACGGCTCGGAACCAATTTGGTTCGTGGTTTTCCGACTGGCTGAAGATCCAAATGGTTCGGCGCCGAACCTTTTTGACATTTATCCAGTACAAAATGTTCGGAGCCAACTGGCTCCGAGCCGTTCGGCTCTGTCGTGTATGGCCAGCTTAAAGCAATTTTTTTGTTTTTAAACAGAGTTCCATCGCGGCCGAGAGCCTTGGGAACATTTTGCGCACGTACGAATCGTATGTATGCCGTACCAACACGTACACCATGGTGATCGTTAATCATTTTTATTCCATTATTTGCAATATAAAGCCCGGAGAAGAATTTCCGAATATCACTGTAAGTCCCGGTCTACATTGAACGATTTTTCCAGTGCCGATCTTTTGTTCGTAGGTGAAGGGAGTGAAAAGTGAGGGGTAGGGATCAAATCGTTTGTACCACAAAACTCGAACGATTTTTCCAGTCTGTTTATGTTCTCTTTCGCCCTCTTTCCAGTTTTTTTGTGTGTTCGGTGTCAGTGTGCCATTGGGTTGATGGTGTGAGTGAATATCAATGTAAAATGAAGAGCACAGAAATAAAAAATTAAGACGACAAGGAAAAAATCTCATGGAAAAAATCGTTCTGTGTGTACATTTCACACGATTTCTGGAAAAATCTTCGTGGAAATATCGGGCAATGTAGATCGGGACTAACTTGTACTCGGGCACAAGTTACAGTGATATTTAAGCACAAAGCACAAATATTTTCTTCTACGTCTTTTCTATAAATTTTCTTTTGGAATTTGAATACAAAAAATGGCAATGTCAACTAAACTTCAGACGTCAAAATAAAAACAGAGTATCATATAACAGATGTCGTTAGTTTCTTTGAGAAAATATGGTTGTTATGACAAGTGGCAATAGATGGCTTTTGTAAAGTAGTAGCCACTTTGCACCAATACGCCAACATGCGGTGAGCTATTTTCAATGGGGTTTTTGTATGGAAACCACAATGGGCTAGCAGTCCATGTATTAATACGTCCATGATTGCCTCGGTGAAGGAAAGCAATTATTGCTTTTTATCAACCGGGCAAAACTGCCATTATCATTGCCAAAGAATCTCCATTGGTAGTTATCCAAGGCAATCGCAATAAGCGAGACAATTTACAGCCTTAAGGGCCAGTTTCACAGCAACAGTAGTAGCACTTAAGTGCGAAATATAGGATACAAAAAGCCAATTTTTGCAGTGCACACTTACCTGAATAAGTTGCACTTAAGTATCCAGTGTTGAGCACTTAAGGGTCACTACTGCAAAATTTACCAAAAAGTACGATCATGCAAACTTTAAGTGCAACTTATTCCAGTAAAGGTTTAACTACATAGGCCTACTTTTGTACAAAAGTGAGAAATAAATATCTATTCTGAAGACACCTGCTTGCAAATACAATGGAAAATTGTGCATGGTGGTTTAATTTATGTATCACAACAATTTTCGTATGTTTGTCTACATTGAACGATTTTTCCCGTGCTGAATGGAAAAATCGGCCAAAACTGTATTTCATATGCGTAGAATCATAGTCCCGGTCTACATTGAACGATTTTTCCCGTGCTGAATGGAAAAATCGGCCGAAACTGGAAGGATCATGTCGGCTGTACCTCTCAATCGCACACGATTACAACAACAATTTTTTGTCGGCACTAAAAATATCGTTCAATGTAGACCGGGACATATTTGTCTCGTGTGTTGTGTTGCAGTGTGGCGCGTAAAATATATGGAATGACAGCGACACACGACTCCAGAACATAACACACGACATAGATGTGGATCAGGCTTTAGGTAGGTATTTTTGAGAACTACCCATTCCTTTTTCACTCACATAAAATCTACCTGTCTCACTGCATGCACCTAGCATTAAAAACCCAATGTGAACAGGCACCAAGGCCTACATTTCTAAGCTAAACTCTCCAAAATCATCCGCTTTCTCAAGAGGAGCATTTAAAAAAAATAAAATTTGTAGAAATACGTAGTTTTCAACAGTACACAAACAGACCTAATGACCACTAAACAAGCGCAAACCCTCCGAACACATCCCCATGTAGTGTTGAATTTTTTTGTAGTTGTCAAAAGCTAAAATTATTCGTCCCTTTTTTTTTCTTGTTTACAAGAATATTTTTTAATTCATTTGTTTCAAAAATTTGGGCTCAAAAATCACAAATTTCTAAAAACTCTTATCAAAAAATATAACTTACTGATTCTTGTTTTTATCTCAAAAAGAGAACAAAGCCAAGAACCCAGCAAGCTTCGCCACAAATACAAGCGAAGAATCTGCCAACTTCAACTTTTTTTCATCACGGGAAGACAGCACCTTGCTTCAAAATTGGTACCGATATAGATTTTTTGTTTGAAGAAATGGAAGAAAAGAGGCGCAATCTGGAACTGGACAAAATCTGTCGGGTTTGTTTGAGCCAAAAAAAGGACATGCGACCTATATTTGGCGAAATGATTGCTGATATGCTAATGGAATGTGCCCGCGTCAAGGTAAGCTCTCAAAATTAATATCACCCAAATCACAGAAAAAAAATCTTAATTTTAAGATTGAAAATACTGACGGATGGCCCGATAAAATATGTGTCCAGTGCGTGCACTCAGTTTCCCGGTGCCATGCATTTAAGACGCTTGTTGAACGGTCAGATCGAGAACTGCGCGAGTACATCAAAGGGCTGACCGTCATTTTTGAGGAGCCAGTTGTTGAGATAAAAACTCAGCCAGCGTCACCTGCTCCAACTATTCTGCAACCAAGAAAGCAACAACAACAGACGCAGAAGGAATCCACAAAAACGGCTACTACAACCGGTATATCAAACCAAGGTCAAGCCATACAACAACGTCAAGTCCAAACGGCCGCATTGCCTCAACAAATTGTCCTTTCGAACGGACAAGTAATCAGCACAGCACAGATAGTTGCACATCCGGGCACCCAAATGGCCCAGATTCTAAACACAGGTCCGTTTGGTCAGTTGATACAAACTGGCAATACGGTTCAAATGATCCAGCAGAACGGCCAACCAGCGCAGGTGGTGCAGTTTCAACAAGCAGACTCCGATGACGTTGATGGTCAATGCGAGATCATAGTACGCGATGAAATGTCGGAGGATGCCGAATACTTTGAAGACATTACCGAGGTTACCACACACGATGACATTGAAACAACTGAGGACATAATCGAAATACAAGACGAGGAGGAAATGATTGAGGAGGAGGCAGAAGATTGCATGATACCGGATGCGAATATTGCTTATGCTGTGGAAATGTCTGAGGATTCTGATAGCGACGAAAAGATCTATCTAGGTAAGGTTACGTTATTCTGTTGATTCCTTCTGCAATTGCATTTTTTTGGTATTTATTTGCATTTGAATGTAGCAGAGTTCATAAGTTCACAAACTAGTTGTCCTTCTCCGGGGAGATACATATGTAATCTATGCCGGAAGGAGTTCCGACAAATCAAATGGCTCCAGAGTCACATGAAGTCTCATTCAAATTGGATAAAGGTTTAAGGAATTGTTAAAATTTCGTTAAGATGAGATAAAACTTAACAGAAAACTTATTTTGCAGGCAAATTGTAAAAAGCAACCACAATGTGAGATTTGCCATCGTAGCTTTAAGGGTCCCGGAATGCTTCGAATGCATATGAAAACGCATGAGGTAAGATACAAAGCTAGAAATAAATAAGTAAAAATGACTCGAAATATTTCGTATTGATAAGAAAGAAAGTTTGTGTATGTATATTAGGGTGGTCCTTATAAAGGTCATTGTCTTATTTTGAATGACGAACCACCCCTAATTTGTTCTAAATAATAAATAATTTAAAAAGAAATCCTGTAAAATTTTAGCTCATGTTATTAACGTTAACCCGGCCCCAAGATGTCTGAAGTTTTATATGGGAAACCCCATTTTGTTTTTTGTATCCAACTTTAAAAAATTCATAACTTTAGTAATAAGTTTAATTTATTTATTGAGTGCATTCACAGAAAGAAACAAATTGGAAAAGAAAAATTGATAAAGAAAATTGATTTTTTGCACACTGTAGTAACTTTAGTCATGTTTAAAAAATTGTATTAAAAAAATTTAAAACATTTATTAAAATTAAAAATTAAATAAAAAAGATATTTTTGTTTAGGGAAATAAGTGTAAATTTTTTTCTGATACATTTTTATAAATATGACAAAAATGACTACATGTGTTCCAAAATTCAATTTTTTGTATCAATCATTACCAAAGTTAAGATTTTTCAAATTTGAATTTACAAAAATACATGGGATTTCCCATATAAAACTTCAGACGTATTGGGGCCGGGTTAACGTTAATATAATGAGCTAAAATTTATAAGAACAAATTAAGGGAGTGCGTCATTCAAAATAAGACAATGACCTTTATAAAGACCACCCTAATGTATATGAAGAAAATTGTACACATGTATAATAGGATTGTTCAGTGAGGTTTTTTTCAGATCAGAACAGAATAGAACAGAACAGGATAGAACAGAAATGTCAGACAAGATAGAACAGGCAGCTGCCTGACAGTTGTCAAAAACCTGTTCTAAGTTGATCTACCTAAAAAGTAAGAACAGACAATCCTGTTCTATTCTGTTCCAAACTGTTCGGAACAGACTCACTGAACAGCAAATCAGAACAGTTTGGCACAGAAAATTTTCATTGAACAGCAAAAACTTGTACTTTTCTGTTCTAAACTGTTCGGAACAACGTCACTGAACAAAGCTTATGTTTGCTTTCAAACGTTTTAATTCCCTGAAATGTACTTATACATTTTTATTGGAAAATTAGGATTTAAGACCAGGATAATATTGGTAGTTCCGACTCATATGTTCGTGTCTTTGTCCGTATTAGTGAAGAGCAAACTGAAATAACTATTAGTCAAAAGCTATGGAACACTGAAAAGATCATAACGTCTTAATATATTGGTATTATACTGTACAACTTGAAAATAATAATAAAACTCAGAAGTAAGGATTAAACAGAACAGAAATTAAGTGAATTTAATCCATTTAAGTTGATACGTTGGCTTCTTTTTGTTTTTTGCAACTGGAATGGGCTTTTTAAAGAAATTGGAAACTTAGCTAGAAAATATAAGTGAAATGAAAACCATGTTTCAAATAATGAACACATAAAAATAAACAGAAAAGGCTAATTAAGACAGCCGTTGAATACTGACTGGATATCACGATTCCTCGAATACAAAGTACAAAAGGCCAACACGCGCAAAACAAATATCTATATACATATATTTTTTGTTTTTAATTTATTCGCACACTTCCAGAAATTATACACACAATCACTTATGTCAAACATTCACAAATGGCTATATCCAGCATCCATCCAAACAAACCAGCTTCACATTTGTTATGCTTTTGATGCATCAGAATCACAACAAAGTAGTTATGCATTAAGATTGAACGTTAATAAGTTCATTAAAATACACCGATTTTTGTTTATCTGTCTGGATGGCAGACTAAAACTTTGAAAGTGTCCGGCGTGTCTGGATTAACGAAGCTATGTACATTGTATCGTCCCGCTTATGCCATAACCATGAATGTGCAAATTGTCCGCTTTTAAGTTTTTTGGCTAGTTTGATAAATCTTTCGCTATTACATATTTATATTTTTCTTTTTAAAGAATCTATACATTCAAGGTGGCATTTCGAACACATAACAAACCTATACCTAATACATATACAAACTACCCTTCCTCATCACTCTACCACGCCACCTTATTCGACTAAACATTTTGTGTTCTTCAAATAAGTTTGTAAAAAGTAGGTATTCATGTTGACACTGTAACATGAATAAAAGATTAATAAATTGGGGTTTTGCATAAACATCTAAGGATCTGTTGTGCCCCCTTCTAGAGTTGGATCAGGTTACTCAGCTTACAACTCTTCTCCTCTTTTCATTTTTGACGGGGGACGTGGCACCTAAGGAATCCACCTCCTCATTTCCCTGGATACCAACGTGGCCTTAATGAAGAGTGACATAGGTTTTCTTGCCAAGTTGATTTAACCTGCTTACACATTCTCATAACAGTTTAAAACTGAGGGCATTATGAGCTCAGTGCTTTGAGTGCTGCTTGGCTTTCCGACATGGTGGCAATGTTTTTTTTTTTTTTTTTTTGAATTTGAATTTATTTAGTTATCAACTGTACATGAAAGTTAAACTTATAATTAGTACAGAAAAAAATTACATTTGTGTGTTTTACATGATTAAAAGAATTATTTTACAGAAAAAAAGTGATTAGCACTTACACAATAGTCTTTAAAAAGAAAAAAGTAGGTAAATAATTCTATTAATTTTAGATAAATTAGCATAAACATCATTAGTAGGTTTCTGAAAAGTGGTTAAAAATTATGTTTTAAATTGGTTTAAGTAAATTGATTTTTGTATGTCTTGAGGGAGAGGGGGAACCTCCACAGATAAATCGCAAATAAAAAAAATGCCGAAAACTTATTAAATATTTATATCTGGGTAAAATAATTTGTAAAGTTCTTTCAGATCTCGCGGGTTTAATTAGGTTGAATAAGTAACACGGAGTTTCATCTACAACGATTTTTTGCAAGGTGAGAACTGGTCGGAAGTTTAAGTAGACGTTCAAAGAACATCCAATAATTTCCTTAATATAGCCTGAAATATGTTCACAACGTTATAAAAAACGACATTTAGTTTTCTACCGCATTCGTTATCCATGTTGGTAAATAGCTCGGTAAGATAAAAGCTTGAATTGATTTTATTTTGACTAAAGTTGAAAGAAAATTAGTAGTTGGTCTCCCCCAGTTTCACAGTGGGAGTTTAAACTTAAGATCAACTGAACCTTGAACCGAGTTTAAATTTTTGGCTTAACTCTTCCAGTTTCAGTGTGAAATGTGATCTTCAGATCAGTTGAACTTCGTTTAACTAGATTTTATGAAAAAAAAATTGTCAGCATTGTTTGTTTTTGCCCAAGTGAGGTATTGCAAACATTACGTAGCTTTCCTTGTCTCTTCTTTCTCTTCCTGAAGCTAAGAATACGCGAAACAGCAACAATTATTTTGGGTTGTTGATTATCTGTCGATATTTTGTTTTCAAGTGACATGAATTTAATTTTTAAAAAATGGAAAATAAACCAATAATTGTGCAAAAAAAGATAAATAACAACTTTTCAACAGCAATACATAGCTTTGCTGATGGAATTTGTTATGAATAATAAGTAAATACATTCCATAATGTATTATGTATAGTGGTCCCAAACGTTGAACTTAGGTTTAAACGGCAGAATGATCTCGGTTAACTTAAAATACAAATTGAACTCAGTTCAAGATATCAACGAAACTGTGAAACTGAATAAATTGTTGAACTGAAGTTTAAACCAAAAGTAGAGTTTAAACTTCCACTGCGAAACTGGGGGTTAGTCCACGTAATGTACCATACAAATTAGATACCAATTAATTTATGTGATCGGTCCAGTTAAGTTGTTGATTAAAGATGATTCCAAGATTTTTAAAGTTGCATACAAACTCAATTCTGGTGTTATTAAGGAATAAAGGTGGAAGTGAGAAGCTCATGCTTTTTGTTCGGCTAATTATTAATGCCTTCGTTTTAGTTGGATTCAGCCTCAAGTTGTTTTTTTCTGACCATTGATACATAGAACAAAGATTGTCATTCATTTTTGAAAAAGCTTATTGAAAGGAAGATTTTGGAAATAAAATATATGTTTGAACATTATCAGCAAATATATGATACGAGGGGAGGTCAAAAAGTTCGCGGAACTACAGGGAAGGGGGGCGAAATTAAACAAGGTTTTATTTTTCCTTTTCGATATATTCTCCCTTAAGCCTAATACATTTTCCCATCGGTCAAAAAGTTTATTTATACCTTCGAAAAAAAATGTTTCGTCAAGTCCTTCAAAATATGCAGAAATTGCCGACTTCACTTCTTCATCGTCGGTAATTTTTTTCCTTGAAGTTCTTTTTTCAATTTTGGGAATAAAAAATAATCAGAAGGGGACAGATCTGGGCTATAAGGAGGGTGATTCAATATTTCGAACCCACATACCTTTAACGCAGTCGTGGCAACATTGCTCTTGCTTGTGAACTGGAGCGTTGTCGTGCAAAAGCAGAACACCTTTTTTCCATTTTCCATTTTCCTCTCCTTTTTTCTTTGATGACTTCTTTTAATCTATGCAGCAAGTTTGGGTAGTATCCACCGGTAATATTGACACCTTTTTGTTTATAGTCGATTAGCAAAATCCCCTCCGAATCCCAAAAAATTGAAGCTTGTGAGACCTTGAATTTCTTAGGGGGTGTTGCGCCTTTTTTGAGCCACTGCATTGACTCCTGCTTTGAATCCGGTTCAAAATGATAAACCCAAGTTTCATCTCCAGTCACAATTCGGCCCATAATTTCAGCCCTGCTCCCGATACAGACATTCAGAAACTCACGTGAGCACTTTACTCGCTGTCGCTTCTGAACATCTGAAAGCATTTTTTTCACGATTGATTGCGATTGACAGCAGAAGCACAGATACTAATGACGAGATTTGAACCAAAATTGATATAGATTTCCCTTATGAATGTTCAAATAATATGAGGTTTACAAATTTCATCCATGACCCCTCCAACCATTCCATTCCGCGAAGTTTTTGACCCCCCTCGTACATGCAGTTTGTAATACATTTTGAAATGCCTTTAATAAAAAGGGTAAACAATAACGGACCCGAAACCGAGCCATGAGGGACTCCTAGTCTTACAGGCAGAGCAGACGAAAATTTATTTTCACAAAAATGAAGCTGAGGCTTCTTCCGAAGAAGAATTTGGTGGTTCACTGAATCAAATGGCTTTGAAAAATTAAGAATGATTTTTCTTGCCATCGTATCACTATCGATACCCGAACGAATGTCTTCGGTTACTTTAAGCAAAGCTGTAATGCAGTTGTGTTAACTTTTGAACCCAGATTGAATTTCAGGAGAACGGGAAGAAGAATTTTAACAAAATCAGGATGTAATCCATCGAGTCCTACCGCCTTCGATTTAACTCCAAGAATGCACTTTCCTACACTTACTTCATTAAAGCAACTCAGAGATAAAGTGTATATCATATCATGAAACTCGTACTCAGTTCTATTGTTCAAATTGTTATTAGGGCATGAATTGATAAATTTTCTATTTAACTGATTTAGTTCATATTCGTTCAGGTTTAAAGGAGATTGTTTTTTTGGATTTATACCAATTTTTCGAATATTTTTTCAAAACGATGAGCTGGATTGGTTAACATTAAATGTATTTTCATAATAAATTGATTTATTTTACTTGATCAAAGACGAAGCTTTAATACGAATTATCTTAAACTCTATAAATGGCAGGACTTCGGTACCTTTTCCATCGTGTGTATGTTAAATCTCGTTTTAATATTAGATGTCTTATTTCTTGAGTAAACCATGGTACACTTTCACCTTTGACAATTTGTTTTCGAATCGGAACAAGTTTATCATAAAGATAACATAAATTATCTTGAAGAAATTTAACTTGTTCATTAACATTGGATGTACCATAAACAACTGACCATTCGATATTAGAAAAATCGTAAAAAAGATGTTCAACATTAATTCATTGGAAGTGCCGATAAGTGAAAGTGTGTACCGATTCAAAATAATGAAAGACATCTAAAATCAAATAGATCAAATCGTGGTGGGATAATCCAGGAACAGAATTTTGATCAAAGTGAGTGATCATATCAGTATTAGAAAAATATCCAAAAGCGAAAGGGTTTTGTTGGGCATGAAATGTGTAGGATTGGTTAGGTTAACAAAGTGAAAATTTACCATATTATAAAATAAAAGGTTTTGATTTCCCAGTATATTCAAATTTAAATCACCGCATAAAATCATGTTTGGATATAAAGGTGTAAACTCTTCCAAAAGACTTTCCATACACTTGTAACTAGCAAACATCCGGAGCCATGTACATAGAACCTATTAATATTTTTTTTATTGTCGTGGAATAACTCTATGAAGACATACTCAACAACATCACTTATTGCCGATTTGCTTATGACTTTGCATTTGAATTCATTTTATATATTGATTGCAGAATCGCCACCCGACTTGTATACACGATCACTACGAAATACCTTATATCCCTTCAACCTAAAATAGTCATCATCATCACACATAAATATCTGGTTTTAACCATGTTTCAGAAATGTAAATTGCATCCATACAGCTTCCCTCAATTAAAAATCAAAGTTCGTCAATTTTGTTGACAATACTCTGAGAGTTTAAATGACATCGGTTTTGTACTTGCACATTACACTAAGCAATATCTATGATTTTTCTGTGAGACGATCCCATGATCTGGACATTGTACTTATTGTTTATTTTATTATTATAAAAAGAAGAAGAAAAAAAATTTTAAAAATACCGAATGATGTTTGTGCTTTCCAGGCAATGGCACTGTGGATATAGTGTTTGACTGCTAACCTGGACGTGTGGGTTCGATCCCCAGTCTAGGTAGCATGCTTTTCTATATTCCCCAACTTCAACTGGATGCCACCCGTGGAATTTAATGAGATAATTAACATCTAATTCTCAATCCACTGTGCCAACAAAAATCTTTCCTTTCCTTCTATTCCTTCTAACTAGTGCCGTGCATTGCATTTAAAAGACCTGAGGTCTTACAGGCATACACATAGTTAAAATTATTATTATTATTATTATTAAAAAAAAATCAAAATAAATGTTTAGATAATAGATTATTTTAAATAGAATAAGAAAATACAAAGAAAAAAAAAGAGTATTACGAAAATATATAAAATAAGAAGATTATTAAATAATTTAAATAAAATTTGTAAATGCATAAATAATTTAAAATGAATTAAAGTTTACGAGGGAGATGGTTGATGTTGATCTTGCACAAGATTGTCATACATAGATTCTCTTCGATCAGAACATTTCTTCAAATCTTCCTTGCATTTGATTAGAATGGAATCTTCACCCGCTAGTCCTCGTACGTAAACATTTCCATTGTACGTGTGCACCGAAGCAAGTTGTTTTATTTTTTTCATTTTAAGAGCTTTCTTTCCCACGTGTAGTTACTCTTAGTTAAACTTTCATTCACATACATTTGTTTGTCAGAGTCACATAACCCTTTATCTCTCAATGTCAATCCCAACTTTATTTTCTTGAAGCAAGCCAAGCAAGCATTAATTACAAGATTTTTGTGATATGTGTCATTAAGTTTGATAACTATGTTGCTATCATATGAAGGTTTCTGTAATTTCTTTCGATATTTCGATCTGCACTTTTCCCTATACATTATACTTCCACTTGTGAAATGCTAGTAGACTGTTCTTGGCCTGAACATTCCTGCAACAATCCCTTCCGTCGTTCTTGATCCATCTGTGTAGCACTTGATGGCATTTGCTTTAAGAGAGTAGTTAACAGTTTTCCCTACCCACTGTTTCGTGTAACTTAACTCTGTTCGAAAGCTGACGTCGCAATTCGATATTTGCAAAACCACGATATAAGTGTCTTCAATAACGTTCGACTTGAGTAGAAACGAACTAAACAAAGTCAGCTTAATATGAGTTGTTTATTAAGCGAAACAATAAAATTGATTAACCATCTCGACGGCACTGGATATGACCTACGATAAGCCTGAACATCTTTAATTTGATAAGTGTTAGCAAAAGTCAAACGAGCTCTGATATTTGTTATAGATGGTTTTTATTTTGTCTACCAACCATTTTATTAATACTTCATATTATAATTTAATTAAAAACTATATTTTCAGACGGCAGAAAAAGTGCCGACATGCAGTATCTGCAACAAAGAGTTTAAATCAAAAACTATTTTGTATCGACATAGGCAAACGCATCAGTTGGTAAATTAAATTAATAAAAATATAAATAGAAAAAGTAATTCCTAATATTTATTTTAATTTAAGAAATCTTATGCATGCGGGAATTGCACTAAGGCATTCTCGTCGCCGCTTACTCTAAATTCTCATATGACAAAGAAGCATCCTAACAAGCCTAATCAATATAAATGTGCCGAGTGCTATGAGTTGTTTTCGGGAATAGATGACTTGAAGGTAAGTTTTATAAGCAGAGTTTTGCATTCATTATATAAATATAATATAT
The DNA here is from genome assembly GCA_949320155.1 of Melangyna quadrimaculata. Classification (NCBI taxonomy): domain Eukaryota; kingdom Metazoa; phylum Arthropoda; class Insecta; order Diptera; family Syrphidae; genus Melangyna; species Melangyna quadrimaculata. Next base: position 109,636,769 of record OX439483.1, read on the forward strand.
ATTTGTAATTTTTTTTGTATAGGTTCACATACAAATGACGGGTCACAGCGTTAAAAATGATAAAAAAGACGACGAGTTTTCGTCATAATCATCGCCACTCCTCAATAAAGTTACCCTTTCCCCCAATTATTGGTTTTATAAATAAATAATATGAAAAATAAGCATATTTTTTACATAGCTATAAAAAACGAAGATTCTATCCGTAAACAACACACATGCACGGTTACAGAAGTACAAACATCTGTTACACACAATTACATATACATAAATTTAAAAATATGTACTTTGTTTAAATGTATATAGAAATATTTCTTAAATGCAGAGCATTTTCTTTTATCTTTTTAGTTCATTTAAAGTAAATCATTAAACAAAATTATAGCTATTAAATAATAATACGTACGTTTTTCAAACTGATTTTGGTGTTGATTTTACTTACTTTGATTTTTATATAAAAACAAAAAAAGGACAAGTAAAAAATGTAACAAACAAAAAATAATATTTGCGTTAATCAAATTATTTGACATATTTTTGATCCTAAAACTAAAAAATGAAAAGTTATTACCTATACTTTTAAGATTCAAATCATTTCAGTTTTTTTTTTTTCTATTTTATTTAGTTTTGATTTTGTCTAAGGCAATTAAATATAAATAAATCAAACTTAAAACAAAGAAACTGCAATTATTTCGCTTCTATTTTGCTTTGGTCGATTTTTTTTTTTGTAAGAAGATAAACTATAAAAGTTAAATTCTTTTAGCCTTAATGTATGGGAAAATCTAGTAGCAAAACCCGAATTTGTTTTTGTTTTTATGATGCATACAAAGAATTTAAACATGAACCGTACGTCGCTATGGTTAAATATCTCCGATGTACAGGAAATTCCATAAATCGCTTAAAGCTAATTCGTTTAACAATTCCAAAATTTTCCAGAAATAGATATATGAGAAAAAAAATCATGAACCTCCATGTGAATTACCTTCTTAATATGATCACTCTTGTATCACATGATTATTTATGGTCTATTTTGTATTAGTCTAGGAAAGATAGAAAATTTAATATGGGCAAGTGGAAACAAATTAATTCATGAAATTTTATTGCTGGTATCGACGCAGAATTTTAACCTCAACAACATATCCAAAGTCCCCCAAAATCCCCGAATTGTTTTTATATTTTGTACAGACGCATTTAAAGAGGTGGAGAGGGGGAGGAGCCGGGCATTTATCAAGCTGAACAAATTTGTTATAATACAATCTAATCATATGACACATGTTTTTAGGGTGCTTTTCAATGCTGATTCTAAAGAGACAAAAACTGAAAAGATACATATATCCTGTAGAAAGTTAAAGGCCTTTTTATGGAATGATGACTTTTTTTAAGTACAAGAAGTAAAATATTATCCAAAACTATTTTAAAATAATGGGACATTAATAAAATTTAGTATAAATGTTTCATTAAGCATGTTTACCAAGAATAAAAAAAATCCCCAAAATTATCTGTGGTTAAAGGGTGTTTTTTTGACGGAGAGATGCAAGTGAGTGACTATTATCCTATTATCATAACATCCATGAACAAATTCTGACACCTATGAAATTTGCTAAAAATATTAAATTTATATCAAAAGAGTCCATACAAATATCTAAGGTCCAAGGGTATTTTTTGGGGGTGTAATGTTTGACATGCTTACCGGAAAAAACAGTAATTTTTGCTTCAAAACTAATCTAACTTTTTTTTAGGGTGCTTGTATCATATCATGTATGGTAGTAGCCCGTAGCGTAATGGTAAGTGCGTTCGATTGTCACGCTAGAGGTCTGGGTTCGCTTCCCAGCCTCGTCCACCTAAAAACTAAAAAGTTTTTTTTGCATGGCTACTGCCTCTTGCGAGGAATTGACAAATCCTTCAACAGTATCACTTGTCACGAATAAGTGCTTCTCGTCTAGCCGTTCGGATTCGGCATAAAATTGTAGGTCCCTTCCATTCCTGTCGACAGGCGCACACAGGAATGGTTGCGAGTTGTTAGTCACTAGGCCCTGGTTCTTCATTCACAGTGAAATCTGATCTTCAGATCAGTTGAACTTCGTTTAACTAGATTTTATGAAAAAGAATTGGCAGCATTTTTGCTTCGACAAGTGACGTATTGCAAACAGTACGTAGTTTACCTTGTCTAATCTTTCTCTTTCTGAAGCAAAGAACACCCGAAACAGCAACAACTATTTTGGGTTGTTAATAATTTGTCGACATTTTTTTCAAGTGACACGAACAAAATTTAAAAGAAATAGGTAAATAAATTGCATAATGTATTATTTATAGTGGTCCCAAACGTTGAACTTAGGTTTAAACGGCAGAATGATATCGGTTAACTTTAACTAAAAATTGAACTCAGTTCAAGGTTTAAATGAAACTGTGAATCCGAATAAATTGTTGATCAAGTTTAAACCAAAAGTGGAGTTTAAACTTGCACTGTGAAACTGGGGGTAAAAAAAACTCTTTGGATCAAGTTATTTTAATGGACTCTTTTGATTCTTGGGAACCATGACATATTTAATATTTTTAGCAAATTTCATCAGTGTCAAAACTTATTCATAGATGTTATGGTAATAATGACGCACTAACATATCGCCGTCAAAAAATCACCTTTTCACCACAGATATTTTTGGGGACTCTTGATTCTTGGTAAACATGCCAAAAGAAACATTTTTACCAAATTTCATTAATGTCCCATTTTTTAAAATGGTTTTGGGTAATATTTTACTTGTTGTAATTACAAAAAGTCTCCTTAGAATCAGCGTTGAAAAGCACCCTAAAAACATGTGTCATATGATTAGATTGTATTATAAGCAAATTTGTCAGCTTGATAAACTCCCGCCTCCCCCCCCCCTAGCTACCTCTTTAAATGTGTCTATACAAAAAGCCAATGCGGGGATTTTGGGGGACTTTCGATATGTTGTTGAGGATAAAATTCTGCGCCGATACCAGCACTAAACTTTCGTGAATTAATTTGTTCCCGGTCAGATCCTATCTTTCTTAGACTATATGTACGATGAATAAGTTTTGGGTTCTAAAAAAAAAAACAATCATAAAAATTAATCAGACCTTATTTCGATGTATTGCGATGCCTGTAATTTTGGGTTCCTTAAAAAAAAGTCAATTAAAAAAAACGCGCAATTCTGTCTTTATGTCTGTACCTTATCTCCATTCGAAAACACTGAAGCCATTTTCTACCCTACAACATTATCTCGGAAACGGTTCTAAAGAAACTTTTTTGTGAAAAAGAAATATCTTGATATTTTGTTCAGGTATTTCCATTACAAATTTAAGTAATAAATATTTCCCGTTAATTATGTATACATAATAATTTTACAAATACCGAAATACATACATATTTAGCCCTATTCATATTCATTTTTAAACAGTATCTAAGTTGACCCTAGGTTTAATTTTATTTTCGAACGTTGATTCCAATTTTTGTAGTTTATCATGCCAATGTTTAGCTAATATAGCTAATTAATAATCTTTTAAAAATATTAATACAACAATTTGTGATTATTTTATGCGACCAATTATATTCGTATAATTTTTTAAATTGTTTTTATCAGGCTTTTTTGGTCAATTTATGGTTTTAATGCAAATAAAACTACTTTATTTCATCTTTTTTCGTCGCTATCCACGACTTCTTGAGGGGTTTTTGGAGATTTATTTAAAGTTTTGTTTTGTCTACATCGAAAATTTTGTTTAAATAAATAAAATATTTTGTATATATACTATAAAATGATAATTTTCTGTTTGTTTTTTTTTGAGATTATTAGTTTCCATATTTATTTATTTATTGTAATTGTTTCAATGTTAACTTCTTAAAATAGTGCCAGAAACGTTGGGTAAAAGATGAATTAAAGTAGTTTTATTTGCATTAAAACCATAAATTGACCAAAAAAGCCTGATTAAAACACTTTAAAAAATACAACAATTTGTTTAATAAAAAAGGGCTGTATTCATTTATCCAAATTTGTCTTAAACTGTAGTTTAGTAAAACCGTAGTTTACTAGTGACTACGAATACCCTGCATTAAGTTTATTTCTTACATATTTATATATACTTTGGTACATTTTGCAGGCCTTTTTTTTTTAATTTTTGGTTGTTTAATGGGTTTTTTAAAAAAAGTTGATAATGTAAAAAAACTGCGCACTTTTTAAAATTTCAAAAAGATATTACATTATTGACCCATTAAAATATGTATGTACAATTGTACATATTTACATCTTCAATGTCTAGCTACATTACTTTTTTTTAAGTAATAAGAAGATGAAGAAATTTAAATAAAGTGACCTCAACTTCAGAAATAATTGTGTTTCGCCCAAGGTATAACAGTGGGCTCTTCAGTCAGTCAGTTATACCCTACTAAGACACAAATTTTGGTCGATGTTTACCGACTCTTATAAAAATCACAGCAAAAAGATACTGTGAATTTTATTATTCTAGGGGAATTTGTTTAAAATCGTGCACCCAGAAAATAAATACCCGTGGTCAGGTTTTTTATAATAAAAAGATGAAGAAATTTAAATATTAAAATATTGAAATTACTTCTGTTTTAAGTGGAGAGAATGAATAAAATTCAGTTAAAAAGTACAAGTGACCTCAACTTCAGAAATAATTGTGTTTCACCCAAGGTATAACAGTGGGCCCTTCAGTCAGCCTGTTATACCCTACTAAGACACAAATTTTGGTCGATGTTTACCGACTCTTATAAAAATCAAAGCAAAAAGATACTGTGAATTTTATTATTCTAGGGGAATTTGTTTAAATTCGTGCACCCAGAAAATAAATACCCGTGATCAGGTTTTTTATAATAAGAAGATGAAGAAATGTATATATTAAAATATTGAAATTACTTCTGTTTTAAGTGGAGTGAATGAATAAAATTCAATTAAAAAGTACAAGTGACCTCAACTTCAGAAATAATTGTGTTTCGCCCAAGGTATAACAGTGGGCTCTTCAGTCAGTCTGTTATACCCTACTAAGACACAAATTTTGGTCGATGTTTATCGACTCTTATAAAAATCACAGCAAAACGATACTGTGAATTGTATTATTGTAGGGGAATTTGTTGAAATTCGTGCACCCAGAAAATAAATACCCGTGGTCAGGATTTTATAATAAGAAGATGAAGAAATTTAAATATTAAAATATTGAAATTACTTCTGTTTTAAGTGAATGAATAAAATTCAATTAAAAAGTACAAGTGACCTCAACTTCAGAAATAATTGTGTTTCGCCCAAGGTATAACAGTGGGCTCTTCAGTCAGTCTGTTATACCCTACTAAGACACCAATTTTGGTCGATGTTTACCGATTCTTATAAAAATCACAGGAAAAGGTACTGTGAATTTTATTACTCTAGGGGAATTTGTTTAAATTCGTGCACCCAGAAAATAAATACCAGTGGTCAGGTTTTTTATAATAAGAAGATGAAGAAATTTAAATATTCAAATATTGAAATTACTTCTGTTTTAAGTGGAGTGAATGAATAAAATTCAATTAAAAAGTACAAGTGACCTCAACTTCAGAAATAATTGTGTTTCGCCTAAGGTATAACAGTGGGCTCTTCAGTCAGTCTGTTATACCCTACTAAGACACAAATTTTGGTCGATGTTTACCGACTCTTCTAAAAATCACAGCAAAAAGATACTGTGAATTTTATCATTCTAGGGGAATTTGTTTAAATTCGTGCACCCAGAAAATAAATACCCGTGGTCAGGTTTTTTATAATAAGAAGATGAAAAATTTAAATATTTAAATATTGAAATTACTTCTGTTTTAAGTGGAGTGAATGAATAAAATTCAATTAAAAAGTACAAGTGACCTCAACTTCAGAAATAATTGTGTTTCGCCCAAGGTATAACAGTGGGCTCTTCAGTCAGTCTGTTCTACCCTACTAAAACACAAATTTTGGTCGATGTTTACTGACTCTTATAAAAATCACAGCAAAAAGATACTGTGAATTTTATTATTCTAGGGGAATTTGTTTAAATTCGTGCACCCAGAAAATAAATACCCGTGATCAGGTTTTTTATAATAAGAAGATGAAGAAATTTAAATATTAAAATATTGAAATTACTTCTGTTTTAAGTGGAGTGAATGAATAAAATTCAATTAAAAAGTTCAAGTGACCTCAACTTCAGAAATAATTGTGTTTCGCCCAAGGTAACACTGGGCTCTTCAGTCAGTCTGTTATACCCTACTAAGACACAAATTTTGGTCGATGTTTACCGACTCTAATAAAAATCACAGCAAAAAGATACTGTGAATTTTATTATTCTAGGGGAATTTGTTTAAATTCGTGCACCCAGAAAATCAATACCCGTGGTCAGGTTTTTTATAATAAGAAGATGAAGAAATTTAAATATTAAAATATTGAAATTACTTCTGTTTTAAGTGGAGTGAATGAATAAAATTCAGTTAAAAAGACCTCAACTTCAGAAATAATTGTGTTTCGCCCAAGGTATAACAGTGGGCTCTTCAGTCAGTCTGTTATACTCTACTAAGACACAAATTTTGGTCGATGTTTACCGACTCTTATAAAAATCACAGCAAAAAGATACTGTGAATTTTATTATTCTAGGGGAATTTGTTTAAATTCGTGCACACAGAAAATAAATACCCGTGGTCAGGTTTTTTATAATAAAAAGATGAAGAAATTTAAATATTAAAATATTGAAATTACTTCTGTTTTAAGTGGAGTGAATGAATAAAATTCAATTAAAAAGTACAAGTGACCTCAACTTCAGAAATAATTGTGTTTCGCCCAAGGTATAACAGTGGGCTCTTCAGTCAGTCTGTTATACCCTACTAAGACACAAATTTTGGTCGATGTTTACCGAATCTTATAAAAATCACAGCAAAAAGATACTGTGAATTTTATTATTCTAGGGGAATTTGTTTAAATTCGTGCACCCAGAAAATAAATACCCGTGGTCAGGTTTTTTTATAATAAGATAAAGAAATTTAAATATTAAAATATTGAAATTACTTCTGTTTTAAGTAAGTAATTTCAATATTTTAATATTTAAATTTCTTCATCTTCTTATTATAAAAAACCTGACCACGGGTATTTATTTTCTGGGTGCACGAATTTAAACAAATTCCCCTAAATTAATAAAATTCACAGTATCTTTCTGCTGTGATTTTTATAAGAGTCGGTAAACATCGAACAAAATTTGTATCTTAGAAGGGTATAACAGACTGACTGAAGAGCCCACTGTTATACCTTGGGCGAAACAAAATTATTTCTGAAGTTGAGGTCACTTGTACTTTTTAATTGAATATTATTCATTCACTCCACTTAAATCAGAAGTAATTTCAATATTTTAATTTCTTCATCTTCTTATTATAAAAAACCTGACCAAGGGTATTTATTTTCTGGGTGCACGAATTTAAACAAATTCCCCTAGAATAATAAAATTCACAGTATCTTTTTGCTGTGATTTTTATAAGATTCGGTAAACATCGACCAAAATTTGTGTCTTAGTAGGGTTTAACAGACTGACTGAAGAGCTTACTGTTTTAAGTAAAGAGCGCAAGTTCGTGCGATCCAATCGTTTTTTTTTTTTTTGAAAACTAATGAATTATTTCAATACAGTAATTTCTTTCAATCACACAAATTTATTATCAAAACAAAATATACCTGATTTATTTAAGGGCCCAGTTATAGCTATCATTGAAAACCATCGTTGAAAATATTAATTGTCAATTTTGAGAGATTTTGAAGAAAAAATAAATGATTATTTTGATGCCAAATTAAAGCTAATTAACTTAAAAATTATTTATATGTAAAACAAAATTAAATTTGGCACAACTTTTCTCATAAAATGAATTTCAATTTTGCAATGATGAACTACCTTACCAATGATCATTGAAAAAAAATTTTTTAAGGAGAAATAATTTTGAAGTCGTAAGCTATATTTCTGCATCAAAATATTCAATGATTTAACTTTCGAAGGGTCTCAAAATCAAAAGCTAACTTTTTCAATGATGGTTTTCAATGATAGCTATAACTGGCACCTAAGCTATTTTTATACATGATGTAATTAACTTGGTGATACCATAAATGTCTTTTTTTTTTGACTTTTTTGACGGTACTGTGCTTTTTTTTTCTTTATTCCTTTTTTTTTAAATTCGGTCCTTTCTCGCTACTTTTATCAAAGAGGCATATGTTAGTTAGTGTACTGCAAGCATACTAAATGCATACATCGGTCTATCAGAACAATTTATTTTCGAACAACTATAAAATAAAATACATGACTGATTCGCACGAACTTGTTCTTCTAGATGCCAACAAGAATGTGTCTAGACATTGGGCGCATTCAATACAAAATTTGACAACTGCTGAAAATAAAGTACTTAATTTTTTGTCGTTGAACGTAAAATTATATGAAATGTCAGTTTTGTATGGAGAGCCTTTTTTTGTATAGAAAAGCTGTCAGCTGAATTTTCTTGCTGAAAATTCAGATGAAACGTAACTAAACTTCACTAAACGTAACTCAATGTCAGCTAACTTTTTATGACAACTGGCCAATCAGAAGCTCGATCTGAAAATAAAGTACTGAAAATTTTGATGCGTTGAATCCGGCCATTGACAGTGTATGCTAGTGTTTCCATAATGTTTTTATGTCGTTAACGAGAAAATGTTAAAAACAAGTTAAAATAACAATGGCCACGTTTGGGTAAAAGCAGATACGTATCTGAGATACGTTAGAATCTGATATGTTTTCGAACGACTAAAACCAGATACGTAACCAAACCAAACTAAACCAAGAAAATTAACATGTCAGCTGTTAGTATAATCCAAACAAATCCGAAAATTTTTGGGATAGCTTTAGATTTCTTTTTGACATCAGCTGTTTGGTTCGTCAGCTGGTTTTTCCTTAGGCATTACAACAACACGAACAAATCCAGATACCTTTGGTTACGTATCCGAACGCGGCCAATTTTAAAATTTCTTTGATTTAAAATAGGACTGAGTGGCAACTTGTAGGTACTTGATTTTACGTTCAAGTGGGTTATCGACAATTTCAAATATTATATATAAAGTACCTATTAGGAGTGTTTTTTTTTGTGCCCTCTATGTTAGCTTATGTTAGCTTAAGAAATAATGGCACAAAAAAACGCTCATCGTTGCTTCAGAAAATAATTTGGCAGCACAGATATAACAATGACATTGGCCACGTTCAAAAACCTATGTAGAGCTATTCGGATAGGTTCGTGTTGTTGCAATGGCCGCATTCGGAAACCTATGTAGAACTATCCAGATACGTTCGTGTTGTTGTAATCCCTTGTAAAACAACAGCTGATGACAAAACAGCTTTTGCTGTTGGATAGCTTTCCAAGCTATCGGAGAAATGTTGGTACCTATACGTTTGTATCCCCATGCAAAATGTCAAAAACAACCAATACATTCTATCATAGATAGGCTATCGCAAAGGTTTCCGAATGCAGAAACGTCTCATCGCTGGACCAGGTCTTTCTTTTATTTATTGGAATGGAAAGTAACATTTATTTCAAATTAATAAATTATATTTTAACAAATAAGGTAATGTTTGGCTTTTGCCTTTCTTTTGTCATCTTTTTTACGACCAGTCAACCCGTTCTTTAAGATCCAATTGCCAAATTAATGAATTTTTGACATTTTGTTGAAAATTCATCGGATAAACGTAGAAAATAGTGTATGGAAGCACTGTTTTTATTTTAGCTTAATTCTTAAGCAGGGATGTTTATCGCCGCGAACTAAGCATACTTGTTGTTGTATTTTACATGGAAATTTTATTTAAGCTAACATAAATAAAATAAATCGGGTGGCACAACGGCTCATGAAGAACCAGGGCCTAGTGACTAACAACTCGCAACCATTCCTGTGTGCGCCTTTCGACAGGAATGGAAAGGACCTACAATTTTATGCCGAATCCGAACGGCTAGACGAGAAGCACTTATTCGTGACAAGTGATACTCTTGGAGGATTTGTCAATTCCTCGCAAGAAGCAGTAGCCCTGAAAAAAACTGTTTAGTTTTTAGGTGGACGAGGCTGGGAAATGAACCCAGACCTCCAGCGTGACAATCGAACGCACTTACCATTACGCTACGGGCTACTACTTTAAGCTAACATAAAGGGCATTAAAAAAACACGCCTATTAAATCATTATTTAAAAACATGGATAAAAAAAATTCAAAAGCATGAAAATATGTTTTTCAATTATTGCTTAAATTCCTAAGTTATTGTAGTTTCAGCTTAAGAAAAAATATGCCATTAGATTTCTTTGAATAAACATGGGTATCCGGATACCTGGCGACCTCCGGATTAACTAGCCTTATCTGATGTATATGAGAATCTCTGTACAGATGGATCACCCTTTCTGCGCCTCTCGTGGGAACAAAATGAATAATAAATAAAAACAATAGGATAGATATTTTTGAGACCGGTTCTTCTTCTTAACCGGGTTGCAGCACGGCGCCAGCGCTGTTTGCCGTTTCACCTGTGTTGTGTATCAGTGGGGAGGTTGCATCTAATCGTGATCCCTCATCTGATGCACTTCGCAGGCAGGGAATTGTAAAGGTTGTTTTACCTAAGTCCAGTAGTAGTGGGGTTGTGAATAATGTTCCCGTTACTACTACTGCAAGTGAACCTCGGCAACCGTCCCGAAAGGGAATCCAACTAAGTGCTGCTGTGGTTGTGAAGCATGGCCCTTCCAGTGCTGGGGGGGGTTCTCATCCGGGTACGGCAAAATGAAAAACACGGTACAGACCATCTAAAAACTTGTATAAGTATAAGCGTAATGCTGCGAGGATACTGAAGAGCTTTGATGAGCCCGGAGGTACGTCGCAGCATGACGTCAGAATTGGGTGGGCAAAGCGCATTTTGAAGGGTTAAATCGTGATTGCGGTTATCAACAGGAGCGATATAGATGACACGATTTCTTCTGATCGGTGGCACTTGGCAAAATTGAAGCTCTCGGCTGGCTTCTTAAGTGTAATGAGAGAGAACCCGGGACCACCTCCGATCACAAGCGACGGTGGTTGGCATCAAGGTCATGTCAAACTCATCGTTTGTGACGATCAGAGATCCTGTGATCTGTACAAGCTTGTTGTTAGTAGGTTAGGTGAAATCTGGCCAGGTGCGAAACTTGAGGTTGTTGCTAAGGAGGACATCCCATGCAGACCAAGAGCTCGCACTTGGATTCCAGCTGAACCTTCCTGCATGGATGATGTTCTCCAGGTAATCAAACTCAGCAATCCCTCCCTGCCGACTCATAACTGGAAAGTCGAAAATCTGGAGGAGGCAAGGGGTATTTATAGGAGCGCGATCGTCGTGGTCAATAAAGAATCCCTTGCCCCCTTGGCGCAGACTCAAGGTGTGATTCGGTTTGGTTTTGAGACGATCACCTTACGTATATATAAAAAAGATGAGGTGATCGCGGAATTCGAGCCTCCACACCCTCTCGATGCTGAACCTGTGGTTGGGGACCCTGCTGCATCTATTACCTTCCCTAATTTGGAGGTAGATGCATCCAGGACATCCTCTATTACAGTTCATTCCTCTACTCACGTCGACAGTCAGACCGAAATGGAGACTGAAGACTATCTAAACATGGTTCTTCTGAGTGAGGATGAGCTCTTGGGCTCCTCTTCTGACTCGGAAGATGTTAATAAAACGGTGGTGGAGGCTGGTCTGCCTAAATGTAGCCAAAATGCTGCAGTTAGTCCAGATTTACCTCCAACACTCCATTAAGGCTTCGGCCTCTCTTCTTCTCCGTCTATCCAGGGGGAATGAAGATATCGTTCTGATCCAAAAACCATGGACTGTCAAATCCTTGGTTAAGGGACTCGGAACTCCTGGATACTAATTACTGTATGCGTCAGATTAAGGTGAACCTAGATCTAGCACTCTTGTAAAAAGTAGCATTAATGTATATTTACTCCCTCATTTCAGCGACAGAGATATAACCGCAGCCAGGCTAAAAACGACAAACGGCTGGTACTGGCTATTGTCAGTGTATCTCGGCCATGACTATACTGAAAGTATAGTCACTGAAGCAGAACGGCAGAAAATCCGCTTAATCAATGGAAGTGATGCTAACGCCCATCATACAGTATGGGGCAGCACAGACATCAATGATAGAGGTGAGTCTCTTTTCGATTATATCTTAAGTACTAACCTTATAGTAAGAAACGTTGGGAACGAACCCACATTTGTTACTAAAAACCGACAAGAGGAACTAGACATAACTCTAGTCTCAGACACTATTCATCAATCTATAATGAATTGGAAAGTTTCCAAAGAACATTCGTTCCCCGATCATAGATACATTCAGTTTAGTCTGGATGTTCAAGTTCCCACTACTAGTCCTGTTATGCCCAGCTGTCTAAAAAATGCTTTTCCACAAGGTTTGATAACAAGGGAAATATTGCTGTGGGCTATCAACAGCTTCAAACCTTACAAGTCTCCAGGACCAGACGGCATAGTACCAGCCGAACTTCAAATGAGCTCATGTATAATGCTGCCTATTTCAGAAATAATCTTTAATAGCTGCTTGAACTTGGCTCATATTCCTAGTTCATGGAGAGAAGTAAAAGTTGTTTTAATACCCTAAGCAGGTAATTGCTCCCATATTAATCCGAAAGATCTCAGACCTATTAGTCTATCATCATTCCTTCTGAAAACTTTTGAACGACTGATTGATATCCATTTACGTGCTAGTATTGATACGAAAATCTCGTCTCAGGCTCAACACGCGTACTGCAAAGGGAAATCGGTGGAAACGGCACTACATACAGTGGTACGCACCATCGAATATTCCCTCCACCATAAAGAATACACAATGGTTGCTTTCCTAGATATAGAAGAAGCAGGATTATCAATTCAAAACTGGGCGATTTCTCTGCAAAAAGATCAGTTAGTAGAGGTACGCCGCAAGGCGGTGTTCTATCTCCCCTTCTCTGAAACTTGGTAGTAAACGAACTGCTAACACGCCTTGAAGCGGAGGGCTACAGAGTGATTGCCTATGCGGACGATTTTGCTATCGCCGTATCAGGTAAGCATCCTTTTGTCTTAAAAGATCTCTTACAGAATGCCTTGAACAAGCTAATAAACTGGGCAGAACGGTGTGGACTGGGTGTAAGCCCCCACAAAACTAAACTTGTCCTCTTCTCCAGGAAATATAAAATTCCACACATAGATCCTCCCACCATTAAAGGAATTCTACTAACATTCTCCAACAAAGCTAAATATCTGGAATCTGGGTCTTATTTTAGATAAGAAGTTAAGTTGGAAACCTAATATAGAAGAAAGAGTCAAGAAGGCCACAGTAGCAAGAAAGCCATTGGAAGTAAATGGGGAATTCAACCTCGTATTACTCACTGGCTATACATCTCGGTAATTAGACCGATTTTAACATACGGGGTGGCAGTATGGTGGACTGCTCTAGATAAAGCGGTTAACCGTGATAAACTTAGTAAAGTCCAAAAAAGCCTGCATGTGTATAAGTGGAGCACTTCGTTTTACTCCCTCCGCGGCACTGGACACTCTTCTTCATCTCAAACCCCTCGATATATTTAGTAAACAAACGGCAGCAAGTACGGCAATCCATCTTAAAGCCTCTTCATAGTGGACCAATAATGAAATAGGCCACTCAGCTATTCTGAACTCATACAGATCACTTCCAAGTATAACTGACTACACCATCCCACAATTCCGTTTCGATAAAAATTTTCAAGTTGCCATACCTTCCAGATCCACATGGGAGGACGTGACATTTTTGGAAGACGAATCGATTCATTTCTATACGGACGGTCCAAAAACCGATGATAGGGTTGGTGGAGGCGTGTACTCAGAAAGATTAAATTTAAGTCTCTCATTTCGTCTTCCAGACCATTGTAGCGTGTTTCAGGCGGAACTTTTGGCGATAGAGGAAGTTTTATCTTGGCCAAAGGAAAAATCGACTTCTGATATCCGCATCTTCTCAGACAGCCAAGCTGCCATAAAATCTCTCGACTGTGTCCCTACAAACTCTATAACAGCCTATAAACTGCCGATCATCTCTTATAGAGATGCCACAGCAGTTCAATATTCTCCTTTGTTGGGTGCTGGGCCACAGGGACATTCCGGGTAATTGTCAAACTGATGAACTCGCCGAAGGTGGAACAAGACTACCTTTTTACATGAAAAGGTAAATATCGGTATGCCTATAGCTACATGCAAATTTTTGCTGAAGCAAGATGCTTTAAGGAGAGAAAACCTTAGGTGGAACAACGTAACCACAACGTGGCAACAAAACAGATCTGGCCTACGCTAGATGTGAGGCGCTCTAAGTGTTTTATATCTTTGAACAGATTGCATATCAGCTCCGTAATTGGTGTCATAACCGGGCACTGTCTTATAGGCAAGCACGCAAAGCGGCTTGGAGTTTTCGCAAGCGGCTTTTGCAGGAGCTACAAATGCCCTGCCCTATCCCAAAGACGTAGGCTCCGTCTCGGAGACTTCTTCTTCAATGATCCTAGTGATCTAACAAACATAGACATCATTAGATAAGCTCCAACTGATTTTAACGAGTGGGGAGAAAATCTCTCTAGATTCTCGTGGTATCACAACGGATCAACTTATGGTCTAAGTGTGTCAGTTCCTTTGCTGGCAGCCATTTCAACCTAACCTAACAAGAATGTATGTACGCAAAAAATACAAAAGTGGTTTGGAGCGGGTTAAAAAAATATTTTTTATATAAAATTACGAGTTCTGTTTAAATTAAAAAGAACATTTTTTGAAAATGTTGGTATGTAAAAGTTGGATACTTCTTAAGAGGTTTTGCATACAAAATAGTTTTAATCGGTTCATCAAATGATGAACTTTTGCCTTTCTCATTGGATGATATGTTTGAAAAGGGGTTCTATATGTCAAGTTATGTTAATACGAATACCCAAATTTATTTTAGTAGGCCGTAGCGTAATGGTTAGTGCTTTCGACTGTCACGCTGGAGGTCTGGGTTCATTTCCCAGCCTCGTCCACCTAAAAACTAAACAGTTTTTTTTTTCAGGGCTACTGCCTCTTGCGAGGTAGTAGCCCGTAGCGTAATGGATAGTGCGTTCGACTGTCACGCTGGAGGTCTGGGATCGCTTCCCAGCCTCGTCCACCTAAAAACTAAAAAGTTTTTTTTCAGGGCTACTGCCTCTTGCGAGTAATTGACAAATCCTCCAAGAGTATTACTTGTCACGAATAAGTGCTTCTCGTCTAGACGTTCGGATTCGGCATAAAATTGTAGGTTCCTTCCATTCCTGTCGAAAGGCGCATACAGGAATGGTTGCGAGTTGTTAGTCACTAGGCCCTGGTTCTTCATGAGCCGTTGTGCCACCCGATTTATTTATTTTTGTATGCCTCTTGCGAGGAATTAAAATATCCTCCAAGAGTATCACTTGTCATGAATAAGTTCTTCTCGTCTAGCTGTTCGGATTCGGCATAAAATTGTAGGTCCTTTCCATTCCTGTCGACAGACGCACACAGGAAAGGTTGCGAGCTGTTAGTCACTAGGCCCTGGTTCTTCACGAGCCGTCGCGCCACCCAATTTATTTATTTATTTCACATTTATTTTATCAAAATTCTTGCAGCCGTTTTCGAGAAAATTTGGATTTTTCTTAACGAATTTTGATCATTTGTATGGTAGTTACCGTTGTTTTTGGTTTGACGGACAGAATTTGTTCATATATTCTAGCAAATGTTAACAATTACCTTATTCCAAGTTTCAAAAAATTTGATCAATTCATTTTCAAAAATTGGATTGAGTTTAAGCAAAAATTGAACTCAACATTCATGTTGAATTTTTTTTAAATTTCAAAAACAGTCTTTTCAAAAATTTAACAAATGTTAACAATAACCTAATTCCAAGTTTCAAAAAATTTGATCAATTCATTTTCTAAAATTGATTTGAGTTTAAACAAAAATTGAACTCAATATACATGTTGAATTTTTTTCAAATTTTCAAAAAAGGCCTTTTCAAAAATTATATATTAAATATACTATTTAATCTTTCTATATAAGTTTTTTTTCAAAAATATTGGCATAAAATATTATTTTATACCTTTTTAAAAGCTTCGACGTAAAAAAAATAAAAAAAAGCAAAGGCACGGGTTACGATAAAAACAAAAAGATGGTTCTACTAGAGGTACCAATAATAATCATTTTTCGAAGAAACGAATTAACTGAATTGTTTGTGTCAAAACCGTTGGTTCCGTTTTTGAAAAATAAAATGGATACAAATTTTTGTATGGCAGGTTGCTGCCATAGGTTAGGTTAGGTTAGGTGGGGTGATGATGCGGCAAGCCACACCATCTCACTCGGATCTCTGGTTCTGGCTAAGCTGGGGCATTCACAAAGAAAGTGATAAGAGCCCTCTTCCGCCTCTTCATCCTGACACCCTCTACATAAGTCAGATGTGCTAATGCCCATTCTGCTCATGTGGGGACCAATCGAGTTGTATCCCGTAAGGATTCCAACAAGTAGGGATAAATAAGGTCTGCCTATCTTTAGTATGTATTCTGTTTTTTTACGCGAAATATTTGGCCAAAGATTTCTTGAAACCCGACAAGTGTCGATTGATGACCATCTGACATCTGCGGCCACAAGAAATTTCTGGTGAATTCTACTCTTTTCTTGCTCTAGTGGCATAAAAACCGAGTTGTCTGTTTGGCTCGGGTCTAGAGAAGACCCGATTTTGGCCAGTTCATATGCTATTTCGTTTCCGTAAATATCACTATGTCCCGGGACCCATCGAAGGGTAACTGTGTTTGTTGCGCTGAGCATTTTAAGCTCGTTACGGCAACGAACCACCAGTTTGGACTTTGTGATGATTGAGGAGATAGCTTTTATTGCCGCCTGGCTGTCTATGAAGATATCAATATTCCTATTGGCTACTTCACAAGTGACAAGATGTTTTGCTGCTTCGCAAACTGCAAGTACTTCTGCTTGGAAGACACTGCAGAACTTTGGAAGATTTATTGATCTGTTAAGGGGTGGATCATCTGAATAGATGCCTGACCCAACGCCCTCGTTTGTTTTGGAACCGTCCGTGAAGACCGAAACATGATTTCTTTTTAGGACCCGGTTTTCTCTCTAGAGTTCCCTTGTTGGGATATCTATTAGAGCTACTGGGTTAAAATCTATGTGCGGTGTAAAATAGTCCGTTTGAATGTCTATGTCAGTAAAATTCGTTATAGTTCTATGACCATAGTGGCCCCTTTTCCAATTATTGCACTGTTTAAGTCTTAAAGCACTTTTTGCCGCCAACTCTTTTGTAAACAAATCTAGCGGGGCTAGTGAAAGTTTCTAGGGCTGCGGTTGGAGTGGTCCTTATGGCACGGGTTGTACCAATACTTGCTAGGCTTTGAATTTTGGTCATGGTTTTTAGATTGGTTTCCTTTTCTAGGGCTGGCCACCAGACCAAGCAGGCATATGTTAGGATTGGCCTTATTATGGCTGTGTACATCCAATGAATGGTTTTGGGGCTAGGTCCCCATCTTTTACCAAAAATTCTGCTGCAAGTATAGAAAGCTACACATGCTTTTTTCTCCCATTCCTTTATATTTTCTTTCCAGTTAAGTTTACGATCAAGTACCACGCCAAGATATTTAGCTGTGCCCGTAACCTGTAGCGGAACCCCGTTAATGGTGGGCGGGTTTAAGTGTGAAATATTACGCTTCCTTGTAAACAAAACCATTTCTGTCTTTAGTGGGTTGACGTTAAGTCCGCAACTATCGGCCCAATTACTGAGCTTGTCAAGGGCTGTTTGCAGGAGGTCACATAGTGTAGGAACAAATTTCCCCGAGGCCATTAACACAATGTCATCGGCATATGCGACGACCTTGACACCGCCTCGACTTAATTTAATTAAAATTTGGTTAACGACGAGAAGCCAAAGTAGAGGAGACAAGACTCCACCCTGTGGAGTACCTCTACACGTCCTCACTTTTAATTAACTATCACCCATTTCTGAATTTACGAGTCTTGATTTAAGCATGAGGTCAATCCAGTTAATTAGTATTGGGTCGATGCTGATAGAGTCTAGGGCTTGACGAATTGCAGTGTTAGCAACGTTGTTGAAGGCCCCCTCTATGTCAAGAAATGCTACGAAGGTAAATTCCTTGAAATGAATTGATTGTTCAATTGTGCCGACCACTTCATGAAGCGCCGTCTCAACAGATTTGCCCTTCATATAAGCATGTTGGGCCTGAGAGAGTACGTCATCATTTAGATTTAAGCGAATATACGTTTCAATTAGTCTTTCTAAGGTCTTGAGAAGAAAGGAGGACAGACTTATTGGTCTGAAGTCTTTCGATTCAGTATTAGTGGGCTTCCCAGCTTTCGGAATGAAGATAGCATTGACTTCTCTCCAACTAGAGGGAATATATTAAATGTTTAGACATCCCCTAAAAATGTCCACTAGAAGTGGAACAATTATATCTTTAGAGCTTTGGAGCATAATTGGAATTATACCATCAGGCCCTGCAGACTTGTATGCTGAGAAGGAGTCAATGGCCCAATTCACCTTCCTATAGTCTACAATTTGGTTACCAATATTAGAAATTTCACTAATGTTAGGGCCCTCGTCCACAGGAGATGTATCAGTTGTACATCCTGGGAAGTGAGTGCTCATAAGTGATTCTAAAGTCTCGGAGCAGGAGTCTGTCCAGGTTTTGTCGGGTCTTTTTAAAAAGCCCGGGGGAATGTATTCCTTTGGCATGACCTTCCTAAGCCTAGCAGCGTCATTTGTAGCCTCAATGTATGTACAAAATTTCCGCCAGGCTGCTCTTTTTGCATAGGTTGTTCGATTTTTGTACTCATTTTTGCTGATCTTGAAGAGATCCCAGTCAGCAGGTTTATTGGTATGTTTAGCCTTGTTGAAAAGCCCTCGTGATTTTTTCCTTAAGATAGACAGCTCTTTAGACCACCATACGGGGTTGAGTTTGCCTTTTCCTTTGGAAATGGGACAAGAACTTTCGTAGGCATTGATAATGGCTGACGTTAGTTCACTTACATGTGTTTCGATATCTAAACAGTTTACCAACAGTTTATTTTCATAATGGCCCAAAGATGATGCCAGTTTTATGTTAAAGGCGTCCCAGTTTGTTTTCCTGGGATTTCTATAGGGCTTTGGATTTTCTAACTCGTGCTCAACTCGGAATGTTATTATTCTATGGTCTGAGAATGTTACACTACTTGAGACCTTCCAGTCACTGATTGCAATGGAATCAGAGTTATTGGAAAGCGTCACATCAAGCACTTCCTTTCTGTTTCTTGTAACGAAAGTTGGTTACTTACCTCTATTTAAGATCAACATATTTTTCTTAATGATAAATTCAAAAAGTGACTCACCTCTTGCGTTCGTGTCCGAACTGCCCCATTGTAGATGATGGGCGTTTGCGTCACAACCAACTAGAAGCTCCCAACCGTTCTTACCTGTTGTTGTTACCAGGTCATCTAGTGTAGCTGATGGCGGCGGCCCCGGTGAATCACCTGGCATATAGACGGAGGCTAAGATAAGGGGCGGGGCCCCTTTCCTTTTACATTTTACCGTCGTCATGTCCGCATTGCTATGGGAGGATAAGAGGAAAATATTTATGAATTTTTTCGCTATTATACATGTACGAAAGTTACCTTCTGTAGCCCCTTTACCAAAAAATGTAATGTAATCC
This sequence comes from Melangyna quadrimaculata, assembly GCA_949320155.1. Classification (NCBI taxonomy): domain Eukaryota; kingdom Metazoa; phylum Arthropoda; class Insecta; order Diptera; family Syrphidae; genus Melangyna; species Melangyna quadrimaculata. The sequence goes on from OX439483.1 coordinate 109,656,480, forward strand.
TGGGACCTGAGTCCGCAGATCCTGCCACTGTTGATCCATGGCTCTTGTATTAGGGCTATATCAATATTGTCTCTTGACAAAAAGGAGGTTAAGGTGGCAGAGGCCAACTTACTGTGCTGTATGTTTAGTTGTAGCACTTTCATCATTTTTATTATTGTTTTTGTTTTGTGAGTTGGCTACCGTTACCGGTCGCACCTTAACCTCATTTATGCCAACCATAAGTTTGAAACCTCTAGAGGGAAGCATTGCCATCGTTTCACTATTCAGCATCACTATGGCCTCTTGCCCCGTTTTTGTAGGCGCTTCCATTGCCAGAACCTGCCAATCACCACTAGGAAAGCTAGTTTTGACCTCGCAGGAGGTTTTCCAGCAATTCCTTGGCGATTTTTGGGCCCGGCACATTGATGCGGACTTTGGGTCTAGTGGGAAGCTCACTCTTATAGGCAACTTTGAGTGTTACCCCGGCAAGTAGTTCCTTCATCTCGTCGATTTTAACCCGAAGCCATTTCAGAGTGGGTTCGTCTCTACAGGATAAAGTCTTAAACCCTTTTATTGTCGACAACCAACGGCCCGAATTTCGGAACAAACCCGGTAGAGGCAAGTATCTCGGTGTTAATACATTCGAGGATCTTCACCTCAACCTGAGCTCATTGCTCGGTTGTTAGCAACCTTTCGGAACTCCCCTCATTTATGATGGCCACTTGGAGATTCTGTGTTACCACATCAGCCAGCGTACCTGCATTATGTGCCGCCTTATGCTTTTTGCTGACGGACATTGGAGGGGTTGTCGAGACATTATGTCTGGTCCTCTTTCTTTGACTATTTGTCTGGCTTGTTCGACCCTTATGTGATTAGGACGTTTAACCGGTCTCACTAAAGGATTGCCGCTCGTTAATCTGGAGGAGGAGGTACTTTGATCTGTTGGTTCATTTTTGTCGTGAATCTTGTCTAAGTTGACTGCAACAGCTGGCTGGCCCAGCTCAAACGCTTCCAGTCCCTAAAACTGAGCTTCTTTGTGTCGCCCTGGCCATATCTTCGTACGGCTCTCTTGGCATTCTCTATCCTTTTAAGATCTGGATCCAGATTCCCTTCCTTGTTCTGTTTTTTGCTGCCATATTACACAAAAAACACAAGGTAACAAGTTTGAAGAAAATCTATCGAGACAGAAAGAAGCTATCTTTGCAATAACAAGTTTGATCACAATCTCAAGTTTCGTTAACGAATCCATAACTTGACATACGAGTACCTTCTACACACATACTAAACCTAAACGTATATGTACCTACTTGTTATCACAAGTATGAAACAGGTAGTTTTGATATTCTGTATTTTTATCTTTAGCTAACATTATTTACTTAAAATCCAGAAATTTAATTGGGTAAGTCTACCACTTTCCACATTTGTTTAAAAGATTATCAACTAAAACTAAAACAAAAGCAAAAGGTGCATTGCAAAGGAATTGTAAATCCAATGGACTTTTTAATGCAAACGAGACTTACAGCTGTTCAGATAAAACATAAATGCTGTTAACAATATTAAGAAGAAGATAAACAGTAACAATAGAAAAATTGTTTTTGTTAACAATATTGGCCACATAAATTAAATTCAATAAATTCTACTATTTCTTTGTATTAGCATTTAGCAAATTCCTAGATAGGTAGGTAGGTAGAGATGGCGGTCACAAGCATCATCGCTTGATGACCCAATTAACGCTGTTATGCGCCGTTTTGATACCATAACTCGTTTGACCTGTAAATTAAAAGAACATTTTTTAAGAAAATGAGGGTATTTGGTGATAGATCTCCCAACGGATCATCGCCTACGCCCGAGTTCTGCTGCAGTATGCTACCCTAAGCAATTTGCTGATTTGCCCAGGACGCATACGATCTGATCCCTTAGGGTGATCATCTAGTCGCCACTCGGGTATGGTAATCTCTGTACACCTCCGTGTGTATGACCAGACGCTTTTATTGGATTTAGACATGAGATGAAACTTATTAAGGATTTGGAAATAGGAAAACCACCCGATAGGACCAAAGTTCGCAACTAAAAACCATCTACACTTTGCCAATTAGGCACTTTTTTGACTGGTATTGAAGCGAAGGTTGGCACAACCGAGTGATCGTCCGGTCCTCGTACATCATGAGCCACCTACAAACACCAGTAGTCTGCTAGCTCACAGTCATAGGAGTTTGAGGAAGAAAATGGTACAAAAGTAAACCGAAGTTAATTCTAGGTCCATTGAAACTTACTTGGACTTGAACATAGGAAACAAGACTTACAGCTGCCCCCCTGGCTCTGGCTGAACAATCATAATTGTTCTATTTTTATTATTAACTAGGAAATTTTCACAAAAACGACCGTTTAAATGTAATTTTTTCTTGTAAGAGTGCATGGTTTGCCCCCCCCCCCTGACTCTGAGCCAAGCCGTGTATAGCTTCTTTCATTTTACTCTTTGTTTTGTTCGGAAATGTGATTATTTTCTTGGCAGCTTTGTTCCCAGGTACATGGTTTGCCTTGGGATTTTATCATTATCAGTGGAGGAATCAATTGTTGGAATCAACTTTCTTTAGGCATTCGATTTGTGCAAAAAATGCCAACAAGCGAATTTCGCGTGCGAGAAGAATTTTGTAGGCTTTATGGCACTGCAAATTATGGACGCTGATACCATAGCGCAAACGATATTAACGTCATTAACCAAGTTCGGATTAAATTTGTCAAAAATGGTTGGTTAAGATTATGATGCCTGCTCAACCATGGCCGGGAAATTGAGTGGGGTGAGATAACGGATATAGGACATATATCCGCAGGCAAATTTCTTTCACTGCAGCTCATACAAATTAAATCTGGTCATTAACGACGTAAGCGAAGTTTCTGAAATCAGAAATGCTGTCGGGACGATTAAGGAAGTTAAAAATTTTTTCGCGAGAGTGAAACAAGGTGGACGATAAAATACAAAAGCATTCGAGTTCTGAGAGAGCATATCGTTGTTGTAATTGAAGCACTTCAAAAGCTTTCGGAAGAGGGTAATAGAATACCAAAGTGACGTGTCCTCCAACTTTATTACTCTTGCACAAAATGGACCTTTTTAGTTCGTTTATTTGTGATGTCGCATTACTCCTCGATGCTAAAACCTGTTGCTAATAATTTATAGGGCGTTGACCAAAATCTGTCAACAGTAAAAGATCAGGTCAATGTTTTGAATAAATTATTTCAACGAAATCAAGAGGATGCTGACAATAATTGCTCTAATAATCTATGGGGGATAAATCGGATAATGGAAAAATGCTTGAGTGAATCAGGCATAGTTTCAAGAAAAGTTTTTAGAAAAGCTATTTATATTCCGTTCATTGATTCCCTGATAATGTTGCTTACAGGACGCTTTTCAGAACAAAATGTAGCTGCATTTGCACTATTTCAGCTATAAAAACAAAATATGCAAATTATGAATTCTCCAGAATTCGATATAATTATACAGAAAATAATGGAGAAATATGGCTGCTTTCTGGAAAATTTCCTGGCGGAGTCCAAGTTGTGGTACAGTTTTAACAAAATGCAGACTAATTGAAATGATTGTTCAAACATTTATGATTTATTGAACAGCGTAGAGGAGGTTAATCCATCGATTTGTTCAGCCCTTTTGTATAGGGTTCTCAATTCCAGCAACTACTTGCGCCGCTGAGCGATCGTTCAGCACCTTAAGCAATGACCAATGACCGACAAACGCCTTGATTCGTTGTGCATGTTGTACATTCACCGAAATATTGTCGAAGAACAAACAAACTTTAACAACGAAATAATTGACCGTTTTGGAAAAGAGCCCAGGCGGTTGGAGTTGCTATTCACTAAGTAGCAAATTTTGAACAAAAATCATATATTAGCTTCCTTTTATAATTATTTAACGTTAGCACGAATAAAATGTCACATTTTCTTGTCGTAAAATAAAATCACTTACAACTGACCTATGCCTTGACAAAATAAACAAATTTTTAATAAAAAAAATCGAATTCAGAAATTGCATATACATTTTTTATCTGCCCCCCTCCCCTGGAAAAAATCCTGCGGGCGCCTATGGGCTTATGCGACAGTTCGCTTGTAAACTCTAAGGCTATCTTTATACGGTTGATAGAATTTGATTTTGTGGCAGATGTTGAAAATTGTCCTTGTCGCTTTCCTGAGTTTGAGTTTGGTATATTGCGCAGTTTAGAATTCAAAATTTTACTGAACTTCTTCCAGTCAATTCGTTTAGGATTTCTATAAGGAGGATGAGTTTCAGACTCAAAACCTATGCTGAAGAGTATCCACCTGTGATCCGAAAAAGAATTCAGAATGGATACCCTCCAATTTTCCACAAATAGATTAAAGTTATTGTTAACAATAGTAACATCAAGCACATCCTCCCAAACTTCAAAATTTTCAAAGCTCGGAAGGACGAAAGTGTGAGTATTACCTCTGTTACAAACAGTTAAATTATTTTCAATGACGAAATTAAAAAGAGACTCACCTTGTTCGTTTATCTCGGAACTTCCCCAAAGGGTGTGCCTTGCGTTTGCACTTTCGTTTGCGTTTGCGCTTTCGCCTCGGCTATGAGTGCGCACACTTCTTCTGGTGGTGACTGCTGGTCATGCCCGAAGTAAGCAGATGCCAAGATTAAATCGTCTGCATTTTTTGCTTCCAACCTGACGACTGTCAAATGAGGAGTGCTAAGATTTGGACACAAAAAAGATTTTAAGTGTTTTTTAGCTAAAATACAAGTTCTAGGCTTACCATCGTTTGTGTTTGCGATCTTGTAGATGAGGTCGTATTGTCTATCTTGGAGGCCTCTCACTCTAGAGCGATTGACCCATCGTTCTTGAACGATGCCTACATCTATGTTTTCCTCACTCAGGAAAACTCTCAGATTAACCGAGGCACATTTTGAGTGCTTCGGGTTAATCTGAATGACTTTCAGCAGCGCGTTTTTATTTTCTTTCGATTCTCCAAAGTCAGGGCCCGGCGACTCGCTAGGGACCTCGACTTCATTAGTGACATCGTCTAGCTCAACGTTGCACCACCACCAACTTTGCCGGGGTCTGCTCCGTGGTTCCACAGAATCTTAATTTTTGCACATCTTATGCCTAAACGCAGCTTGAACTCGGCTTTCTCAAGAGCCCCAATGCTTTCCTCGCTGATCAACAGAAGGTAAGATGCACTGTTCCTTTGCGGCTCCTCCACCTTATTGACTGTCCAGTCGTGCATTGGAATCAATGGATTTAACCTCTGAAGACCACGGATCAGCTCCTGTCCGCTTGGCTTAATGCTCATGAGGGACAACCAGGTGCGAGCCTTTGGTCTTTTAGGGATGTCCTTAGCTGGGATGAGCTTGAGCTTCAAGCCCTCCCAGTCATTGCTAATCTTAGCTATGCAGTTCCTAAGGAACTACCTTGAAAACACGTCTGCGCACCTGATTACCCTGTACCCCCTGAGCACCTCGTCAGAGTCAAAACTAGGGTAAGGGCCCTCGATCGCCGAAATGGTATACGAGAACACCATATCCGAGAGCTTGGCCTCGATGGAGTTCCACACAATAAGCAAAGCTCTGCTGGTTGTGGTGAGCTCATCCACAACCGTTACTTGGAGGTCGTCCCTGACTACCTCACTTAGAGTACGCGGTTGCGCTGCTCCGCGAGATTGCGCTTTGATAGACCCTTTTGTGCCGTCAAGCTTGCTTTTTTTCATAGGCTGGCTGGTTTCTTCACGAGACCTATTGGGCTTGGCGGTATTTTTGGCTTTAGTAGCCAGAAGATAGTTGTACTCATCAACGATCTTCTGGTACGTAATTTTGTCAGCGAGGTCCTTCTCAAGAATAGTTCCAGCCTCCTCAATCTTGTCAAGAATAAAGGTGGCCTTCTTGAACTTCAACTTGCGAAGAACACCCGCCGATTGCTTTTTACCCCGGGCAGCACCGCTATGGCTGGCGTTGCTACCTAAGGGGACGTTGGGTTTGGTCGGTCCAAACACAGGGGTACTGTGGCTGGTACTGCCTGTGCTTCCAGCTTCTGTAGGTTGTCCTACAATGGTCTCCTGACTGGAGGCCTCTGTGTCGGCGGATGGTAAAAGGTCTGTCATGTCTAAATCGTCCATAGTGTGAAAAAACAAAATAAGAGTCCCACGAGTAGGTCGGAAAGGAAAAGTCAGCCCGGCAGAGCCGATATACCGGGGTAAGGCAAAGCTTATGACGGACCTTGCCAAGGCATCCGAAAGAGCTTGTTAGCAACTGGTTTACCCCCCAGCTTTCCATTTCTTCGGCACGAATTATGAGAATCGCTCACACCACCACTGAAAATTAGGGACCCCGTATCTATGGTCAAATCGCATTGCTGAGCGGTAAACTATTGAGAAGTAAGGGAACGTCTCAGCAATTCGAACTGAACTTAGCTGATCACCATCTTGACAACGCACAAGATAAAAACTGCGGTGACCATTTACCGCCCGGCAAATGGCATAAACTTCGCAACCATATCTGCGATTAAGGCATCTTGCCGTTTAGATTGTCAATTTTCAATTGTCTGTAATTTATTATTCAGTTAGCAGGTACTTATTCTTTCAATAGATCAAAAATGTGTTCCGGTTTATTCCTCTGACAGCTAGCTGAATTTTAAACTTATGATGGGCTCTTAATATTATTCAAATGCAGAGATAAGAGCTAACTTTATAACATCAATATGAAACTAGATTTATTTTGTAAGACAAGTGCATTGTTGAGCAGAATAATAGAGCCCATACAAAGGAAAGTATAAAGGAGGAAATTTTAATCACCACAAATTTAAATCGACAAAAATTGCCATTTTAACAAGGAAAATTTTAAAAAATTAATCATTATTTGTCCACATCAATAACTTATACCCAAAATGTCCTTGCTAAATTTTGAATGAGAACCATCCTTCTATGTTTACCTGCTCAAATTATGCACGTTCACATTACAGTTAAAGTTTCCAATTCTAATTGACTTCCAATTTACAATAACGAATTTGAATACTCTCAGGGGATGGCTAAAAAAATTGGTTTCATCGCTCTTTAAATACATCCTTATTCCTTAACCTAACCTAAGTACCTAAAACGCAACAACAAAAATATCTAACAATACAAAAAAAAACATCACCACAAATGCCCACTTTGCATTAGTATATTGATTTTATTTAGATATTGCAAAAGTATAAGTCGTTGGCATGGCACGCAACACTGTCCAAACGAAAAATAAAAATTACAATTTCCTAATCCGCCGACGAAATTTCAATAGATACACCTGTTTTGCTGTCGCTGAGTTGGATTCGGATTCACAATTTGAAGAAGGTTTCTAGAGAATTTATTTCTAATATTTTAAATAAATAAGGAATACAATTTAAGAAATTCTTAGAATAAGCAGAAAGAATTTCACACAACATGGAATCACCCACAAACCCATCTTCAGAGGATAGTGTAGGCGCTTCAAAACTAGGACATCAAAAGATACGTCGTAGATCTCGTAGTATGACTCCATCGTGCAAGGCCAGTTCGGACAGTGGAAGTAGTAGTTCATTTGATTTGAATACAAATTTAATGGAGGTTATGGGAAGCGATTTGAGAGGCTCTAACCGCCAACTTAAATCTCCAAACAACAATGTTGATCAAAGTGGTTCGGGTTTTCGAAAAACAACAGCAGAATTAATAAGCGAGGCCCGAACAATGTTACATGGAACCAGCAATAGCGGTATGTTGGATTGTGATACAAATTAAATTGTCTTAAATGAAAAAAAATTAGCTTTATGATTTTTTTCATGTTTGATTTCAACTCGTAAACAAAACTTATGTTTAAGGTGTTCGTTTGGTCAGTACTCGTCGACCCATAACCCCCAGGGATCCACGACGGCAATTATATGGAAAAGCTGCTCCACCCGGCCGTCCACCAAGTGCATTTTGGTTTGGGCTTTAGCTATTCCGAATCTTAAAATGTGTTTTTATATTGTTTTCATTTATAGCCTTCGATATCTTCAGTCGGAGGTTCGTAACCTTCCGGCCTTAGAACCAATTCCGATGCCCACAATTGACAAGGATTTAAACAAATCAAAACGGTCACAATCAATGGGCCCACGATTTGACTCATTTGATTCAAAAATACAACGGAAGCTCCCTGCGCTTCCACAAAAAGTCAGAACCCCAACCAAAGAAGAAGGTAAGCACTGCTTTTACTTTCCACCCAGACAGTGTTTTAGCTGATTTTTTTAATTTTTATTTTATTAAATTTTTAAATTTTGTGTGTGGCTAATTGAATAATATGCCGCCTCTAGCCACTCATTGCAATAATTAGCCTTATAGTCCAATCAAATTAGCAAAAACATCTACAAAAATTCGGGAGGAGAATTTTATTGTTTTATTTTAAAGAGTACTTTTTGGGGATTCTTAAACCACATTTTTCCAATAAAAAAACCATCTGCGTCGTCCGCCATTTTGAAAAGGGTGTTTAACAGTGTTTACTCAATTTTCTCAACCACTATTAGTCATAGAGTAGTCATTTTTGTTTACTTTTGTCTCTACAATTTATGTCTTAAAATTTTTTTTGATAGCTCCTTCCTATAAAAAGTTATTGTTGAAAAACCAGCAAATTTTCGGTTTTAAAAATGGTTTTTCAAGATTATCTCACCCAATCGCCATCCGAACCAAAAATTACTTCAAATACTTTTTATAAAACATTAAATTTTCTACATTTCTGTATATTTAGATTTCACGTAAGTCAAAAAGCTTTCAAGATATAGCATGACAAAGCTTCTAATATTATATAATACAGTGTAGATTGATTTTATTAAATTGCCCCTACTTGTTTCCCGTTAGATTAACGAAAATAAAATAACTAACATATTTCTAGTAGCCCGTAGCGTAATGGTTAGTGCGTTCGACTGTCACGCTGGAGGTCTGGGATAGCTTCCCAGCCTCGTCCACCTAAAAACTAAAAAGTTTTTTTTTCAGGGCTACTGCCTCTTGCGAGGAATTGACTTATCCTCTAAGAGTATCACTTGTCACGAATAAGTGCTTCTCGTTTAGCAGTTCGGATTCGGCATAAAATTGTAGGTCCTTTCCATTCCTGTCGAAAGGCGCACACAGGAATGGTTGCGAGTTGTTAGTCACTAGGCCCTGGTTCTTCATGAGCCGTTGTGCCACCCGATTTATTTATTTATTTTTTAACATATTTGTAGAGAAAGGTTATACCTATAATTGTGTATAATTTGTTTCTTGAAAATTTGAAATTTTGTATCATACTTTGAATTTAAAATAGTATATATAAAGTTGACGGGACATTTACACACCCTTTTAGTACAAATATTTTTGCCCCTCCCCAATTATTTTTATTTAAAGATAAATTTTGAGATCTTAATCCTTAAAATCTGACGAGAAGAAATGAAGTTAGAATTTTTAAAAGCAAAAAAAGCCGGTTAGAAAAAAATTTATTTTTATAAAAAAATGAACATTTTGAATGAAACAACAACAACAAAGTGTTCTACCACTAACTTATTTGGCTGAAGTTATAGCTATTAACGAGTGCCACCCCGATCATCAGACTTCTTTGTGTGGTGCTGAGTCTTAATATGTTCATTTTTATTTGAAAAGCTTTGCCCGTCATGGGGATTGAACTTAAGACATCAACTGTGACTGGAATTCGGAAGCCGACGGCCTACCCATCGCGCTACCGAAGCCACATGTCAAGCTCCATCTCAGTGCAGGTTTTGTTGCTTATCGAATGCATTTGAACGACTAGCATTTTTATAAGGGCACACAAACTTGCTGTTGTCACAAAAAAAAAAAAAAAAAAAAAAAAAATGTGTGATTTGATTTTCAACCAAATTGTTTGGCTCTAGTCTGTCAATGTGAGTTTTCTGTGGTGGAATTTCAGCCACTGAGCAATACGAGTTCCAATAAGTTGTCGTAATGTAAGAACTATTTTGTTCAATATTCATTTACAAGGATTTTAAGTTGCAATCATTATTGACATTTTCAACAAGGGGACCAACTGTACATAATACAACTCGATTCTATGGCATGTACTTTAAAACTTATGTTATGAACACAATGTGGCGTATTCATAGTCATTTTAGACCTGGGTCTAAGTTAAACATAGCTTTAGTTGAATTTTCGGACGTTGATTCTATTTTTTTAAGTTTATCATTTCAAAACATTTGACGCTATTTGTGTAGTATACCAAGTTAATTATCTTATAAAAATATAAATCAACAATTTGTAATTAAAACTGGTTTATAAACATTGAGCCAAAATTGTCTTAAACTGTAGTTTTGTTAAACCTGGGTCTATCTGCGACTATGAATATGCCCCAATGTGTTTGCTCATCAAAATCTTTATTAATAATAAAACCAGGCCATATTAAACCAACATGTATACAATATACATATATGTATGTATGTACCAGTGGCGTCGGGTGGATTATTTATATGGGTATGCAAATCGTAAAAATTATATAATTGTTTTTAAATATCAATAAAATGCGATATTGGCAATAATTTGCATACAAAACTTTCCTATTTATTGCTTTATCTATCAAAATGAAATCAAAATAATTGTTTTTTTTTTTTGAAATATGCTTTTTCTAACAAACCATTGACACGATCTTCGTCTTCACTTTCACTCATTGTTTATTTTTCCTTTTTTCTTGAATATTAAATTAAAAACAATCGTATAAAAAAGTAAAAGCACCGCACCAAACTGTAGACACCTTAAAACTAATACACAAAAAGCTAATTAAATGATAACATAAAACAGAATAGAAGCTCTGACTGAAGTGCATAGATATCCCTCGTACGCGTAAACTTCATCAATTACACAACCCATAATAAATACTTCCTAAGACACAGCCTTCCTATATTTTATTTTTCCAGGTTTCGTATGAGTTTACTTGTTCTGCTTATTTTCACGCACCGATGAAAGAATTTGGAAAAAGAAAATATAGGAAGGCTGTGTCTTAGGAAGTATTTATTATGGGTTGTGTAATTGATGAAGTTTACGCGTACGAGGGATATCTATGCACTTCAGTCAGAGCTTCTATTCTGTTTTATGTTATCATTTAATTAGCTTTTTGTGTATTAGTTTTAAGGTGTCTACAGTTTGGTGCGGTGCTTTTACTTTTTTATACGATTGTTTTTAATTTAATATTCAAGAAAAAAGGAAAAATAAACAATGAGTGAAAGTGAAGACGAAGATCGTGTCAATGGTTTGTTAGAAAAAGCATATTTCGAAAAAAAAACAATTATTTTGATTTCATTTTGATAGATAAAACAATAAATAGGAAATTTTTGTATGCAAATTATTGCCAATATCGCATTTTATTGATATTTAAAAACAATTATATAATTTTTACGATTTGCATACCCATATAAATAATCCACCCGACGCCACTGGTACATACATACATATATTACGCAACGATGAAGGAATTTTGAAAGAAAAAATATTGGAGGTGAGTATTAAAGGTTGTGAATAACCTTCGATGAGGATGAAAAAAAATGAATGATGCAAATGGGTAGGCTGATGGTAGGTTGTATAATTGTGCATGTTTTTGAGTAAAATTAAATAACGTTCGGTGAGGGATTTTTTGTCGTTAGACCAGGGTGTGCAATGCACACCTTGCACACCTTGTGCACCCTGACGAGAGGCCACTGGTATGTACATAACGTAGGTACCTATTAGGAACAATATTGAGTAGGTTCGCAATATTTTTTTAATTCTTATTCTTTAATTCTTCAGTTTTTCTTATGAACTTAACTTTTTGTTTAAGTAAAGTTTATTGAAAAAAAAAACTACTTTTGTCTGTTTTTTTTTGCTTCTCAGAATTGGCTGTACCCTTTAACGTTCACATTTTTCAATTTTTACTTCCGAAATATAACTATTTTTTTGAACCAATACAGTAAATACCTGCTCTAAAATGTTTTCTAGCATTTTTCTCAAAAAAGGGTTGAACGATTTTAATAAAAAAATCAGTTATTAACTTAAAAAGGTTACTTTTTCCGAAAAGTGGTAATTATAGGTATATACGTCTTCGAATTTCACGAAAATATTTTTAAATTTTTGTTTTAATGGAGAAACTTCTAAAAAGTATAAAGACCAACATTTCAAAAACCTGTATTTTGAAATGTATGTAAAAAGTTTTGAAATTTTGCCTGAAAACTCAATACTTTATCATTTTTTTTTTGAAATTCGGTCCAAGTAATTTTTGAACACTTTATAGAACACTTGCAAAAAATTGTTTTCCTAGAATAAAAAATAACGGTACCATCCATGCAAATGTTGATAAATCCTATTTGTCTCGAAAACGGCTCCAACGATTTTGATACAAATACATATTTATATTCTTTAATTGCCCGGCTGGAAAAATGCCTAGTTTCTGTCTAGTTTCGACATGGCACTAGTCAGTTTTCTTTAGGGGAAATCTAGACGAGAAAAACTTGTCAAATATACGTCAAATCCTCGCAAGTTTTCAGTAAGTAAAATTTAGACGAGGAAAATGTTTCATATTCTCGTGAGGTTCTCGCTAGAAACTATCGTCATTGCTACATATGCAAAATTTTAACTAAACAAAATGAATCGATGAAGAGAGACATACAAATTTTAACTTTTATTATAATTGATCAGTTTTGGTTTCAAAAACAAAGTTAAAAATTTCACGGTCTTGCGAATCCTACAAAGATAAAAATTTTGTTCGCGTTTTTAGGCTTTTGGGAAACCACCTGAAATGGATCACAACTTTTAGCCATGGACTCCCTGAATATGTACGTGACAGATGTCTAAGTGGCCCCGAAACCACCGACAGACGTCCCTGAAAACGCGTTTTTTTTTTTCGCTTTTTGTCAAAAAGGAAACCGATTGAAATGCATCACAAACGAAAGATCTTGACCTCCTGACTGCGAATATGTACATGACAAACGTCTTAGTGGCCCCAAAACCCCCGACAGGAGCGATTAAAGACGCGGATTTTTTATTGAAATTTTTGGATAATTGATGTATGCTACCAAAATGTTCGGCAATCGGAAGGTCTTGACTACCAGAGTACTAATGTATAAAAAAAAATAGTTTTTAGTGTCACCCAACAGCTGGAATAGATACAAATATCTTGAAATGTATCTCAATTTAAAGGGCTTGACTCCCTGAGTTGCAAAATGTAACTGACAGACTTTTTGAGTTACGCCATACTGCTGAAAAGCGCGATTAAAGTCGCGGATGTAATTACTAGCTTATCAATTAGATTTTCAATACAAATCTCTTGAAATGTATCACAACAAAAACATAAATATTAAAAAAGTAGCCAAGTTCTTCTATATACAAAAACCTTTGCGTAACAAATCAACCGTAAAAAGTAGTGAGATCTAAAAGTACGCCAAGTTCTAAGTTTATTAATGTTAAATATCAAATATTTTAAGTAGAGTTATATGGGAGAACCTTAAAATTATCAGAGAAATCTGTTATTTAATGAATACTGACATAAATTGAGTTGGTTTACTTGGTAAGTTTTTTTTAATTACCTAATTACTCAATTTTGAAAGGAAAACTTGCCAAGTAAACTAACTCAATTTATGTCAGTAATCATTAAATAACAGATTTCTCTGATAATTTTAAGGTTCTCCCATATAACTCTACTTAAAATATTTGATATTTAACATTAATAAACTTAGAACTTGGCGTACTTTTAGATCTCACTACTTTTTACGGTTGACTTGTTACGCAAAGGTTTTTGTATATAGAAGAACTTGGCTACTTTTTTAACATTTATGTTTTTGTTGTGATTTCACTACTTTTTGCAAAGATTCTTTTTATCAGGAAAAGTAGGTTGATGAAACGCCCCTGCATGAAAAAGTTCATGATTTCAACTTTTTCTTTGCATAACCACGCCTGAAAACTAACCACTTTACCAAATTTCATAATCCTGCACAAATTGGAAGGGCTCTCAATATATTTAATATTAATTCTGTGAAAATGGCTGGTTGCCACGCCCACTGAATGTAAAATCTCAAAATTTGAATGCCTTTGCCTTCATGTCAAGTCCTGTCGCTCTACCAAATTTCATCACTCTACGACAATCCGAAGTTCTCTACATATGTAGTTGATATCAATTACGAGTATATGAGCGGGTGCCACGCCCCTGAATGTATAATTTAAAATTGTCCAATATCTCCTTTGTACTGACCACATGATCTACCAGTTTACCAAATTTGATTATTCTGCAACAATCAAAAGTGATCGATGTAATTAATAACAATTCTGAGAAAATAGCCGGATATCGGCCCATGAATATTAAATATCAAATTTAAAAGTTTAGCCTATGTATGCAGTTCAAGTTCTACCGCTGTACCAAATTTCATAATTCTACGACAAACAGAAGTGCTCAATTTAATTGATATAAATTCTGCTAAAATGGGCGGATGCCACGCCCTCTGAATGCAAAATCTCAAATTTAAAATGTTTGCATTTGCTTGCACTTCTAGCCTTACCGTTTAACCAAATTTGATCGTTCTACGACAATCAGAAGAGCTCCTCATAATTGATATCAATTCTTATTCAAATGGGCGGATGGCACGCCCCCTGAATGTAAAATCTCAAATTTTAAAATTTTTCCTTTGCCAGCACTTTGAGTGCTACCGTTGTACCAAATTTCATCGTTCCACGATAGTCAGAATTGCTACAAATAATTTATATCAATTCTATTAAAATGGGCGGATACCACGCCCCCTGAATGAAAAATCTCAAATTTTAAAATTTTCCAGTTTAAGCCCTACCGCTGTACCGAATTTTATCAATCTACTACAATAAGAAGTGCTCTAAACAATTTATATCAATTTTATGAAAACGGGCGGGTACCACGCCTCCTGAATGAAAAATCACCACAAGGCCTACCGTTGTGCGAAATTGCAAGATTCTACGATGTCGGGAAGTGATCCATAATTTTGATGATCTGTCAGTGAGTTGGGAACCACTGATGCTAAAGAATTGAAGTTTGGTGGGTTGACTAAATCTGGTGAGCTTAGCAAATGCTGTAAGTTTGAAGTTTCTGGCTTTATTGGCACTGAAGTTAGACGGGGGTCGAAAATCGCCTGAGTTTGATCATGTAAAAAAGGTGTAGTGCCAGAACTTGGCTGGGCTGGGTATGTATGTCGTACCGAGCTTACTACAATTATAAAAACCTGAAGTGAGTGCGAGTGCAACTTCACATTTCATAAAGAAAAGAATATAAGCCACTTATATCGCCTATTTGAATGGTTTGGTGTGTTCAAAACGTGTTTCCTTCAAAATTTCTTTTTCAGCTAGTCAAAACCTTTTAATTAGGTAGGCACCATTTAAATTGAAAGAAAAATCAATAATTATATTCGAAGGTGAATTATATCGTGGATTGTAATAGTTTGGCGTAATTTAAAACGTCTGTCAGTAATATTTTCCGACTCAGGGAGTCAAACCCTATAAATTGAGATACATTTCAAGAGATTTGTTTTAATAATCTAATTGATAAACTAGTAATTACATCCGCGACTTTAATCGCGCTTTTCAGCAGTATGGCGTAACTCAAAAAGTCTGTCAGTTACATTTTGCAACTCAGTGAGTCAAGCCCTTTAAATTGAGATACATTTCAAGATATTTGTATCTTTTATCTTTTTGATAGACTAGTAATTACATCCGCGACTTTTATCGCGCTTTTCAGCAGTTTGGCGTAACTCTAACGCCTGTAACTTATATTTTCACTTTCTTGAGTCAAAACCTTTTAATTGGTAAACATTTGAAGAAGCTACCACTAATATACAATTTAAAAAAAAAATAATAACATCCGCGAATTATATCGCGGCTGTCAGTTGTTTGGGGCCACTCAAACGTCTATCACTTACATTTTATTTTTTTTTTTGGGTCAAGATCTTTTGATTGGGATACATTTCAGATGGTTCCGCTCAAAATCTTCTTACTAAAAAAAATAAAAGAAAAAATCCGCGATTTATTTCGCGCCTTTCCAGCTGTTGGGTGACACTAAAAACTAATTTTTTTTAAACATTAGTACTCTGGTAGTCAAGACCTTCCGATTGCGATACATTTTGGTAGCATACATCAATTATCTAAAAATTTCAATAAAAAATCCGCGACTTTAATCGCGACTTTTACGACCAAAATCTGCTGCCGACTCTCGGTCTACCAGTATCATACTAAATTTGCTTTAATATCGTATTAAATTCATACAAATTTGCGATATTATTTTTATTATTCAGGTTTTAACATTGAAAATGTTTATAGGCTCGTTTTTCACAAATTATGGTTGGTGTTACCAAAATGAAATTAACTTTTTTAGGTACAAACAAAATATTATTTACTTTTTTTTTTTAAATTGATTGAAATTGAACCCGTGAAAACTAAATTTTATCCATATTTGCGCTCAGCCCTGACTAACATAATATATGTTCGACGGTCGCCTTTGGGGTCCTGCAAACAACTAGTCTCCAATATTAAGATTTTAACAAACTTAATTAAGCCAGACATAAAAGATTAATTGAAAAAAAAAAAAATTATCTATAATTGCATGAAAACTTCGAAAAAAAAAAATGAAAATCAATTTGAGTTAATGTTCTTGTACCTCCCTAATTGACTTAATTATTCAAAACCTTATACGGAAAATTGATGTGGTACAAAAGTTGTAATTTAAGAATCTTGGTAGCATATTCCCTACATATAGTAGATGATTAAATAGTTGTTGATATAATAGAAAATTTAAAATTTAGTACTTTTTGAATTATGATTAAAAAAGATGAGAATTTTGTGACACCGCATCGGAGAGGTACAATCGTTCCTAACTTTATTTTTTCTTGGATTTCAATGAAATAATCTATTTTGTAGCTCGTACCACTGGAAAAATAGAAGAACTTTACAGTAGAGGCCGCTTGTAGTCACAAGAAGATAAGAGCAAACAAACGTGGCTGTGCTTGTACCCATTTCTGAAGATGGTTTGTCCCAAACAAAAAAGATCAGATCTTTATGAATGAGGTGAAAAATTAAAGCAGGGATGACTTAAATTTGTATGCAAACTTAATCGGAAAATGTTGTACAAATTCATTCTAAAAATGTGATTGAGTTAATAGTCGTGTCGATATTTGGCGCATAAAATTGAAAAGTTCATTCAAAATTTTAAAAAATTTGTAAAATAAAACCTACGCGCTTATTGACTTCTTGACTTAAACCTCCACCGATAAGGTATAAGATAATGTTAAAAAAAAATTGTTAATTAATTTAACAAGAACAACACGAATTAATATAAAATAAATTCGTGAAAATTCTAAACGGATCCTCCAGATTAAGGTTTAAAAATACTGCCCTCGAGATCTACCCAAAAAAAAAAATATCTATACATTCTTGAAAACTTCGAAAAATAAAAACAATTTGAGTTAATGTTTTTTTCACCTACCTAATTTACTTAATTATTCAGTAATTATTAATTTAAGTTCGTTGGTTGGGATATTCTTTACATAAACTAGAGATTACAAAGTTGGAATTCTAATACAAAATTTAAATTTAATGCTTTTTGAATTATGGTTTTTAAAGACAAGCTGTTGTGACACTTAATTGGACAGATAAAGTCGTTCCTTACTTTATATTTTACTGAAGGATTTCAATCTTCTATTTCTCTTATCAGCAATTAAGCGTTTATGTTAATCAAACATAGCTGGTGCACTTATTGAAAGCTCCAAACGTTCTGAAACAAACAACAAAAACTATTCTTATGGAAAGAATTAACTGGCTGAACACCAATAGCAGTAGGTTCACTTGTTGTTGAAAATAGCTAGTTCAATTGACGTAGTCGAAAGGATGAACACAGTATACAGAAGAGCTCTACAATATAACGTTTAAGGTTTTACAAGAAATGTATGACACAAAGTTGAGCACTCTTGTTTGTAGTTACAGTCTTGTTGCCATAAGTTACCTACAACAATTTTTGTAGCTTTCACAAATGTAAAGCTTACCAAATTAAAATAATTATAATGTACCTTATTGCATCACGATAGTCAACATTACATCCTTACAAGAATTTCAAAATTCAAAAAGATATGAAATTATTTACTTTTATTGTGTATTTATGTTAAAATAAGGAGTTCTTCTATTCAATTAACATTATCGTTTTCTTATATAACAGATCTTGCTTCAACTTAATTTTAATTAATTTAATTTTGTTTAAGTGCAAACAATTAGTCATGTTTCTGTTTTATCTAGCAAATGTAAGTCATTTTCAATGCACCCATTATTACTCTATAAGTGAAATCTGTAAATTTTCATTTTTGATCTGAATTATTTTACTATCGGGTCACAACCGATACCAAAATAACCTTTTTTAATGTTTCTAGCCAAAATATAAACAAATCTAGTTTTTACTGGTCCGGGGCTTAGAGTGTTTTTTTCTGAATAGGCAAAAGGGTTCATAATCGACAAGGCCCTAGTTTTGGCCATTACTCAGCCATGCTAGGAACTCTAGTGCCATGCCGAAAACTAGAATGTTTTTCTGCGCGGGTGGTACAATCTAATATATTAAAGCAAAAACTATTTTACTTTGCATTGTTATTAACCGTAGTGTTATTAGCCGTACCGCCCATAGAACCATTTCATGTTTTCGAGTTTCTCGTTATTGGACGAACGCACTGAAATAATTTTTGTATACAGAAGCTTCTAAAAAGTTTAAATAATATGCATATTCAATTTTTCAAAGAAATTAATTTTTATCTACATATGAATAATTTCTTTAAAATGGCGTACTAATTCTGCTGACTAAAAATTTTATATTTTAAGAATTATACAAGGATATTTTTATTTGTTTAGAATAAATGTATGTTTTTTTTCAAGAAATCAAATGACATCTTTTTGTTTAGCTCAAACTTCTTATAGTCTAAGAGCCGACAACATTTTTTAACTTTTTTTTGAAACCAAAACTGATCAATTATAATAAAAGTTAAAATTCGATTCATCGATTTAATTTGTTTAGTTTAAATTTAGCATATGTATCAATAACGATAGTGATTAGTCTGATAGGATGCCGAAAACGTCTAACAAGTTCTTACTAGCGAGAACCTCACGAGAGTATGAAACATTTTCCTCGTCTAAATTTTACTTACTGAAAACTTGCAAGGGCTTGACGTATATTTGACAAGTTTTCCTCGTCTAGATTTTCCCTAAAGAAAACTGACTAGTGCCATGTCGAAACTAGACAGAAACTGGGCACTTTTCCAGCCGGGAGGTCATATTTTTACACTGCTGATAACTGTGCATAGGTATATATAACAAAATAAAAAATGTGTGATTTAATTTCCAAACAAATTGTTTGGCTCTAGAGTCTGTCAATGCGAGTTTTCGGTGGTGAAATTTCAGCCAGTGAACGATACGAGTTCCAATAAGTTGTCGTAATGTAAAAACTATTTTGTTCAATATTCATTTACAAGGATTTTAAGTTGCAATCATTATTTACATTTTCAACCAGGGCACCAACTATACATAATATTACTCGATTCTATGGCATGTACTTAAAACTGATGTTATGAACAAAATGTTTTTGCTCATCAAAACCTTAATTGATAATTAAACAAAGTTTTTTGTTTAAATAAAGTTTATTGACAAAAAAAATAGCTTTTGACTGTTTTTTTTCTTCTTAGAAATTGCTGTACCTTTTCACGTTCACACTTTTCAATTTTTACTGGCGAAATATATAAATGAGTACTACCTACCAGTGGCATACGTAGGGGGGGGGGGGGGGGGGCGCTAAGGGGGCTTGATCCCCCCAAGTAATATGGTCTAAGATTTCATATATCATCGAAGGAAGTTTTTTTTATTATTTTTTAGTTCAAATTTTATTTTTGTATTTTAAACTTTAGCAGTATTTTCAATTTTAATTAAAAAAAAAAAACTTAAGACATGGACGTCGTACTGAAATCATTAGTTCAATAATCTAGATTTTGTTTGACATTTCAAACGTATCTCAGTTTTCATAGAAACCCAAACAAAATTCCTTTGCAATCAGCCTAAATTCTCAAAATGATTTCACACATTAAATTTGTTCCTACTTTTCACATTTAAAAAAAAAAAACAAAATGAAACAACGAATGCAGTGCACTTATTCACATAAAACATTCGCTTAGTATCTTCTCTTTTTTTATTGCTTTCATAGTCGCTTGAAACTATTATGATTATTTTAAACTTAAAAGATAACCTAAACATTTATTTTAGTTTTTGTCAATGCAATAAGGGGCCTATTTCACCAACTACAAATTACAAGCACAATTTTGTGATTTGTAATTTACAAACACAAATTTGTAGGACGGCATTCGATTTCACCAAGTACAAATTACTATTTCACAAATATGTGAAAAGAATTACAAAGAGCTTTTGAAAACAACAATTTTCCAAAACTTCTGTTTCACCATGTTTTTTATCTTGGAAATTGTAAGTCATTCTCATTAAATTGTAAGTCATTATTATTACATTGTAGAGTTCGTAGAATCCAAAGCTAATAAAATGTTTTTTACTTCCTTGGTTCGCGAAAAAAAGATATTTTATTCCTACAAAAATATATGTACATTTAAATTTGTATTTGGGCTTGCAGGTACTGTGCAATAATATACGCCAAAATTAAGCCCGCGGTTCTTACTTCCGTGGGTTTTATTGCAATGCAACGGTTTTACATATATGATTAAATTAAGAAAACTACCTACAATAGCATGAACTCTTTCCGGAATTATGTCCACCGCTATCGTACAGAAACTTCAAACAGGGAATCCACGATCGCTGTACAAACCCGATTATAACACATCTGCACACTGTGGTCTTGGAGATACGATGCATGTCGGCAATTCCATGATACTGCCCCCTGTTGCCAATCCAGTACAAGGCAGTGAGTAGTTGCTGCTTTGGGGACAATGCACCGTTTTTTTCATTTTTGTGCCCTCCAACTAGACATATTATTTCTTCTGCCACGAAAACGGTTTTTAAAATAAAATACGCTGAGATTTTGTAACGAGGACGATACGCTCTTCTTCTTCGATTCAGAATGATAGAATCGTCATCACTGCTTTCGCTACTACTATATTCCTCTGCCGCGCCGGACGTAAGGCCATTATAAGCCAACTTAATATGACCCAAAACAAATTTGTAACAAAAGTTACATAGGTCTTGAGCCATGTAGAAAATTGTCACAACTAAATTCAAATTTGTGCATTTTTTTTCTTTGGTGAAACGGAAACCTACAAAAAACTTGAAAGCTCATAAATTTGTTACTTGTAAATAACAACATTTGGTGAAACAGATTTGGATTTTTCACAAAATTTCACTTGTAGATCAGAAGTACAATTTTGTAAACACAAAAAAGTGGTGAAATAAAATTCATCGAGTTTTTCACAAATTTTGTGAAAAATCACTTGTATTTACAACTTTGTACGTTGGTGAAATAGGCTTTAATTTTGTTTGCTATTTTGTGATACCTTAAAAAAAATTTCACCAAAATTGGCTCCAACGATTTTGATAAAAATATAATATTAACTTAAAAAGATTACCTTTTCCGAAAAGTGGTAATTATATTAGTCTTCGAATTTCACGAAAATATTTTTTATTTTTTTTTTAATGGAGAAGTTTCTAAAAAGTATAAATACAAAACATTTCGAAAACCTGTGTTTTGAAGTTTATGCAAAAAACTTTTGAAATTTAGCTTTATCAATTTTTTTTTTTTTTTTTGAAATTCAGTCCTTTCCTAGAATTAAAAATAACGTTACCACCCATGCAATGTTGATAAATCTTATTTTTCTCGAAAAAGGCTCCAACGATTTTGATACAAATACATATTTATATTCTTTAATTGGTACAATCCAACTATTTTACTTTGCATTGTTATTAACCGTATTGCCCATAGAACCATTTCATGTTTTCGACTTTCTCGTTATTGGACGAACCCACTGAAATAATTTTTGTATACAGAAGCTTCTAAAAAGTTTAAATAATATGCATATTCAATTTTTCAAAGAAATTAATTTTTATCTACATATGAATAATTTCTTTAAAATGGTGTTCTAATTCTGCTGCCTAAAAATTTTATATTTTAAGAATTATGCAAGAAAATTTTTGTTTGTTTAGAATGAATGTATGATTTTTCGTGAAATCAATAACATCTTTTTGTTTAGCTCAAACTTCTTATAGTCTAAGAGCCGACAACAATTTTTGGGAGCAGGCGCGGATATGAGAATAATTTGTTTTCCATTCAAAATTAAGGCATTTGCGCAAGCGCAAAATCAATTAAACAGTTTGAATAAAATTCCCATCTGTTTTTCTTATAAAACTCGTACACATACAATTGTTTAAATTTTACATAAGCCGTTTGAACATAAGATCAAGTACGTGCGACCCAGTTGCGCATTTCTATACACTGTCAATAGGCGTGAGGGGGCTTGGATGAAGAAAAGGAAGTCGGCCTAAGCAATTTACTGCATGTTAAAAACTCGGGGCCTAATGTTATTTAAAATAGAATTCGTTCAATTGTTTAATAATAATAATTGTTTGTAATAAGATACAGTTTTTGGATTGAAACAAAATTAAAGCTTAGAAAAAAAAAGTATTTCGTCTGAGTAAAAATTTGTGTTTTGTTTAAAAAAAAAATCTAAGATAAAGTCCTATTCAAAACTTTGACACCTTGCACTCAATCTAGCAGAATTCAGAACGATGGCGATGGGAAACTTTCCTCAAAAATGGCTTAAGCCCCAATGTTTTATAAACTTATCTGAATTAAAAATAAAAAACCTTGTAAGTATATATGTATATAATTTTCCAAATTGTTTTGCTAATTTTCCCAGACTATTATTTTTTTATTTTATAGGATTTCTTATAAAGGGGGTTCCCACTATAATTTTAATAAATTATTTTTGGCATCACTAAATTTTTCCAATTTACAATTTATTGCCCATATTGGGGTATATATCCCTAAGAACGTTTACGGTTGTATACTGTTATCCTTCAAAAAGATAAAATTGTTCCAAATTGAGTTTAAATGATAGCAAATTAAAACTTAAACTATTAAATACTCTTGATAATTAAAAACAAAATATTGTTGAAGCTTTGTACACGAATGACAGAGACAGTTTTATTATGTGGGGAAAAACATGAACATCTTTTCTGTGTTCTTTTCTGTATATGGAAGTACTCCTTGAGATCTTTGAGATTGAATTCCATAAAAATGTTTACAATTTGATGTTTCCTTCTAAACTTCCATGCAATGCTTTTCTCAGTGATATGTGTATGAACATTATGGTGTCCGTTATTTCTCAAACTCATTTTTTTGGATAGCACACCCCGCCAATCGAAAGCTTATGCAGTAAAAATAATAATTGACCAAAAAAAATCGATCCGAGGTGTGGAAATTTTACACTTTCACATTTTATTTTTTTCCTCTCGAACTATAACAGTAATTCTAAATTTGTTTGTGAATTCTGATTGATTTATTGGTCCTTTGAAAAACTGCATTTAAAAATGTATTACAAAATTTACATTTTTAAATGCAGTTTTTTAAAGGACCAAAACTAATCAATCAGAATTCACAAAAAAGTTAGAATAACGAAAAAAAAAAATTAAATGTGAAGTGTAAAATTCCCATACAAATTTGTATGGGAAAAGTATGACCTTACAACTTTGTACGTTGGTGAAATAGGCTTTAATTTTGTTTGCTATTTTGTGATACCTTAAAAAAAATTTCACCAAAATTGGCTCCAACGATTTTGATAAAAATATAATATTAACTTAAAAAGATTACCTTTTCCGAAAAGTGGTAATTATATTAGTCTTCGAATTTCACGAAAATATTTTTTATTTTTTTTTTAATGGAGAAGTTTCTAAAAAGTATAAATACAAAACATTTCGAAAACCTGTGTTTTGAAGTTTATGCAAAAAACTTTTGAAATTTAGCTTTATCAATTTTTTTTTTTTTTTTTGAAATTCAGTCCTTTCCTAGAATTAAAAATAACGTTACCACCCATGCAATGTTGATAAATCTTATTTTTCTCGAAAAAGGCTCCAACGATTTTGATACAAATACATATTTATATTCTTTAATTGGTACAATCCAACTATTTTACTTTGCATTGTTATTAACCGTATTGCCCATAGAACCATTTCATGTTTTCGACTTTCTCGTTATTGGACGAACCCACTGAAATAATTTTTGTATACAGAAGCTTCTAAAAAGTTTAAATAATATGCATATTCAATTTTTCAAAGAAATTAATTTTTATCTACATATGAATAATTTCTTTAAAATGGTGTTCTAATTCTGCTGCCTAAAAATTTTATATTTTAAGAATTATGCAAGAAAATTTTTGTTTGTTTAGAATGAATGTATGATTTTTCGTGAAATCAATAACATCTTTTTGTTTAGCTCAAACTTCTTATAGTCTAAGAGCCGACAACAATTTTTGGGAGCAGGCGCGGATATGAGAATAATTTGTTTTCCATTCAAAATTAAGGCATTTGCGCAAGCGCAAAATCAATTAAACAGTTTGAATAAAATTCCCATCTGTTTTTCTTATAAAACTCGTACACATACAATTGTTTAAATTTTACATAAGCCGTTTGAACATAAGATCAAGTACGTGCGACCCAGTTGCGCATTTCTATACACTGTCAATAGGCGTGAGGGGGCTTGGATGAAGAAAAGGAAGTCGGCCTAAGCAATTTACTGCATGTTAAAAACTCGGGGCCTAATGTTATTTAAAATAGAATTCGTTCAATTGTTTAATAATAATAATTGTTTGTAATAAGATACAGTTTTTGGATTGAAACAAAATTAAAGCTTAGAAAAAAAAAGTATTTCGTCTGAGTAAAAATTTGTGTTTTGTTTAAAAAAAAAATCTAAGATAAAGTCCTATTCAAAACTTTGACACCTTGCACTCAATCTAGCAGAATTCAGAACGATGGCGATGGGAAACTTTCCTCAAAAATGGCTTAAGCCCCAATGTTTTATAAACTTATCTGAATTAAAAATAAAAAACCTTGTAAGTATATATGTATATAATTTTCCAAATTGTTTTGCTAATTTTCCCAGACTATTATTTTTTTATTTTATAGGATTTCTTATAAAGGGGGTTCCCACTATAATTTTAATAAATTATTTTTGGCATCACTAAATTTTTCCAATTTACAATTTATTGCCCATATTGGGGTATATATCCCTAAGAACGTTTACGGTTGTATACTGTTATCCTTCAAAAAGATAAAATTGTTCCAAATTGAGTTTAAATGATAGCAAATTAAAACTTAAACTATTAAATACTCTTGATAATTAAAAACAAAATATTGTTGAAGCTTTGTACACGAATGACAGAGACAGTTTTATTATGTGGGGAAAAACATGAACATCTTTTCTGTGTTCTTTTCTGTATATGGAAGTACTCCTTGAGATCTTTGAGATTGAATTCCATAAAAATGTTTACAATTTGATGTTTCCTTCTAAACTTCCATGCAATGCTTTTCTCAGTGATATGTGTATGAACATTATGGTGTCCGTTATTTCTCAAACTCATTTTTTTGGATAGCACACCCCGCCAATCGAAAGCTTATGCAGTAAAAATAATAATTGACCAAAAAAAATCGATCCGAGGTGTGGAAATTTTACACTTTCACATTTTATTTTTTTCCTCTCGAACTATAACAGTAATTCTAAATTTGTTTGTGAATTCTGATTGATTTATTGGTCCTTTGAAAAACTGCATTTAAAAATGTATTACAAAATTTACATTTTTAAATGCAGTTTTTTAAAGGACCAAAACTAATCAATCAGAATTCACAAAAAAGTTAGAATAACGAAAAAAAAAAATTAAATGTGAAGTGTAAAATTCCCATACAAATTTGTATGGGAAAAGTATGACCTTACAACTTTGTACGTTGGTGAAATAGGCTTTAATTTTGTTTGCTATTTTGTGATACCTTAAAAAAAATTTCACCAAAATTGGCTCCAACGATTTTGATAAAAATATAATATTAACTTAAAAAGATTACCTTTTCCGAAAAGTGGTAATTATATTAGTCTTCGAATTTCACGAAAATATTTTTTATTTTTTTTTTAATGGAGAAGTTTCTAAAAAGTATAAATACAAAACATTTCGAAAACCTGTGTTTTGAAGTTTATGCAAAAAACTTTTGAAATTTAGCTTTATCAATTTTTTTTTTTTTTTTTGAAATTCAGTCCTTTCCTAGAATTAAAAATAACGTTACCACCCATGCAATGTTGATAAATCTTATTTTTCTCGAAAAAGGCTCCAACGATTTTGATACAAATACATATTTATATTCTTTAATTGGTACAATCCAACTATTTTACTTTGCATTGTTATTAACCGTATTGCCCATAGAACCATTTCATGTTTTCGACTTTCTCGTTATTGGACGAACCCACTGAAATAATTTTTGTATACAGAAGCTTCTAAAAAGTTTAAATAATATGCATATTCAATTTTTCAAAGAAATTAATTTTTATCTACATATGAATAATTTCTTTAAAATGGTGTTCTAATTCTGCTGCCTAAAAATTTTATACTTTAAGAATTATACAAGGAAATTTTTGTTTGTTTAGAATGAATGTATGATTTTTCGTGAAATCAATAACATCTTTTTGTTTAGCTCAAACTTCTTATAGTCTAAGAGCCGACAACAATTTTTGGGAGCAGGCGCGGATATGAGAATAATTTGTTTTCCATTCAAAATTAAGGCATTTGCGCAAGCGCAAAATCAATTAAACAGTTTGAATAAAATTCCCATCTGTTTTTCTTATAAAACTCGTACACATACAATTGTTTAAATTTTACATAAGCCGTTTGAACATAAGATCAAGTACGTGCGACCCAGTTGCGCATTTCTATACACTGTCAATAGGCGTGAGGGGGCTTGGATGAAGAAAAGGAAGTCGGCCTAAGCAATTTACTGCATGTTAAAAACTCGGGGCCTAATGTTATTAAAAATAGAATTCGTTCAATTGTTTAATAATAATAATTGTTTGTAATAAGATACAGTTTTTGGATTGAAACAAAATTAAAGCTTAGAAAAAAAAAGTATTTCGTCTGAGTAAAAATTTGTGTTTTGTTTAAAAAAAAAATCTAAGATAAAGTCCTATTCAAAACTTTGACACCTTGCACTCAATCTAGCAGAATTCAGAACGATGGCGATGGGAAACTTTCCTCAAAAATGGCTTGAACCCCAATGTTTTATAAACTTATCTGAATTAAAAATAAAAAACTTGTAAGTATGTATGTATATAATTTTCCAAATTGTATTGCTAATTTTCCTAGACTATTATTTTTTTATTTTATAG
Source organism: Melangyna quadrimaculata (assembly GCA_949320155.1). Classification (NCBI taxonomy): domain Eukaryota; kingdom Metazoa; phylum Arthropoda; class Insecta; order Diptera; family Syrphidae; genus Melangyna; species Melangyna quadrimaculata. Next base: position 109,683,838 of record OX439483.1, read on the forward strand.
GATTTCTTATCAAGGGGGTTCCCACTATAATTTTAATAAATTGTTTTTGGCATCACTAAATTTTTCCAATTTACAATTTTAATTATTGCCCATATTGGTGTATATATCCCTAAGAACGTTTACGGTTGTATACTGTTATCCTTCAAAAAGATAAAATTGTTCCAAATTGAGTTTAAATGATAGCAAATTAAAACTTAAACTATTAAATACTCTTGATAATTAAAAACAAAATATTGTTGAAGCTTTGTACACGAATGATAGAAAATTTAAAAGACAGTTTTATTATGTGAGGAAAAACATGAACATCTTATCTGTGTTCTTTTTTGTATATGGAAGTACTCCTTGAGATCTTTGAGATTGAATTCCATAAAAATGTTTACAATTTGATGTTTCCTTCTAAAATTCCATGCAATGCTTTTCTCAGTGATATGTGTATGAACATCATGAACATTTCTTAAACTCATTTTTTTGGATAGCACACCCCGCCAATCGAAAGCTTATGCCGTAAAAATAATAATTGACAAAAAAAAAATCGATCCGAGGTCATTGACCCATGCTCTAAGGTCATACTTTTCCCATACAAATTTGTGTGGGAATTTTACATTTTCACATTTTATTTTTTTTCTCTCGAACTATAACAGCAATTCTAAATTTGTTTGTGAACTCTAATTGATTTATTGGTCCTTTAAAAAACTGCATTTAAAAATGTATTACAAAATTTACATTTTTAAATGCAGTTTTTTAAAGGACCAAAACTAATCAATCAATCAGAATTCACAAAAAAATTAGAATAACGAAAAAAAAAAATTAAATGTGAAGTGTAAAATTTCCATACAAATTTGTATGGGAAAAGTATGACCTTAAGGCACGATTAATGACCGCAGATCAAATTTTTTTTGGCCAATCATTTTTTATTACGTCATAAACTTTCGATTGAAGGGATGTGCTATCCAAAAAATGAGTTTGGGAAATAACGGACACCCTTATTTACATACAAGTGAAAAGGTTTTAAAAATAGGACCTACGGAGTTTATGTAATAGGTATTCAAATATATCGTTACTATGGGAGTCTATTAATCCATGAATAATGCCATTTCTCCTAGCATCAAAATTTAAAGGAAAAAACGTCAGTAAAAAATTAATAGGTAGTAAAAAAAATTAACTTTTTTATGTCATGCGAATTGTGTCGATAGTGCCCATTTTAAAATAGAATACCAAATGAAAAATAACCATATAATTATATACAGGTCTGGCTTTAGTCATAGCATTTTATTTTCAAATTTTTATTAAGGTCAAACACGCAACCCATCGACGACAAAATCAAGCACAAAAACTACTCGAAATCGCTTCGACGCGGCAACAACAACACCAACTAGCTCAAAGGACACTGATGAATCGCCATCATTATCTGCATTCTCCAGTCAAGATGAAAATGAAAGCAATTTAACAAAAAAAATTGGAATAAATATTCTATCCTCGAGAAAACTCTTTACAAGAAACTATGATTTGCTTGCCCAGACATCGACGGAAACTCTTACGGATATGCTAAAGCAGCATTCTGGAATAAAGGAGTGCACTGATGAAACTGTGCAACACATTAATGCCGTGAGTATTCCACTTATCGTTTAAATGGACAATACAGAATAGACTTTTTTTGCATGCAGATTTTGTTGGAACTGTACAATCGCATTCGATGTACTCATGGTAGTTGGCGCAGTGCAGTTCTTGGAGGTTTATATGGACTCGTTGAATGTACGTCACCGAAAATTTTACTAGCTGTTGCAAGAGTTGTCCTTGGGGTGAGTATTTCCAACAAAAGAATAACTATCAATATCGTTAGATTCATATTTCAAAAAAATTCCTTAAACTTTAGCTTCGTGTAACTGGAAGCAATCTTACTGGAGCTTGTAAGTTGGTTTTCAAAGTGGCTCGCAACGAGGCCAATGATTATCTATTTCACGAATCCGATGTGTCGGAGATTCTTATCGACGGACTCGGTCGGGCTAGTCCATTAGACGAACCGGAAGCTTGCATTTATGGATACGGGGCAGTGCGATTCCTTACAAGTGAGAGCGGACGATACAGGAACACATCAGAAGCAATGGATTGCAACAGAAACGATACATTTTGGGAGTTAACCAGTGAATTGCCACCGAAGCCATCGACAGCCCCTGAACGAGACACCAAAACAACTGCAATGCAGTTTCGCAACATGCGCCAGAGTTCCCTTAAGCAAATTTCGATTGCTCAGCGTTTTTCCAAGCATGGAGCAGTGCAGTTAATGGTTTTGCACCTGCAGATGATAAATGAGGCTGGATCAATGAAAAAACTCACTGGACCACCATTACATGCACTATATCAATTATCTGCAGCACTGAGAGCCTTAGCCGGAGCTCAACAAGCTACAAGCTTGGAATTTGACAACTTACGAGCTCAGTCGGCCCATGATCGAGTGTCAGTAGATAAAATGACGAAATATTTTGGAGAGACATCACCTGAAGTAGACTTCATTCATTTGGAACTAGCATGTCCTCATCTTATAAAAGCTGCTGAAATTTCAATAGGAGAATTGGAAATTCAGGCTAATATCATCAGGACTTTAAGGTTTCAATAATTGAGAAACGCAGTTCTGTTTCCTTCTAACAACCCTTATCTTTATATATGTTTAGTGTTCTTTCAGAAGATATCAGGTGCTGTGAGGCTCTTTCAGAGTTTACCGGAAAAATTGGCATGCTTTTGGGACCGAGTCGACACATATTAAGTGATTCGCCGGAAAAGCTTTTGTCTGTGCTCAGTAGATTGGGATACATTTTGGGAAATATTTTGGCACGATTTAATAGTGCACGAATGCAGGTAAGTTATCTAGGCAAAAGTATTGGATCTATAGAAATCTCATTTCGAGTTCTTAATAAAGTTCTACCTAAACGATGTGGCAATGGAATATTTATTCGATGCTCTAGAGTTTTACTCCAAACAAAAATTTGCATTGCATAATCCAATGGGCGACACTGTTGTGGATGTTCTCATAAAGTTAACTCGCGTCATTGCTAACATGGGTGTAAATTCCGAAGTAGGAAGTGGATTAGGGCGGAAGACTGGACTGGGTGATATTTTGCTGCATATTCTGAGGAGAGTAAATCAAATAAGAGGCACAAATATGGTAGTCATTAGTCACAGAGATGAACTTCTGAGCTTTTATTAATATTTTATACCTACTTATAGAATTCTGAGATGCAAGAGCTCTTAAACGCTACTCTTGGAGCCCTTCACAACCTGTGTTTCTATCAAGATCAATCATCCGATTCTTTTCCTTCAAGTCATGAAAATTCTGAGGGAAGCATTTACCAAGTTCTTTCCGAATTGGGACCTGCACTATGCCATAACCTAAGAAATGGTCCGGATCCGGTTCGAATTGAAGCAATTCGTGTATTAGGGAATCTTAGCCGTAATCAACTAGCACGAGTGGCATTTTGTAAGGCTGGTGGTCTAAGGACAACTGTCCAATGCTTAGGTTCTTCAGAATATGACCTAAGAATAAGTGCTGTTGGAGTTTTGGTAAATATCTTGGGCGATTGGGAGAATCGTACACCATTTATGGAACTCAAGGGCCAACTGATATTAATGGAAATGCTCAAAAGATTCCTAAATCAAGAGGACTGGTTGGTGGCTGGAATTATTTGTCAAGCATTTTGGAATCTTCTTATAGATACACATAATGTGACCAATGTATTGGGTGAAGAACAAACTGATGAGCTGTCCGATATTCTAGCTGAATATTTGGATGAACATCGTTTGTTTAAAGGTATCAGTCCGGATTCAATGTGGGAACAGTTTGCATTGGTAGCAACTGATCTTCTGGAAAGGATTCAATCGAATTTAATTTCGCCATTTCAGTCTTTTGAATTTGATAGCGGTACTGATGAAGATGATGTTCATATCGAGGGAATGAGTCTGGATGGCGATCAAAGTGTTTAATCAATATGTTATCAATGTAATTTTTTTTAATTTGTAAGTAGACAAAACTAGATTCAATAAATGATGTTGCAGAAAAGAAAAAATTATAAAAACTACTGTTGTTTCAAATTAACCTGGGGAATGCTGTTTTGAAGTCTTTGATTTTGTAATTTCAAAAGACACGCACTCATTCATTTGAATTAAAGTAAGAGGTGAGGTGCGACCCGAAAAACTAAGTTCATGAATTTTTTCTATTCTAAATTATTTGTATACTTGTTAAAACGTTAACATTTTTGAAGAAAGTGACTGAATAAAGTAAACTAAGATTAAATTTCCCTCTAGTGGGCTTTAGGTCAGTTTTTGTTTTTTTTGTGGTTTTAAATTTTCAAGTGACTTTCGGTTGTGATAACAACCTTCTTCAGACCTATGGTTAAAAAATGTTCCTTTAAATACCTATAAATACTAATTACGAATACTTACAGCTTGGGTGTTTAAAATTTCCCTGTAAGATTTGATGATTATAGTTTTTTTTTTTTATTTTTTTATTCAATTTTGTTAAAATCTTTAAAAAGACGTTTAAGCTAATTGTTTTATATTTGAATATTAAAATTCAAATGTATGTATTTCAAAATGTATTCAAAATATTTATGTATGTATGTCAGTATATAAGGCTCAGTTATGTCTACAAATGTTTAGTGTCTGTTTATGAACTGACTATAGATGTTACTAAGTCCATCACAATCAGATCGTCTATTAATGCTATTTTCTGTGTTTCTAATATGCAACATTTCAAGCAGCATTCTTTTCTTATAATTCTTCTCAGATTGTAGAATTCTAACATTTTGAAAATCTGGACGATGACTCTCTTCTATGCAATGTAAAGTTAATGCAGTTTTTTCTGTACTACCAGTATTTAAATTAGATCTGTGACCTGCTATTCGATTCTTTAGTTTTTGCATTGACGTTCCCAAATAAACAGATGGACATGATGTCGATCCGTCATCTAAACATTTAATAATGTATACAATATCTGATTTGTCGACTGTGAGTGTTTTATCTTTTAATTTTGAAAAAACAAAATTCCGAAAAGTATAAGCTGGTTTAAAAGCTATATGGATTTTTTCTTTATCTCTAAAGGCAATGGCAATTAATGATTTAATTATTTCAAGTACGAAAGAATTGGATGCTAAAGTATTCATTATAATCTCAATGTTCTTTCGCCGAAATACAATATTACTATTATCTAATACTCTACTTATAAAATGTCTAGCTGTATTTATAATCATTATGTTTTGGCTGTATTGAATTGAAATTTATCAAACGACCAGAAGAAGTTATTTTTTATGCCAATCAAAAATTATGCTTCTACAATTTCTTATAACTTTTACATCAAGATAGGGAAGTATTCCTTCTTTTTCAATTTCAACTGTGAATTGTATTTTGGGATGAAAAGAATTAAGTGCTATAAGTGTTGAATTAACCTCACTTGATTTTAGAATTAAAAATAAATCATCTACATATTTTGTAATGATTTTAGGTGTATAAGATAGTTTCTCCAAAACATTAACAAGTAAAAATTCCATACAGCCCACTATAGTACAGCCAACGAAGGAATTTTGCTTTAAGGGTCAGCTCTACCACTAACAAAGTACCTTGGGTGGCTTTGCTTTGCAGGTTAAAATAATTTATTCAGTCTTTAACCTCAAGCTCAAAGATTCACTACTATCACATACTAAAAAAAAAATCGGGTGGCACAACGGCTCATGAAGAACCATGGCCTAGTGACTAACAACTCGCAACCATTCCTGTGTGCGCCCTTCGACAGGAATGGAAGGGACCTACAATTTTATGCCGAATCCGAACGGCTAGACGAGAAGCACTTATTCGTGACAAGTGATACTCTTGGAGGATTTGTCAATTCCTCGCAAGAGGCAGTAGCCTTGAAAAAAAACTTTTTAGTTTTTAGGTGGACGAGGCTGGGAAGCGATCCCAGACCTCCAGCGTGACAGTCGAACGCACAAACCATTACGCTACGGGCTACCACAACTATCACATACTAAACACTATAATAATAACGAAAATTATAAAAAAAACATCGAAAAAACTGTCGTCGCAACTATCAATTTTCTTGAAAACTAGGAGACATAGAACCATTTAGTTTTCAGTTTCTAATTAAGAGTTATTAGGGGTAGTGAATGATAAAATCCAGTTCACCCGGGGCTTAGATAAGCCCTTCTTCAATCAATTCACTAGCCAAATAATAAAAGGAAACGTCATGCAATGATTTAGTGAGTGAAGAGTCATGCGAGGTTTCCTCAGTTCATAGATTTGAACCCACTTTTTGCTTTGTGTGTAGAAAACAACAAAACAACAGCAATCAATTCACTAGCCAGATAATAAAAGGAAACGACATCCTTGTATATATAAACTATAGTACTATCTTGGACAAATTTTTTTAATGCAACAATACTTCGTTGGTGGCGCCACTTTAGCTTGGCGGAGACTTCCATTTTTGGGGAACAATTGTCGGCGGAGACTTACATTTTTGGGAGACTGCCATTTATCAGAGAATCAATATACAATATAAGTGGTAGTTGTTTATTCAGCAATTAGTTAATGCAATAATGAAAAAGTGAAGAAAATTAAATAAATAGTGAATTCATTAATTGTGTTGTGTTGTGAATTTGTGATTAGTTAAAATATAGAATTAAAACTTTAAATTAAAGTGAAATCACTTGGTCAGAGATAGTTGGTTAATCACCTCTTTACTTATGCGAAGTGGTTATTAACTAACAACCCGAAATACTTGGAGACAATCTGAGATTGCCTCATTTTGATGGAAATTCACAAGTCCTCTTATAATATTTACTGTCAGTAGACAATGTCAACACAGAGAACACAAACAAAAATCAACTTCTATAAAAACACACAATGGCGGTGCACACTTTACAAAGCACATGAGTGGACATAGACGATGAACTGATGAACTTGTACATGACTTTTCAACAGTTTTTTCATCTCATAATTTTCCCTATCAAAAGCTATTTTTAATTCAACGAAAGAAAGGGTTGTTTTCTAATCACAAATCAGAAAGTAGGTTCAAATCTATGAACTGAGGAAACCTTACATGACTCTTCGCTTACTATTTACATGTCGTCCTTGTATATATAAACTATAGTGCTATCATGGTGAATGTCGAATGGACTGCCATCTTGAGAGGGAACGCGAAAGAATCTCTATGGAATTCCACAGCCCTATTTCACGGAGAGAATTGAATTTTGTTGAGAATTTCAAGTTAGAATAGGAAAGTAATACTATAATTTATAATAGTTAGAGTGAAATAGGTACAATGAATGTTTTTTGTTAAGGGATAGAGATAAAAATGAAGGAAAAGTTAAAACTCATAAAGAAGAATGAAGTTTTTTTTATTTTTTTTTTTGGTTGATTTACATTTTTTTTGGCGGTTACTTTGCTATGCAAAGGTGCAGAGAATTAAAAAGTGTGAGAAAAATTTGGGAATTCTCCTTGTTTTTTTTTTGGGTTTTGTGCGGTTAAAGAGGAAGGGGTAGTTCTTTTTTAACAAATTTGGATGTCTTGTATGTAATGCAAGAAGGCAATGGTGACGTCGGCCGGCGCGGCGGCGTGAAGGTCAAGGCATATAGGTAGGTAGATTGTTTTTTTTGTTTTGCTTTCTAGATTTTATGTAGGTCTGTTGGTAAGAATATGAGTGATGCAATAATTTATGAGTTTGATGGCGATGATGTTTTTTGATGAGTATGGCTCATGATAGGTCGTATGTCGCCTAGAAAGGTAGGTATGTTTGTAGATAATTTGTATTAATATCTAGGTAGGTACATGTAAGTAGGTACCCAGCGGGAAATGTCATCCCCAATGAATTTTATAGCTGAATTCTTCAATCAATTCACTATCCAAATAATAAAAGGAAACGTCATGCAATGATTTAGCCAGTGAAGAGTCATGCGAGGTTTCCTCAGTTCATAGAATTGAACCCACTTTTCGCTTTGTGTGTAGAAAACAACAAGACAACAGCAATCAATTCACTAGCCAGATAATAAAAGGAAACGACATGTAATGATTTAGTAAGTGAAGAGTCATGCAATGTTTCCTCAGTTCATAGATTTGAACCCACTTTCTGCTTTGTGTGAAAACAACCCTTTTTTTCGTTGAATTAAAAATTGCTTTTGATATGGAAAATTATAAGATGAAAAAACTGTTGAAAAGTCATGTAGAAGTTCATCAGTTCATCGTCTATGTCCACTCATATGCTTTGTAAATTGTGCACCGCCATTGTGTGTTTTGATAGAAGTTGATTTTTTTTGTGTTCTCTGTGTTGACATTGTCTGCTGACAGTAAATATTATAAGAGGACTTGTGAATTTCTATTAAAATGAGGAAATCTCAGATTGTCTCAAAGTATTTCAGGTTGTTGGTTAATCACCACTTCGCATATGAAGTGGTGATATACCAACAACCCCTGACCTAGTGATTTCACTTTAATTAAATTTAAAGTTTTTATTCTATATTTTATTTTAATTAACCAATCAAAAAAAAAAACACACATACACAACAGAGTAATGAATTCACTATTTATTTAATTTTCTTCACATTTTTCATATTGAATTAACTATAATTGCTGAATAAACAACTACCACTAATCTTGTGATTTGATAATTGAATTTTCATTACCATTTTCATCGAAAACATTGAACTGATGAATAAACCACATACATTTATGTAGTGAATTCACAAACTATGCAACCATCGTGTTTTTCATCATCTGGGTCGGTGAATAAACAACTTCCAACGAAGTAGTGATTTCGTTGTCGAATTTTCATCGGATTTTCAGCATGTGCTTCCCGCCTAGGACATGCCCATGTTAATTTCATCAAAGGAATCAGCTGAAAAGTGGACGGTGCAGCTGCCATTCCTCAAGGAAAAAGCTCATCTTTCCTCAATGAATTTTTCAATTTTTCCCGCTGGGACGTACCCAATTTTTATGTGAATGTTTATTTATTTATATTATATACATAAATGAAAGAATAAAAATTACAAACACGTTTACTAATCACGCTACAGCTTAAACTAGAAGTATTAAAAATAGGTAGGTATATACTAAAATTTATATGTAAGCAAATTTTTTGTAGGGTTGCACTAAGAACGGAATTTTTGAAATTCGCACATTTAATAGGGTAAAATAGGCTTAAACTTAATCAAAGTCATAAAACTAACTTCCGAACGCGACGTCGTAGAAACTTGTTTTTTTTTTTATTTGAAAGTAATTGAAAAATTAGGAAAAAACATGCACATCTTTTTTTTATTAAAAATCTACAAACCGAGATATACTAGGTTTAAGACTGAACATTGATAAATAGTCGTTTCGAAAAGTACTTAGTAGTTATATGGGGGTAAATTTTTTATTTTTTTTATTTTTACATATTTTTTATAAGGGATGAACAAAAAATTATCTATGTTTAAGCAATTTTTGACAGGATTTTTTTTTTCATACCCAAAATGATTTTTGAAAAAAGGTAAATTATTTTGGTCAATTTTTTAAAGTACATATTTGATTTTTAACGGGTAGTTGGAAAAATCTAAAATTTTAATATCTTATAGATATATTTTATAGCAATTAAATGGTAAAAATGTTATCTTTCTAACTTATCATTTGACAGATTTATTTAGGATAGGGTAAACATTTTGAAATTTGTTTTTTGTTGGTTTTTAATTAATATCTTTTCAATTAACAATGGTAGAGGTTTGCAATGTACTAATGAATTATAGCTATATGTTCCAGGAATTTGTATAAAAAAATTATATTCCTATTATTGTACCATTGAGCTGAGAAATGAACAATATATAATTTTTACACATATTACTTAATAACATGTGAGTGAAGGCTTGGATTGATTTAGTTTTTTCTTATATTTAATCTCAATAAAATAACCATTCATTTGATACCTCATTTTTTAATCTGTACCTCCTATATTAGTGTCACAATTGATTTTTTAAAATTCATAAAAATTCGAATAAATTCCAAAGATATGCTTTGCTTTGTTCATTGTAAACAATCGTCGACCAGTGCAAAGCAACGTTATCTCAAATTAATTTTTTTTTATTTTTTTAATATAAAAAATCATAACCATATAAAAATCATAAATTACAAAAAATCTTCATTTAGACAACTTTAGAGGCTTCAAAATTGAGTAATACTTAATAGTTCATAATAAATGATACATGAAATTTAGGTAGAAATTTATAACTGAAATTTTTGTGTAAAAATTATTGCAAAATATTAAACAAAGTACTAAAAATGTGTTTTAATGAGTAATCAACTCAATTTTTCGTACTTTTTTGTATTTGTTAATCTAACTGGAAAAAAAGTAGGGGCAATTTTTGCTCCATTTAACCAATTTTAGAGGCTTCAAACTTGAAACTTGAGTAATACTTAATAGTTCATAACAAATGGTACATGATTTAAAGATAGAAATTTATAATCTAAATTTGGGATTTAGTGAAACATCAATTCGATTTTTGGTAGTTTAAATGCAAACGTTAATAAAAAATTGATACATTTTTAAAAACAAAACCAACACACTAATTGCTCCAATCCTCTTCTAAAATATTGCTTATAAATTTTAATAGATTATTTAAACAAAAGCCACTCTAAAATTAGTTTTATTGATTTATTTACCAAAAAAAATGCAAAATGGATCATGCTTTTGCAAGGAATTCTATTTTATATTTTAATGCATTTAAAACAAATATTTTAGAAAATTGCCCCTCCCCCACAAACGGAGGGAGATAGAAGTTTCAAGCTTTAAACATTAAAAAAAAAACCAGTAGGTAACTAATTATAATTATTATTAATTTCTTAAATTGTATTCCTTTTAGAAATTTATAAAAAAAAGGTCACGAAAATAGGAACAATTTATAATTTTTATTATTGTGTTAGGTATGCAAAAATTCATATTTAAGTTTTTCAAATTTATTTTATACTTAAATTTCAAAAAAAGGAAAAAATTCCTAACGAAAAAAGTTATTGGTAGGAGGTATCTACAGGTAGGTACCTACCTGCCTACATTAAAACATTTATTTTGTAAACTACCTGGAATCAAAAAATCCGAAATAAAAATTAAAATAGGTAAGTAGGTAGGTATCTACCTGTTGGCACGTTTTGCATGGCTTAAAATTTGTTTGTTTGCTTTTCAGGGTAGGTAGGTTTATTTGCTTTGACTTTTAATTTAAAATTTATCATACGAGCAGGTATGTAGGTAGGTGTGTACCTACATAAGTAGATATGATTTAATTGTTTGACACTAGAGTCTGTCAATGTGGTGGTTGAATTTCAGCCAGTGGGCGATATCCTAGTAGGTTGGTTTTATAAGTTTTAGTTGTAGGTAGGTAGGTACCCAGAAATGTTTGAAATATAGCTAGGTATGTACCTGTACCTACCTACAACATTGTTCGTTTAATTAAAGCTACCTAGGTATGTACAAGTGTATAGGTATGTACCTAGGTAGGTACCTAAATTTTTATTTTTTCAAATCAACCATAGAGAGAAAATTAGTGTAAATTGCAAAACGGCCAGTGTACTAAAAAATGAATTATACACAGGTGTAGGTAGGTGTGTACACATAGGTTTGTAGGTAGGTATGTTAGGGGTGTCGGATTATTTTTTTTTTTTGTCAGGTATTCAAAATGGGTATCGTGGATCTTGTAGAGGATACCCACACAAGTATTTTTAGTTCTAGGAAATTTTTCAAAATGATGCTTCCAGACCCCGCGGCCGTTTTTTATGTAAGAAACGGTTTTTTTTTTAAGTCAAAAAATGACCGAGAAATTCGCGTACCAAAAGTGGTTTTACCGATTTTAAATTATTTATTTTCGGTCTCTAAGGATGCTAATAATAATATAGTACAAGTTACTGCCCCCTTAAATGTCATAAAATACCATTTTACTCGAAAAATGTTTGAAAATCCCCCAAAAAAAAATGCGTTTTTCAAACTTCTTTCGAACATTTTTCTTAAATAAACTGTTGAAATCAGCTGGAAATTGCCTTCCACACATTCTACAATGTGTCTAAAATCATATTCAGTCAAAATATTTTGGAAATGATAAACAGAAAAAAAAAAGAAAAATCAAAAACTATTTTTTTTTCATTATTTATTAAATTTTATCAAACTGAAAATTGTTTACTGCTGCATGGATTCATTTTGAAATTGCACTTATCAACTAATTTTGGCATGTTATTTCGTGATTTCAGCTTGTTAACAATCAATCCATCTCTCCTCTCCTCACCGCACACGGAACCAGACGCTTCAGTCACAGCCTTCACGCATCTTTCAACAGATTGCTTATGGCATGGTATTTGCAAAATATCAAAGTCTAATTTATGATGACATAACTTGTTTTGAGCAAATATTCTTGCATCATTTGCACTGAAATCGAAGTTTCGCAGAAATGGTGGCACAGATGCTGCTTCGTTTTTCCAATCAACGAGTTCGGTATAATGATTTGCTTCAAAGTTCAGTGTAGGAATTCTGAACTGGCGAACCTGAGTCGAATCACAATTTTTATTGCGAACCAACAAAATCTTCTTCCAGCCACGGTGTCTTATTTCCTCGTCATCATCGTTCAAAATAGAGAGCAGAAGATTTTCTGGATGTGCAAAAAACGCATTTCCTGCTATTGTTTCCTGAACAGTTTTCAAACATTGGTGACCTGTTTTCTTTTTGCGCTTGGAGTGATTTCTCACGTGCAATCGCGCGACTATTCAGGACTTTAGATCGCCCTATTAGTTGACTTTTTTTGCTTAAAACTTTGTAGTCCACCAGAATAGCATTACCAATTGCTGCAACTTGTGTATTCTATTCTGTAGTCTATCAGCTATCTCTGCCGTACAGGTTAATTTAATTGTATTTTTTCGCGAAACTGAATCCTCATCGACAATGCTTTTAGATGAATTGCTTTTATATGGTCCCTTATGATCCGAGCTGAGTACACGACCACTGCGTAACTAGCAGCCTTTTGAGGTGGTTGCCTTTCCAATCTCCAATGTATTTTCAACATCCACTTAAACCGAAGGAATTTCAAAACAATCGCTTTAATCGCCAGAGCTTTCAATAACATTTGGCGGTGGTGTTAATTTGGGAATTGTTTGTTTCCGTTGGTAACGTTGATCCAAAAGAAATCGCAGACGATTTAACGGTATTTTTTTTTTGTTTGGGCAACTGCACATTTCAAACGTGGTGCATTTGCAAGCCAAAATGTCAAAAATTCTCTTGGTCGATGCCTAAAATAATTTCAAAAATATTGGGCAAAAGATGGAGAATTTGATATAAATATTTAATTACCTTGAATTTTTCCACTTTACTGTTGTAATTTAGTCGGCTTGTGTTGCCATGAGCGATTTGTAAATATTTTTTATAAAATTGATTCACTTTATCTGTTATTGTTTTTAAACTGACAATCGGAATCATTGATTTTTTTCACAACAAAATCAGCTCTTTCGCAACAATTTTGATTGCAACTTTGCTGGTTTTATTATGTATCTCAAAGTGAACAGCTTGAAGAATGTTTTCGTACGTTGAAAGACGATTTCTACGAAATTGTTTAGGGAACATTTTTAATTTTCCAAAAGATTTAAGTTGATTAGCCATGTTCTAAATGCGCACTTGTGACATTCATACACTTTGACGATTGATCGTATTCGCAATGGATTGCAGATCCGTTAAATTCAACCGTAAGCTTGCACCATGACAAATAAGCTGTTTCATTTACTCTTTCTGTCACAATTCATAATAATGGAAAGATTTGCACACACAAAGGTCGTTCGATTTAAATTCATGAACGGAGCCCAAACGTGGACAGTTCGAATGAAAAATACAATATAGACACTTTGTTTTTGTTTTTGTTTTTGTTTTTGATTTTTATTTTTTATTCTGTTTATCATTTCCGAAATATTTTGACTGAATATGAATTTAGACACATTGTAAAATGTGTGGAAGGCAATTTCCAGCTGATTTCAACCGTTTATTTAAGAAAATTATTCGAAAGAAGTTTGAAAAACGCAATTTTTGTGGGGGATTTTCAAACATTTTTCGAGTAAAATGGTATTTTATGACATTTTAGGGGGCAGTTACTTGTACTATATTATTATTAGCATCCTTAGAGACCGAAAATAAATAATTTAAAATCGGTAAAACCACTTTTGATACGCGAATTTCTCGGTCATTTGTTGACTTTAAAAAAAACGTGTTTCTTACATAAAAAACGGCCGTGTGGTCTGGAAGCATCATTTTGAAAAATTTCCTAGAACTAAAAATACTTGTGTGGGATCCTCTACAAGATCCACGATACCCATTTTGAATACCTGACAAAAAAAAAAAATTATCCGACACCCCTAAGGTATATAAATATGTATTGTTAAAAAAAAAGAAGAAACGAAGTTTCAGTTGTCAAATAAAATGTTTTTTGTTCTTGTGTGTAGGTACAGTCAACTCTGCTTAACTGAAAACATCGTTTATCTGAAACAAGAATTTTATTCCGGAGGCTTTTTTGAGAATTGTTCACACAAACTGCTTCACATTGTACTCCGCTTAATTGCAAACTCGGATAATTGAAACAAAATTGTTTGCCTCAAAGGAACATTTTTCACTTTTTCAACTCCGTATAAGTGAAACGACCGTTTTTTTTGTTTTTAATTATTATATATTCATATTCGTTTTGTGATTAAAAATGTAAATACCTTTGTTGTTTGAATTGTTTCATATGGAAACATAACTACATATAAGTACATACATATTTTGACACAAAAAATCATACTTCAATTTTTTTTTTTGATTTTCAGGCTAAATGAAATTTAATATTTGTTTTGAAAAAAACTCCGCTTATTTGAAACAAGTTTCAGTTATCCAAAGTTCGGTATTCGGTTAACTGAAAACTCCGCTTAACTGAACCAAATGTGGTGTTCCAGTTATGCGGAGTCGACTGCATCAATTTAATTTGTATATTGTACCTAGGTAGGTAGGTAGGTTTATATAAACATACGTAGGTGTGTACATTTAAAAAAAAATTGTTTTAACTAAACCTAAATTTACCTTAATTTTTATTTTATTTTTTCAAATCAACCTATTGCAAAACGTGCCAACAGGTAGGTACCTACCTACTTACATATTTTAATTTTTATTTCGGATTTTTTGATTCCAGGTAGTTTACAAAATAAATGTTTTAATGTAGGCAGGTAGGTATCTACCTGTAGATACCTCCTACCAATAACTTTTTTCGTTAGGAATTTTTTCCTTATTTTTAAATTTAAGTATAAAATAAATTTGAAAAACTTAAATATGAATTTTTGCATACCTGCACAATAATAAAAATTATAAATTGTTCCTATTTTCGTGACCTTTTTTTTTATAAATTTCTAAAAGGAATACAATTTTAGAAATTAATAATAATTATAATTAGTTACCTAGTGGTTGTTTTTTAATGTTTGAAGATTAAAACTTCTATCTCCCTCCGTTTGTGAGGGAGGGGCAATTTTCTAAAATATTTGTTTTAAATGGATTAAAATATAAAATAGAATTCCTTGCAAAAGCATGATCCATTTTGCATTTTCTTTGGTAAATAAATCAATAAAACTAATTTTAGAGTGCCTTTTGTTGAAATAATCACTTAAAATTTATAAGCAATATTTTAGAAGAGGATTGCAGCAATAAGTGTGTTAGTTTTGTTTTTCAAAATGTATCAATTTTTTATTAACGTTTGCATTTAAACTACCAAAACTCGAATTGATGTTTCACTAAATCCCATTTTTAGTATGAATTTTTTAAGATTATGCAAAAATTTTAACACTGAAATTTAAATTATAAATTTCTATCTTTAAATCATGTACCATTTGTTATGAACTATTAAGTATTACTCAAGTTTCAAGTTTGAAGCCTCTAAAATTGGTTAAATGGAGCATAAATTGCCCCTTCTTTTTTTCCAGTTAGATTTACAAATACATAATTACTCAATCAATTGTGACACTAATATAGGAGGTATAGATTAAAAAATGAGGTATCAAATGAATGGTTATTTTATTGAGATTAAATATAAGAAAAAACTAAATCAATCCATGCCTTCACTCACATGTTATTAAGTAATATGTGTAAAAATTATATATTGTTCATTTCTCAGCTCAATGGTACAATAATAGGAATATAATTTTTTTATACAAATTCCTGGAACATATAGCTATAATTCATTAGTACATTGCAAATCTCTACCATTGTTAATTGAAAAGATATTAATTAAAAACCAACAAAAAACAAATTTCAAAATGTTTACCCTTTCCTAAATAAATCTGTCAAATGATAAGTTAGAAAGATAACATTTTTACCATTTAATTGCTATAGAATATATCTTTAAGATATTAAAATTTAAGTTAAAAATCAAATATGTAGTTTAAAAAATTGACAAAATTTATCTTTTTTCAAAAATCATTTTGGGTATGAAAAAAAAAATCCTGTCAAAAATTGCTTAAACATAGATAATTTTTTGTTCATCCCTTATAAAAAATATGTAAAAATAAAAAAAATAAAAAATGTATCCCCATATAACTACTAAGTACTTTTCGAAATGACTATATATCAATTTTCAGTCTTAAACCTAGTATATCTCGGTTTGTAGATTTTGAGATGTGCATGTTTCTTTCCTAATTTTTCAATTACTTTCAAATAAAAAAAATCAAGTTTCTACGACGTCGCGTTCGGAAGTTAGTTTTATGACTTTGATTCAGTTTAACCCTATTTTACCCTATTAAATGTGCGAATTTCAAAAAATCCGTTCTTAGTGCAACCCTACATAAAATTTGCTTTCATATATACATTATTTCGTGGGGATAGAATAGGAAGGGTAGGTGGAGGTAAAACAGGGGTTGCGATGTTCTTTAAAGTGCAAGTCTACGAGGGGGAGTGAGATCGACTATGTTTTTGTAGAAATAAAATCAGCAACTGGAAATCTCCTCATTGGATCTATTTACAGACCCAACAGATATATAGATTCTGCACCTATTTTTACACTGCTTGAATCGATTTCGCTTAACTATCAAAAAATTATTGTGAGTGGTGATCTAAATAGTAACCTTCGGTTGAAGTAAACATGGTCGAAGGTATGAGTTTTCTTGATTTGTTTCCAGTGAACACAAGTTGTGCAACTCACTTTACAGACAACACCAGCATTTGTTTGGATGTATTTTTTGTGAATGAACTGGATAGCGTTCTTTTCTACAACCAGTTAACAGCGTCTGCTTTTTCTAAGCACGATCTTATTTATCTAATCTACGATTTTTCCGTCAGCTGCCCGGTCTTAAAATATGAATATAGGGATTTTCACAATATTGATTATGGTCGCTTGCAGCTGGATGCTGGAAATATTGAATGGGACCGCGTTTTTTTCATGCCTTCTATAGTTGATCAAGTTGAATTTCTCAATCATAATATTTGCACTCTTTTTGATAGCCATGTTCCATTGAAAGTGAGAAATGCTAGATACGGCCCATGTCTCTGGTTCACCGCTGAAATTCGTCAAATAATTGAAAAACGTAACAAAGCATATATCGATTGGAAGCGTTATAGGTTGGATATTCTATTTCAAGTTTATCGGTCGCTGCGCAATCAAGCAGTTAATAAAATTAAGCTCGCTAAAAGTAAACACTACGAAAATAAAATAAACACTTCGGTCAATGGTAAACAGCTTTGGCGTAATCTTAAAGACATTGGGGTGGGCAAAACCAACCAACACATTGACACTAGCCTTGACATAAATCATTTAAATAAGAGTTTTGTTACTATTCCTTATCCTGTCTTAAACACTCTCCCATTATATTCGTATGGCCCACATGAGCGTACCCTAATAGATGCCACATTTGAGTTCTCTTGTGTTGACAGTCCCGAAATTGTTGAATGTTTGTTATCTGTAAAATCTAATGCTTCTAGCTTTGATGGAATTCATCCTAAATTTGTCAAGATAATTCTCCCTGTCATTCTACTAGCACTAGTGCACATGTTCAACTTTATATTAACTACTGGTGTTTTCCCTCCTCAGTGGAAAAAAACTAAAATAATACCAATCCGTAAAAGTCGCACCAGTCAAGACTATAGACCGATCTCCATTCTGCCTTTTTTATCAAAGGTATTTGAAAGAGTGCTGCAAAAGCAAATCAATCTACATGTCAACACAAATAATTTGCTCTCTCCAATGCAATCTGGGTTCAGGAAACAGCATAGTTGTACCTCTGCAATTATTGACGTTGTGCACAATATAAGAGAATCTCTGGATGAAGACAAAATAACATTTCTAGTGTTATTGGACTTTTCAAAGGCCTTTGACACGATTGACCACATAAATCTTTGCAATAAGCTTTTAATGATGTATGGATTTTCAAATTCAGCAGCCAGCCTCATGTCATCATATTTAACGTCCAGAGTAC
Organism: Melangyna quadrimaculata; assembly: GCA_949320155.1. Taxonomy (NCBI): domain Eukaryota; kingdom Metazoa; phylum Arthropoda; class Insecta; order Diptera; family Syrphidae; genus Melangyna; species Melangyna quadrimaculata. The sequence goes on from OX439483.1 coordinate 109,702,285, forward strand.
AAGCTATCTCGTTAGGCAATGAAACATCGAATTTCTTACAAAACACCAGAGGAGTGCCACAGGGCTTCATTCTTGGACCCCTTCTGTTTTCCTTATATGTTAATGAAATTCCCACCATTGTTTCCTCTTCTATTCATATGTACGCCGATGACGTTCAACTGTATAAAAGCTATCCTCTTGGAATGATGGAAGACTGTGCAGTTATGATCAACTCTGATCTAGGATAGATATCTGCTTGGTCTCAGAAAAATGGGCTTTTTCTTAACCCCTTAAAAACTAAATGTATCGTCATTGGTAAAAAACCTTTTGATCTGTCCTACTTTCCTGACATCATGCTACAGGGTTCAAAAATTGAATTTATTGATACCGCTAAAAATTTAGGAATGGTCTTCAATAGAACACTTACTTGGAACAACCATATTAATATAGCTGTAGGAAAAGTCTATGGAACACTACGCCAGCTCTGGTTATCTCACCACTATACACCTCTTAGAACTCGTATGTTGATGCTAGCAAAAACACTCATTGTTCCTAATTTAAACTACGGTTGTAAACTTTTTGTCAATTGTGATTCCTCTAGCAGGAGAAAATTAAACGCATTGCACGTTATTTTTTTAATATAAGACGTTTTGACAGAATTTCTCATTTCTCTAAGCTTCTCTACAACATGTCTTATGATCATCTTATTCGATATAGATCGCTTATTTTGCTCTCAAATGTTATTCAAACAAATCAACCTTGTTACCTATTTAATAAGTTACGTTTTGGCACCTCAACTAGATCTCTTCAACGTATCCACCCTCGTTACACATGTCTAACTTCTGAAAGACAATTTTTCGTTGATTCTATACGCTCATGGAATTCTTTACCAAGGTATGTTCGGGAGTTAGGTGGAACCGAAGGGTTTCGATTGAAGCTAAGGTCCTTCTTTACTCAAAACTCAGGCTAATTTTGATAGTACACTTATCTTTCTTTCTTAAATTATATGCTCATTATTTATCTAGTGTCAAATTCACGCGTATGTATTTCTTTATATTTTCTTTAAATATCTGTTGATCATCTTTTGTCTTCTTTTTTTTTTTTTAATTTTCTTAAATTTTAATTTTCTTAAATTTTTATATTCCTTTTGTATATACAATGATTTAAACTGACTCAAAGTAGCTCGAATTTCTCACTTTATTAACGTAAATTTTAACTTCACTTCCTATAAGAATATTTATTTCTTAATGTGATTGTTTCAAATGAATAAATAAATAAATAAATAAATAAATATAAATTTTAGTATATACCTACCTATTTTTAATACTTCTAGTTTAAGCTGTAGCGTGATTAGTAAACGTGGTTGTAATTTTTATTCTTTCATTTATGTATATAATATAAATAAATAAACATTCACATAAAAATTGGGTACGTACCTACTTACATACATGTACATGTTGCATTACAAACAAGACATCCAAAATTGTAAATAAAAACCACCCCTTCCTCTTTAACCGCACAAAACCCAAAAAAACCAAGGAGGAATCCCAAATTTTTCTCACACTTTTTAATTCTCTGCACCTTTGCATAGCAAAGTAACCGCCAAAAAAATGTAAACCAACAAAAAAAAAAAATTAAAAAACTTCATTCTTCTTTATGAGTTTTAACTTTTCCTTCATTTTTATCGCTATCCCTTAACAAAAAACATTCATTGTACCTATTTCACTCTAGCTATTATAAATTATAGTATTCCTTTCCTATTCTAACTTGAAATTCTCCACAAAAATTCAATTCTCTCCGTGAAATAGGGTTGTGGAATTCAATAGAGATTCTTTCGCGTTCCCTCTCAAGATGGCAGTCCATTCGACATTCACCATGATAGTACTATAGTTTATATATACAAGGACGACATGTAAATAGTAAGCGAAGAGTCATGTAAGGTTTCCTCAGTTCATAGATTTTTTAAGTTAATTTTTTTTTGTAAAAAAGATAATTTTTTTTTGTAAAAAAGTTAATTTTTGTTTGTAAAAAAGTTTTTTTTTTTGTAAAAAAGTTACTTTTTTATGTAATAAAGTTTAATTTTTTTTGTAAAAAAGTTTATTTTTGTTTGTAAAAAAATTAATTTTTTTTTGTAAAAAAAAAGTTAACGTTATACAGTCAGTGCTCTGTTCTTTATTTTGGCCTCAACAAGCTTTCTCCTTTTTATAAATTCTGCCCCGAAGGCTTTTTTTTATCATAAACACTTTCACAAAATACGTCACTTCTATTAAAAACTGATAGCTATTTATTTAATCTTAACCAACAAAGCAAAAATTAAAACAATCTGCACCAGACCAGATATAGCCAACGCGACTCTATTCTCCTTTTCTATTCTATTATAATTTCCATCTCCTGTGTAAGCAGGCACTTAACCCTGACACAGTTACAGTCTTACCGTGTGCAATAAGAAAACCTGCACGCTCTGACCCATATGAATCCGTATAAATAAGTTTTTTTTTCAATATTTTCCAATGTTAGTTTCGACACTCAGTGTGCAAAAAAAAAACTTGCACATCCATTGACTATATTGTAGTAGTAGCAGTAGGTAGCACAGCAGGATACATTTTTTGGTTGTTTTTTTTTCGTAGATGAGAAGTCACATACAGAGGTACGGTGCGTGATACAAAACCTGCACGTTCTAGCCCACATGATTCAGTATGAATAAGTATTTTTCGTTGTCATATACTCTATGTTAATTTTGGGACTCAGAGTGTGCACGAAATAAATCTTGCACGTAAAGGTCGATTCGAGGTGGCATGGAACTTTTTTGTGTTGAGATTTTTTCTTTTGTACGAACAGGGTGAAATATTTGGAAATTAGGTAGGTAGGATTGAACTTGCATGGATATAGTGGGATTTTTAATTCTACAATAGCTTGACTCTTGAGTTAAATTTTCCTTGAATGCAACAATGAAAGTGATGTTAGTTTGTGTGCAAGAAATAACTTAGCACGGTTGTGATGGATGTTATTTTGGGATTATTTGAAGAATGTTTTGTGGTTGAAATGAAAATGGCAGTACATATTTGTTTGCGCAAGATGAGATTACATTTTCTTGCTCCTGGTAATGCGCGCCCCGAATGTTGCGCCCTGTGCAATTGCCCATCTTGCACGTATGGTTGGTCCGGCCCTGCCTGTCTTATAAAGAAGAGAATAGATGTATGGCTTTAAGCGATTACATATGACAAACTAGGGACATTGTAGTTTTTAATGGAAGTGAGCCTTGCGTCAAATCTGGTTGTTCTGATTTTTTGCTGAATTGTTTAGGATATTGGCCTAGTCAATAATCTATGTTTTTGACCTCCAGCACTGCAATGCCGACCGTAACATGGTCAAAAATCAACAACAAACAATCAGAAATGTTAGTACATTTTTTCAGTCACTTGCGGTCTGAGCCCTAAAAAAAATCAGAAATCAGAACTACAATGGACGCCGCTTATAGCGACCGCCAAGGAACCAGCCAAATATGGTCGCAATAACCGACGGCAGTCGTTATATCTGACTTACCACAAAAATGATTGATAAGAAAAAAAAAGAAGTTTATAAGATGCGCTTTTAAATATTAGAAACAGAATAATAAAGAACCTAATTGAATTCATTCGCGAAGTAAGGAATTTGTGTATATTCGAACACGTTCAGTTTTGAGTTCTCAGTTGCTTACTTCTTGTTTGAATTTTTCGTCATTCCGTCGTTCGTTGTAAGCGGCGAAAACGAAGTATTTGTTTGTATGAAACTCTTCGTTATTATGCAACTATAACTTTTAAGGTTTTCACGGTTGTTTATAGACATAATTAATTAATTTTCGGATTAGCCGCGTTATTTAAAATAAGAGTGCGATTTTGTAATCACCCCGAACGTTTCGCATCAAATTACATTGAGCGTGGTCACCGGGAAACTGCTGATGAAATGTTATGCATTAGATTGGCTACGCAGGTTGTAGCGGTGCGTAGACGGTTCTATCTCATGAAGTTGTTGTTTTTGAGGTGCAGGTTGTTGGGAGCAAACAATACTCACTACATCGCAGGGTGTTTTAAGTTTGATTTGGGATGCCCGTGAGGTGTTAATGAGTGGGTCCCATGAACGAGAAAGTTTAAAACTGTCTTCCCGATTGAAATTTTGGTGGCGCTTAATTTCAATCGCCTCGCGTACCAAACGTGGGATGTAATGGGTTTCTTGCGCTAAAACCTTGGCTTGGTCGAAATGAATCCAGTGATGTTCATCTGGATTGTCCAAGATGTGTTCGCAAATTGCCGACTTTTCCCGCTGATTTTTGCTTACAGCGCTAATGTGCTCTTTTAAGCGGGTGGCAATGCTTCTTTGGGTTTGTCCCACATACGAAGACCCACAGCTACAAGGAACTGCATATACGCCCGGTGTTTGGAGAGGAAAGTGGTCCTTTGGTGAGCGGAGATAGTTTTTTACCTTTTTCGGTGGTATAAATATGGATTTTACCCCATATCTTTTTAAAACTTTGCCAACTCTGTCCGTTACACCCTTAACGTATGGCAGAAAAGCCTTCTTGTCTAGGTTGCTTTCATCCGTTTCCCGTGACACAACTGGCTTCCACGTTCTTTGCTTTTTAGTATAACCATTTGCTTTCAGAACGTTGTCCACCAGATTCAGCTCAGCCTTTAGGTGGTCGCTGTCGCATATTCTGTGGGCTCGCTGAAATAGTGTCGAGACAACTGATCTTAAATTTGCCGGGTGGTGGTGGGAAGTAGCATGTAGGTATCTGTTAGTGTGCGTTTCTTTGCGATAGACTGTGTGTCCCAGTGTACCATCTATTCGTCTTGTCACCTTCACATCCAAAAATGCAATGGAATTTTCTTTTTCTTTTTCCATGGTGAACTTTATTTTTGGATGTTGTGAGTTCAGATGTTCGAAAAAACTCACAATTTTAGAGCTTTTAAGGATGCAAAATGTGTCATCCACATACCTCAGCCAAATTTTGGGTTTTTCTGTAGAACTGCGTAGGGCTTTTGCTTCAAAATGTTCCATCCATAAATCTGCAATCAGGGGCGCCAAAGGCAAACCCATGGCAACGCCATCCACTTGCAGATAGAACTTTTTGTTGAAACAAACCTGAAAAAAACCGGTAACCTAAGACTCGAAGAGGATGAAGTTATGGTGAGTTTTGATGTTGAGTCACTTTTTACAAATGTACCTGTTCAAGAGGTTCTGACTGTTATCCGTGAGCTAATCTCAACTTCCGGCATTAACGAAAACTATATGCCGCTTTTGGAATTCTGTTTGCCTTCAGGGTATTTTTGTTTCAACAAAAAGTTCTATCTGCAAGTGGATGGCGTTGCCATGGGTTTGCCTTTGCAGTTCCTTGTAGCTGTGGGTCTTCGTATGTGGGACAAACCCAAAGAAGCATTGCCACCCGCTTAAAAGAGCACATTAGCGCTGTAAGCAAAAATCAGCGGGAAAAGTCGGCAATTTGCGAACACATCTTGGACAATCCAGATGAACATCACTGGATTCATTTCGACCAAGCCAAGGTTTTAGCGCAAGAAACCCATTACATCCCACGTTTGGTACGCGAGGCGATTGAAATTAAGCGCCACCAAAATTTCAATCGGGACGACAGTTTTAAACTTTCTCGTTCATGGGACCCACTCATTAACACCTCACGGGCATCCCAAATCAAACTTAAAACACCCTGCGATGTAGTGAGTATTGTTTGCTCCCAACAACCTGCACCTCAAAAACAACAACTTCATGAGATAGAACCGTCTACGCACCGCTACAACCTGCGTAGCCAATCTAATGCATAACATTTCATCAGCAGTTTCCCGGTGACCACGCTCAATGTAATTTGATGCGAAACGTTCGGGGTGAGTACAAAATCGCACTCTTATTTTAAATAACGCGGCTAATCCGAAAATTAATTAATCATGATTATGCAACTAGTCGTTATAGTCCACGATTTCACGGCCTTATAACCGACGATAAACTAATACAAATTGTATGAAAACCAACCAAATGAAGGAAAAGTGGCCATTAAAAGCGACTTGTCATTATAAGCCACATCGTGTTAGGTTGTGTCGACTATACCAGATTTGAGGCAAAGTCCGCTTCCATACAAACGCCAAGTTTACTGGACTATTCATTATCTTTTCTCTGTTGGTTCGAATAAGTAGTTATTGAAGACATTATTTGGTAAATAATTTTGTTTTTTTTTTTTTTTGTGCAAGCACTAAAGGGGTTGTGACCAGGGATGCCATGTCTTGAAATAGTTCGATAGCCCAAATTGATAATTTTTGTAGCCCAAAATCCGAGCCGAAATAGTAGCCCAATACCAACAAAATGTATCTTAACTTCAATGAAAAATAAAATACATGCTTTGTTTGTTTTGTTGCTTTTTACAGCCACACACTTAACCGAGATTTAGCAAGATTATGACTAATCTCCTTGAAATCTCGAAGATTTACCATATAAATTTTAATCTCTTCAAATGAAGATTTCAAATAAAGGTCATTCAAATCTTCTTAGAGAAAAGTGTTTTATTTATAAAATTTATTTGTACAAAAAAAACATGTCGCCCAATATTAGATTTTGGCGATTTATAGCCCAATTACGATTGGGCTGTCATACTAAAATTGTTGTCGGCATTTTTGGAAAAAGATAGCCCAATTTCTGATAAATAGCCCAATCTGGCAAGCCTGGTTGTGACTACCCTTAGTTATGATTGAACACAGTACGAGCCTTAGGTGCTAAATAAATTATTTTTTTTATTTTATTTTAAACAAAACAATATATTATCAAATAGTCCCAATTAACATTTTATTAGTAAATTGGGACGTCGCGTCTGTCCTACGTCAAGGGACTGAGTATTTTAATAGTTTTTGCGCCAAAAACATAATAACGAATTATTAGATTAAATACAAACAATTTAAATTGTGGTTTCGCTAAGCATCTAGTAGACCGTAGCGTAATGGTTAATGCGTTGGACAGCCACACTGGAGGTTTGGGTTCACTTCCCAGCCTCGTCCAAAGTTTTTTTTAGGGCTACTGCCTCTTGCGAGGAATTGACAAATCCTCCAAGAGCATCAATTGTCATTAATAAGACAGTGCTTCTCGTCTAGCCCTTCGAATTCGGCATACAGTTGTAGGTCCCTTTCATTCCTGTCGACACGCGCACACAGGAATGGTTGCGAGTTGCTAGTCACTAGGCCCTGGTTCTTCACGAGCCGTTGCGCCACCCAATTTAATTTATTTATTTTTTTTTTTCGCTGTCTATAAATTCTTTCCAAGGGACTGAGAAACTATGTGTACAATCCGCGTTCTCTGACATAATTTATCTTCACCGCTGACATAACTAACGGACACCATATTCTTAAACTATTATTTGTTAACGAGACTTAAAACTTCATGCTTCTATCTGAGGCGTTAGGCAAAAACGCCCAAGAAAAAGCAGCCACATCGAATTGGAACTATCACACAAATATTTTTTATCGCCAAAAAAAACAATGAAGAAATTGGAAATATGACCCATAATTACGTTTTCTCCAAATCATAAAATGGAAATGTCGCCCAATTATTTTAAATGTTAATTGTTTTTTGTAAAATTTGGGGGTTCTTTCAACGGAATTTATTGTCAATAGTTTTCTTTAACAATAGGATCTTGAGTGAACCGCTTTGCGGGTTCAAGGATTTTAGCTCCCTTTTTGGTCGTCTGTCCCGCTCACGTGACTCCGTCGCTCCGCTTAGGGTATGCTCAGTCACCAGGCAGGCGCCTCACAGTGGGTCGACTAGTACAAAATTCCGGTCATCGGGTGTTATTTTTTTTAGCGTTTGGAACGAGTTTTTTTTTGTATTGCATAGATAAATGGCCCTTCTTTCATAATCCACAAGTTATTTTTACCTACATGTTTTGGTTTCAAAGATACAACGTCTCAAACAGGCACTATTTCACAAATAAAATATATTATTTTTTAGCCACTTTTGAACTCATATCTGGCTCATTTCTTACGTTATTTTCTAGAAATAAATTTTGTTGCTAAGATACTGATGTTTAGTTTAGTTTAGTTTAGTTTATTGACTTATAAAATCGAAATACATTCAATTTATTATTTTGATATTTTTACTAAAGTCTATTGGTTTGGCCGAAATCCGTCTACCAGACTGACATTATTTATGTAAACATACTAACATTATTGTTTTGATTATATTTAACATTGTTTTGTTTTCAAAAATTTTCATTTATTATACAATTTCTATAGCGTAAAGATCTCACTGTGTATTTATAAAGTACGTTCCATCTACGTTCTCCGTTTAGGATTTTAAGCGTTTCTTCTAAGTTGATCGACTGTGCTCCAAAATATTTAACTCGGAACTCTCTTAAAATGGGGCAAACAGCAATAAAGTGTAATGTATCTTCTCTTTCCCTACAGTTGCATAGAGTACATAGGATAGGTAGCTCTGGACGGTGTGGAATAAAGTTCAGGTTTAGTAGTTCTCCTCTTAAACGAAAGATCGTGGATATATATTCCGTTGAATGGTTTGCTAAAAAGTAGGTTTTTTCATTCATGTAGTGGTCCAGTTTGCTATAGTATGATCTGTACAACGAATTCTGAGCGTCTTCCATAAAGTTATCATACATTCTGTTTCCTGTTTTCTTCAGCAATTCCCCGAACTTTGATTTTACAGCTTCCAGTTGGTCATCAATTGTAATCAGTAAAGTGTATCCACACTCTGCTGCCAACTTCTTCCACTCTTGTACATACCCTCCTTCTGTCAACAGTAAATGTTTAAGTAATATTTTTGGTATTCGTTTTTCATGCATTGCCAAAACTCTTACTATGTAGTTTAAATGAAGCTTAAGAGTATCCAGAAACATTGGAGGAATACCAGTTTCTAGGTGTAACATATAGTTGGGTGCACTACTCGGCATTCTGTAAAATCTCCTGATGAAATAGCGGAGAAACTTTACGACTGCTTCAAAAGATCTAAATCCCCAAGCTTGTGCACCATAGAGAATTATGGCAGTTGCTGTTGCACGAAATATTTTTTGCTTTGAGGTATGCGAAATATCTTTCTTGTTAATACAACTTGCCCAAACAGTACAGGTTGCTCGCTTTGCTTCAGCAAGTTTGGCTTTAAGATGATTGTTCATGCTAGCGTTCGATGTAATTAATACCCCCAGATATTTATATTCCTTTACTATTTCTATTTCATTTCCCTGGAACGTCCACTTTTCATTTCGTGAATACCTGCCACCACCTCCTCTCATAATCATCATTTTAGATTTCTCTAGGTTAACAGATAGGTTCCAACTTTTGCAAAACCTTTTCAATCTATTTATCATAAGCTGCATGCATCCAAAAGTTTCTGCGAGGAAGACTATGTCATCCGCAAACAATAAACCTGGAATCTTTGTCTCACGTATCTGCAATCCACCTTTAACAGTATCTGTGATATCATTAATATATAGAATAAACAAGAGTGTGCTTCAAAACGCAGCCTTGTTTAACTCCAACGGTAGTTTCAAATTCATCAGAGTAGCACTTTCCGTCCCAGACACGAGTTTGGAGTTATAAATGACATCTTCTATTTCTAACAAAGAGATTGTCGGGTCTAAGTGCTCATCCAATATCAAAGGCGATGCGTATTGGATTGGTGGTGAAAACTGTTCGGCGTTGAGAAGATGTATGAAGTGAGCTTTGAGTTGGTCTGCAGGAAGTCCTTCCCTTGTGGCATTTCTTCTTCCTGTTACCACTTTCACTGCCTTCCAAAAATCTGCTGGTGATCTGGTTGTATTAATATAGTCTATGTTTTGTTGATCATAAATTTTCTTCTTAGCAGAACATAAGCTTTTATACTTCATGTTGGCCGTTGCATAGTTTGCTTGTGATATGCTATTGTTGCTGCAAGTTTTTATATTATTTTCATTTGGAGTTGCATTTTGTATCATTTCTGCTTGTTTCTCAACATTTATATTTTCTGCAGATCCACCCGAAACATTTAAACGCTCAATCTCTGTACTTAGATTTCGTTGAAAGATTTCACGATGGCTAACCCTCCATTTAATTTTTGAAATCAGTTCCAGCTGGCAAGTAATTTCCGCTTCTTGCCTTTCTGATATTTCAAACCCCACCTCTAAGGGCATGTGGTCTGAGAAAGTTTTCATACCTACTCGGAACTCACTGAAAAGTGACAACTAGTTGATGACCGAGCGAGATGAACCACGTATGAAAGTGACTTCACCAAGAGAATCACCCACGCAACTTCCATTAAGAACTCGGCAGTCACAGTGTCAGCCAACTCCAGAATTCCAGCACCCCTAACATCACTCGTCTCATCTTTAGATCTGCGTGTTTGCCACATTTTTGAAGTTACCTTTACTGAGGCAAAGTAGTTTTGAGATAAACCGATCCGTCCGTTAAAATCACCAACTAGCATTAGGTTTGATTAATCCAATTTATTTAACGCATCCCGAAGCTTTTCATAATACAGTTGCCAGTGACTACAGTTTAAATATACTGGTACGATGTGATGAGTGATTTAATTCATTTTCAGTTCCAGAACGGCTTTGTTTTCAATTTTCTTAAGTTTAATCTGTACACCATCTAAATATTTACGATAACAAAAAAGCTCGCCACCGCTTCCTCTCCCAAATAAATGATTTTTCTCCGCTGGTATAAATTTTAACCAGAAGACCCATGCGAAAATTTCGCACATTCAATAAGGCTTTAAATTTTCAAATAGAATGTTTGAACAAAATAAATAAATTCTTTTTATTATTGATATGAACATATTAGAAGAATTTAATTTAAATATTATAGATATGCATTTAAGTGATCATAATATTTGTTTCTAATAAAATGTGATGCAATACAAAAATTTCTTTGATTATTTTCATTCTAAACGTGTAAATATTTTTACATTGATCGTTCCATAACGAAATGTTACACAGTGTAACACATTTAACAATGACATTTTAATTTATTTTTTCAACAACAATAGTTAACATTCTATAGAAAAAGAACGCACCACTGTCATTTTGCCGAGCTAGAGAAAAGTGTTTAAAGATTTCAAAACGTTAAAATAGTGAAAACACTAAATAAAAAAGTGAAATAAAAGTTAGTATAGTGAAAATATGCGTTAAATCGTGTAAAAACACCTATAATATGGAGTTTACAATTTTTGCATCTCACGGGCTGATTGTGTCTCATATTCCACATAATGTTTTTTACAGGATTTAATGCAGCACCGCATATGTTACATATATTTTTTTTTGTCAATGACGTATTGCATGTATTCACTATATTTACATTTATTTCACTTTTTTATTTAGTTTAATAAGCTTTTTTACTATTTAAACTTAAATCTCAAAAATACATCTCTCAAAAACACAATTAAAAATTCTTTTGTGGGCCCCAGCATTAAGCTATCTCACTGCATTCCGACCCTGTGTGAATGTATTTATGTTTGTGTAACTCACACTATTTTGAAAAAAAGCCTCACTTTTTCCTCAATATGCCCGTTCCTCTATTTCTTCTTCTAAGATTTTAAATTAAAGAATTAGTAAATATGTTTCTTTCATTCAAGCAATCTAGTGATACCTAATAAATGCATTCGGCTTTTTATAATGAGAAAAAAGATTACAGACAACAGAAGTAGGTAACAAATATGTTTCTCCACCACTCACTCAATGTGCTAGCGAAAAAAAAGGATTATACATTACAAAAGTAATAAATATATTTCTTTCATTCATGCATGGTGTAACTTAAGGCTGTTGATCCCCTACTCACTCAAGGTGTAGCGAAAAACAAAAAGAATTTTAAATTACAGAAGTAATACATATTTTTCTCTTTTACTCATTCAATGGGTTAAAAGTGATGTATTCTTTTTGCCAAATTTTTCATTTATTGAATTATTTTAAATTTCCGAAATTTATAGGAAATAGTGTGGTATAACATAAAGTTTTTGTGCAATGTCATGAGTAGGTGTATATTCCCATTCAGTGATACCTATTTTAGTGGATTTGACTTTTTTATAAATGAGAAAAGAGGAGTTTGACAACAGAAATAATATATATGATGATTTATAGTTAGGAAACATATTATTAAATCTAATTTCTTCTTTTTCTAAAACATGAGTTTCAAATAATACAAAAACATCGAACTGATTTACATAATTGAAAAAATCTACATATACAAATTTGTTTTTAAGCCCTGCAACATTATAACTTAAGATTTTTAAAGTTGAAAGCTTAGATGTCTGATAGACGGGAACGGATCAATTGTAAGCATCACCGTGTGAACTCCAACTCACTCGAACATCCGCATTCCGCACAACGGTTGGTTATATTGCGTTTGCCCCTTGATGATTTTGACATAGTGATCTGATAGTTGTTGTTCCACTTGACGTTGCGTTGCTATCTTTCTTTAATTAATCTTTAATAACGTTTAGTAAACATGCCGGTATTTCTCTAATAATCTGATCTAAAGCATTCAAACCATCCTCCATGCCACATTTCAGACCTTCAGCCGCCTCCCAAGAAAAGATTTTGCCGTTTACCCACAGCTTATCATCCCTCAAATTTACTTTCATCCTTGGGTTGAGCTCTCGCAGAACTTTCATGACAGCCACCAACCTGCTCCTTCTTTGACGGACATTTCGAGGCAAATCCTTGTGTATACTTATGTGTGTGTCCTTGAGACTCCTTGTATTACGAAGGATGCTGAAAGCTATGTTGCGGGACTTAGTTTTAATAGCTACAATTGCCCGCATTCAGAAACCTATGTAGACCTATCCAGATACGTTTGTGTTGTTTTAATCCCGTGTAAAATAACAGTGGATTACAAAACAGCTTTTACTGTTGGATAGCTATCCAACCTATCCGAAAAATTTTGGTATACGTTTGTATCCCCATGCGAAATGTCAAAAACAACCAACACGTTCAGAAACCTATATGGTTACGAACCTATCTTAGATAGGCTATCGCATAGGTTTCTGAATGCGGCCATTGCGTTGCGGGTATCATGTCCATTTACTCTGTAAGCAGTCTCAATGTCAAAATTGGTTCCTTGGCTCCCCAATAGGCCTATGCAAACAGATTTAGCTTTCTCGACCGGATCTACGTCTGTCTCTATTGGAATGTGGACAATCAAATTTTCTTCGGTGCTTTTTTGTACAAGCTTGTCTAATTGGGTCTCTAGCAACCTATTTTTTTCATCCAAGTAAACCACTTTGGCAGAGACTTCTTCATGTTTAGATCTTAAATCTATGATTTCTGAATACAGCACGTGAAGATCGGTTTTAGTGACGAGTTCGTTTACAAGTTTTTTTATTGTTTTCCTCCAAAATTTCCTTCATCATTTCAATACTTATCCCATTTGCAGACATTGTTAAATTATCCTTTACTTTAGTATGACGCTTTTGTGTTGGAGAATGATCAGGCGAAGTAATTTCGCGAAGTCTTTTGTGCATATTTGTATGCAGGTAATTTTACTTTAATTATGTGTTTTATTGTATGTGACTTACTCTTACTTTGATTTTTTGGAAAAGGTGACACTTTAAGAAATTATTTGCGCCAAAACTTTTAATTTAATTTTATGTTTTTAATTTAAAAACTTTATTTAATCGCAGAGCTAATCAAAAACAAACCACTTTGACAGTTTTCAAAATGTCAATCATACTGATGTTTTAAAGCTATATCGAAAAAAAAAATTTCAAAATAATGTTTTTGAATAATTCTAAAACACGTTTCTTAAAACCATTTTTGAAAACTAAACTTCAACTTTGAAAAGGTTTTAAAAAAAATGCTTACGTATGCAAGATTTCTAAGTAGTCTAGAATGAAAGCTGTATTCATTGTGAGTAATATTTTTAAAAACCTGGATCCGATCGCATCCGACCCCGTTCCATATAGCACCATCTTTTTACCAATCTGCAAAGGGGGGGGGGAGTATGGGTAATATTTGCCTTGTTAAAAGGTTAGGTAGTTTAAATCAACGATAAAAATACTGAATACATTAAGTAAAGCAGATTGCCAAAAAAATGCAAGACAAAATTAGTTAAAACAAAATACATTTTATTTATTTTTCCGAAAGAAAGCTTAATATTGAGTTTTTCGTTGAAAAATTTTGGGATTTTTTTTAACTAAATTAAATTCTATTTTTTCCCAGAAACAATATAGCGAAAACCGTTTTGAAATCCGTTCATTAGATCAAGAGTTACAGCCCCATGACCACTTTTTCATAGTTTCGACCCACTGTGCGCCTGTGTTCAGTTGGTGTCAGAGAACCCAAAAAGAGAGTTAAAATCCTTGAACCCGCAAAGCGGGCCCCCCAAAAGGTATTGTTTACTACAAATTAAATGAAGGCACACCAACTGACAACATAGGCTCCTGCCTGGCGACTGATCATACCTCAGAGATGTTCAGAGTTTTTGGGACGATATTTCCCTACATTTGGGCTTAACTTAATTGTTTTGTTTTTAGCAATATTTCCATTTTTTGGGCCCTTTTTGCAGTTTGTCTATTCCAACTTAAAATTTTGGGCGTTGTTTCATCTAGATAAATACAGCAAAAAACGCCCAAAAATGGAAACAAAAATACAACAAAAAATTTCTTTAGAATTTTTTCTAGCGATAATTCAAAATTGATTTTGGGTGCTTTTGCCTTGGGCGTCATTGCCTAACGCCCGTATCTGAAACTCCAATCTATATCTTAGTTATCGAAATTTTAGACTGTTCCAATTTTTCAGGGGACTGATTAGAAACCCGGGGCGCAAAGTTCAATGACTTTTTTTGTAATAAAATGTATGATTAAATCTAATTTATTTTTCATTATAGTAAAAAATCAAAAATAAAAGAACGGTTATGATTTTTCGCTTGTAAAAGGAGCGGGGGACTTTAAAGGGAATTGAGAATTAGGCACTTTGAAGAATTGTTTTTGAGAAATGAAAATGTTTCAGATCTTGATAATTTTGCCTGACCATGTCGATCATCTATGTAGTAGCCCGTAGCGTAATGGTTAGTGCGTTCAACTGTCACGCTGGAGGTCTGGGTTCGCTTCCCAGCCTCGTCCACCTAAAAACTAAAAAGTTTTTTTCAGGGCTACTGCCTCTTGCGAGGAATTGACAAATCCTCCAAGAGTATCACTTGTCACGAATAAGTGCTTCTCGTCTAGCCGTTCAGATTCGGCATCAAATTGTAGGTCCCTCCCATTCCTGTCGATAGGCGCACACAGGAATGGTTGCGAGTTGTAAGTCACTAGGCCCTGGTTCTTCATGAGCCGTTGTGCCACCCGATTTATTTATTTATTTTATTTATGTCGATCATTTATCCATAATTTGTAGAATATTCCACAAAGGATGGAGGATGAAGGCAGGTATGGGCTTACAAAACAGGGAATATAAAATATAAAGAGCATTTGTTGAGTTAATCCAGAGTAAGCACACCAACTGATTGAGTGAAAACAAAAAACTGAAATTCAATGCGAAATCGAGAACATTGTGGATTAAGGGAGAACTGTTTTAAGTATGTAAGATACAAAATCATGACTTTTCAAAAGGACAATGGGCAAAAATGTATGGAGCGTGGGCCCAGCACCAATAAGAACGGCCTTCATACCGTATATTGATACATGTTTATGCATTCATTATCCGTTAACCGTTTGTCCCAATTCGCTGTGTGACAAAAGTTATTTAATTTTGAAAATGAGTTTTAGGGTCACAATTCCTTTTTTCCATACTTTTTCTTTAATATTTTGTGTATTTTTCGATCGATTTAGGCCAGTTTTTGGAATTAAGTTCTTTGAACCCATGAAACACTACCTGAATTTTTTCAGATTTTTAAAATTATGTTTAGGGGTCCCAAGTACCAATTGTATGCAAAAAGCTGTTTTTGTAGTATTTAATTTATAAAAAATATAGATTTTTAAATAATATTTTTGATGTCAAAATCATCTCTGGATAAAAGCCCATGAACAAATTCGGGTTTTTATGTAATTCGAGAACACAAAATAATATTTTATTTCCTTATTTGTCACCACGCGATTTTGTTTACTTTCTAATTTGTATGAGTAAAAACTATGATTTTGTTTTTTAAATACTCGTAGACAAATTTAAGTTAAGTCTTCTCGAAAATCAGTTTTTCAAAAAAAAAAAAAAATATCAGCCCTATTCTGCTAAACGTTCCAGTGAATGTTTGTACTCTGTTATCGTATAATTTGGTAACAAAATGAAATTTAAACCATAAGATTCTCCTAAATACTTTAAAGGCTATTAACACTACCGAAGATTTGAAGATTTTAAACAATTATTAGGAGAAAAAATGAATATACATACCAGTGGCGTGGCGTCCATATATCACGATTCCTACCGTCTTCCCTTTTAAAAATTGTACGAAAATTACTATCAAATAAACATACACATAAACTATGCAACCCTACCAATTGAATTATAAAATTTGCACAAACACACAAACATAATCTATCGAATAAACACCGTGAATTCATTCTTCTCTTCGCTCTTTGCTCAACTGCTGAACATACGATCTCTTTGAATGAATTAATTTTGAAATAAAACACGTCTTTCACCGTCTTATAAAATTTGTTTTGTAACCCTTTCTTCCCTTAGCAACTTCCCTTGTCCAACACGTAACAACATAGGAAAAAAAAGACGCTATTCCTCGTGTTATACTGGCACTGGCCCTTGGTATGGAATGGAATGGAATGTTTTTTATTCCTTTGCTTATCTCCGTTTCTCTTAATATTCGTTCTGTTGGGTGAAAAATAACACGCTCTTCTTTGACTTATTTACTATGAAAGTTGTTAAATACATTTTCCATTTTTGTTTGCATATTTTTTAGTTAAGCTTAGTAGTCCAGGAATGATTTAAATGCGTAATTTAATATCGGTAAGCGGTGAAAAATTAATTCATAAAATATTGTTTTAGGTAACATTGCAGAATTTCATCTTCTACATCATATCAAAAGTCTCTGGCTTTTGATATAAAGGCATTTAAAGAAGGACAAAGGGAAGAAGGTATGGTTTGTCAATCTGAACTATTTGGTATGGTTAAATGTAAGAATATGCCACATGATTTAAGGGTACTTTTTAACGATGGATCTAAAAAAAAAAAACTATTCTTTTTTAGAAAGACGAGAAAATGGTAGACTTAGAACAAAAGTTTCATTGGGGTGTTGTTAAACAAGAAACAAAAGTGTTCCTAAAAATATCTGTAATGAAATAGTGTTTATTTAGTAAGTTGTGAAGTTAAAGGTTTTGTGCTTAATTTTTTGTTTGATAGCTATGTAAGTACTTTAGAGCTAGGTTTTTAGTCTTGGTTTTTGATTTGTTTTTAATTTGTTATAAAGCATAGATTGTTGCTTAACAGATTTTCTCTTGGAGGAATCAAATGAATTAAGCAAACTATGTATCTTTTATTAATAAAAATCGTTTTAATGCAAGGCTACTCTATGCGTCCTATGAAAATAGATTGTTTGCAGAATTGTTTTTAACTAATTTTAATGTATTTGCTTGTTTTTTATTTGTTCAAGATGCAAAGAGGTAAGTTTTGTTTACTTTCGCAGATCAATCATTTTCGTTACGTCTTTCCATTTCAAATTATTGACGCCACGCAACTGATATATACATAATTGACGTTAATGAAAAATTGCGTTGAATCCTATAGCAGAAAAGGGCTGTATATTTTTCTATTTATTGGTTTCAAAGTATTATTTTGTATTAATTTACCATTTATTAGGCTTTCGTGTTTAGACTCGACTGAAACTAGTATTTCGGTTGAATATGAACTTTCTTTTGACAAAGCCAGGTCTAGTAAGACTTGTATTCGCGGACGGAATAAATTATTAACACGACGGGATGCTTAGGTAAACGAAAACAAACAGAGGAAAATGGAAGAATAGGAAATGTCAGGAAATTAACAAGAAATAGAAAGATCGTAAAAGAAAAAAGGATAGTACTAGATTTTTTTACGATCTAGGCTAAAGATGTTCTAAATTTTGCAAAGCGAGACAACTTTTGTGCAGATTTTCTCGGCGCAACTTTGAAGAGAAAAAAAAAAGCGAATGGGTGATGGTATGAATTTTGACTCGAGAGTGAGGGTTTTTGGCTAATGAAGTCAATGATCTTGGGAATTAAAAACAAAGGAAATGAAAAGCTTTAAGTTCGGTATATTTTCCAATGTCAGTTGGTGATAGGACAGGGAAAATTTGCGGAATCAAACTAGGTATCAGTTTCCATCAGTTAAGACGGTTAACAATCTTGTGCGGATTATAATGTACTTGCATACAAATTTTGCATTTTTCAACTACCTACTTTGTATAATTATTATACAACAAAATAACGAAGTTTATATAGATTTTTACTAGCCCCTTGGGGTATAAAACATTTAAATTTGCGAAAGCAAATTAACTAAGGTAAATTTGTGAATATTTTTTTTGTGGTGATTTTTTTTATAAAAAAAAAAATTCGGTTTTTTTTTAAAGAAAATCCTAGGCGGTGGGAAATTTCAACTCCCAAACCAACCCAACTGTTAAAACGCCGATAAAGGAGTTATCCGGAAGATTTTACCAATAAAAAAACTGCCCTATCACCAGGCGAGCAGGAAAAATATACGTAGCGAGATCTACTGCAGGAATATAGTCAATCAGCATATACATATATATTTCAGTGTCAGCCAAATCCATATGACCGATTTGCCCTCCAAAAAAATAAAACTAGCTTAGCCCAGAGGGTAACGCGGTCGATTCCCATCCAGGATTCGAAGGTTCGAGTCCGGCCGAATATCCAAGTTCAAAAAAAACCAGAATCCAAATTTTTTTGATTATATTTTTTTTTTTTTTACGTACATTTTTTTTATTAACTTCGATATTTTTTTTGCATCAAGTGTTAATTTTAACTGACAGTGCCTTTGTGTTGGTAGAGAAAAGTTCGTTTTTTTTTGAACATTAAATCTCGAAACGTACTAAACAATCTAGGTCCGCGTATTATATATAAAAGAAAAAAGTGTTAACAAGTTGCAAAAAGCGCAATAGTAGTATAAAAAAAAGAAGGTATCCATCTTTGAATAAAAACCGTTGCAGTGGCCACTGCAAAAGGAATTTAAGGGTGAGTTTTTTGTATACCAAATTATAATGTTAACATTTGAATTTTAAATATATAAAATCCCAAGCTAGCTAATAAATCGAAGACGATTTAATAAAAACAAAAATATAAATTTTTCTTTGATCAGCAAAAGGGTTACCGAAGTGTAAATTAACATTTTGATTAGTAATTGTATAATTTAAATTTGTTTAAAAATCGAAGTAAATTTTTTTGAATTAATTTTAAATTAAGTAAAGTAGCATATTATAATGAAATAAAATAATTGTTATCAAGTACACTGGAAGAAACAAAAATATGATTTTTATTATTAAAGAATTTCATTGAAAGAAAAAAAAAAAAAAAATGAATTGTGAGTAAATTTAATTTTGGGATGGGAAGGAAGAGGTGAAGGGTAGGACTGAGAAGGGGGAGAAGAAGCCTGATAAAGGGGTTACTCTGACGAGGGAGTAACCATGGTAGGGAGGGTAGAGGCAATGTCTCGCGCATCGATACCATCTAGATGCTTTACTGGCAACTTTTTTTTTTTGTGATGAGCCTAGAGTCGAAGAACCGCACGAAACCGCTGAGCTAAGGGTTCAAATTTTCCAGCATGACTCAGGAAAACCAAAATTGTTCGTTACACGCTGTTGACGGTAGATGGCATCGCTGTAGACGTTTTTGAACTTGGCGTAGTTTAAGATATCACTATTCTCAAATTCTCAAAAGGTTTTTGTATAAAGAAGAACTTGGCTTCTTTTTTAACATTTTTGTTATTGTGTGATTTCACTTCTTTCTGCAAAGATTCTTTTTATCAGGAAAAAGTGGGTGGAAAAACGCCTCATAAGGAAAATTAAATTTTTAATTTATGCCTTTTGTATATACTACAAGTCCAAACGCTCTACCAATTATCATAAATCAGAAGTGGTTCATTCAAATGATAATAATTCCTAAGAAGTGGGTGAATGCCACGCCCCTGCATGAAAAGTTTCATAATTTCAATTTTTTCTTTGTATACATCTGAAAATCAACCGCTTTACCAAATTTCATAATTCTGCACCAAACGGAAGTGCCCTCAATATATTTAATCTTAATTCTGCGGAAAATGGGTGGTTGCCACGCCCACTGAATGTAAAATCTCAAATTTTTAAGTTTTTGTTTTCTTGCTTGTCAAGTCCTATCGCTCAACCAAATTTCAACATTTTACGACAATCAGAAAAGTGTTGATATCAATTTTGAGAAAATGGGCGGACGCCACGCCCCTGAGTGGATAATTTCAAATTGTCCAATATTTTATTTGTACTGACCACATAATCTACATGATCTACCCTACCCTACCCATATTATCATTTTGCAACAATCTGAAGTTCTCTTTATATATTGATATCAATTCTGTGAAAATGAGCGGATGCCACGCCTCCTAAATGGAAAATCTTAAATTAAAATGTGCTTCCTTTGTTTGCACTTCAAGCTTTATCGCTTTCATAGGTCTATGACAATTAGAAAGGCTCAAAATTATGTATATAAATTCTATGAAGATGGGGTCAATGCCACATCCCTCATTAAAAAACTCAAATTTTTCATTTTTGTATATGTACTTATTACAAGACCAGCCATTCTACCAAATTTCATCATTCTGTAGAAATCCGAAGTGATCCATATAATTAATAACAGTTTTGAGAAAATTGGCGGATGCCACGCCCCCTGAGTGTAAAATATCAAATTTTAAAATTGTACTTTTGTTTCCACTTCAAGCCCCACCGCCTTATATCAAATTTCATCATTCTACGACAATCGAAGGTGCCACGTCCCTCATTAAAAAACTCAAATTTTCCATTTTTGTATATGTACTTATTACAAGACCAGCCATTCTACCAAATTTCATCATTCTGCAGAAATCCGAAGTGATCCATATAATTAATAACAATTTTGAGAAAATGGGCGGATGCCACGCCCCCTGAGTGTAAAATATCAAATTTTAAAATTTTACTTTTGTTTGCACTTCAAGCCCTACTGCTTTATACCAAATTTCATCATTCTACGACAATCGGAAGTGCCACGTCCCTCATTGTTAATCTCCAATTTTCCATTTTCGTAAATGTACTTATTACAAGACCAACAATTTAACCAAATTTCATCATTCTGCAGAAATCCGAAGTGATCCATATAATTAATAACAATTCTAAAAAAAGGGCGGATGCCGTGCCCCTGAGTGTAAAATATGAAATTTTAAAATTTTACCTTTGCTTGCACTCCAAGCCCTACTACAAGTCCTTATGCTCTACCAATTATCATAAATCAGAAGTGCTCCATTGAAATGATAATAATTCCTAAGAAGTGGGTAGATGCCACGCCACTGCATGAAAAATTTCATAATTTCAATTTTTTCTTTGTATACATCTGAAAATCAACCGCTTTACCAAATTTCATAATTCAGCACCAAACGGAAGTGCCCTAAATATATTTAATCTTAATTCTGCGGAAAATGGGTGGTTGCCACGCCCACTGAATGTTAAATCCCAAATTTTTAATTTTTTGTTTTCTTGCTTGTTAAGTCCTATCGCTCTACCAAATTTCATCATTTTACGACAATCAGAAAAGTGTTGATATCAATTTTGAGAAAATGGATAATTTCAAATTGTCCAATATCTTATTTGTATTGACCACATGATCTACATGATCTACCCTACCCAGCCTACCAAATTTTATCATTTTGCAACAATCTGAAGTTCTCTTTCAGTTTGTGAAAATGAGCGGATGCCACGCCTCCTAAATGGAAAGTCTTAAATTAAAATGTGTTTCCTTTGTTTGCACTTCAAGCTTTATCGCTTTCATAGGTCTATAACAGTTAGAAAGGCTCCAAATTATTTATATAAATTCTATGAAGATGGGGTCAATGCCACATCCCTCATTAAAAATCTCAAATTTTCCATTTTTGTATATGTACTTATTACAAGACCAGCCATTCTACCAAATTTCATCATTATGCAGAAATCCGAAGTGATCCATATAATTAATAACAATTCTGACAGCTACATGAACACCTCCTCCCTCTCCCAAAACTTTACACCAATCCTTTAGTTAAACAGCACACAAATGCCGAGCCAGAACGCGGGAGGGTTAATGAAATCCCATTTAAAAGAAACAAAAAACCCTAATAATGAATTTTCATGTTATCTTAATTTAATTTTAATGTTTACCTAATTTTTTTATTTGCATGGTATGAGAAATCAGACTCTACATTTGTTCATAAATGGGCATGCATCATAATTCTTACTCGAATAAACTAACCACTTAAAAGAACGCACAAACATTTAAATCTTCTTTCCACTCTAAAAGTACATGAGTACGAAATAAACATACAAATATTGTAGGTAATTAAGATAAAAGATCAAGTGCGATAGAAGTTGTTGTCAACAATTATAGGTCAGTTTACCCTCATGAGTGGTTTTAAACGTGTATGACATTCACCTCTTAATTGATTCTTTCAATGGTTAGAAGAACATGGCTCGGCATGCCACTACAGATAAATAATTTAAATGCCGACTATAGTCTGCAAACAAAACGCCCATTAGTACCAATAAGGTCTGACAAGTAAACCTATTCCATATACATTCGAAATTTATGGTTGAACAAACGTAAAAATAGCTCTGCGAAAATTGCCTTTCTGACTAAACATCGCACCAGATTGCCTTGATATGATTTATCACCATATTCTGGGTAAAGCTTAAAGGGTTTGCAGCAAGGGAGGAACCTGAACCGGAACCAGAACCATGACTATATGACGACTGTGCGGTTTACCACAATCCTTGTTGCTTGGTCCTACATCGAGAGAATAACACTTGCTATGCATTTGATAAAAGGCAATAATGAGTTTGTTTAGATGTTTTTTTCTTTCCATTTTTTATTTGTTGAGATTGTAAGCACAGGAGTTCACTTGCAGACGGCGATGCAGAGGCTTTAGCTTTTTTGAAGTAAATTTTTATGATGTGTAAACATTATTTGTCATTTGAAGCGCACGGTTTTGACAAACGCCATGACAGTCGCACAAAAGCTAAATATGTGTGATTAAGCGAATTTCTGTGTGATTACTTATTCTGATTTTTTGTTTTTGTTGTTTGTGAACATGGGTTGGGGCGGTAGCTGTATTTAAAATTATAGTCGAAATTAACCTAAAACGTAGTCGATGTCCCGACCAGCATAGAATAGTCTTTGGCAGTGGAAGTATTTTCGTCATTCATTTGGAAATAATGGAGATCAGCGAAACTACTATTGGAGTGTTTTATATCAGTAAAATTCTAGCATTAGCCCCGTTTTCGTTTAGTAAAAATTCCAAGGGCAGAATAGAGATTCGAAGAAGTATTGTGTTTGCATTTTACAGTGTTTCAGTGATTTCAATAATGAGTAATGATTTTTTTTAATATTTGTTTGTTTTTTTTTTAATTAAAATTTTAGTGAATTGAGTTTTTCTCCTTGTATATTGTAGTATTTTTGACATACAGAGGACTTTTATTTGACGCTAATTCAAAGATTCCTGTGCGGTAAGTATTTTTTTTTTTGTCAACATAACATATTTTAAGAACATAATAGAAGTTTCTTTGTGTGCACTTTTTTAAATGACATTTTAGATCCGTAAAAGCTTTTTTAATTTTATTTCAAATTTTTCAAATATGTTTAATGATCGTGCTGTGCAATAATAGATACTCAAGAACTTTAGATTTGGCTAACGATCACAAAACTAAATCAGTGTACGAGTATCATTTAAAACTTAAATTTGACTTTATTTGTGATCGGTATATACATATGTAGGTATTTATGCTTAGAATAAATTTCAATATTCAATTCCAATTTTCATTTAAATACAAAAAAAAAAACATTGAGAGATTTGTTTTGCTAAAACTTTTCGAATATTGATCTCAAAACTAAGACATTTAAAGTATTGCAAGTATGCGAACAGAAGTCAGTTTACGGAGCGTATATTTTAATTAATATTCAAAATTGCATGGAAATAATTCCAGGGAAATTCGCTTAGTGGGAATCTGTTCCTGATCTTTTGTGCCACCAAATTATTTTTTAATAATAACTTTCCTACTATCGATTAATTATAAATTCACTTGATTTCATCTTCTATTAAATAAAAAGAGATTTTTGAAGTGAAACTTCTTTGGGCGCGTTGAGAGTGAAATTTCAAGGTTTAATTTTTGTGAAACGAAAAAATGTAATGCCACATGTGCAACGCTGAGATCTTTGATTAGCTAAGTGGTGGGAGGTTGAGCTCAAGTAAAAATTTTTATTGATAGGCTAAAATATTTTACAGTGCAATAAGTTTGGATTTTTGATAATCTATATTATTGTAGCAGATAAAAGGGAAAATGTCCTTTTATGTCTTATTTCTAATTTCGTTAATTAGAATGCTAGAGTTTTTTTTGGTGGATAGATAATGAAATTCTAAGAATCTTACTAGTTTAAGATTTTTATCTTTCTCCTACTCTTATGGAGATATAAATTATTTTAAAAATATTTTCTCAAAATAGGCTAATTTCAAAAAATTGAATTAAATCAGGAGAGGCCGCTGCAAATTTGAATTATATATGGTTGCAAAATACATAAAACAAATTAAAGTTGTCATATACAAATTTTTGATTTTGCAGAGATTTGGAGTGTAGGAATTTTTGGAAATAGTGGGAAAACCTTCTCAAATAAACTGATTTATATCTTTTAAATTTTCACTTTTTTTACTTTAAATTTTCACCATTATTATTTAATTTTCAAGTTTACAACCCGAACACATCGATCATTTTGATATAGAACACATAGCTGCGGCTTACGCATATAACCTTAATATGCCTTTACATATCGAGATTTTTAGATAGCCAAAGAGGTTTCACTTCTGCCACGAGTACTGAATTACACGCGTTTTTTTTTTATAGAAACAACTACAGCCATATTATTGGCTCATTTAAAATCCACTTTTACATCAAAATATTTTACAAAAAGTGCAATAAACAGTGCTTTTAAAAATATCAAACAATTTTTAATTTTGAAAAAAACTCGAAACTAAACTAGTTTTAATGAATCCTAATTTCATTAAAAGTTTTACAAACTGTCAAAAATATAGCTGTTATAGATAGATTTATTTATGGTTTCAAAATTCAACAAATTTTGTTTTTCCACAATCTTGAAAATTAAATATGTAAATATGTAAAAATAAATACAATTTTGAAACTATCAATTGTTTTTTTTTTTAACCCTGCCAATTATTAATAATAATATCATAATAATTAATACCATTCCATATCATATTCGACCAAAATAAAATTTGTTCAAGGTTTAAAAATTAAAAAAAAAATTGTCAATTCTTGTTTTTGAATTCTTATCAATTCTTTACGTGCGTCGTTGTGTGTGGAATACAATTTATTTCATTTATCCTCGAGATATTTGAGAATTTGCGATAGGAATGATATTTAATTTTTTTTTTTAAATCGGTGTAATTAATAAAAACTTATTGAATTTGTTTGAAAACCCTTTCTGCACGTTATGACGTTATAATCTCCAAAATTCGAAGTCGATACCTTTGTTCGTTCTCAACATATCAAGCTCGTTTTACAATGCGGCGAGAACACAAAATGTGAGTGCAGGCGCGAACGCAGGTAAAAATTTCGGGGGGCGTTAAACTGAAAACTCAAAATTAAGAGTGAAATTGTATGGCGAGGAAGTTAAATTCATATATTTCGGGGGGGTTTGAACCGCCAAACCCCCCCCCACCCCCTGCGTTCGCGCCTGTTTGAGTGTGAGGAGTTCTAGTTGTAGCTTTAAAACCAATTTCAAGCAATGAAAGTATGCGAAGCGTATCTCGTCGTCACGTCACGCCAGATTTCGGAAAATTGAAAAAAAGACGCGACGCACGAGACGACGGACCATATGTCAAATCACAGATTTTGCATTCCAATGGGCAAATAAATTGATTTATTTTTTGATTTAAAATCAATTTTGCAGATCTAAATTTTTCGGCAGATTTACCTCTCTATGCACTTACAACAATACTATTTTAAGTTGTTGCTTTACAAGTTTGTTTTTTTATTGTTTGAATTATTTTCGATTAAATGAAAATTGTGTTCCAAATATAATGAAAATCATTTTTTATTTAAAAAGGACAGTTAAAAATTAATTGGTAAATTCATGAAGCTAATTATTCTCTTTTGAAAGTGCGTCATGTAATGACGAGTTTTTTTAAGTTATGAAACAGACATAAAATTACACGAATACAATGACACAAATAAATCAATTTAAAATGGCATCCCATTCACCACGAAATAATTCAATTTTTAGATTAAAATCCGAATTTACCAATCGAAAACACCATAGATTGGAACAAACCTTAAAAATGTTGCTTGAACTCAATAGCCGTGTTTTATTTGTGATCGGTATATACATATGTAGGTATTTATGCTTAGAATAAATTTCAATATTCAATTCCAATTTTCATTTAAAAACAAAAAAAAAAACATTGAGAGATTTGTTTTGCTAAAACTTTTCGAATATTGATCTCAAAACTAAGACATTTAAAGTATTGCAAGTATGCGAACAGAAGTCAGTTTACGGAGCGTATATTTTAATTAATATTCAAAATTGCATGGAAATAATTCCAGGGAAATTCGCTTAGTGGGAATCTGTTCCTGATCTTTTGTGCCACCAAATTATTTTTTAATAATAACTTTCCTACTATCGATTAATTATAAATTCACTTGATTTCATCTTCTATTAAATAAAAAGAGATTTTTGAAGTGAAACTTCTTTGGGCGCGTTGAGAGTGAAATTTCAAGGTTTAATTTTTGTGAAACGAAAAAATGTAATGCCACATGTGCAACGCTGAGATCTTTGATTAGCTAAGTGGTGGGAGGTTGAGCTCAAGTAAAAATTTTTATTGATAGGCTAAAATATTTTACAGTGCAATAAGTTTGGATTTTTGATAATCTATATTATTGTAGCAGATAAAAGGGAAAATGTCCTTTTATGTCTTATTTCTAATTTCGTTAATTAGAATGCTAGAGTTTTTTTTGGTGGATAGATAATGAAATTCTAAGAATCTTACTAGTTTAAGATTTTTATCTTTCTCCTACTCTTATGGAGATATAAATTATTTTAAAAATATTTTCTCAAAATAGGCTAATTTCAAAAAATTGAATTAAATCAGGAGAGGCCGCTGCAAATTTGAATTATATATGGTTGCAAAATACATAAAACAAATTAAAGTTGTCATATACAAATTTTTGATTTTGCAGAGATTTGGAGTGTAGGAATTTTTGGAAATAGTGGGAAAACCTTCTCAAATAAACTGATTTATATCTTTTAAATTTTCACTTTTTTTACTTTAAATTTTCACCATTATTATTTAATTTTCAAGTTTACAACCCGAACACATCGATCATTTTGATATAGAACACATAGCTGCGGCTTACGCATATAACCTTAATATGCCTTTACATATCGAGATTTTTAGATAGCCAAAGAGGTTTCACTTCTGCCACGAGTACTGAATTACACGCGTTTTTTTTTTATAGAAACAACTACAGCCATATTATTGGCTCATTTAAAATCCACTTTTACATCAAAATATTTTACAAAAAGTGCAATAAACAGTGCTTTTAAAAATATCAAACAATTTTTAATTTTGAAAAAAACTCGAAACTAAACTAGTTTTAATGAATCCTAATTTCATTAAAAGTTTTACAAACTGTCAAAAATATAGCTGTTATAGATAGATTTATTTATGGTTTCAAAATTCAACAAATTTTGTTTTTCCACAATCTTGAAAATTAAATATGTAAATATGTAAAAATAAATACAATTTTGAAACTATCAATTGTTTTTTTTTTTAACCCTGCCAATTATTAATAATAATATCATAATAATTAATACCATTCCATATCATATTCGACCAAAATAAAATTTGTTCAAGGTTTAAAAATTAAAAAAAAAATTGTCAATTCTTGTTTTTGAATTCTTATCAATTCTTTACGTGCGTCGTTGTGTGTGGAATACAATTTATTTCATTTATCCTCGAGATATTTGAGAATTTGCGATAGGAATGATATTTAATTTTTTTTTTTAAATCGGTGTAATTAATAAAAACTTATTGAATTTGTTTGAAAACCCTTTCTGCACGTTATGACGTTATAATCTCCAAAATTCGAAGTCGATACCTTTGTTCGTTC
Organism: Melangyna quadrimaculata; assembly: GCA_949320155.1. Lineage (NCBI taxonomy): Eukaryota > Metazoa > Arthropoda > Insecta > Diptera > Syrphidae > Melangyna > Melangyna quadrimaculata. The sequence goes on from OX439483.1 coordinate 109,730,571, forward strand.
TCAACATATCAAGCTCGTTTTACAATGCGGCGAGAACACAAAATGTGAGTGCAGGCGCGAACGCAGGTAAAAATTTCGGGGGGCGTTAAACTGAAAACTCAAAATTAAGAGTGAAATTGTATGGCGAGGAAGTTAAATTCATATATTTCGGGGGGGTTTGAACCGCCAAACCCCCCCCCACCCCCTGCGTTCGCGCCTGTTTGAGTGTGAGGAGTTCTAGTTGTAGCTTTAAAACCAATTTCAAGCAATGAAAGTATGCGAAGCGTATCTCGTCGTCACGTCACGCCAGATTTCGGAAAATTGAAAAAAAGACGCGACGCACGAGACGACGGACCATATGTCAAATCACAGATTTTGCATTCCAATGGGCAAATAAATTGATTTATTTTTTGATTTAAAATCAATTTTGCAGATCTAAATTTTTCGGCAGATTTACCTCTCTATGCACTTACAACAATACTATTTTAAGTTGTTGCTTTACAAGTTTGTTTTTTTATTGTTTGAATTATTTTCGATTAAATGAAAATTGTGTTCCAAATATAATGAAAATCATTTTTTATTTAAAAAGGACAGTTAAAAATTAATTGGTAAATTCATGAAGCTAATTATTCTCTTTTGAAAGTGCGTCATGTAATGACGAGTTTTTTTAAGTTATGAAACAGACATAAAATTACACGAATACAATGACACAAATAAATCAATTTAAAATAGCATCCCATTCCGAATTTACCAATCGAAAATACCATAGATTGGAACAAACCTTAAAAATGTTGCTTGAACTCAATAGCCGTGTTTTATGAAAGAGTGAATAGCAACTCAGCCAAATTGTTACCAAAACCAAAAACAAACTTTTTGCTGAATTGCTTTTCGCTCTCTGAAAAAACAAAGCCAATTTTTCGTAAAATCAGTTCTCATTGTGAAGGAACGATTTAGTAACTAGAAAAAGCTGCCAGCGAATCACGTCACACATGTATTCATGACTCACACACAATCACTGAATCGTGAGAATTAGTTTTGTTGTTTTCTACACACAAAGCAAAAAGTGGGTTCAAATCTATGAACTGAGGAAACCTCGCATGACTTTTCACTCACTCAATCATTGCATGACGTTTCCTTTTATTATTTGGCTAGTGAATTGATTGAAGAATTCAGCTATAAAATTCATTGGGGACGATATTTCCCGCTGGGTTGTGCTTGGAGTTGGAACGGTTTGAATGAATTTGTGGATATTGTTTTTATTATACCTTTTACTTAACTCCTATGTATTCACTGTCACTCTGTTAAATTAATATGAAAATTATAAAATTCCCATTTTAAATAGCAATTTAAAATAAATTTAATGGGATATTTACTTTTTAAACTAAAAATAATATGTACGGCATTTTAATAAATAATTTAAACAACAAATTAAACAAAAAAGATTGGCATGCAATTTTAAAGTAATTATTACAAATTGAATTCCAAAAAAAAAAAACACTGTACCGGTTTAAAGAAAAGACCCTGGGAGCAACACGATACAAACTGTAAAATTAATGTAGTGGGAAATTGTCCTTTACGTTAGTCTATGTAAACTTTCGATGGATTATGTAAATACAAGAATGTCGTCAATATTTAAAAAAAAATTATAAAACCTACAAACAAAAATCGAAAAAACACGTGCAACATAAATAGAGCTATGTTTTTGGGAAAAAGTTTTAATATTTTAAGAAAGCACATATATAATTAACTGAACCTTATTTTCAAAGTTTTGTATTTAAGATTCTGACAAGATATTTTTTTGTACAATTTAAATTTTATTCATCATTATCTGGTGGTATTCGATGTATGTCTTCTTTACTCCATTAACCTTCAAAATAACATCTAAATGAAGATAATTGTTCTATTGAGGGTGAAACGGTGAAACTGTTGTCCCCAAAAACATTATGCAATCCCAGAGTTGCCGCGCATTTATCTATCGATATTTTTAAATTGCTGAGTGTGGTAGATAAAACTAGTGGTCAAGGATACTTGACAGCAAGTGAATGTTTTACCGAAATGTGAGAACATAGATTAAAAGGTACAATAATCGTGATATCGCATACAAATGTCTGGAATGTTGTTTTCTCAGCTTCTGGTGTTAAAAAAAGAATTTCAATTATTCCGTCAGAGGAACAACTAGAGGCACTTCAATTCCAATTCATACATATAGGATAAGAGGCTCGTTACTTTTCCTAGGTATTAAGACAATCCAATAGAACCCTATAGCTAAAAGCTTTTTAAGCGTATATATATCTTGTAGTACATACAATAGGCGTGTGTCATTGAGCTGATTACTGGTGTACATTCTGAACTGTTCCGTATCTAGCGATATAGTAATTTCTGAAGTTAATTTTTTTTTAATGTGCACATTTCTTGAGCTTACGCCTTTATGTTGTCTGTGGTGTTTGTTTTGTATTCAGACAACATATTTATTTATTTATTTGATATAGAAGGCAATGCGATCTGTAGAAAAAGAGAAAACGAAAACAGATTTGTTAAATATTGTTAAATAGTAAAATTTTGAATGGTGATTTTATAAATTAAATACGTAAAGTGTATTTTTTTGAGACTTAAAACCTAAAGTCAAAAGTGCATTGGGTAGCCCGCTTGCCAAATGCATGGTAGTAAAAGTCCGGAAGGAATTATGACAACAAAACATTTCGGACTTTTACCAACGCTTTTGCCTTAAAATTATGAGTTTTACCGGTAGATTCTATAGTTTCCCAATTTCGGGGTTTGCAGTATCTATATGAAATTTCTTTTAGAAAATACTACTGAGCTAAGATACCACCTTCGATGGACATTTTTTTACACTTGCTCTTTAAACACATAATATACAATTTAACCAAAGATAATATAACAAGTTGTTATAACATCTTTGATTTAACATTCCACTAGTTAGCGTGTTAAGATCTTACCACTATAACTATACTAGAAGTAATATAATACCTATATGTATTGTAAGCTTCCAGGTACGTTTATTAAAAACGTAAGAATAAACCAATTTAGCTTTGGTTTCCTTATTAAATTTTTTATTTATTTAATAACACAGCCTTTTCGTTTTAAATCTCAAATAATAATAATTATATGTATAATTTTCAATTCTTTGGAAATAATATTCAAAACTAAAAAAAACTCCTTAATTTAATAACAAAAATGGGGTGTTCTCTTCTTCTTCATCTATATCAGCTAATAGTATATATTAACACCTACTCTTTTTTGTGCACATTCGATACAGTGAAATTTTAATTCTAATTCTAGTTCAAACTTTTATAGCAAGTTATTTAAGACTTAGCTTTGTTAAACTTTAATATTCCATGTATAGTTTTCTTATCTCTCTATGTTTTCTTCTATTCTCTATGTATCTCTGTCTCTTAAACTTTTGTACAAATTGTCTGTTCCAACTCTTTTCCTTTTTATTTTTTTTTTTGGAAATTTCCACATCTAAAGCGCATCTTTTAGAATGAAATCGGCAACATCAAAAGTAGTCACCGCACTTGATGTATCTGTTGTAGTTATGTCAACAACTTCAGGGGTGATTTGTGGATTAGTTGGACTGAAATCAACTCAAGCGCTCAATAAGCGATTACAACAGGTACATTTTAACTAAAAATGTTTGTTCATTTTTATATATTTCCATTTATTTCAAACGAATTTAGATTGATGCAAATTTGAAATCCTTTGTGAGTCCGAGAAAGGAACAATTTAGAGCTTATATTTTGGTACTAGTGCCACTGTGCTTTATAACAGTACTTTTGGGTATGGCAACTAATATTTATACCTTTCGTTGGGCATAGTATTTAATAAATAAATATATTTTTACTTTTTCTTTCAAGGATTCGATATATGGGCATGGTTAGGAGTTGCTAAGGACATGAAAATTGATGAAGAAAATACAGGTTTGTTCAGAATTGCTTTTGCTTTATAATATTTGGTTCGTTTGGTTTCATTAGTTCAAAAACTCTATTTAAATTGCTTGAATGGAGACATATATTTCTGATTGGCTAGGTTATAAGGCTCAGTAATAAATCTACATATGTACATACATATGTATGTATGTATGTTAATTCCATAGTTTCAAATTTTGCAAAACAAAAGTTTTCAAAGCTACCCCAGTAAACGTGCAAATAATACCATGCGTTGAACATGGTAGATTTTTGATTTATTGCATCTTATATGTGCCCCAAAGATAAATTCAAGCTTTTAACTTCTGGGGCTGAATGAAAGATTACCAAAAATTACAAGAAAGTGCAAAAGAAAGGCTTCTTTTTCGATTTTTTTTTTTTTTATAATATGCCTCTTTAAATAGGATTTAACAAAACCATCAAATATTTCAGCAACATTAGTTTATTTATTATTATTTCGTAACAAATAATCTAAGCACCAAGTTAAAGGCATAGACAATAAATCTACATTACTCAACGGTATGGTATTATTTTCACGTTTACCTAGCTTATTTTGAAAACTTTTGTTTCTGGTAAATTGACTCAAGTATTGCAAATTTTTACCGATAACTAGCTACTGGCCCTTGATAGAATAATGAATCATACCATTTTGAAATCTGCAACGCGCATATTTCTGAAATAGTTGGCCACTCAGTTATTCATGCATTTTTGTATACCAGAGATGATTTAACCTTTTCAAAAATTATTTTTTTTCGCATTTTTCAATTTTATAAAAAGGATCCAAAAACTAAAAAAAATATTAAAAAATAACGGTAATACTTACAATTAAGTTTTATAACTTGATTCAAAGCCAGCACTTTTTACTATTAGCTGGTTTTTAAATCAAGTGAAATCTATTCACAGTTTCGAAAAAAAATGAGTTTTAAACTCAAAATTTGGAAAAAAAAGTGTAATTTTTCAAAACAGTAAAATTATATATTATTTTTTTTTTTTGAAAAACCTTGCTCTAATTAATTCTTCATTAGAAAATGAAAATTAGATGATTTTATGTCTTCTAGTTTTTGAGAAAATTATCAAACATACTTTTTATTTAATTTTTATTTTTAAATTATTTTTCTTTGTGAATTATGAAAAAAAAGTTCTTTTTATAATAGGTATAGTACATTAAGTAATGTAATTTTTTTTCGTTGGTCGAAACTAAATCCTCAAATGGTCAAAAAATTAGGGCTTGCCACGAGACGAGACTCTGCAAGACTTTTGTAAGTCTCGTCTCGGTCTCGTTAAAATCGAAAATGTTCAGTCTCGTCTCGGTCTCGCATAATTAAGTCTCGTCTCCGAAAAATAAGATTTTCGGACAAACTGTTGACTATTGGAACGAAATATTTTCAATTATCGTTTGAATATTTGCAGAAGAAAATAAATATTTAACTGAAATTGGATTTTTTAATTTATTAGACTCTCTGTAAATTTCGGTCCATATATACATTCTACTTATAGTCTATATACTTTTCTCGCCTCGTGACCACCCCTACAAAAAATGGAAAAATTCATAAGTTAAGGATAAAGCATAAACTTTACTCTCACAAAGGCTGATTAAAGATTAGCCTTTGTTTATATTAACTTGTTACACATCATGTGCATGAAAAAAATAACGGGACAAATTTTAAAGCTTGTGCGTTTTTTTTTCTATGATAGATTATGTACAGTCCGTAACACTTGAATGGTCTCACACAAGATTTAAATTAATATGAATATTTGTTTGCTGTATATTTAAAGCTTTAATATTTTGAAACTTTGCTAGTTATTCAAATTGGACCAGGAATTTATGTGATTGTTTGGAGGTTTTTGTATGGAAAATGTTTAATCCATAAGAAACCGTGCATATACCCAAACTTGCGCCCACCCCAAATCCTATACTGGGCCAGGCAGGGGGGTTGCAGGAGGGCAGCATGCCCCCTTACCTATCAAACTGTGTATGCACTAGTGCAATCAGAATACAAAAGAACTGGAAAAATAAATACAGCGCTGTCTAACAAAGTAAGACCAAGTAAATATACTCAAACTAAAACAAATACAAAAAAGTAGGTTTGATAATTTTTAATTTGCTTAAAAACTAGAAGCCAAGCATTTGGTTTTGTGTGCTCGATTCAAAATTGATATATGCATTGATCGCTAAAATTAAATTTAGCACTTCATTTCACAATATTGAACAAAATTGGTCTAAACTTTTTTTTTTTTTTTTATCGAAATTTTGAGTTTGCATGCGAATTTTTCAAAAATTATTGACTTAAATAATTTAATTTAAATTTAGGATTAAGGAACAGATTTCTGGCTTTCAAACCCGGTATAGTACTTTATGTTCAGTGTTGCCGTTGTTTTTTTTTACTATTTTTTTCTTCAATTTTAAGTATTTTTTTCTAAAACTGCCCCTCCCGGCCAAACGGCGAGAGATAGACCCCCCCTCCCATAGTAAAAAATGCTTGTATTGAACTGTTCTACAAAAAACCGTTATTATTTCTTGGCGCCTAAGTTATCGTACTCGTGTCGACATTTTTTTATCAAACTTGATGATAATTTTGATTTTGTTATTGTTTATAAATTTAATATTATTTGCCATATCATTTGAGTAACGTAAAATTTTCTTCTAACAGAAATGAATGTCCAATGGTATATACCATTCTACAGCTTATACTACATTTTAACTGGACTTCACATAAATATTGCTCAAACTACTTTTGGTGTTGGCAGAAGATATAGAAGATTGAATATAACATTAAGGAAAATGTTTTTAAGTGGTTTGTAAGATAAAATGATTCATAGGCATTTTAGCATTAACACTATCCAAATTTCAGAAGAAAAGCTTATACACACAGTACCAAAACTCTACAAAAAAGTATCAGCTTTGAAAACAATTAACAATGAGCTTCATGAGGCGGGTGTTGTTAAAAAACCAAATGCAGATAGCTACAACTGTAAGTACACAAGTAGTACAAAGGTACTTTTTTTTTTAAATTACCCTCAGTTAAATAAAAACTGTTGTTTTAAAGCTATTACAAACTGCAATGTAATTGAGCGTTTAGCGGGAATTCATGAATCATTGGGATTTTGTGTTCAAAACATTTCAAGGTACGTAAGATTTATTTCAAATAATTCAAGAATGAATTATCTCTTATATAGGTTTTTTAATTAGTGCCTATGGATTTGCTGTCCTAACGATTTTGGTGTCTTGTCTTTTGCACCTGGTAGCAACAGCTTATTTTCTTTTTTTAGAATTTTTAAGCAGTAAAAGCAGTGTGTATTCGTTTCTTCAAGTTTTGTGGATTATTTTCCATGCATGTCGACTTTTGATGATAGTTGAACCTTGTCATTTAGCAACTGTTGAGGTAATTTTGGCTTATTTTTTTTTTCGAAATAATATTTTGAGACATATTTTTTTGCAGTCTCGTCAGACAATATCAATTTTGTGTCAGATAAATCGAAATCCACATGATGCTGCTTTGACCGACAGTGTAAGTTTATTTATTTTGACTTTTTTTATGATGTAGAATATAATGTAACGGATACTCATCTTGTGTGTATGAATGTAAACATTCAATTTCAATTCAATTGATTTTGCGGGTGGCAATGACAAAGTGGATATAGTGTTTGACTGCTAACCTGGACGTGTGGGTTCGAGGCCCAGTCTTGGTAGCATTCTTTTCTATATTCCCCAGTTTTAACTGGATGCCACCCATGGAAATCATGAGATAATTTACATCTTATTCTCAATCTACTGTGGCAACAAAAAACTTTCCTCTCCTTCTAACTAGTGCCGTGCATTGCATTTCAAAGACCTGATGTCTTATAGGCATATACATAGTTAAAATTATTATCATTATATTATCAATTGATATTTATCCACCGATTGAAGTAAGTGGACGTCTGTTTGAAACGTAAATTCAGTGTCAAATTTTGTTGAGCCGAAAATTCCCTGGACGTGAGCTGTCAAAAAATGGCAATACTGACTGGCCACCCACATTTGACATCTCCGAATTCTTATGTATTATATTATTTGATCATATGTTACAATTCTAAAGTTATGGTTTTTTTGGGCTTTGATGATCTTTAAAAATGGATGCAATTAATAAAAAACTAATTCATATGTTGTTTACCCTACGTTTCGCTGGCTTTTTTTCCAGCTTCCTCAGGGGTTTTTTAAATTTAAATTATATAAATTTGAATTTATATTGAAGTTTACATTTTTAGGTACTTTGTAGGAACGAATGAATAAATTGACGATTTAATAAAATAATTTAACAATTAAATAAATTAACATTAAACACTAGTGAACAACAAAAATTAAAAACTACTATCACTTTATATCACAGCTTAAGTTATGGCAACACTGTATATAGAGCTTATATTGTCTAAGTCTTCTTGATGGTTCATGGGCATTTTCATTTTTTGTTGGATTCGAAGACTTTCCAACGTGTAGCGAGTGGTGGAACGGCTCTTTTTATCTAATATTTTGACATTATCAAAATCTGCCATGTGCTCTTCTTCAATCATGTGGTGTGAGAGTGCTGTTGCTGTTCTCTTCTTCCTTATGTCAGCTTCGTGCTCTGACAATCGCACTCCTAGTTTTCGTTTCGTTGTTCCTATGTATATCTTATTGCATTGTTCATTGTTTTTCCCCTTACATGATATTTGATATACGATATCGTGTTGATCCGTTTTTTCTATGGGTGGTTTTGTGTTGGTGAATATCGAATTCAATGACGTACAAGCTTTATGTGCAAAGGAGGTTTTTTCTCTGTTGATTGGAATTGTATTATTAAGTGTCTGGTTATCAGTGAGGTGTGGGACGTAGGTAATTGAGTAATATCTAGGGTTGCCAGATTTTGTTTTTGGTGATTTTGGTTGGTTATTTTTATTTTTATTTGTTGAAGTTTGTTGTTGATGAGTTCATTGATAATTGTGTTTGGGTAGTTCGTTATGATATATGTTCTCGCTTATGTCAATTACTTTGTAAATGAGGTTTGTGGCTGTGTTTATTTTATATTTCATTGGCTGAGAAGACATATAGCTTATCATTCTACCAGATGCAATCGGCTTACTGTACCAGTCAAATAAAATTTTATTGTTGTGCCTTATGAGTTTTATATCCAGGAAAGGAAGTAAATTATTGTTTTCTATTTCAATGGTAAATTTTAATTTTGTGTGATATTCTTTTAGTGTTTTTAGAATTATGTCTGTATCTTTTTTGTTTATTACCGCAACAATGTCATCTACATATTTCGTAATAAACTTAATTTTTGTGTTTGATTTTTTCAACTTATCTATTGTATCGTCAATTAAATGGTCCAATACAATGTCAGCAATCGTAGGAGATAATGGGTTCCCCATCGGCATACCAAAAGTCTGGCTGTAAAATTTGGTGCCGCATTTGAAATAGTTGTTATCTGTCAGGCAGAATTGTAGAATTTTCAAAAATTGCGACTTTGGTATTTGAGTATGGCATTTTAGATTTTCCCAATTTTGCATTATTATTTTTATAGCTGTGTATGTTGGTATATTAGTAAACAAAGATACCACATCAAATGAAACTAATATATCTCCATCTTCTAATGGTATTTCTTGTAATCTATTTACCAGTTGGAAAGAGCTTTTTTATATTGTAGTCATCTGAAGTCATGGTTTTAAGAATCTGTCCAATATATTTTGATAGGTTGTAGCAAGGTCCGTTCAGGCTTATGAGTTTTTGGAGGTCCGTAAAGAACGGGTGCCGATGCTGCAGAACAAAATAATATGTCTTTTTGTCTGAAGTCTATGATTTTTTGTTTGAATAAATTATTAACTATCTCCTTATTGGTTTTTTGTAGATTGGCTGTTGGGTCGGTCCTTATAGTTTTCTAGGTATTTTTATCTTCAAGAAGTTGATCCATTTTATTGTTGTAATCTTCTGTATACATAATAACTGTTTTGTTTCCTTTATCTGCGTTTGTAATTACAATGTCATTTTTGTGTTGTTTGAGAATTTTTCTAGTGGTTGCAAAAGTTTTTAAAATAAATTTTCCCTTTTGAGTGTTGTTGATTTTCCTTTTGAAGTTTATTATTCTATTAGAAAATGTTGACCTGGCAATCTCTTTTTGTTTGTTGTCTTCTATTGTTTGGATGTACTGTTCTATTTCGGCTATTATGTGAATTGGAGAAATTTTCTCGGGATATAGGGAGAGCAAATTTTGTACCAAGAGAAAGTAGCCATTTGCTTTCTATCGGGAATTCTACATTGGTTTTGTTTTCAAACCAGTCTTCATTGTATGTAAGACCTAGTTTTATAGTATGTTGCTCTTTTATTTTGTCGAATTTAAGTGTTGGACTTTGGTGTGATTTTTCTATTATGTGGTTGTATATTTGTGTTTGTCTTGAAATGAAGGTGTGGTATTCTATCTCGTTTAGTGTGTTTTTCATACTTGCGCTAGTGTGAAAAATATTTCTGTCTGTTATTTTGATTTTTTTAAGTGTTTGTTTGATTTCTAGTCTTAAGATTTTTATCAAGAATTTGTGTTGTATTTTGTTGAGTTGGTTTATTACTGTCTCTGTAGTAAAAATATCTGCTGTATTTAGTGATTTGTTTGCCAAGTGTGCTGGTATGATTTCGTAGTCTTTGCATGATTAAAAGAACTTAAGCCTTTCTTTGTGTTTAGCTAGTCTTTTCTTCTGTCTACAGTAGTGTTTTAATGTTATGCAAGTGTTGATGTCATTCTTGTATTTAATATGTTCAAAGAAACCTTTCATTGTAATAGTTTAGTTATAGTAAATTAAATATTTTATATATCGATGTTTGATAGTGTATTTCGGCAGGCCCTCCGATGAAATCTTATGTATTCTGTTATTTGATCATATGTTACAATTCTAAAGTTATGGTTTTTTTGGGCTTTGATGATCTTTAAAAATAGATGCAATTAATTAAATTCTTTTTGCGGGGTTAATTGTAAAGAAAAGTGAACGCCAGCTAACTTCAGATCATCGACGCGCTCAAAGCCGCCCGATATGCTTGAAAAAGTGATGGAAAACGCAGCGAGGCGCTCACTTTATCGATTTTGTATTCAAAAACAAAGTTATGTCGATTTCTTTTCAACTATTGAAGATCAAATCTTTTTTCGTGCTGTAAGGAATACACAAAAAAAATATTTTTTTTCTGTGATTGTATGTGTGTGCAATTTGGCAGGCCCGAACGCACAATTCTTTAATTTTTTTTTAAATGGAAAATTATTGTAATTCTATCTACATAATGTACATAAAGTACATTTTATTTATTTTATTTTATTTTATATACTGAACTACGTGAACTTTATACTTTTACACCACGGATATAATTCAATTGAACAAATTGACTGAAAAGCCAAACGTAAACAATAGATAGAGAAATGTCAAATCTTCCTAGTGTGTGTGCAAGTCGGTGTAAATCTTTCTAAAATTAAAGATTTGATTTGTTTAGAAAAATTGATCTTTTCTTCTAAACAAATCAAATTTCCCCTTCACAGATTTGATTTTTTTGTTGAAAGGAAATCCACATTAAATTGTAGAGGCCAAATTAGTGACCTGTCAAAGTGTCATAAACATAAAAGCAAACGTTTGGGGATACTTTTTCTTCGACGCGTTATTTATTTTTTAGTTTACTTACTTACTTACTTACTTAGGTCCTCGGACCTATTACGTCCGTGATGTTTCCCTTACGGGACATAGGGCCTCCACTACACCTACGCGCCATCGTGTACGATTTCTTGAAATATATTTCAGCTCTCTCCAACTTTTCCCCAGTCGTGCCGATTTCTGTTCGACCGTTCTTCGCCATGTACTTCTAGGCCGGCCCACTTGTTTTCCCTCCTGTGTGAGCGGGTTCCACTGCATTGCTTGAGATGCAATGTACCGATCGCCTTTTCGAAGCGTATGGCCAATCCACTGCCACTTTCTTCTTCGTATATTGGAGTCTATGGGCTCCTGACCCGTTCTCGCATGAAGTTCGGCATTGGAGATACGGTTGGGCCAGAAAATCCTCAAGATGTTTCGTAGACATCTATTAACGAAGGTTTGCAGCATTCTAGTGACAGTGTCAGTGACTTTCCAAGTGCTGCAGCCGCAAAGCAGAACGGATTCAACATTGGAGCGGAACAGTCGTAACTTGGTGTTTAAGCTAAAGGAGTTGTTTCTCCATATTTTGGACAGCATTCCGAACGCAGCCTTTGCTTTTCTGATTCGGCTATTTACGTCCAGTTCAGTTCCGCCACCCGTAGAGACAATACTCCCAAGATATTGGAAATCCTCTACCATCTCTACCGGTTGTCCAGAAATATTTACTTGGATTGATGAGGAAGTTCCAAGGCTGATCCTTTTAGTTTTTGCCGAGTTGATCTTAAGCCCTACGATTTCTGCTTCTCTCTCCACCCTTGTTGTCATTTGATGGAGATCCATGATCCTATGAGAGAGTAAGCATACGTCGTCCGCGTAATCCAGATGTTTGAGGTGAGATTGCAGAGTCCACTGAATTCCTCCATTTCCACTTGACAAAGCTGCGTGCAGTACGTCACTTATCACCAACAGGAACAGTATTGGTGACAGTATACAGCCTTGCCTAACTCTACTTTGGATTTCAAACTCCTCTGACAGCCTACCTTTGTGCAAAACGTGACACTTGGATCCATCATATGTAGCCTTGATAATAGCAATCAATTTATCTGGGATGCCCCTCCTGTGCAAAGCAAGCCAAATAAATTCTCTATTGACACTGTCGAACGCCTTTTCAAAATCGATGAACAGCAGGTGAAGTGGTTTTCGATGATGATCTGCAAGGTGTTGATGTGATCCACACAGGAAGATCCAGTGCGGTCCAAAACTATACTTGTTATTATCTTGGCTACTGCAGGCAGAACGCATATTCCTCTCCAGTTTTCGCACTGTGTGAGATCTCCTTTCTTTGGGAGCTTGACAATCATTCCTTTTTTCCACTCTTCAGGAAAGCTCTCTGTTTCCCAAGCTCTCTTAATAAGTGGGTGCAGTAGCTCGCTCGATGTCGTTGGGGCTGCTCCTAAAAGCTCTTCAGAAATACCGTCAAGTCCAACCGCTTTGTTGTTTTTCAGTGCTTTGATGGCGGTGATAATCTTCTTTACTGGGGGGTACGGTGCGTATTCGTGAAATTGTTACTTCGGGTAGCTCAGTGGGAAAAGGGTTCACTTCACTGGCGAAAACGAGGTTTAAAACCGCAGAAAAGTGTTCCCTCCACCTTATGAGCTGGTCCTCATGCGAAATTAGCAGGGATCCGTTTGTGTCTTTAACCAGGTGTTGTTTAGAGCTCTGGACACCAGTGAGCTCTTTGGTAATTCTGTAGACGGTCCTACTGTCACACCTACTAGCGGCTTCTTCTGCTTCTGTAGCCAATTCGTTGATGTAGTTACGCTTATCACGTCGCACACTACGGTGAACTTCCCTCATCTTCATGCGGTACGTAGACTCAAGCTCGATTCTCCCTGCTGCTGGGGTAGCTGCGATGCGAGCTTTAAGGTGTTTCCTTTCTTCGATCCTTGCCCAAGTTTCGTCGGAAATCCAAGCACTATTTCTCCCTTGCGCCCGGCCGACTATACTTTCAGCACCGGATATGAACACATTTTGCACAGCACACCAATGATTTTCGATGGATGTGGTTTCCATGGTGCTGATTGCGTTCAATCCTTGTGAAAGGTGGTCCCCTAGTTGTTGGCGCACTGCGGGATCCTTTAGTCTATCTGTATTAAACTTGGCCACTCGAGTGTTTCCTTGGGATCTCCGAACTGCAGCTGTACGCAATCTAACGGTAGCAACCATCAGATGGTGGTCCCGGGCCATTCCCATGTCAGCACCTCTTCTGTTACGGACGTCCTGGAGACTGCTTCTAAAACGCCGGCTGATCGCGAAGTGGTCAATTTGGTTGGAAGTTGCTTGTCTGTCAGTCGACACCCAACTGACTTTGTGGCACGTCTTATGCTCGAACATGGTCCCTCCAATAACAAGGCCGTTGGCGTTGCAGAAATCGACAAATCGTTCGCCATTGTCGTTTCGGTTACCAACACCATGTTTTCCCATGACATGCCTTAGCCCAGTGTTGTCATTGCCAACCTTGGCATTTAAGTCTCCCATCACCATAATTATATCACCTCGTGGAACGCTATCATAAGCAGCACTCAGCCGGTTATAAAAGGCCTCCTTCACCTCGTCAGAAGAGAGTAAAGTTGGGGCGTAACACTGTATGATGGTGACGCGACGTACTTTAGTCCGGAACCTGGCTTTCAGGATCCTGTCACCTAAAGGCTCCCAGGAAATTAAGCTTTTGAGAGCTGTTTTGGAAAGCAACAATCCAACGCCAGATTCCCGAGCGCATCCAGGTGTTTTTCCGGAATAGAATAGTAGAGTGTTACGGGTTGGTGACTTAAACTTCCCCGAGCCCAGCCATCTAACTTCACTTATCCCTAAGATGTCCATCCTATACCGCATGAATTCCTTCTCTAGTTGCAGGAATCTGGCATTCTGAGGACCTTCTTTTCCATTGTCAAGAAGCGTCTTCACATTCCAGAAACCAATCTTTGTCCGGGTACAATAGCCAAAAGTCGTCAACGAGTTATCATTAATTATCCGAGGCGTAGTGTTGGTTTCGGTAGCGGGTTGATTTCAGTTACGGAGAATGCTAACCTCCGTAACCTATCCTAGAAAGCTAGGCCTTTTCGCACTTGTAATTTTGGCCTATTTCTGTATATTGGGATACACAAATAGTTGCCCGGAGACCACCACGAGGAGGTAAAACAAGCACTTCATCGTGACTGATTGTTGCGCTACTGGCCCAGACCAAGTTCTGAGCAATCAATAGTTTCCCAAACAGGCACGATGCAGGTCGCCCTGCATCATTTTAGTTTACGAAAACTAATCCGTCTTTTTTTTCGTAATTTCCAATATTCAAGCTAACATTCCTTCTTCCATTATAATTTTTCCCCACCATTTTTCTGTTTTTTTTTTTTATTATTAAAACATAAGGCGAAATTCCTGAAGATTCACCAACAATTTCTGATTCCTTTTAGCTA
Source organism: Melangyna quadrimaculata (assembly GCA_949320155.1). Taxonomy (NCBI): domain Eukaryota; kingdom Metazoa; phylum Arthropoda; class Insecta; order Diptera; family Syrphidae; genus Melangyna; species Melangyna quadrimaculata. The sequence goes on from OX439483.1 coordinate 109,745,581, forward strand.
TTATTATACACATACAAAATTCATTTCGATAAAACTCACTCTTTTGCAAACAAGGATTCTTTTTTCTTGCCCTTAGTTTGCAATTGACGTTATTCCTACGAGCGCATTACTTTGTATCTACTAATTTCTTAATTAATTTATTTGAGTATAAAAAAGAAATGTGTATGGCATATACGCAACCTATTTTAATGCCATTTAATCAGCACGTGTTTTCATTAAAAAAAAATTGCTTGTGTATACCTTAGTGTTTAACGAAACTTCAAATTATCATAAAAGCTGATGTTGTTTTACGACAACAAAAGGATGATGAAGGGATATCCATCCTAATGATATTATTCATTTAATCAACATCATTGCTCTTCTTTAGAACTACATACACAAATATGTACATAGAATGATTTCTTTTCAATAAATATTGGTAGGTTGGTCGTCGGTATACAAAATTCTCTATTTATATCTTACTTAATTTATCCGAACACACTTTGAAAATACAGGATTTCGGGAGTAAAGTACCCTTATCTGAACCTTTCCAGTCAATTTAACTCATTTGTGAAATAATATCGCTCAACTGTGCGGCCGTTTTGGTCGGTTGGCTGCTTTTACTTTGATTCGCACTCAATAGAGAGTACACTCTAAATTGAATTAATATTTTTTTGTTTTGTTTTGTATTTCCTTTATTTTATTTATAGATTCGATTATTTTGGCAACAACTTCTAGCAGATAAAGCAACCTTTTCAGCCCTTGGTCTTTGTAAAGTAGACAGACAAATCCTGACATCAGTAAATGACATAAAAACCATGAGTTAGAGTATATAATAAAAATAAATCGTTTTTCTTTTTTTTCAGATAAGTGCTGCAATCGCTACCTACTTGGTCATTTTAATTCAATTCCAAAAATCTAACGGATAAATCATTGAAAAAAAAGTAATTTTGTATAATATCTATACTTACTTATAAACATTGCAGCCCTTTGAGGGCCTATTCAACTTTGTGAAAAAAAAATAAAAACTAATTTGTAATTACAAGAGTTTTTATACGACTTTTCTTTTTTTATTGTATCCAGGAAATTGACACCAATTGCAGTTATTAAATCCAGAGATAATTTAAATTAAACTTAATAAATTAAATTAAATTAAATTAAATTAATAACACCAATTTTTTAAATTTAAATTTCTAATTATTCAAGACAGAAAAAGAGCCCTATTTTTATTTACATACAACACAAGTAGGTATAAAGATGTCCCTGTAAATGTTGTATACAAAAATGCTGTTAAATTGTTGCTCTTTATATTGACATTAATATAAAGGGTAAAACTGTACAGCATTTTTTAATAGTCATAATTTGATGAAGAAACTAAACATTTTGGAAAAAAAATTGGGTACATAGTAAATGTTTAAAATGGCGGATTGGACACATTTTTAGATAGCTATATTTGTATCCATAAAAACTAGGCCCAACAATGAATACCTATTGAGTTGTTAAAAGCCTAGGGTGGCTCCTACAAACCTCTTGGATAATTTCAACTAAAACCATGGTTGAGATTTTGAAAACAAAAGTCTTGGACGTTTATTGAACATTTTTGTTTTAGCGGCAAAAAATAATAAAAACATTATTTTTAAAAAAGCAAGGCTCCATATTAATTGCAGTTATCTTCAAAAATATGTCAAGAATGGATTTCTGTGTCGCAAACCTTAAAAATCTGCAGCTCAATATCCAAAAATTCCGTCTTTTTACAAAAATCCCAACTTTAATTTTAATTCTAGTATCCCAAACAACAACTTTACCCCCACCCATATAAACCTCCCAGTTAAATTTTGTTCAGCGCCTAATCTCGATTTATTGAAAGTTTCTTTGAATTTCATACAGGTCAACAATTTGGAGACGACAAATTGCCATTTCCCGACAAGCGACAAGGTCTTTAAGGTCGGACAATGGAAGCCATATTGTTTTGTTCATTTTGTTTGGCATTTGGTATAAGGATCCAGGCCAGATATTATTGGGTGGAGGTCAAATAAAAAAAAAAAACTGAGCTTTTCCGCCGCCATAAGATTGTTTAAAATTTCACTAATTTATGTCTGTATGTATAAAACACTTTATCCATGTAACATTTACTAAAAAAATTTATTTGCGTAGTACCTATAAATCATAGCAAGCTGGTGGGAAAGCAAACAAGGAAAGTAGGAATGAGAAGCCCAAGTGACTCCAACTTCATGCGTTCCGACCAAGTATTCTTCATCAAAACTATGGAAAATTTATTGTAGAGGAATAGGTATTACCAAAACTTTTTAATCATTTTAATACTATGTAATTTGTTGCCCATTTTCTTAAAGTTCGGGAGGCCCTTTGACCCCCAGCCCGCCCCTACCGTTTCCCATAGTCAGCGGCCCAGACAAAAACCATGCGTTCCAGAGGTCCTTTAATGTCGAAAAACTTAAATTTTATGGACTAAAGGCCGTTAAAATCTATATTGAATCAATAATTCAACAAGTCCAATTAAATAATGCTAAGTCTTCTACATGGCTGATGTATTTCAGTAGTATATAAAATTTGTATTATACAAAACACTCATATGTAAACAATGCCAGGCCACGGGTAACAAAATTTCCAACAATTCTTGATTAGAAATTCTAATTGGGTGGGATATTATAGTTCACAATTGATTTTCGCTGTAAAATTGATGTAAGCTGGACCGAACTTAATAAAAATTGCGTCTTGACAAGGCCCTCACTGTCAACTGAACAGTCCAAGTGAGAACGCCGGGACGAAACGTCAATTTGTATGGACTAAAGGCCGTTCAAAGCTATATTGAATCAATAATTCAACAAGTCCAATTAAATAATGCTAAGTCTTCTACTTGGCTGATGTATTTCAGTAGTATATAGAATTTGTATTATAAAGAACACTCATAGAAAAACTTAAAAACTTCGCTTCCTTTTCGACTTTTGTATATAAGTATAAGTATAAAAGTATTTATGATTTTTGGTCTAGTTTCTATTGACTAGGTTTAACTTTTTTTTTTGTTCGCATTTTTTGTTTTTTTTTTTTACTTTGCGATTTTACTTGCGATATACGTAGTATAGGGCAAGTTTAGGATTCGTGCAAAAAAAAATCGAGATAATAATTTTCCCCAACATTATTATGATGATGAGAACGCGAAAAAAGTGGGTATCGCAATTCTGTCTGTCTTTCCGTCTGTCTGTCTGTACCTCGACCTGCAGCCTATGCGACTGAACTTTTCTTAGAATTATTGTATCGCCTTAATTTTGATGGCATTAGATTCAAAATACCCTAAATAGCTATTGAATAGACCTGAATTTTAAGGGAAGAAAGGAACAATTGCGTTCACGGGTTTTTATTATTGAGTATATTTGTGTGGAACTTAAGCTTACTTAAAACTCAAAATTCGCTTAAATTTATAAATGCGTTTCTGAGAGAATGGTCGCACTGGTCGTTTTTCAATATTGTTGGTATAACTCGAAAACTGAGCCGAAATTGTGAATTAAACTTAAACTACTTTTTGTAGAAAATTAAATTATATAAAAATTGGTGGTTTAAAAAATTATATAAAACATTTTAAGCAGGGCAATTTGTCAAAAACTAACCTAAAAAAATCAAAAACTCACTGATTTTAATTTTTTTACTAAATTGCTCATAACTTGTTTTGGAGTAAATGATTGGGTAAGATATATCAAAATGAAACAAAGAAGATGTTCAAGCCTTCAATATGACATATGCAATGACAGGTGCAAATTGGCGAAAATATATCCTATTAAAAATTACCTTTTTTTATATTTTTTGCAGTTTTTGCTCGTAAGCATCTTTTTGACTTGCAATTCATTGGTACTATATATGGCAAGTTTCCCATTCTTGAAATAATTTTAAGTAGAGATTTTGGTAAAATATGTCATTACGATAGAAGAGAATTTGAAAATAGTGGGTCCCGCAGTTTTATCTGTCCATCTGTCAATTTGTAACACCAAGGGCTACAGACTGAACGGATGTTTTAAAGGTATGTTTTATATGTTTCATTGAAAATTTTGTTTTTGGACCAAAAACAGTGGTAGCTTGCATAGAACCATTTTTTGCATTTCTGTATTTCGAGCTATCCGCGTTACCAAACTGAATACATTTTTATTATAAGTAAGTTTTTAATCAACCTTAGTAATATTGCATACGAAATTTTTAATTAAAAAAATTTTAAATTAAAAAAAAAATTAATTTATTTTATTATTTTATTTAATATTTTAAGAAGGACTCCATGATTTATTTTAAAACTTGGGTTTTTACTATCCAAAATATATATTTTAAAATATGACGTATCAAGAACTTTTTAAAAAATATTTCTAAAATTTTGTAATTTGTATAGTACATTTGTATATTATATTTGTAATTTTAGTACTAATTTATATTTTAAATTGTTTTTAAAACTTTTTTTCATGCTATCATAATGTTATAGACCCACTACATATGCACATCATTGTCAATTTTACGTTCAAGTTGTTAGCTACGAGAGCAAGTTTGTTCGATCCAGTCGTGCCCATTTTTTTTTTTTTATAAAAACACGTTATTAAGAGTATTTTTGATTTGTTCAGTTCAAAAATAAATGTACATTTAAAATTATTTACAAAAATGGAAAAATAAAGAAAATTTGAATCTTATATACCTTGCAACAGGTTATAGCTGGCCTTAAGACCTTTCAGAATATAAAAAAAATATTTTCCTTGTAGTTTTTAGGTTATGATTAAAAAACTAAATACAACATGCCTCAAATACTTGAACATTACCACCACGGTTGAATGATTATTATTATTTTTTTATTTTTATAATATTTTTGAATAATTATACTAATACATGTTATACCACATTTAACACTTGCTGTTGCAGTTTTTTTATAATATTTTTTTTTTATACAAAATTTAAGTTTTTTTTTATTTTCACAAAAGTAAATTAAAAAGAAAAAATATTATAAAAAAACTGCAACAGCAAGTGTTAAATTTGGTATGTTGTACTTTGTTTTTTAATCATAACCTAAAAACTACTAGGAAAATATTTTTTTTATATTTTTTTTCTGAAAGGTCTTAAGGCCAGCCATAACCGGTTGCAAGGTTATCCATTATTTACTGGACACCCTGTATATAAAAATGGATGTTTGCATGTTTGTAAATATGTTAAAGACTCCGAAACTGTCGAACAATTTTTTTGGTGTAAGTCCGAGTGTGTTACTATGAAGTTTGGTCGAAATTGGTCTGGAAATTCGTCAACCAGGAGCACAAATGCATTCCGGAAGGAGAAACTTAAAGAAAATCGAATGGTATTTGATAGAAAAATGTGTTTGAGAGGTTATATTCAGGTTCATAGATAACAGCCGATGATCAATTATTTTTTTTCACAAGTAGTAGCAGTTTTAGTTGCAATTGCGTTGCAATTCATACTGATAATTCATAATAATAATGGAAACTTTTGTACTGTAATATTTTGCCAAGGGTTCGCGAAATAAACTTATTTCTTTTATTCAAACTGAACACCAAATACTTTACTTCACTTCAAATACTTTACTTTTCTTATAAACAAGCACAACTCTTAATTCACTATTTTACACCGACGTGAACGAATCACTTTCAAAATCAAACTGAGGTCTTCGGACTGGTGAAGGGATGACAATGCTGAGCCGAGAAAATGAAGCAAATTGTCAAAAAAAAAACGAAGTAGATTTCAAAAATTTGTAGTAGATAATAAAAAATCAAAATAAATGTAGAAAAAATCGTTTTTTTTAACAATGTTATACAATTTACGTGGTACACGTTTAACAGTGACTACTTTTTAAAGAATAAGTTTCACGTAGCTGCTACATAGTTCACGTAGCTGTACGTAGCAGATGCATAAAATAAATAAATGTAGTAGAAATACTACATATGTAGTAAATACTCATCTCTGACTATGGCCGTGTATTTATTTCCGAGAAAAAGCTACTAGAATCTTCTAGGGTTTCTGGAATATACTTCACTGGAAAGTCTCCACAAGTAGCTCAAAAGCATTCGACCAATTACAAATTATAGCAGTTCCATGGTTTGGGTATTAGATAACGATGCGAGTGGTTTAGGTATTGGGTAACATTAGTTAACCTTTTGTTCATAGATGGCGCGGAACTCGTTACTAATTTATTCTATTATAGAAGAATAAAAGATGTCGTTGTTTGCACAAATGGGCATATTCACCACCTTGGCCCCCCTCTTAGGATTGGTCGTCCCGATTAAATCCATTACTCCCATCACCACCGTTATAGCGATGTAAACGGTCACAGTGAACTACCTTAAGCTTGCCTCTTAACCCTCTCTGAATGCGGTAAACCACATCATTGATTCGCTTCACAACGGTGCATGGGCCTTCCCAGTTTTGTTGAAGTTTTGGTGACAGTCCTTTTTGTCGATGGGTATTGTAAAACCACACCAGGTCTCCTTCTTGTAATCCAATCGTTGTTGCACGAGCGTCGTACCGTGTTTTCATCCTATCACTGGTTGTTTTTATGGTTTTCCTTGTCCGTTGATAAATGTCAATGAGTCTTTCTTTCAGGTTATCCACATATTCATCTGGCCTTTCCGGTTCCATAGTACGGCATCCAAATTTTACTTCAATAGGCAGCCTTATTGTTGTGCCAAACAGGATCTCCGATGGTGTATGTCCTGTTGAACTATGAACCGCACTTCGATAGGCCATCAAAAACAATGGAATATGGCGGTCCCAGTCTCGTTGGTAGTGACCTACAACCTTGGACAGATGTTGATTAAGCGTCCTGTTGAATCGTTCGACCATTCCGTCAGATTGTGGATGAAGCGGTGTTGTCCTCATCTTCTTGATGCCAAGGAGAGAGCAAACTTCCTGGAAGATGTTAGATTCGAAGTTCCTTCCTTGGTCAGAGTGCAATTCCAAAGGAACACCGAAACTGCTCACCCAATTGAAGACAATCTGATCAACCACTGTTTTGGCTTCTTGATTTGGGATGGCAAATGCATCAGCCCACTTGCTGAAGTAATCCATGACTACAAGGATGTATCGGTTTCCGCTGTTGGTCTCCGGAAACGGACCTGTGACATCTACTGCTATTCTCTCGAAAGGTTTGCCCACATTGTACTGCTGCATTTTACTTTGAAGCTTTCTACCTGGTCCCTTGGTAGCAGCACAAGTATCACATTTTCTGCACCACTTTTTGACATCATCTCTTGCATGTAGCCAGTAGAACCGTTGTCGTATCTTTTCCAGCGTTTTGTTGACTCCCAAATGACCTCCAGATGCTTCATGATGCATCTCTCGAAGAACGTCATTAACCTTTGACCTAGGGACTTTTAACTGCATCACATAAGATTTGCCATCTGCTGACTCCCATTTACGCCTTAATACTCCTTCTTGCACATGAAGAGAGTCCCACTGTGCCCAATATGCTTTGAGAGCTGCACTTTTATCAGAGATGTCACCCCATTCTGGTTTTTCTTCGTGCTCCTTCCAAGCAAGAGTGGGCTCTATATCTGTGTCTTCTTGTTGGGCAGTCCTCAGTTCTTCATTGCTGTAACCGTAAATGGGATCGGCTCTTATTCGCTGGATGGCAACGGTTTCCTTTTCTTCTTAACGCGTGCAATGCTTACAGTCCTATTTATGCGGTCGCCGAGACAATGCATCTGCGTTTGAGTGCAGCTTTCCTCTCCGATGTTGAATTTGGTAGTCGTATGTCTGAAGTCTCTCGATACACCTAGCTACTTGACCTTCGGGATTTTTGAAGTTCAGAAGCCAGTTAAGTCCGCCATGATCTGTTCGAAGGAGGAACTTCTGCCCATAGATGTACTTATGGAAGTGCTTTGTTGCCAAAATCAAAGCTAGAAGTTCCCTTCTGGTGACGCAATAATTGCGCTCTGGCCTCGAGAGTACCTTACTGTAGTAGGCGACGACTTTTTATTCTCCGCCATGGACTTGCGACAATACAGCTCCAATTCCAACGTTACTGGCATCGGTGTCGATGATAAAAGGTTTTTCAGGAGTCGGATAGGTCAGCACGGGAACATTACACAAACGTATCTTGAGTTACTGAAAACTTTTCTCGCACTCACCTGACCATTTGAACGGCTTCTCTTTTTCAGTAAGTTGATGCAAGCTCTTAACGATTCCAGCAAAGTCCTTCACAAAGCGCCGATAATATGTGGCTAGACCAAGAAAGCTACAGAGTTTATCCTGTGGTGTTGGCCAATTCTTCACAGTGTCAACTTTTTCAGGATCAGTCTTTACTCCTTGGGATGAGATGATGTGTCCCAGGTATTTAACTTGCAAAAAAAGTGCACATTTCTCTGGATTTAATTTTAAGTATGCCTTTCAGAGCCTCTGGAATACGGTCTTAAGGTTCTCACAATGTTCGTCAAAAGTTTTCCCATAAACGATGACATCGTCCAAATATACAAGGCATGATTTCCAGGTAAGTCCTTGTAGAACACACTCCATCAGACGCTCAAATGTTGCCGGAGCGTTGCACAGTCCGAATGGCATAACTTTAAACTGCCACAGACCATTTCCTGTAGAGAAAGCTGTCTTCTCGCGATCTTCTGGATGGATTTCTACCTGCCAATAGCCACTCTTTAAGTCAAGCGTCGAGAACCATTGAGCTCCTTCCATGGCATCCAAAGTATCGCTGATTCTGGGCAAAGGGTAGCTGTCTTTCTTTGTCACATCGTTCAGCCTACGGTTAGTCCAGTCATTTGGTAGTTTTGCATGGAAAGTTTTGGAGAAGTTTTGAAAACTTTTCATTTTTATAGATTTTGGTGTGCTCTTTCCAAATTTTCATTCAAAATATCAGGACAAGTATTTCATGCAAAACTTGTAGATTTTGTGATACCGAAGAAAAAAAGTTTTAACAATTTTTTTCCTACGACTCACCGTTAAAAAGATATCAACATTTCTAAAAAACGAAAAATGTCGAAAATGTTACTTTTTCACGTATAACTCCTAAACGGTTCATATCTTTGAAAACATCTGAACGAAAGGTTTGAAAAAACTATTATTTTTTTCTTAAAAACAACCGTTTGAAAGATATAATTATTTTAAAAGTTTGACAAAATTTCTAAATTTCTAGTTTTTCGCGTTTTACTCTTATATGACGTAGTTGTGGAAAAAAAACTTAGACTCAATTTGTAGACCATAATAACCTCTAGAAAATAGTGTTGACACTTTTTTCCATGCAAGTCAAAAGTCGCAAGATATTGGTACTTAAATAGCGTCAAATGTCGAAAAAATAGGTTTCTTGCATATATCTTTTAAACGGCACGTTTTAACGAAAAATTATATTTAAAAAATGTATACATAATGTAACCCTATATATGTTTGCATTAACAATTTTTTTCTAGCAGCCATAATTTTTATTATATCATTATTTCAAGAAATCACAAAAACTCAAAAATACCGGTTTTTAGCCACTCTTAAATGTCAAACTTGACGGAATATATTTTGAAACTATTTGTTAGATTTTAATATTCTCTAGAAGAAATATTATGACACTTTCTTACATATAACATATCAGTTGCAGGATATTGCGACTTCAAAAATGGTCAAATTTCGAAAACATAGGTTTTTTGAATAAAAAAAAATTGAAAAAAATATTGTTTTGCCTGGAAAGTTTTGAAGCAGTTTTGAAAACTTTAAATTTTTATAGATTTTGGGATGCTATTTCCGAATTTTCATTTTGCCACCTCGCACCTTTGCCGCTAACGCCGTCATTTTGAAAAAATTGCGACTAAAAACAGTTTATCGCCAATATTTTTTTTCCAACTAGTTTTACGATTAAACATAAACAGTCTTTAAATAAATTAAAACTGAAAAAATTTGCCACATTTAATACTGTATTGGTTTTTTCTTAAGATGAATAGTTTTCGCGTAACAACACAAACAAAAACTCATTTCCACACCACCATGAGGTAGAGAAAGTAGCGCGCGTTTTTTTGTGTGGTATCCCCAGTAGGCCTAATCCACATGTGTGTAGGCTTTGCGTTGCTCCTACCCGGAAACTATTCATCTTAAGAAAAAATCAATACAGTATACAATAATACAATATATAATACAATAAATAATTTAATGTTTAATCGTAAAACTAGTTGAAAAAGAGATATTGCCGAGAAACTGGTTTTGGTCGCAATTTTTTTCAAAATGGTGGAGTTAGCTGCATCCCAAATTTTATAAAAATTAAAACTTTTCAAAACTGCTTCAAAACTTTCCCGGCAAAACAATAATTTTTTTATTGAATTTTTGAACAACAACAACAACTTAAAGGCGCTACCACCAATTGTTTGGCTGGAGATATAGCTATTTCGTGCTTTGCCACTTTTGCACTCATCAGTCTCCTTTTTGTGGTGCTGAGCTTTAATCCAATTTTATTTGAAAAACTTTTTTATGCACACCATAGGTTTCGAACCCACACATATCAGATTTGCTCAGTCTTAGCAGTCGTGTGCACTACGCACTCCACCGCTCCACCTAAAAAAGGAGACTGATGAGTGCAAAAGTTCCAAAGCACGAAATAGCTATATCTCCAGCCAAACAATAATTGCTGGTAGCGCCTTTAAGTTGTTGTTGTTGTTCAAAAATTCAATGAAATTGACGGAATAAAGAATGGTCAAGCTTAGAATAGTACAATTATAACTTAATAGTCTGGTTCGTTACCGATCTTCCAACCTCTCCCCCTTTGATACGTACTGCGAATGGTAGTCTATCGAAATAAGATATGGAGAAAAATGGAGGCGGAACAAGACAGCATACTTAAAGGCGCTTTTAAAATGCTGATGCTCCACATACATTTGATAAACAAATAACACATCTCGACCTGTGACGTCAGTGGTCTAAACCGATGGAGTGCGTAGTGCACACGACTGCTAAGATTGAGCAAATCTGATATGCGTGGGTTCGAATCCTATGGTGAGCATAAAAAAGTTTTTCAAATGAAATTGGATTAAGGCTCAGCACCACAAAAAGGAGACTAATGAGTGCAAAAGTGGCAAAGCACGAAATAGCTATATATCTCCAGCCAAACAATTGGTGGTAGCGCCTTTAAGTTGTTGTTCAAAAATTCAATGAAATTGACGGAATAAAGAAGGGTCAAGCCTAATAAGCTGACATTCTAGTACGAATGGTACAATAATAACAATAATAAGATTTTTTTCAATTTTTCAATTTTTCAACTCTTAATTCACTATTTTACACCGACGTAAATTCGTTCACTTTTAAAATCAAACTGAGGTCTTCGGACTGGTGGCCGTGCATTTATATCCGAGAAAAAGCTTCTAGAATCTTCTAGGGTTTCTGGAATGTGCTGGAATGTACTTCACTGGAAAGTCTCCACAAGTAGCTCAAAAGCTTTCGACTAATTACAAATTATAGCAGTTCCATGGTTTTGGTATTGGATAACGATGCGAGTGGGTTAGGTATTGGATAATGATAGAGTGGTTTAGGTATTGGGTAACATTAGTTAATCTTTTGTTCATACTAATTTATTCTGTTATAGAAGAATAAGAGATGTCGTTGTGTGCACAAATGGGCATATTCACCACAGTACATAAGCTTAACACGAATTGGGCGGAAGTCGAAATTGCAGCAATTGCAGTTATATAGATGCAGTTTTAGTTGGAAGACACTAAATTGATTTTAAGAAAAATATATTTTAATGTATTTTTCAGAAAGAGTACCAACGCTTGCAGGTTCACATGTCAATAAGTGATTGTAGTAAGCATTGCAGCTTGCAACTGCATTTGCAGTAATATCTAATTAAAAGTTAATGTTTTGTGAAAAAAAGCTAAACAAAAGTACACAGGACATCTAAACAACTGCAAATTATGATTTGAAAATGTGTACAGTAATTATTTGTATGACCCCGCGAATAACCCTGAATAAAATGAATGTGTATGGTAGTGGAATTTTAAAAAAATTCATAACATTAGAGGAGGTAATAGAAACTAAAGTGGGTAGAAATGTGTAGGATGAACATTAAAAACGGCTATACACAAATGAAGTAACAGTTCAATTTGCATTTGAAATAAAGGATTCTGAACTATTATTTCCTTTTTTTTTCAAGAAGTAAACCCAGATTCGCAAGGTGTACGTTGCACGCAGCTATCAAGAGTTGCAATTGCATTAAAAAAATGTTCTCTAATTAAAAGCTCTTTAAAGGTGTTTATTGGGTATTGAATAAATTAGACGGAATGGCGTTAGAACGAAATTCAATACAATTTTTTGTTTGGATTTAAAATATTTTTTGTAGGTATGCGATGTAATGTATGCATAATTCTATAAGTCATGTTTTATTGGAAAATGAAAAGTAAAAATAACATAAGTAAACAATAACAAAACCAAAAATTAACCAGTTTGCAATTCACCCTCAAGATGTTATACGTCTTTTGAGAAGCAAAAGTCCATTTGGGCTCATAGTACACGTGCATTTTTAAAAAGATCCTGCATTTGTTCATAAGAGTTGGTTAATCCCAGAAACCACAACTCCGATTTTTAATATTCTTTTTGTTTTTAAAGGTTTTAATGAGAAATGTATAGCCCACGAGTTTATTTTGGTAATTTTCGAAATGTTTATGTCTATATCAGCGCGCTTTCTGCTGGAAAGGGCAGAACAACGTCTGCCGGGCACCGCTAGTATTTTTATAAAAACAAATGGTAGGTAATCTTTCACAAACAAAAATCATGTGTATATGTTGCGAAAATAATAGTAATAGATTAAATTTAGGCCAATAGACGATACTGTTGTGCGTTATTAAGCACATTTCTCAAAAAAATCAGTTTGCAATTTTGTTTTAATTTTTACTATAAGTTTGAATTTTAAAATTTATTTTTCTGAAACTGTTGAAATTTAATCAATTTAATCAAATTTTTAAGCTTCCAATATGAGCAAAAATTGAAGAATAGTTTACAATAAAACAAAATTTAAAAAAAGTACGTATACGCCCCAGTGAACGGTAAAAATCTCCTGAGAATATTTGAATCAAAATGCATTGCTTAATCAAATGAACTTGGTCTTACGGTTGAATGCTTTAAAGTAGCTTGGTTCTTAAGAAGTATAATCATACGAAATACTAAAGAGAAAATATAAAAAAATCAAAAGTACTAAACAAAAAACATTGCAAAACAAACAACCAGTTTTTCGCATGATAAAAACTATAAATAAATATTTTCTTAAAATTAAAAATGACACTATATTAACTTAAACACAAAAAAAAACTAATAAAAAAAAACAAACAAATAAAGCAAACTAAATATATGTACAGTACCTACATGCATACAATAAAAACACACACAATATTAAAAGATAATTATTTCTCTTAATCGTTAGATCCCATTTTTTTTCATTAAGCCGGCTACTGCAGTTGGAAGTTGACTGAAAACAGGATGGGGTGTTGGGTATTTGTCAAAGGCATTCATTCCGCCCTGATGGCGATTAACAATGACACAGCCAGGATTAGATAGCATTTAAAGTTGAATCTTCTAAATAACATGTGAATCCAAAGCATCTATCACATAAAAATAACAAACACAACATATTGCAATGTCCCTTGTCGAAAGTTGCAACCCCCTTAACCAATTCATCGTTGATCTTACAGTCAAAACCTTATATCTGGTATTCATATGATTTTCATTCGTTGTAGAATATTACAGTTTTTGAATCGTCGCGTCGGTTGAAATAGCTCTTATGCCGAATAACACGAGTGACTTGTTGTCATTATTTCTTCCATTTTCTTGTCATACATATATGGCCAAGTCGTGTAAATGGCCCAAAATCTACGATTCATTTTTGTCATAAAAATAATGACAAGTGAAAGTAATGTTTAATTTTATATAATTATCCTGTCATTATTTTTCTGAGAAAAAATTCTGTCAGACTTTTGATTTCGATATCACAAAATATATATTATTACACCCTCACACTCTGATTTTGGTTATACATCTACTCCCGAAATTTGCTGTCGGCTATTAGACAACAACTTGATTGAAATGAAATCAAAATAAAAGATGTCTGGCTTTGACAAAATTATATCTTAATATTAAAGGTTTTGACGTTTTTTTTTAATAATTTTCTTTTCTCAGTCTAACCCAAACGCTCTACCTTTTTATTGCAACTTATGCAAATCATCCTGTATATAACAATTTTAATGGTTCGAAAGTTCCATTTTTACTACTTTTGACTTTTTCACATTATTTTGCCGAACCATCACCATATATCTTTAAAGTTTATCCATGCAACCAGTTTTGAAACTAATGTCCGATTCAAATCTAGCAGTGTTTTAAGAAAATTCTTGGGAGGCCATCACAAAAGCTTCCCCAATAATTCTTACATATTTTTAAGATCGGAGATAAATGGACTGTGTTTTTATCGACTTTATAGTACATTTTTTGAAAAATAAAGCTTGATATGAAATAAATTATTTTTTCATCATTGCACACAAAAGGTACCGATATTTAATGATGTTTTGTCTAATTATATTACTTTGCATTTTTTTTTTTTTTTATATTTAGCGCGTGCAGAAGGGGTTGTGACTACCCTTAAGATGATATACACAGCACGAGCGATTAGGTAGATTGCCAACTATTTGATAGGAAATTGTATTAGATAATCTGTTGGGTATAAAAGTCTTGAGCATAGGGTGGAAAAGACTTTTTAACATAAATTTTTTTTCAAAAGTCAACTGTTAACTAATCATCAGTTAAAAAATAGGAATTAAATTAGGAATAACAGTTTTTAACTTACTAATTATTGTGTTAATTGTTATATTTATTCTGTTGGTTTAAAGTTCACCCATTTTAGCTCCTCATTGTTTTTATTTATTTAACGACTTTCTTAAATTATTTAAAGCATGAAATTTTTGGTGTTGCTGTTGTTTTCATTATTTTTTTTTTATTATATATCAATTATTTTTTTTAGAAAATTCCCACTGCCACCTTAACGAGGAAAATAGAAACCCCCTTCCTTTCAAAATGTTTTCTTGCTTTAACCCAACCTACACGCTTAATCATTTTCATGCATTTTATGCGAATCACCCTATATAGTTTACATCAGGGTGGGTCAAATTGAACGATGTGTCTTTGATTTTGATGATATGTACTAGAACCAATTGGTAACTTGTGGCTCAAACAAAGTTGTGCAAAAAAAAAGACTCAACATTTTTCCGTTTAGACTTTAGAGGTCCCTTATCGCCATTTTGTTTTTTTCCATACAAATTGTATGTGAAAAATAGGGAAAACTTTAGAAAAGCATACCTTCCCAACCGTTGAAACTAGAAAAAATTCATTCCGAATTTAAATTGGAAATTGATTTTCCTAAAAAAAGCCTTTAGCTTTTTATCGATAAAAGCTATTGTTTAGAAGATAATAGGTTCTATACACATATGTACATAAGAAATATAGGTGATGTAGGTTGGTTTTATTTATGTAGGTAGCTAGAGATAGCAGCCACAAGCATCCTCGCTTCATGACCTTATAAGCACTGTAGTGTGCCGTTTCGATACCATATAACTCGTTTGATATGTGAATTAAGCGGTTTTTTTTAAAGAAAAGAATGGATTTGGCGGTAGACCTCCCAGTGGATTATCGCCTACGCCCTGAGTTCGGCTGCAATATGCCAAGCTGGGCGATTTGCTTATTTGTTCAATACGCATACGGTCTGATCCCAGAGGGTGAACAACTTGTCTCACATTCATGCTTTCTAAGCATGACGTGTGGTCACCAGAGCAAGTACCACCCGCTCGTTAGACCAGACATCTTTCTTGGATTTATATGATGAGTGTGGGTTATACTTGTGGTGTGGGTGTGCGTTTGAACAATCAATTGGGGGACATAGGAAAAACACTCAATAGGATCGCAGTTCGCATCTAAAAACCATCTCAGGTGTGCCAAACTGACAGCTTGTTGCGACTGATGCTGAAGCGAAAACCGACCCAATCGTGTGATCATCCGGCCCTCGTGCAACATGATCTTTCTTCAAAAACCTGGAGTCTGTTACCGTACAGGGCATCGACGAAGAAAATGGTGCAAAAGAAATCCTAGATTCATTTCGTCGCGTTAAGGAAAGAAATCAAATCTGTGGTCTTCATTTTGGAAAGGTTATCAAGAATTGACTTACCAAAAGATTGTGCTCTCATTCGGACCAAAGCGGGACACTTACAAAGAAAATGTTTCTGAAAAGCAAATTGCTGAGCTGGCTAAACGATTTTTTCAAAAATTGGTTTAGGTAAGAAAAATGTGTGGTTTCTCATAGAACCTCGAAGAATTCCGAAACTAGATTTGTACTGTTGGATGGATACCGTAGTCGTGGTGGTGGCAATATGGAGAGCATACAATTAGTACGCATGACCCACAAAATATAGGGAAATTTATAAGTTCCGTCTTTTATTAAGGATGGGTTTTCTTAGTTTTTCATATTATGACACTTTCAGGACAAAACGTCAGTTTGGTTCAGTTCACTTTTGTCGCTGCCGTTCGTCGTTATTCAATAGTTTAAGTGCGGGTGGATTCATTTTTTTTGTCCTTATAAGCGCAGTGGTGAAGAGAAAAAGGAACACAACAAAAATATATTCACACATTTTTTTTTGTTGTTGTTGTTTGATGTCACACAGACAATTTATCTCTTTCGTATTAAAAAGGACGAATACACAGTGAGAAAGCAGTATTAGACATCGTCGTCGCCTTTAAGTGGTTTTCCATCGTTATATACACCTACTAAATCCTATACATCCCTTGCTTTCCTATACACATTCACATACATATGTAGATACTATTTTTCTTCACAATTAATTTTTTTTTTATATATGCATCCTTTGTCCTTTGGTGTACGTTTTTCTACTCATTACTCGTCGGTATTGTCACTGAGTCGCATATAGGTACTTCTACTCACAGAGGACGACGACGTTTCGCATAATTGTAAAAAAATATAAAAGATACTCGGCAAAGTTAGACAAAAAAAAAATAGAAAAGTTTAAAGCTATCGCACTTCTTTGTTCGTATAGTTATCCATTTTTTATATGAATCCCATGATCCGGGTGTATGTGTAATTGGTGTTGGATGTATAAGTGCAAGTGGTTACATAAATAAATTATTGATTAATTAGAAGTGAAAGGATTAAACTTAATAGTTTAATTGTGCAAAGAGGCACTTCATTCGTTGTTGCCGCACCTGCAAGGACGACACACTTTGAAGAACAAAAAAAAGAAAGGAAATTCCGATTTGTGATCTAAGGAAATATAGTTCGTTGCAATTCGTATGTAATATTTTTTATTTTTTTTAATAAATTTATGCAAATTGCTATATACACATCCCCCCTTGAAGGATACCATTTATAATCCATGCAAATAGGGGACTTCATCGAATCGATTCATTGAGAGGTGTCATGGGAATTTAAAAGAATTATGCAATCAGCTGTTTCGAGGGACATTCTTTTTTTTCGTTTTTTTTAATGCAATTGTCCTGGATTTTGATTACTTTTTTTTATTAAAAATCGATAAAATGACTTTCTGTGTGTGTTCTCTATGTGCCGCAGTGTCCTTCTGAAGCAATTTTCGTTGTGTAATTTGACATAATTTAATTTAAAAGTCATGTCTGTCAGGTTCTTATGCAATAGATATAAGGCAATGAAGGAAGAAAAGGGCAAAGTGCTGTGTTTCCTTTGAGTTTTGCATTCATAAATAAGATTAGTTAAGTTGAAGCTCTTAGATATCGACAATTATTATTATCTTCTCTTATACACTCTCCTCGCTGCTTTATGGGCAGTTTATTCACTTTGGTGAAGCATTAATCAATAAAAAGATGACATCTCTGTGGGGTTGGCTGTGGGTAGGTGGCTAGGGTGTATGTGAAGTTAACGACGACGACGACGACAACAAGAACGAGAACGATTCGAAGATGACGACAAAGTTTTTTTTTGTTGTTGTGGGGCGGTGTGTGCTACTCCTTTTTTTGGCAACCTAGCGCGCCTCACGCACAAAGATAGCAAATCCATTAAACCGTTTAACATCGTTCTGCTATTTCTATATTGAATTGGATGTGTTGGAAGCAGAGTTATGGAAGAAGGTATAGGAAACAAGAACAATAGTAGCGCGATCCTTTGTTCGTTTTTCTGTCATCATCAGCCGGGTGGAGCTTCTAGCTATAGGTTCTTCTTCTTCTTGTTCTATAGATAGGTACTTTCTTTAATACAAAAGGTTTTCATTGTTTGCACTGTTGTCAATAACAACAGAAGTTTGGACACAAACATGCGGAGTCAACCAGTACGGTACTTGGCAAAATATCCTTTACAAAACTCCCGCCCCGGCCGCCGGCACCTCCCACCATCTCTTCCGTCCGACGACGACGCCCGCCGCCGGCTTTTAAATATAAAAGTGTAGACTATGATGAGAGACTTTTCCGATGACAGTGAATAGACACATGTCATAAAGTCGTTCGGCGACAACGACAACAAAAAGGACGACGAATAATCGGGGAAACATTCTCGGAAAACAGTTTTTGTCCCTTTTGCTGTGTTAAATGTGTGCAAGCAAAAGTTAGTTGGTATGAAAACAGGATGCAAATAGTGGGGAATCTGTTGTAAGTAGTATGAGTTTTTTTTTTATGGAAGCCAACGCCAAGACTGCTGGCGCCAAACAGGCCGGAAATGACTAAGAGGGGTCGGTCGTCTCTGGTGAGGCTAGAGCGGGTGGCTTCATTTTTATTACTCTGATAAACTTTTGATGGTGACTTTTTATTTTTGGGTAAAAGTACTTACGGAATTTTGTGATTTTTTTCTTGTCAGTAGGGTTCACTTTATATAAAATCGATTGAAAAATATTTAAGCTCACAGAACAGAAAATGTAGAAAATGCGGAGTTTCTTTTTTTACATTCACTCGAAATGGAGAGAATGTAGAGAGATATGTATAGATATATATGTACAAACATAAGCTACTCCGTGTGTTATGGTGCGTGTCGAAGGGCGAAGACTCATTACATTATACTACGATAAGCATAATGTGACTAACTTTATCTTTGTCCGGATATAATGTTGTGTTTGGATTGAGAAGTCAAAACAAACATTCCAGACTAATTATGATTTCGTAAAAAAGATGATGAGAGTTTTTGGAACAAAGTTATTTTTGAGGGATACTCGATGGGGTTTAACCGGGAAATCCATGCAAACTGACAGATTTTTTGCGCTGTGCTGTGACATATTAACAAGTTCCGGATCATCTAAATACATTTATTTGATACAAAATTGTTTATAAAATGGTCATTCAGTAAGACTATCTGTAGGAGAGAATTTTTTGAAATTTAAATTTTGAAAAAAATAAATAGGTAAAGGCTCAACTAAATTAAATTCGAAATCTATTTTACAATAATTGTAAAAGGACTGTCGGAATGACAGGAAATTCAACAAAAATAAAATGCACAAGTGAATCTAACTAACTTGCTCTTGTAGCTAATCACTAGAACGTAGCTAGACATTGACGCGGTATGGAAATGGTTCGATAATATTTAAATATCGTGATGAGAAAGTAATAAAAGCATAAGTTCAAAAAAACAATTTTGAAATTTTTTGATTTAATACAAAAATATGTAGAAAATAAATAAATAAATTGGGTGGGCGCAACATCTCGTGAAGAACCAGGGCCTAACTAACAACTCGAATGGAATGGAAGGAAAGGGATCTACAATTGTATGCCAAATCCGAACGGCTAGACGAGAAGCACTTATTCATGACAAGTAGTGATACTCTTGGAATATAGTGATACTCTTGGAGGATTTCATCGCAAGAGACAGTAGCCCTGAACAAATATTTTCAGTTTTTAGGTGGACGAGGCTGAGAAGTGAACCTAGACGTTCAGCGTGACCTACTACTAAAATATGTACAAACAAAATATAAAAATAAATCATAAATCATATGAATTTTAAATGCAATCTTTTTTGACTAATTTCGAAGTACCGAATAAGACAAAACCGGGAATATCCCAAAAAAATTTATTTCCGATAATCGACTACTTTGGCAAAAACTTGGCATGTGCTATTATTTAAAATGTTCTAGAGATTATGGGGCATATTAAAAGTAACCAATAAACCCAGGTTTTACTAAACCTCAATGAATACAGACCGATTTTACTTACAAATTGTAGGTTTTATATTTTTTTTTTAAATTATTTACTTGTCAAACTACACAAATATAAATAAATATTTTGAATTTTGAATCAACGTCGGAAAATTCAACTTAACCTAGGTTTAACTTAGACACAGCTTAAAAATACGCCGCTATATGTACGAAGTTTATTCAAAATAGTTGAATCCGTTTTTGAGAAAACTTAATTAAACTGAAATCATTTTATGGCCAGCTACATATTCTAGATGAGCTCAAACAAAAATTTGAATTTTTCCTCTAGGGAATCACATAAAAATGCTTCACACCAAATTTGAATCGATTCTATTCATTTCTTTTAGCAGTGTAAAACAAGCAACTTAATCGTATGAGAACATTAGATAGAATGAAAATTTTTTAAAAATATTTTCTCTAAAAACAAACATATCAAAACTTAAATACTTAATAATTTTGATCGCAAGTATAAACTTAACAAGTTTTTCAACAATTTCCAAATTTTCTAGCTCGATGTACATCAGGATGCACAGACAAAATAAAAATAATCTGTCGACTGTCTAGCAGTACCTACGAGGAAAATCCCATTATAGGTACAATAAAAAAATAAAATAAATCGGGTGGCACAACGGCTCATGAAGAACCAGGGCCTAGTGACTAACAACTCGCAACCATTCCTGTGTGCGCCTTTCGACAGGAATGGAAGGGACCTACAATTTTATGCCGAATCCGAACGGCTAGACGAGAAGCACTTATTCGTGACAAGTGATACTCTTGGAGGATTTGTCAATTCCTCGCAAGAGGCAGTAGCCCTGAAAAAAAACATTTTAGTTTTTAGGTGGATCCCAGACCTCCAGCGTGACAGTCGAACGCACTAACCATTACGCTACGGGGCTACTACTTATAGGTACAATAACTAACATTCAATTTAAACCGATAAATTATAAATGTTGTTCTAATGGCAGAATCTTCAAGTTTAAGGGCTTCAAAGAATCCGGTTCTGGTCCACCATAGATTTGGACTGAAACTCAATTAAATACCCCTAGTTAGAAGTCAAAAGTCAAAATATTGGAAGTTCTGAGTGAGCTTCAGATGTTATGTGTGAGAGTTTTTTACGATTGTTTTGTCAATGTAAAGGGTGGTTAAATTTTAAGGGCCGATGTTGAATGTGAACCACACTTAAACTTCAAGTTTTTTTCTGCATTTCATTTGGCATTTCTCAATTTCAGGCTAACTCAATTTGAACCATGAAAAGATACACAATCGAGCAACGTGTTAAAGTTATTCAGGCATATTATGAAAATGGGCGTTAAAATCAAAATGCATATCGTGCAAAATCATCTTCAGTGATGAGGCACATTTTCACCTCAGTGGATTCGTCAATAAGCAGAATTTTCACATTTGGGCGAATAATAATCAAAGAGTGATTGTCGAAAAATCAATGCATCCATAAAGAGTGACTGTTTGGTGCGGTTTATGGGCTGGCGGCATCACCGGGCCGTATTTTTTTTCCAAAATGAGGCCGGTCAGGCAGTTACTGTGAATGGTGTTCGCTATTGCGAGATGATCACGAACTTTTTATGGCCCGAACTGGAAGATATGGATGTGGACGATATGTGGTTTCAACAGGACGGTGCCACTTGCCACACAGCTAACGTAACAATCTCACGTGGTGGCGATTTCAATTGGCCACCAATATCATGTGATTTGACACCGTTGGACTTATCTTTCTTTGGGGTGATTTGAAATAAAAGGTGTACTCCGATAAGCCAGCAACAATTCAAGAGCTAAAGGATGAGATAATTCGGCACATTAATGGCATAGAACCTCAATTATGCCTCAACGTCATCCAAAATTTAGACCATCGGATGGAGGTGTGCCGTGCCGAGGTCGCGGCGGCCATTTGGCCGATATTTTGTTCCATACATAACTGAAAGATACCAATATTATCATAATAAAAAGAAATGACAATAATTTCCTAAATAATTTGTGGTTTATTCAAAATCAACACCGGCGATTAAAATTTCACCACCCTTTATAAGGTAAAAAAATTAAATATTTTTGATGCTTCTCATACTTGCATACAATGGAATTCAGCTATGAATTCAAAAAAAAAAATAGTTTTTAGCGCGTTATAGCAGTACAATGTAAAAAATTTTCCACATTAATGGAATGTGGTAGTGGTGGTCCAGATTTTATTAAATTTAGGCTGCAAAGAAAAATTTTAAAAATTAAACAGTGAAATCCAAACTTGATAAAAAAATTAACGTTGAAAAATATTAATTTTCTTTTTCCAAGTGGGCGTGGCATTGGGTGGAGACTGGAAGTTTGTGTAGATAAATAGATACAAAAATTTTATTTTCTTCAAAAAATGGTTATAAAAACAAAATTAGTTAGGACAATAACTTATTAAAGTTGTCTGTCAGGTTAAAATTTTAACCATTTATGTGTTTGCTAAGCTTTGAATTCAGTTAATTATATTCATTTACAATTAGGTTTAAAAATGCTTAAACATTTATAAAGCATTAAGTAACAATACACAATTTGAATACAAATTATTCATAACGTTGAACGGCGTGTGATCCGTGAATAATTATTAGAAAAATTAGATCAAAACACTTTAATTGATCACACAATGAGTCGGTTTCAATCGCAAAAATTAATAAACAAAATTAAAATTAAAAGCTTACTTGGATGCATTTCGAGCCGACCGCGGCGTCACATCATCAGCATTCACGACTGCAGCGATGAGTTAGCTATTTGTTGTTTGTTGTTGTTATTTGTTTTTTATCATAACAGCTTGCACATTAGACAACACGAAATAAACGTACATACATACAAAATAAGAGCGAAGACTATTTATGTATACGGCTGAACAAGTTGGAATTGACGTTGCCGTTGTCTAAATTCAGCGCTGTATTATCTTTTTGTATGTAATTAGCTTCGTATGCATCAAGTCGACGAGCATCGTTCACCTGCTTTAAAAGCTTTATGTTGTCTTTATTTACGTTTATAATTACGTGTTCATCCACAATAGCGTTGTGAGCTACAGCAGACTTATTTGGTTGATTAAGTTTTATGCATTGTATGTGCTCATTAAAACGTTCTTTTATGCTACGTTTTGTTTGTCCATAATAAAATTTATTACATTCGATACATTAAATTGCATAATTTCCCGATTTTTCTAATTTTCGATTTTATCTATTGTCGAACCCAATAAATTGTTTAATTTTGTATCACTTCTATAAGCTATTTCTAGTTTATGTTCTTCAAAAACTTTTTTCAATTTATTAGTTATTTTTGGAGCAAAAGTCATAGCTACCCGTTGTTTCTTTTCTTGGTTTGATATATTCTGTGCGATTGAAGACGACTCATTGTGTGATCAATTAAAGTGTTTTGATTTAATTTTTCTAATAATCATTAATAGTCTAAGAAAGATAGGATCGGACCAGGGACAAATTAATTCATGAAATTTTATTTCTGGTATCGACGCAGAATTTTATCCTCAACAACATATCCAAAGTTCCCCAAAATCCCCGCATGTATGGAGAGGGGAGGGACGGAGGAGTTCGTCAAGCTGAAAAATTTGTTGTAATACAATCTAATCCTATGACACATGTTCTTAGAGTGCTTTTCAACGCTGATTCTAAAGAGACCAAAACTGAAAAGATACATGTATCCTGTGGATAGTTAATGTCATTTTTATGGAATGATCACTTTTTTTAAAGTACAAAAAATAATATATTACCCAAAACCATTTTAAAATAATGGGATTTTAATGAAATTGAGTATAAATGTTTCATTTGGCATGTTTACTAAGAATCAAAAGAGTCCCCAAAAATATCTGTGGTAAAGGGGCGGTTTTTTGAGGGTGAGATATTAGTGCGTCATTATTACCATAACATCTATGAATAAGTTTTGACACTGATGAAATTTGCTAAAAATATTAAATATTTCATGGTTTCCAAGTATCAAAAGAGTCCATTAAAATAACTTGATCCAAAGAGTTTTTTAGAGAGTTTATGTTTGACCTGCCCTATACGGAGCAAAATGTTAGCTCTTACGAAAAATTGTATTTTCGTGTAATCGAGAAAGTACATATGACATATTATATATGATTTAAAGGTATTTTTTAACGCCGAATCTAAACCAATATGATACAAGCACCCTAAAAAATGTTAGATTGATTTTGAAACAGAAATGACTGTTTTTTTCCGTTAAGCAGATCAAACATTACACCCCCAAAAAACACACTAGGACCTTAGATATTTGTACGGACTCTTTTGATCCTTGGGTGCCAATATAAATTTAATATTTTTAGCAAATTTCATAAGTGTCAGAATTTGTTTATGGCTGTTATGGTAATAATCACTCACTTGCATCTCTCCGCCAAAAAAACACCCTTTAACCATAGATATTTTTTGGGACTCTTTTAATTCTTGGTAAGCATGCCAAATGAAACATTTGTACTAAATTTCATTAATATCCCATTATTTTAAAATGGTTTTGGGTAATAAATTACTTGTTGTACTTTAAAAAAAGTGATCATTCCATAAAAATTACATTTACTTTCCACAGGATACATGTATCTTTTCAGTTTTGGTCTCTTTAGAATCAGCGTTGAAAAGCACCCTAAGAACATGTGTCATATGATTAGATTGTATTACAACAAATTTTTCAGCTTGATAAACTCCCGTCTCCTTCCCCTCTCCACCTCTTAAAATGCGTCTACACAAAAAGTCAATTCAGGGGTTTTGGAGGACTTTGGATATGTTGTTGAGGATAAAACTCTGCGTCGATACCAGCAATTAAATTTCATGAATTAATTTGTCCCCGGTTGCCCATATTAAATTTCCTATCTTTCCTAGACTATAAGTAACATTTGCCATTGAGTGTGTTGAGAAACTCTGTTTGATCTATCATTTCAGCTTCTAGAAAAGTTCTCCGGTAGGTTTGGAAAATAGGAGAAATTCTGACGAAGTGGTTGGTGTTCTCTGTTGTATCAAGATATCACATCATGCATAAGCCAACAATTTCATTTCGGAAAGCTCTTGCATTCAAATCTTGTAATCCACAACGTACTTTTTAAGATCAAGCTTATCATCTGTCGTGAATTTAAATCATCAAAATAGTTGGGTACGTTTGTGACAGAAAGGTTGCAGTACTCATGATGCAATTGTGTTTGGAGAGCGCGATCTGTAAAGGACGTCCACAGTTTATCCTCAAGTTTATTTATAACTATGTGATGAGCAAGTTTCCAGTCACAATTATTATCTTCAGGACTGTAAGCATCTCCAGTATCTTTATAAAGGCCTGACCATTCCTGGGCCCAATAAATATTTTTTTGAAGCACTGCTACTGAGAGAACACGGGGCAATCTTTCGCTGGGTAGACTTAAAACCTTGCGTATATTGCGTATATAAAATGAATGTTAAGTGCTGTGAAAAATGCTTTTGGAAGACCAGTTTCAATATGTACTATATAGTTTGGGGTGTTTCCAGGCAGGTTTAAACATCTTTTGACGAAGAACCTATGGAGCTTTTCGACTTGTGTGTACTCTTTGTACCCTCATATCTGTACACAGTAATACATTATGGATATAGCTGCAGCGTCATGCACTTTAAACTTTTCCGAGTGTGAGACATATTTGTTTTTTACGAATTCAGACTAAGTCGCGTTTATAGCATTTTTTGATGTTGCTAGTCTTTTCGTCAGATGTTCGGACCTTGACATATTGTAAGTAAATATCACACCAAGATACTTGTATTGATATATTATTTTTATTTCTGCATCGTTAAAATACCATTTCTCGTTGGCTGCCCTTCGACCACCATTCCTAAAAATAACAATTTCAGACTTCCCTAAGTTTACTTTTAGGTCCCATTTTTGGCAGTAGATACTGCACTTGTTGATGATAGTTTGGAGCATGGCAGGACTATCAGCCAAGAACACGATGTCATCGGCATACAAGAGTACATTTATTCCAATTCCTTCCAGAGGTAGCCCAATTGGAAGTTCCGAGTGGAGAGTAAGGCGCTTAAGACGCAACCCTGTTTGACACCTTTACAAGTTCGGACGAAATTTGATGTACTGGTTCCATCCCAGACTGCTGCAAACGTATCCTGGATACAGTAGTTCGATTATTCTCATCGTTTTAGCTGATATTCCCAGGGTAGGTGTGCACCATGAAAGCGTCTTGAGGCCTTTGCTCTTTATTACTGTCCTTGACTTTCTGCTTGAGGACAAAGTGACGGACCCCAAAATGAATCTGTTATTCTTTGCTGACGATGATGGCTCCATCATCATAAATGAAGACTCTGTGTCCTTGCAACGAGCACTTGATGTATGGGTTGATGTTGTGGAGGGAAATGGATACCAATTTTTTTTTATATTTACCGCGCGCTAACTAAAGAGGTTGCGACTACCCTTTAAATTACTTTCACAAGGGAGCGATTAGGTAGGTTGGAGGGGATAAGAAAGGAGATACCGATGCGCATTGGTTTTGAATGTCTGCAGATCACAATGCAGGATGAAAATTGAGCTGGGAAGAGCATTCCACATTTGTATAGTGCGACTAAAGAAAGAATCTCTGTACTTTACAGTACGTCCGAAGTTGGGCTCAAGGGTAAACTGATGGGCATTCCTAGAAGCACGTGTATTACGGTTGAAATGTTTAGGGGGAGGAATGCAACTGGCTATTTCAATAGAACACTGTTAGTAAAAATATCGGTAAAATAACGAAAGACATGAGACATTGCGAAGGTGCTCAAGAGATGTAAAATGTTTCCGTTATAGTCCTTTCAGCTATCATTTTTAGAGCTCTCTTTTGTACTCTATCCAAAAGACTTAAGTGGGTTATTGGAGCACCAGCCCAAATATGGGAGTTGTATTCAAGTTTTGGACGAATAAAGGCTTTATAGATCACAGCCAGATCAGAAGGGGAGACAAATTTCTTGTATCGACGGAGAAAACCTAAACACCTAGCAGCATTTTTGGCGATGTCAAATATGTGGTCGTTCCACAAAAGGTGGTCTGTGACACACATACCGAGGACTGAAAGCTGTTCGGTTTCCTCTATGGAAGTGCCGCTCATGTATAGCAGCATAGGGGTGGGTTTCGCTTTAACGACGGGAGACAGCATTGCGCGAAAAAGATACCTATGCTGTCCATTTTCTGATCCACACAGGCCTATTCCGGACATCTATTTGAATGGAACGGTGCTTCCCAAGTACGAAAAGTTTAAATATCTTGGATAAATGATCAATAGCGAAGGATCTCGTGATGACGACATCAAACATGGCGTAAGCGTAGGGTGGATGAAGTGGCGGGTAAAACGCTGCCATCTTCTGTGATAGAAAAAATGCCCCCTTAGCTCAAAGGAAAGCTTTACACAGCAGTTGTTCGTCCAGCGCTTACATACGGTTCACAGTGTTGGACAATGTACAAGAAGTATGAGAGTAAATTGACATACACTTAAAAAATACCATCTTGGACAAAATACAGCATGACCAACTTAGCTGGTACTATCATGTACAAAGAATATGCCATCAAGAATCCAGTTCAAAAGGCAATAGCACAAGACGTTCCAACACTATCGCGGAAGAAAGGCAGGCGCAAAAACTCCTGGATGAAACAAATGCAACTACACCTGCATTTAGTTGATCTCAGACATGGAACAATCCAAAACCGGGAGGCCTGTCGACGTTTTCTGAGGTCAAACCGGCGAACCCCACAAGTGGAACCTTAGGTGAAGCAGATGAGTGGGACAGAGTTGTGGTCCCCCTCGAGATCATGACAATCGCCGGTTAAATGAAGAAGAAGATTCCCAGGGTTATAAGCTTGTGAAACATGGCTTGTCGGTTGATGTTGTCAAACGCTGCTTTTAGATCTACAAACCAAGCATACAGTTTTTTTTTTTGGCAGAGTTGCAGTTGAATGAGGAACGAGAGATTGTGAATTTTATCAATAGTGCTATAGTTGTTCCGATAAGCAGCTTGGTATTCAGTTAGTATGTTGTTGTTCTCGATCCAAGTGGTTAGTCGGTTTAAGAGTACTGTGGTAAATAATTTGTAAATGGTGTCCAAAAATGAAAGCCCACGATAGTTACATACAATTTTCGCATCACCTTTTTAACAAAACGGATAGATGACTGTTTTTTTGAATGAGCATGGAGATTTGTGTATTTTATTCCTAAAAATTTCACGACAATCGGTTAAGTGTTTCAGTTTTTATAGAGTTACTTTCGGTCAATTTGATTTTTTCCTTTCAAAATTCAAAAATTGATGAAAAAATCACAATTTAAAAAAAAAAACATCAAATATGTTTTTTTAAGCGCTTGAGAACTTTAAATAATAATATACAAGACAGAAATATTGTTGAAATGATTTTTTTATTATTATAATCTGGTAGATAATTTCATGCCATTTATTTTTTAAATATGATTTCCGGCATTTGTCCGCCGGCCGCGGCTACGAGTTACATATTCCATCCGATCAGTCCAATTTTTCACCACTTTTTCCAATAAATCCGGCCATATATCGTCAAAGATGGCTTAAATATTTGTTTCCAAAGCTTCAAGAGTTGCTGGTTTGTCGGCATAAACGAATGACTTAACATAGCCCCATTAAAAATTATTGAGAGGCGTTAAGTCGCACAAACGAGGGGTCCAGTTGACAGGACCACTTCTGGAAATAAAGTTGTCACCAAATAGATTTTGCAATAAATTGATGGTTAAGGGCGCTGTATGGCAAGTTCCGCCGTCTTGTTGGAACCAAATGTCGTGGATGTTTAGCTGATTAATTTTTGGATACAAAAGATCAGTCAGCATGGCTCGATAGCGCTGGCTATTCACCGTAACGGCAGCTCCTTCCCTAATTCGAAATAAATAAGGACCGATGATGCCGGCAGCGCCAGCGTGTAAACCGCACCAATCAGGCAATTTTGATGGATGTAATGATGATTCATTAATGATTCGAGGAATGTCTTCGCTCCGTATATGGCAATTTTGCTTATTGACGAAACCATTCAACCAGTAATGAGGTTCATTATGTTGACCGTAAAATGGACGAAGTGCTATCTATGAACTTCGCGAACAGATTTTTTTTTTTTTTGTTTCAAAGTAAATTTCCACAATTTATATTCGTTGTTCCGGCGTTAAACGATTCATGATGAATTGCCAAACCTTACTGAACAGAAATGTCAACACTGTTCGACATTCTCAACTGCCAAATCATCGACAACAACCATCTAAACTTTCCATGCAGCTAAAAAAAACCGTTATAAATAATGTAGTTAATGAACGAGTAAAACAATTTTGTAGTGTTCAGATTTATTACAAAAGAAAATATGTATGTATACACTTATGTAGCAAGTCCAATTAAAACTCGTCAAGCAATATTCATAAGAAATTTGTATTCACTGAAATTCATTGAGCTTTAAGCTCAAAACAAAGTACCTTTAGTATTTTATTCGTTCAACTAGTTTGCTAAAAAAAAACTGCATTGTTAGAGGAGTTGCCCTAAAAATGATTTTGTGTGTATAAAACTTATTTAACGTAAAAAAGTTAGAGTGAAGAATGTAATTATACTTAAAATCCAAATTTCAAAAAAATCATATAGCCTTTTCGAAGATATTGAATTGGCAAAAACAAAATCAAATATTAAAAAAAAAAAATTGTTTAATTTGTATATGCATTGTTATTTATACAATCTTTTTACATTATTATTTATACAATCTCTTCATTTAAAATAAAATTAATCTTTTTTAAATGAAATTTATCAAATTCAACTTTTTTCAAATCAAATTGTCCTAAAGGGCGATTAAATACAATATTTATTGATTACTGGGGGTCTTTGGTGGAGAAATCGATCTCGGTCGCCTATAATTTTTTTTTATCGACATCGGTGAAATTTGGAATTCAAAAATACTAAATAGGTTTTTTAAAAGGCATGTTTTGTTTAGAATTAAATTTTAGTGAAGTATTTTTAATTTGTTTAAATATTGTATAGTGTTTATAAACCAAAATAAACTGAAAGATGGTAATTCAATTAATAAAATTGCTTGATTTTCTTTCCATGATTTTCTAAGAACAAAATAATTTAAACTGAAAAAAGTAGAACGCTATAGGAAAGTATTGGTTTGCTGTCAAAACAAATAAATGTCAAAACTAACAATACGATGATGGAGAGGTCCAAAAAAGTGAATTTCGTCAAGACGTCCGTCGGTTTGTTTGCCTGCGCGTCCTTATGTACCTACATCCAGCTTAGTGTAAAGCCTATCTAAGTGATTCGCTAGTGTACACATTCTAGGCATTCTACTTTTTGATTTAGCTCCTGTAGACCGGGTAGCTACCATTTACCGTACAACGATTTCGGTTGCATAAAACGCCTCGAACGACGTTGATTAAACTTCCTATGCATGTTTTAGTAATACTACATGTTTTTGCTAACGAAAAATTGAATAATTAGATTTAAAGTTTTGATGTTTTTTGAGCAATTTTCTTTGGCATATTCCCGAATAACTCGACAATGCCTTCGTTTATTTGGCCATAATTTTTCATTCCGAAGCTTAAATGTCATCCGTTAAAAGTGTCAACAAAGTAAACCAAATGCACTTTTCACTCCAGCACAAAATACATAATACATATCGCCGGCTGAATACTTAAATGCCCCATATACAAACAAATTATTGCTCAGAAAACGAATTTCAAGGTTTGAAAAATAATTCCGTTATTTTTTACTTGACAATTACGACCTTTGAATTTTTATATATATTAATTGAAAATTCCTTTTTTGTATTTTGAAGTCCTGATGTCAAAAAACGTTACGGTTAATTTAAAAAAAAAAATAAAGTTTGAAAAAAGTCAGAAATGGATATAGAACCCTCTTCCATACGATTGCGAAATCTATGAAAAAAAAGTTCAAATTTTCTAGGGATATAGGACTTTTATGCACTGGACATTCGGAAATCAACGAAAGTAAAAATAGTAAAGAAAATCAAAATTTCTAGCTTTATTAATTTTTATAATTTTACTTTAAGTGATAAAAACATAAAACAAAAAGTACCTAATATTAATTTAGTGGCTATGCCTTCCTCTATACCAGATTAGATTAGTTTTAAGTCAATAAGAAACGTATGAAAATGATAAATTATTTTAACACTTATTTATGAAAAATACTGAAAATGAACTTGGTACATACAATTTCCTAGAAAAATACATTCAATTTTATTCGGAATTCGTTTTAAAAATACTTCTACATTCGCAGGAGTAAGTTTTGGTATTTTACACTTTTTTTCGAATTCCATTCCAAAATCCATTTTAGTAAAAAAAAAATGCTTAATTATCATCGATAAAAACTTTATTTAGAATGCATTAAACGCAGTTATTTAGTTTGTCAAACTGAAGATATATAAATAGTCTTATTTAAAATAATTTTGTTTCCTCATTTCGAGCTCGTTTTTATTTGTTTTCACAATATTTAAAAAAAAGTCGATATTACTTATTCAGCCCTGAAAAAGATACAAACAAAAATTGAAACGTCGGCAAAATAATCAATAAATATTGAATTAAAACAAAAACAGCATTTTTGGGTTTTTAATTAAAGATTTTATATTATTTATTTACTCAGCTAAAATGTTACTCCTATTTATACTTTTCCAACTGACTGCACTTTCGTCCATTGATATAGACCACATAAGCACCAAAAATCTCACTTTTTTTTAATATATTGTGAGTACTTAAATGCTCTATATCCCAACTCCTATATCCCAATTTCCTATAAAAATTGCTCCACCTAGAACAAATTTTGGATATACAGCAAATAAGTATTAAAAGAGCCCAAAAATTTGTCGTTTAAGAGCAAAAGTGGTTTCTGTAACTTCGTTAATAATTGAGATAGAGCAACGGGGATATCGCCAAACGATAGAGAATATTCGAATTAGTATAACTGCATCTTTAACTCAGTTTCCCGAAAAAGTGGTCTGTGGGGCACTTAAGTATTCGGCCGGTGAAATTTATTTCACTTTTTTTTAAACACTATGGTCATGCTAACATCATGTTAAGTCAAACGATTAAATTGTGTCATAGGAATTCCGTAGGGTACACTAGGACGTATACGCACTATTTTATTTTATTTATTTTTTATTGATTCATAAGACACTAACTAGTTTGTGAATCAATTTTTTTTTTTAATTTAAAGAAGTCAATAACTACATAGCTCATGAATTAGTGTTTTTATTTTATTCATAATTGTGAATGGAATTCAAGCTTGAGCTAAGAAATGCCTTAAACTTTTGCAACCCTGGTTCCCTTTAATTCCATCAATAAAGCTGTCTTGCATTATTGTAAACTAATACTATGGTACTGCATTATTGTTCTCATCGTCAGGCGTATGTGAAATTGTTGTATTGGTATTATTGTTATTGTATTCATTGTTGTCATCAAGTGTCAGTCTGATAGCATGCCGCATATCTTCCATTGAATTATTTATAATTGGTTCGAACTTGTAAGTGGGGTAGATTAAATTTCGCTTCAATTTTATGTCTTCCTTCTGGAAATAGTAGTCGCGTTTAGTCAGGCTCTCATTTACAAGTTGATCTTATCTCTTCTAGCACTAAGTTTAGGAAAAACGAACGCATCCAGTAGTTGTTGATTCATCTAAAGTAGTTGTTGATTAATTTCATCGAGTGGACTTTCCCCTGAAAACCACATGTGAGGAGGAGGTGATTTTATACTTTGTCAAATTTTGTTTACTGAGTCCATTAAGTTTTCGTTAACAGGTTTACTTTCTCTAAGATCAGTGCGGCAAGATTTAACTTCCAGCTCTAGACGATTTTGGTTTTCGGAAAGTGTTTTTGATTTGTTTGTTGAAATAACTTGAGTTCTCTGAGTTAATTTGTATTCGTTCAAATTCCAACATATTCATAGAGTTCAAGTTTAAAATGGCTGTATCGGGCAAGTATACGAGTTTAGTGTCTACAAAAATCGAGGTTTCATTCAAGCCAACATAACGATAGTGGTGCATCTCAAGTGGTTTAACGCATGCCGTATTTCGGGTTTTTCTATTTGCCTCTTCAAACATATGGCCAGTGTTGTAGTTGTTCATTGAGCTTGGCTGGAGCCTAAAAGTATCGGGCTGTATCGGGCAAGTATACGAGTTTAGTGTCTACAAAAATCGAGGTTTCATTCAAGCCAACATAACGATAGTGGTGCATCTCAAGTGGTTTAACGCATGCCGTATTTCGGGTTTTTTTATTTGCCTCTTCAAACATATGGCCAGTGTTGTAGTTGTTCATTGAGCTTGGCTAGAGCCTAAAAGTATCAATGGTTGTGCTTTAAATTTGGCACAGAGCTCGTTTTTGTAATTCCCTTTACTTGATCTGTGAACTGAGAAGAACGAGTCAGGCTATGACTAAGGCCGATTTTATTCATTCAAAGTTAAACATAACTTGAGGATTTTTATTTTCTACTTGTTCATTTGTTTTTATTCACTCAAAATTGACATTTTCAACACTAGAGTTATTTATATTACAGGTTATATCACTAGCGTTTTCATTTTTGTTCAGTTCTGCGTATGATGTCAAAATCAATAGTAAAAAAATTGAATTTCAACTAATCACTACAAATTTGTTTACAGTGTAATTACATAAGGGGCAGCCATCTTGAAATTTGACAAGCTGCGCCCGATAATACCTTAGATATGAGTACCGTGAGAGTTTATCAACTTTAGATTTTCTTAATTCCCGGAAAGTTGACCGAGCAAACTTGGCAGTTTAAATATACATACATGATGTTTTTTTCGTTCTATTTTTGTTTTAAAAATTTGTGGGCTTCAGCTAATCAACAAAAGAAATTAAGTAAATAATTTTCAAGTTTTAACTTATCGAAGTTTTAATTTTTGGAAAATTGCCCATCAACTTCTTCGGGCAGTAAAAGTAAAGAAGAGAAATGACGAGCTTTTTGGACTTTGAGAGAAGAAAGTGCAAGAAGTTTCTGTTGGAATTGAAAAGTGGGACGACCGTGACTCAATTTATCGTTTTCGTGTTTCAAACCGACAAAAATGATATTGCTCAAATACATTATCGTCAATAATTTTGAGGGAAACGTCAATAGTCAGAAACAACATCAATTTATGATTATGAAGAACAGATTTTCCAGCCCATGGTAGATCGGATAGACCATTTGAAGATAAGTGAAAATTAAAAAAAAAGCTTCTTCTGTTCTTATAAAAAGATTTATTGAATAAAAACATATAGAACTAAAATTTATCTTTAACATACATATATAAGTATTGGCTGAGTTCCAAAATGAAAAACAAAAAGTATTGATGTTGCAGCAATACCCTATTCATACACATCAGCTACGCAAACCTGCTGCTTTTAAAACATTTTACTTTGTATAATATAATAGCAGGAAAAATGGAACAGTGAAAAAAACGCTAAAATATACAAATAAATCAAATTTAGGCTAGATTCGACTCTTAATTCATTTATTACTTGGAGCTTATGGTTTTAATATAACAGTAACATTTTCAGCAGAACAGGAACTTTTTTCAAGGGCGCAGAGCAACATTAATAATGTCTGAACTATATGAAATTAAATTTTTGTAATCTAGATAAACATTTAAAAATGCATTTTTTTTTTTTAAAGTGTGCCTACTATTCCCCCAACGGCGCACTTCAGCGTTAATTGGGCTATGGGCTAGACTGCCCGTGGCCGCCATTTCTACCTATTCCCCAAATTAAATTGCATTAAAAACTATTATATTTAAATTAAATTGACAAAGCATGACAGAGTTCGAGGCCTGTGGGCTCAGTCTGACATAGACGTCAGAAGCTTGACACGTCAGACCAAATCCTTACTTATGGCAATCTCATCATGAGTCGATTTGCGGTTTACGACAATACTGCTCACTCAGTACAAATGAAATATATCATCACCCAAACCCAACTCGTGCAAGAAGTTACCAAAAAACGAAACCCCTAAGCTGTTTTTGACTTTTATGACTTGTTAATTTCGGTCTTCGGACAGGCGACTTTTTGTGGGATCATAATAGATAATAGATAAGATTAGGGGCCAGTTATAACTATCATTGAAACCCATAATTGAAAATATTAATTGTCAGTTTTTAGAGATTTTGAAGAAGAAACAAATGATTATTTCGATGCCAAAGTAAAGCTAATTAACTTAATATTTGCTTAATTTGGCACAACTCTTCTCATAAAATGACTTTTAATTTTTCAATGATGAACTACCTTACCAGTGATCATTGAAAAAAATAAAAGTTACGTTATGGGACCTTAGATTAGGATTATTAGCTTGAAATAGAAATATTTATTGGTTCCATAACATTATGGTATCATTAAAAAAAAGTTTTAACAACAATATAAAATATAAATGAGTACTATATGAACTAGTATAAATGAGTAATTTTAATAGATAAAACAGATAGAGCTAAAAAACAAGTATGACATCTGATTTGTTTAATAAATATGAATTTATGAAAAAAAAATCAAAAATCGCGTTTTTTTTAATACATAAAAATAAAAAATCTTGAATTTTTTTTTAAATAAAATTTGGTATGCCAACTTTTAGTATTTAATAAAATACAATTTTTCACGAAATTAAAAAAAATTCATAAGCCCGTTTTCAAGATATTGAATTTTCAATAAAAATTTTTTTTGTAAAATCCAAAATATATTTTTCAAAAATTTTTATATGCAAAATTGTCAAAATTGTAAGCGGCCTTTCGTTAAAATCGGTGTAGTAGTTGTTGAGAAATTTGAAAACCAAGAAATCGGTTGTATGACAGGTACCGTTAATAACCGTTATAAAAAAAAATTTTCTACGAAAATATTTATTTTAGTAATTTTAGTACCTCGTAATTTGTTTTTGAAAATTGTTAGAGCCGTTTTTGAAATAAATCAATTTTGGTATATTGGTTGTATGACAGGTACCTTTATTTTTTGAGCAAAAAAAAAAATTCAATTTCTATCTAGGGAATCACATAAGAAGCTTAAGTCCAAAGTTTGAAGAAAATCGCTTCAGCCGTTTAGGCTGCAGGTCGAGGTACAGACGGACAGACAGACAGACAGACAGAAAGACAGACAGACAGACAGACAGACGGACAGACAGACGGACAGACAGACAGAATTGCGAGACCCACTTTGTTCTCTATCATCGTAATGTAAGGGAAATTTATTATCTCGATTTTTTTTTTACACGAATCCTAAACTTGCCCTATAGGTACTACGTATATCGCAAGTAAAAATCTAAGCAGTTGCTCCACAGTCTCATATTGAAGGTATCCCCAAACCTGGGCTGCGTACAACATAATTGTTCGTGAAAACAAAATAAATAAATAACTTGGGTGGCACAACGGTTCGTGAAGAACCAACCATTCCTGTGTGCGCCTGTCGAAAGGAATGGAAGGGACCTACAATTTTATACCGAATCCGAACGGCTAGACGAGAAGCACTTATTCGTGACAAGTGATACTGTTGGAGGATTTGTCAATTCCTCGCAAGAGGCAGTAGCCCTGAAAAAAACATTTTTAGTTTTTGGGTGGACGAGGCTGGGAAGCGAACCCAGACCTCCTGCGTGACAGTCGAACGCACTAACCATTATGCTACGGGCTAATACTAATTGTTCGTGATGTTGCCTTAAATTTCTGATATTTTGCGCGTAGTCCAATATTTTTATTTTTCATGCAGGTGATCCAAGTAGTGTTGATAGCAATTTTTGAACTTTTTAGTTTTTCTCCTAAATGAAGCTTCATATTGTTTTGGGGCGTCATTATCAAGCCGAGGTATTTGTAGTTATCTACTATTTCAACTGGAACCCCGTCGAGTTTTCAAGTATAATTTCCACTCCGATGTCTATTGCCTTTACCAAACAACATTATCTGGGATTTTGCGCAATTTACGTTAAGGTTCCATAATATGCAATATTCTTCCAATTTGGTAATCATTATCTGAAGTTTTATGGGAGTGTCAGCTAACATCACTATGTCATCAGCATACATCAAGACTTTGATTTGATTGCCACGTATATCAATCCCACTATTTTAGTAACAAACTATATCATCAATCAATGGTAGACCTAATGCCAATAGTTTATAAAACATTAACACCCGTATTCATAAATAAAAATGGGCACGGCTGGATCGCACAAAACTTGCTCTCGTAGCTAACAACTTTAACGTAGCTTGAAATAGGCAATGTACTTATTGGTTCTATAACATTATGATATCATTAAAAAAAAAGTTTTAAAAACAATTTTAAATATAAAAATGATTACTATGAATTATTATAAATTAGTTATTTTAATAGCTAAAACAGATAGAGCTCAAAAAAAAGTATGCCATCTGATTTGTTTAATAAATATGAATTTATGAAAAAAAAAAATTCAAAAATCGTTAGAGCGGTTTTTTTTTTTAAATTAATTTTGTATACAGGGTGTCCCTTAATTCGTCAAGAGTATTTAAGGGTATAATTCTGGGGTATATTCTAAGAAAAAAATTGATCTCGAGTTAGGGCCTATCCCCAATTTTGATATCATTTATCGAGAATTTAAGAAAAGTCTTACTTTGGGGTACCTTGATCCATGTTACCGGTAATTGCGCCGTAAGTACTTATGATATAAATTTCGTTTAGGCCTTTATTTTTAGAAGAAATACCAGCCTTTGTAATTGCGTTTAAATAAATTTGATACCTTGTCTCAGTCTTCAGATATCTTTGGGGTCAATTTTCTTCAAAAAATGTGTAATCAACATGATGTTTTAATAATTTTTGTGAATGTATGTAACAATATTAAAAATAAAATTCGGCAATAAGTTTGCCCAGAAACCCATAGATTTTATGATAATTTGGAAAAACAGAGGCAGGTAAAATTAAAAAAAAAATGTTTTTTTTAGCTTTAAGCTCGAAAAGCTATGAATACAAATTATTTGTGTGGTTTTAGATAATTTTGTAAGTATGTTTTTTACTAAAACAGTTATAACGGGTGCACTTTGACATTCCTTGGTTTGAAAAAATGCTAATTTTAGAAGCCACTTACGTTGAATTCTACAAACTATCTGTAGTTGTTGCAAAATGATTTATCAGAACTATTGAAGGACATTCCATAGGTTCAACTAGCTTCATCTTATTCATAACTTGATGGTGCTTCCGCCCACTTTGCTTGAGAGGTTTAAAATTGAAAAGATGAAGAGAAGCAGTTCAATGGCCTGCAAGATCTCCTGATCCTACAATATTGGATGTTTTTGAATGGGGAAGAATGAAATAAATGTTTTATTCAACCAAAATAGCAATTTAAAGTGAATTAGAAGAGCGCATGCTCAAAGTGTTCTCCGAAGTGATGCAGTAGCTAAGCTAGGATCATTAATATCAATATCAGTGAAATACAAAAACTGGCTATAGCATGCCTACAAAATCAAAGAGGACTCATTTTTACACCTGTTATAACTGTTTTAGTTCACATATAAACTAAAAATTATCGATAAGCACACATATCATTTTTTATTCATAGCCTTTCGAGCGTTAAGCCAATAAAAAAACCTTTTTATTAAATTTTACCTGCCGCTGGTTTTCCAAATTATCATACAATCTATGGGTTTTTCACCAAACTTGAAATAAATTTTTATTTTTATTATTGTTACATACTTTCAAAAAAATTATTAAAACATCATGTTGATTACACATTTTTTGGAGAAAATTGACCCCAAAGTCAGAAAATTAGCATTGTTAAGAAAAATGAAACAGGCTAAAAACTGCAAATCTTAAGACTGAGACAAGGTATCAAATTTATTTAAACGCTATAACAAAGGCTGGTATTTTTTCTAAAAATAAAGGCCTAAACAAAGTTTCTATCATAAGTACTTACGGCGCAATTACCGGTAACATGGATCAGGGTACCCCAAAGTAAGACTTTTCTTAAATTCCCGATAAATGATATCAAAATTGGAGATAGGCCCTTACTGTAGAACAATTTTTTTCTTAGAATATACCCCAGAATCATACCCTTAAATACTCTTGACGAATTAAGGGACATCCTGTATATGTATAAAAAATCTTGAACATTTTTAAAATAATATTTGGTATGCAAACTTTTAGTATTTAATCAAATACAATTTTTCACAAAATTAAAAAAAAAATCATTAGCCGGTTTTCAAGATTTTGAATATCCAAAAAAAAAATTCAATATTTTTTTTTTAAATCCAAAAATTATTTTTTCGAAAATTTTTATATGCAAGATTGTTAAAATTGTAAGCGACCTTTTGTGTAAAAATTTTGGTTTAAATCAGTTTTGGTAGTTAACGAGAAATTTGAAAACCAAAAAATCGGTTGTATGACAGGTACCGTTAATACCCGTTATAAAAAACTTTTTTTCTACCAAAATATTTATTTAAGTAATTTTAGTACCTCTTAATTTTATTTTTGAAAATCGTTAGAACCCTTTTTGAAATAATTCAATGTTTGTAATGGGTGATTTTTTAAGAGGCTTAGAACTTTAAAAAAAAAAAAAAACACAAAAAGTTCGAAAAAATGAATGAAATATTTATTTGTATCGATAGTTTGAACCTTGCAATTTAATGTTTAAAGATAATTTCATGCAAATGTTGACCGCGGCTGCGTCTCAGGTAGCCCATCCGCTGAGTCCAATTTTGGCATACTCTTTCACACATATCGGCCGGTATCTCACGAATGAATGCA
This sequence comes from Melangyna quadrimaculata, assembly GCA_949320155.1. Taxonomy (NCBI): domain Eukaryota; kingdom Metazoa; phylum Arthropoda; class Insecta; order Diptera; family Syrphidae; genus Melangyna; species Melangyna quadrimaculata. The sequence continues at coordinate 109,785,417 of OX439483.1, forward strand.
TGGATGTTGGCTTCCAGTGCGTCAATCGAAGCGGGCTTGTCCCTATAGACATTAGCCTTGACATACCCCCACAAAAAATAGTCTAATGGTGTCAAATCGCACGATCTAGGCGGCCAATTGACCGGCCCGAAACGTGAAATTAACTGTTCACCAAACTCGCCTCGCAATTGCGCCATTGTTTCGCGTGCTGTGTGGCATGTGGCACCATCTTGTTGAAACCACATATCATGCAAGTCAAGAACTTCCATTTCGGGCAAAAAAAAGTTTCTTATCATCGCTCGGTAGCGTTCACCATTGACAGTAACGCTGCGATTTGCATCATCTTTGAAGAAATATGGCCCAATAATGCCGCCGGCCCATAAACCGCACCAAACAGTGGCTTTTTCGGGATGCATTGGTAGCTTTTGCAATGCTTCTGGCTGATCTTCATTCCAAATGCGGCAATTTTGCTTATTTACGTACCCATTCAACCAAAAATGAGCCTCATCGCTGAACACAATTTTTCGATAAAAAAGCGGATCCTCGGCCAGCTTTCCAAGAGCCCATTCACCAAAAATTCGGCGTTATGGTAGGTCGGCTGGCTTAAGTTCTTGCACCAGCTGTATCTTAAAAGGCTTTACGCCCAAATCCTTCCGCAAAATTTTCCACGTAGTGCTGTAACAAAGGCCTAACTGCTGGGAACGGCGCCGAATCGACATTTCGCGGTCTTCTGTCACACTAGCTGATAGGGCCGCAATATTTTCTTCACTACGCACAGTACGTAAACGTGTTGGTGGTTTAATGTCCAACAAAGTAAATTTGGTGCGAAATTTGGTCACAATCTTCCGAATAGACTGCTCAGAAGGTCGAGAATGCCGACCATAAAATGGAAGCAGCGCGCGATGAACATTTCGAACCGAGCACGAATTTTGATAGTAAAATTCAATAATTTGCAAGCGGTGTTCATTTGTAAGACGATCCATGGTTAAATTGCAAACCAAACTGAAGCTGTTTGACAGAGACACAAGGTACTAAACACACGTCAGCTGTCAAAATCAGTGTTGCCAAAACAAACCAGCTAAAAAATCACCCGTTATATTGGTTGTATGACAGGTACCATTATTTTTTGAGCTAAAAAAAATTCAATTTCCCCTCTAGAGAATCACATAAGAACCTTATGTCCAAACTTTGAAGAAAATCGCTTCAGTCTCAATTTTGGTATAATTTTTTTAAGGTATGCCAAAACAGCAAACAAAATTAAAGCCCTTCGTTTTATCAACCACCAGAAGTTTAATTTCAATAGAAAAATAACAAAAGAAAAAAACACAAAATACTCCATATAGTTATAAAATGAATTTTACCTTTCTTTCTCTGTAAACAAATATGTTTTTATCAAATTTGACAAAAATCCACTTTATGGACTCCATTTAAACAACGTCAACGGTAATAGGGGTAGGTGAAAAGTGTATTCACATTTTAATAAACAAAAATGTCCGCTTTTTCTTTAAATAAGCTCATTGTGAGAGAGTTTATAGCAACTCAGCAAAATGTTTACACACAAAACAATAACAAAACAAATTATTATTGAGAATTTTTTTTTGTGTTTTCCGTGTAAAACTTTTACTTAAATGCTAGTCACTCTATCAAAAAACACGGCTAATAACATTTATTAGGCCTGTTCATTTAATTTGAGTTTTTGTGATTTTTAGTCCAAAGTCCTATCAAGTTCATATAAAAGAAATGAAATTGATAGAACTTGGGAACGAAATGCACAGAAAATCGCAGAAATTCAGGGTAAAGGAACAGACATTATTATAGTTTAAAGTAGCAGTAGCAGTAGAATGAAATAAATGGTAACATTTTTCAAGGGAATTGTTATAATACAAATTATTATTGGGGCGTTTCATAGTGGTTTCGCTAAACTTATGTTTTACTTAAGTACAGTTTTAATAAGATCAGTATATAACAATTTATTCCAATTCGATTTCTATACTCATAAAAATAGAAGTTTATTAAATTATTGAACGTCAAACATAGTGCATTGAAAAAAACTAAAATAAATGTTTATTTATTGTCTACCTCTGATACAGTTTTTCGAAATGTCATCAATTGACTCTACAGCCCCCTAAACCCCCCCCCCTGCGTACGCCAGTGATCGTAATGTCAGGGAAAATTATTATCTCGATTTTTTTTTTCGCACGAATCCTAAACTTGCCCCATACTACGTATATCGCAAGTAAAAATTAGTTATTTTAGCTCCCGTGTTTAGGAAAACTAGATCATAGAATAAGAATTTTCTGGGCTCAAACTAAAGGAAATTGCTTACTGCTCCATTTGAGTCCGGAACATTCTTATTCCATGGTGTAGTTTTCCTAAACACGGGAGCTAAAATAACTATTTTTTTTATGAATAAGGGTGTAAATCTCTATCTACACTGTCAAATGCGGATTTTAAGTCTATAAAATAAGCATAAACTTTTTTACTCTGAGAGCGTTTGATATCGATAATAGTACTTAGTGTAAAAATCAGTGGTGTGGCGTCAATAATTTGAAATGGGAAGACGTAACGTAACGAAAATGATTGATCTGCGAAAGTAAACAAAACCTACCTCTCTTTGTATCTTGAACAAAAAAAAAAACAAGCAGATACATTAAAATTAGACTTAAAACATAGCTCTAAAGTATTTACATAGCTATCAAACAAAAAATAAAGAACAAAACCTTCAACTTCACAACAGATATTTTTAGGAACTCTTTTGATTCTTGTTTAACAACACCCCAATGAAATTTTTATTCCAAATCTACCATTTTTTCTTAATATTTAAATTGTCAAGTCCCATAAAAAAGATTAATTTTTTTTTTTTAGATCCAGCGTTAAAAAGTACCATAAAATCATGTGTCATATTCTTACATTTAACCACACCAAATATTTCAGATTGATAAACCATACCTCCTCCCCTTTGCCCCTCTGTAAATGCCTTTATACCAAAAGCTGTAGAAGATGAAATTCTGCAATTATACCTAAAATAATATTTTATGAATTCATTCTTCACCGCTTTCCCATATTAAATTACGCATTTAAATCTTTCCTGGACTATACTACTAAGATTAACCAAAAAACAAGCTAACAAAAATAGAAAATGTATTTAACAACTTTCATAGCAAATAAGTCAAAGAAGAGCGTGTTATTTTTCACCCAATAGAACGAATATTAATAGAAACGGAGTCAAGCAAAGGAATACAAAACATTCCATTCCATACCAACTGCCAGTATAGTATAACACGAGGAACAGCGTTTTATTTTTTCCTATGTTGTTGCGTGTTGGACAAAGAGGATCTAGAAACAAAAATGCTCAGGGAAGAAAGGGATACAGAACAAATTTTATAATTAATTAATTAATTCTTTCAAAGAGAGCGTATGTTCAGCAGTTGAGCAAAGAGCGAAGAGAAGAATAAATTACGGTGTTTATTAGATAGCTTATGTTTGTGTGTTTGTGCGAATTTTATAATTTAATTGGTAGGGTTGCATAGTGTATGTTTATGTTTATTTGATAGTATTTTTCGTGCAATTTGTAAAAGGGAAGACGGTAGGAATCGTGTTATATGGACGCCACGCCACTGGTAAAAATTTGATCAACAGAAAAATATCCTTGACGGAATCCGGCTTGACATTCACTAGGTTTCTGATGTTCCTCCACCCAGTTCGTTAAACGCTTATACAAAATACTTCCAAATATCTTACGGATGGTATTAAGTAGTGAAATCCCGATATAGTTATCAACCACATTTTGGTTTCCTTTTTTGAAAATTGGAAGGATGACAGATGATTCAAAGCATAGATGGATATAATCATTTTCATACAATTCATTGAGCTGATGCAAAAGACAATTGGCAAATTCATCAGAACAGTATTTGTAAAATTCGTGTGGGGCTTGATCTTCTCCAGGCGATCATAATATAATTTGTTGTGTCCACGTCGATGATTTTAGTTGTTTATTTTACCTTAAATAATTCTCACTTAAAACCACTAATTAAGTTTCATCCACCAAAGACATCTCTCGATATAACTAAACGTATAAATATGATGATTTTAGTTGTTTATTTTCCCTTTAATAATTCTCACTTAAAACCACTAATTAAGTTTCATCCACCAAAGACATCTCTCGATATAACTAAACGTATAAATAGCCATTCGACAATTAAAAACGATGATTTAAGACCCAAAACTCAAACATTAAAAAGTATCAAATTTTACCAAACCTCACACTTACGATATCCATTTAATGGTTTTCCATTAAATGGGATTTCCATTTAACTTTTTTTCAATATTGTTATCTACATAATAAAAGAAATAGTATTCCCACCCAATTAACAAAATGAGATGTCAAACATTTCCTTACCGACCTCACGGCCCATTATTTGCGCCTCCAGCACAACAATTCACTGGTTTCAACTTTCAACCCTTAAACCCCACGATAAATCTTTCAACTAATTTTTTATAGTCATTAAGTCGATGTTAAATAAACTTAAATACTGGTCGGGAGTTGGGAACGGGACCAGAAACATAAAAAAAAAAAACAAAAAAAAAAGAAACCAAACAGAACAAATCTTTGATCATCACCCTGAATAGCTCGCGGCTATTCACTACAGACAACAGCGTCGCTCGTCGACGAGGACACACCAGAACGACGACCGACGACGACGACAGCGACAGATTTTACGATTCATTGCATACCATCTCTATTAATATGCCTCACACTGTACTTAATAGCGGGGGTGTTTGGGTGGTGACCTGCACGGTTGAATGGTATCCTTTTTTCCTGCCTTCTCCCTTCTTTTCACGCTAACATTGCGCCGAACCGTGTTCCTAATGATGCATGTACTCACGCTCCACGCTAGTTTACATTGGGGGTTATAACACCGTAAAATCATTTTCTTATTTGTGACGTTTTTTTGTTCTCTTTTTGTTTTGCTTTTTAGTGTCTTCGTACCGCAAGCAGAATAGAGAGTTAAGAAAAATGGCACAGGATACGAAAATTCAAACGTCGCACGTGACATTTATGGGAATTCTTATCTTAATCACACAAATCCTGGCAGAGAACGGAAGCTCTAACAGCCAACATCAGCGGCAGCAGTTAGGAACTGACGTTCCACCAGCAGCAGTACCTTTTGCATTGGAAGCGATAAATGGGGGTGTCGAACACATCAGTGGCAGTGGTGGTGATAAAAGCACATCAAATCAGATGCAAAACCTTCCATCTGCGAATTCGGCTCCGGTCCTACCCGAACAAGGCACGTCCCCAGCATCGCCATCATCGAGTATGTCAAATCCTTCATTATCTACAGTCACGCAAACGGGTACGACGTCATCTAGCTCCACGCAAGTACCACCACCAACAACCCAAATACAAGAGAACTCAAGTGACAATCTCACCGAGCCGATAATCGGGGAACATGTGATGCTGGGTTCTGCTGGTCCTGATAAACGAGAACTGGAGGGTATTGTGAAGGCTTTGGATTGGTTAAAAGAAAAGCGTGCTCCCGACTATGGTTGGGGCAATGACACACACATGGTTATCTTGGCCAAGGAACTCTCTGGCGCCAGAGATGTAACCGACTCCGATGGACATTTGCAATTGATTGAAGAGTTGGAGGACACTTTGTCTGTGAAGGAAATGGAAATTGAAATTCTCGCCATGCTGGACCCACACCACACATTACCGAAGCCCATGAATTTGGATAAGTTAGCGAGATACGTTTTGGCATTGGGCTCGCTTTGTAAGGATCCAAAACGATTCCACGGACATGATTTGGTGGTAACTTTGCAGCATCATGAGCCAGCACAGGACATTGAGTTTGCTTTGACGACTTTGTCTGCTTGCAGTTCAGCTGCTCACGTTAGAAAACGTCAGATCCGAAGGCTCTTGGACATTGCAAGTGGAGTAACAGATCAAAGTGTTGATACAATTGCTATGGTCATCTTGGCTTTGCGGTGTATTGTGACAGATCACCGACATCGACATCTGCAGCATTTCGTTCGCCGTCCGGCAAGAGGACTTGCCAGTCTGCAGGACCTCAGAGGTGGATTTGGTTCGCTACGCAGCACAGCACTAGCAATGCAGGCACTTCAGGATCTGGAACGTGATCCAGCTGGTTCTTGGAACCGAACCGCTGCATCCAGATGGATTTTGAGTCGTCAACGACCTGATGGTGGTTGGACTGAAGAGCCGCTACAAGATGGCCAGGATCCAAGTATTGGTGTTGGCTTAACTGCAGATATAATTCTAGCGCTGGGTTGGAAGGGCTTGGGAGCTGTTCGAGCACTCCAATGTGATCATGTTATTCGAGAGAATAGCGATTCTCTCTCAGGTAAATATACATATTTGACATTTTTTAAGTATGTTTTTCAAAACTCTTGTAAATTCCATTAGAAAACGGAGAGCCCAAGTTGGCCGTTCCATTCGGCCTTACATCAGCCGAAGAATCTGACACAAAAAACGTCTCCTACACATACACACTTTGGGTGGGTTCGAATGTGACCGAGAGTTTTTCACTTTCTCTTGTTTCTGCTAAGAATACAAGTTTCTTTAAGGCCATGACGCAAGCTGCTGAAATCGATACAAGGTAAAAATTGGTTTGTCACATACCTGCTCGTAAATTCAGATTGACATTTTGATTAAAATAAATTTTATTTTGCCCAGATTCAGTTTTGAAGCAAGAGAATGGCCAAATGGTCACTATATACATACTCTAGCTGGCAAAAAGGAAGAACCAAGAGGGTAAGTTTGAAATCAAAAATAAAAGTTTTCATCAAGAAATTAAATCAAAAGTACTTTCACATCATTAGGTACAATTATTGGTTATTGTATCGTCTACCAGAATTTCCCGAACCCAATAATCCACCAGGAAATCAGCTGATAGCACCTGTGGGTAAGTAAAATCAAATTGTATAAACCATCACCTGCCATCACGAATCTGTTTAGAAAAAATAAAAATTTAATTGAATTGGATGCAGAAAAGTGTATAAGCATGAACATGCCGGGGAAAGCAGGTGTTGTTTCCCTAATTAGCAATGGACGAATAAATTTTTACCGGCCTTGACTTGAATTAAGCAAGGCATAATATACCCTCTGGGGTTGGTTGATATTTTTGAGTGTTGTTTGCAGTATTTTTAAATTAGAACGCCTCTAAAGGTTAATTTAACGTATGACATGGATAATGACGACGCTCGTCCCGGCCGCCACTATCGCGCACTGTTGGATTCATCGATTTCTTTGCCACAGAAGGATTAGTTACTGTCTGGAAAGCATTATACCTTTGTCGAAATTAACTCAGTGTGACTCAACAAGCTTGTCGGGGAAGTATGTTAGTCATCAATTATATTGTGTTAGTAGACAGTGTAGTAGTAGAAAAATGTTGGCCCAGTGAATGTGGTTGAGTTGTATACCTCTGACATATGTCACATTGTCACATCCATTTTTACTTATGATATGACTTCTATAAAAACTATTTAATATTAAATAATTTTTCAATGGCCTTTTGGGTGTATTTCTTTTACTCTGGATTGCAAAGTGTACATGCTATTTTGTACAATGAACTCTATCAAACATTCAAATGTTACCTAAATGGCTTCATTTCAAACTACTGTAGACTATTTACTGTAGAGAAAGGCATTCTTTTTCTATATGAATGCGATAAAAGTACACCTACTTATGATACCCGAAACCTTTTGTCATTTTCAATTTGTCAAATTTTCTTTATAAGTTGAGTGGAAAATCTTTGTTTTCCTTCCACCTTTTGGTCATTTGTGGAGCCTTTAGGAGATTTTTCTTTGGTAGACAAACCGAAATCCAGAAAAAATTGTACTAACCATACTGAACCTTTGGTGAAGAAATTATACTAGCGTACAAAAGTATACCTCTTTGTGCTTACTTCGCATTCCACTTACACGTAGTGTGGCTAAAGAAAGAATCCCTGTACTTCACAGTACATACGAAATTAGGCTCGAGGGTAAATTGATGTGAATTCCTTGAAGTACGAGTCTTACAGTACGATCTACTTCCCTGTCGACTAGTTAATATCATTACTGTGTTCATTTACGGTTGCCATATTGCCCTATTAATCGCAAATTGGGCTACATTTTTTCTAAATTTTCAACAAGAATTTGGGTACCTACTTCTTCCAATTTTTCCGAATTTGATATAATTTAACCATTAAACCTTAATTCCTTAATTCACTTTACATCTTTTTTTCATTTCGGATTTAGTAGATGTTCGTTTAATTTTGTCAATTTTAAACAAAAAAGCATTCAAAAAATCGTATTTAAAATGCCTACTAGTACGGCTAGTTTTTTGGATTCACATAGGGTAGTGATTTTAGGCTGCAAAAATTATCAAATAAGACTATTGAAGTGCTTTGAGACCTCAGTATTTTTAGTCTCAAATTGACACGCTATATTGAATTCCCTCATCATATCCTGTTTGCATCAAAATATCCCTGCGATCGAAAAGTTCCTCTGAAATTCTCGCATTGAGTAACATCACTGATGAGCTTTCCCTTCTTTAGGATTTTCTTTCTTGTCCGGTAAAGAGATACGTTCCCATAAATTGACTTGATTAATTACCCACAAGAAGAAGCAGTCATACTAGGAAGCCTTGCTGATCCCATTTCAATAGGGAATCTAAATTGTTAGACCATAATATCATCTCTATGAGATTATAGCAAGTGAATTCTAAAAATGGGTATTTTAATTCAATTCCCTCATTTTAAACTTCAAGTACGGTTCAGTACCTAAGCAGGCATTTATAGTTAACAACAGTAGTTGACATGTTTATATTTCTTTGATTTTTGATGAACCGATTGGGCTATCACACACTAGCTCAATTTTGAACCAAACTAACCCCCGACTCACATTACACATATCTAAGGTATTATAATGCGCAGCTTGTGAAATTTCAAGATGGCTGTCCTTGTGCACAGTTCACAGTAAACAAAAACAAATTTGTGGTGATTGTTTGAAATTCAATTTTTGTTACCATCTGTTTTGACAACAGAACTGAACACAAATGAAACCGTTAGTAATATTACCTATTTATCTTCCTCCAGAGTAACTTCTGCTTCAATCACACACGATTTTTGCGTACGCAAAACTGAGGGAAGATTGTATTTACATGAACCAACTTTAATTGTACTAGTAGTTTTTCAGTTTAGGACTCGAACTTCTGCTCGTAACTTCTGCTTCAATCACACACGATTTTTGCGTACGCAAAACTGAGGGAAGATTGTATGTACATGAACCAACTTTAATTGTAGTAGTAGTTTTTCAGTTTGGGACTCGAAAAACAAAAAATTATTTACTTTGGAGATTTAAGTTTTACATGACAACAGGTTTGTGTATTTTGCCTAGAAACAAACAACTGTGTATGTATTAGTAATTAAACATTTTTATTCCGGTCGAAACAATGTGGAAAATTTTGCTCCTTTCATTCGTAACTCTTCACCTACCTCGCTTGGTTGAAATTTGAGCCAGTGTGTGATGGCCCATTGTCACTAAAAAATTATAAAATTTAAACTGGATTTGCACCGACACGTACGTACGGAGAACACATGTGCAAAAATTACTTTTACCTAGCATACAATTTTTTTCCAAAATCTTTAATTACCAGCCTTCAATGTTTACCAAATAAGCTGTTAAAGTGTCGTGAAGATCAGAAATGTTATTTTCCCTAAAAACAATGATGAAACACACTAGGGCGTATACGTACTTTTTTATTTTATTGATTTTGTAAGTTTTTTTTTACTTTTTGCCAACTGTAAATTTGTATTTTATTATTATGGATAACCAGCTTAATCGAGTTGAATCTTTTTTCTCATGATCATCATTTGATTTGATTAACTTTAATTAATTATAATTATTTTTTTTTTTTTGGAATTGAAAAAAAGAATTGACCTAGTTTTGTGTCCCGGAAAACGAAAACGGCACTCCTTTTTTTATCAAAGTAGCGTTTCGAGAAATCGTTATTCAAAAGTACCAAAAACAGTTTTTTGCTACAGTTGGGGTTATGTTCTTTTCTTCGTTAATAAGAAACTCTTTTTTAGCATAGTCATTTTCTTAGCTTTTAAACAATTTTTAGGTAGTTATTTGGCACGAGTTTCCGACATTTTTTAATTTAAAATAATATAAAACAATTTCTATTTTGTATGCATACGATTAATGCCAACAATTTTAAAATCGAACAGTATTTTATAATATTTTTAGGACAAAAGGAACTTAATTTCAATAGTTGCCCAAAATTAAACACAAACCTGTACATAAAAGATATCATTGAATCAGTCTAGTTGACAAGACATATAATACTACAAAATAAGATCCGATTAATAATATCGTCGTCTAAGAGCAGATACACCCATTTTTTTAAATTTTAACCTAAGTGGTAGGACCCTGACGGAAAATTCACTGTTTATACCCCCATCTAGACGATAAACTGACAAAAAAAAATTGCCAGTCTTTTGTTATTGATATTAATATAACGTCATTTTTTACCTGTTAGTTAGTACTTTCAACTGCCAAGTTAATTGTTCCCTAATAGGATATTGCGGGCCAGATCATTACGCCTCCTTCCCTGTTGTGATGACGGTTCAGAAATCGTTCCTCTTTTCTTATATCGTGGAAAAATTACTATAGCCAACTTGTTGAGGATTGAGCTAATTAGTTATTTCTGAACCTACATCACAACAGGGAAGAAGGCGTAATGATCTGGGCCGCAATATCCTAATAGGGAATAATTACCTTGGCAGTAGAAAGAACTAAGCTGCCTGATTTCCAATCATCTTGGTACTAAAAAACATGGCCAGAAGCATTGTTTCCGCGAACCCATGTTCTTTTCGGATAAACCGCATTGGTTTTCAAATAAATAATGCTCCTTTTCATGCAGCTCGAGTGTTTTAATCATAATTTTAAGGAAAAATGTTCTATTGCTGCCTTGGTTTCCTATTCACCGGACTTCAAAATAAAAGAAAATTTGTTGGGATGGCTCACATGAAAAGCATACAAAAAATCGAAGCAATGCGATGACTGATTCACACCGTTAATTTGGCCTTGATTAAAATTTCACTTGACTATCTTAAATCACTGTATAACTCTCTTAAACATCGCATTTTGTAATTTTTGTTTAAAGCTGGCGGGAGCACACACTGTTAAGTTAATAAATTTGTCGAAAAAATTTAAATTTAAAAAAAATGTAAACCATCGTTTTTCTTCAATCTTGTATGTGCTTCTAACCTTATGACGCGATAAAATTACTTAAAAAAGTGGCTCAGCTAACATTTATTCTCTTGGCTGCCGTTAATTTTTGTTCTTGAAGTGCAAGCATAGGTTTTGCTATGGCACATTAAATAGTCTCTCTTGTGTCATATAAAATTTCGATCTCTTTGGCGTATAACACGAGACAAATCAAATTCAATTCTCAAAAATGACTGCTTCTAACCTTATGACGAGGAGTGTATAGTCCAATTATATTACTCGTAATATCCCACTATCCCACCAAAAACATGAATGTTTAAAAAGAAGCCAATTTCTTCTATATACAAAAACCTTTACGTAATAAATCAGCCGTAAAAAGTAATGACATCTAAAAGTACGCAAAGTTCTAAGTTTATTAATGTTAAATATCAAATATTTTAAGTAGAGTAATAACGAAGAACCTCAAAATTATTAGAGAAATCTGTTATTTAATGCTTACTGACTTAAATTGAGTTCGTTAACTATTCAAGTTTTCATTTCAAAATGGAGTAATTGCCTGTCTGTGATTGATGAGTTTAGCAGATGCTGCGAATTTGAAGTTTCTGACCTTATTGGCACTGAAGTTATATTAGAGGGGGGGGGGTCGAAAATCGCCTGAGTTTGATCCTGTAAAAAGGGTGATTTAATGATATTTCAATGAAAATACCAAATGGTAAGGCCTAGTACTCACCTCTTTTTGAAATGAAAAATAAAAGTGGGTTGAAATTCACGTGAATAACCGTTGTGAAACCATAAAAAATTCTCCAAGTGAATTTTCAGTCCTTAGCTTAAAAACTTGTAATTACTCACTTTGAATGAAAAAAAAATAATTTGATTTATCTGATAGTTTGACAGAATCTTTAAATGCTTGAGAAGACTTTGTGTAGGTTCAGAGAACTTAGGGGACTTGCAAGTAAGGCAAAATTATAGACTGTGATTGGCCAGCTGTCGAAAGTTCCCTTCATTTTAAACAATTTTTCGACAGTCTAGAAATTTGCCTTACTTGCAAGTCCCCTAAGTTCTCTGAACCTACCCTATTTGAATGCTATATTTTGGTTTTTGGCTTGTCGGTAACACTTTATATTCAAAAATAAACGATGATAAGATCTTTAAAAATTATGTAAGCTTTTTTATTCAATTACTACAACTTTTATTTTAATTTATTGTGCTCGTACGTTAGGAAATGAAAATTATGAAATGAAATTAATTTTGAACCGGTTCATATTTCTCTCTCGCATTTTGGGTACTCAGCTCTCGTTATGAATTTCATCGTTGTGAAATAAATGTCACTTTTATATATAAATTATATTTTCAATTGAACAGAGAACTAGGCTTAAGAGCTAAAAATTCGACAACCATACAAATTTGATGAACCAAATTTGCCAGTTCAAAAGGAAAGCTTAAATAAAACATTTCTCAAATGCGGGGTTCGTTTATAATGTGCTTTGAAAAAAAATGGAATTTATTAACTTCCCATTGGAAGTTATTGTAATTGGTGCGATTTGTCGAATTGAAAATTTTGATATACATATCTTCACGTTTTGAGGTCTCTAGAATCAGAATCCTTCGTGTTTTTAGCATGATGTCTGTATGTGTGTATGGACGTACGTTCGGGGCACTTTTTTCGGCCACCAAATCTCGAGAACGCATAAAGATATCGACCTCGGATAAATTTTATTTTACATATAATATTGTCATAACGTGCTGAAAAGGTTTTATAACAAATTCAATAAACCGTTTTTTTACTACAGCTATTTAAAAAGGAGCTGTAAAATGTCATTTATCTGGAATATCTCGAGAACGGAATAAGATATTCACTTCAAACTAATTTTATTTTACACATAATTAGACAATACCAAATGGGTAAATATTAAAAAAAAAATCAACAGACACTTTTTTTTAAACTAAGAAAACCAGTTGAAAAATAATTTTCTTTTAAATATTTCAAGAACCAAAAATGATTCCGAACCCAGTCTTTTTTTAGCCAATAGTCTGTTTTGAAGTAATTGTACCGGGAAGAGTTAGGAAAAAAGTTTTACAAGTAAGATTCTAAGAATTTTGTAAGCTATTTACAAAAAAAAATTACTATTATAGGTATGGTGACCATACGTCTTCTTTTTGAGAGGACAGTCCTCTTTTAAGCATTTGTGTCCTTTCTGATTTGTTTGCTTAAAAAGGACAGTATATTGTCCTCTTTTTCCTAAAATGATCTCTCAATGTCCTTTTTTTGCTGAAAAATTATTTTTCTTCTCTAAAAATAAGTACTTTCTTCAGCTTAGACAGCACTGATGGTGATAATAACATACTGTTTGAAAATTTAAAAAATTTATTTTGCATTTTGCCTGTAAAGGTTTTCATACTCAAAATGCTTTGCAAATTGTTCAAAAGCTAACAAGTGGGAACGTATACAAGGCATTATCTCAACAATATCAAGGACAAGAAGGCGGTAAGATAATTGTTACAACTCACAGATTCACAGAAGTTTTTTTCTAAATAGACAATTTGACAACAAAGAAAAAGAATTAGTTTGTATCGAAGGCTCTAAGGCTTATGATTTGGTTCAATATAATTTCTTATTAAGATCAAATTACTGCGCATCTAAATTAATAAAAGCATGCTTGGAAAACAAATACTCATGCGCCAGAACTAAATGCGAGGCAATTCTTAAAAACGTGTTCGAAGTTCGAACCCCTTTCCCTGGATTTGATAAGAGTTGACTTGTCTCACGGTTGACTTGTTTTCCCAATGTTTCAATCGCGGGTCCTTTAAGTTTTGCTCAATGCTGATGCGTTTCTTCTACCTAACAAAGGAATTCAGGTATACAAATATTGGATGTCAAAGAACTTCCAGGGGAAAATTCAGACATCCTTTGTAAAAAAACCTGCAAGTCACATTAAATCATTATCAAATCACCAGTTGGATGGTAAAATTTTGGACTGCAAACACGAATTGTAATTTCAGCTCAGTAACTAGGAAAGAAAGAAGAAATATTTTCCACAGAAAACAAGATTTTACTGGCTAATTGGAGTGAACTGTGTTGCCCATATTTAAAAAACTGCGACCAAACTCCTGCTTTTTGCTACCAGTTGAGATTTTAATTTTATATATTAACTTCTAACAGTATAAAGGCTTAACTACATAGACCTACTTTTGCAAAAAAGCATATGAAAATTGTTCTGACAGATAAATTAAGCCAACATACACAATTAATGATTGCCTGTCCTCTTTTTTGTATTTGGAAAAATGGTCACCGTAATTATAGGTAATGTCTTATTTTGCCCTGTATCTCTATATATATACCTATTTATAAACTGATTATCCAAAGTTATTACATACACTTTAAAATAAATAATTAGATAATAGCCGTGTTTTTTGAGAGAGTACTAACAACACAGCAAAATGTTTGTCTGTCTGTCCGTCTGTCTGTACCTCGACCTGCAGCCTAAACGGCTGAAGCGATTTCTTCAAACTTTGGACTTAAGTTTATGTGATTCCCTAGAGGGGAAATTGATTTTGTTTAGCTCAAAAAATAACGGTACCTGCCATACAACCAATATAAAAAATAGATTTATTTCAAAAACGGCTCTAACGATTTTCAAAAAAAAAAATAAGTGGTACTAAAATTACTAAAATAAATATATAAAAATTTATAACGGTTATTAACGGTAACTGTCATACAACCGATTTTTTGGTTTTTAAATTTCTCGTTAACTACAAAACCGATTTCAACGAAAATTTGTACAAAAGGTCGCTTACAATTTTAACAATTTTGCATATAAAAATTTTTGAAAAATAATTTTTGGATTTTTAAAAAAAATATTGAATTTTTGTTTTTGAAAATTCAATATCTTAAAAACGGGCTAATGAATTTTTTTTTTAATTTTGTGAAAAATCGTATTTTATTAAATACTAAAAGTTGGCATACTAAATTTTAATTTAAAAAATGTTCAAGTATTTTTATATACATATAAATTAATTTAAAAACAAATTTGATTTTTGAATTTTATTTTTCATAAATTTATTAAGCAAATCAGATGACATACTTTTTTTTTGAGCTCAATCTGTTTTATAGATTATTGTTTAACGGGCTTTAGGTCAAGTGAAACAAATGTTTTCTTTTTGCCACAACGTTTCGTCCATGTATATGGACATCATCAGGTGCAAAATATTTTCTATATTAGCATTGATATGTATGTTAACAAATGTTTACAAAGATATTCCCAATACATTAATCACTTACAATAATTGTTGTTACATTTATGTATATTAAAATAACTATTTTATAATAATTCATAGTAATCATTTGTATTTTAAATTGTTTTTAAAACTTTTTTTTTTAATGATATCATAATGTTATGGTACCAATAAATATTTACATTGTCTATTTCAAGCTACGTTAAAGTTGTAAGCTACGAGAGCAAGTTTTGTGCGATCCAGTCGTGCCCATTTTTGTTTAATATTTCCAGAAAACTATCTTTATTTGTCCTTATTTACTATTGAAAATCCGAAATTTAAATTCATTGTTAAGAAGCTTCCTAAAAAAGTGTTTACATATAGTCTAAGAGCACACAGCAAATTTTGGGGTGCGGACACGATTCTAACATTTTTGAAACTTGGTGGTAACGTTAGATTTACCATAAGAATGAAGAATCAAAAGAGCCCATAAGAATATCTGTGTTCCACGGCTGTTTTTTGGAGGGCCAGAGGGGGGAGGTATGGATTTATCGAAATTAAAAATTTTTATTGATAAAATTTGGATTATGATACATGACTTTAGGGTATTTTTTTCCAAGAATGGGAAGAAATTTGGTAAAAATGTTTTATTTGTCCAATCCCAAATTGAATATGAACAATTCTTTTCAAGGTATTGGTTTTTACTAATCTTACCTGTTTTACGGAAAATACAGTAATCTCTGGATAAAATAGACAAACAATTTTTTTAGGATCATTATCGCCTTAATTTTGATGTCATTAGATTTAGAATTGAAAAATACCCTAAAAACATGTATCATAATGTTCAAATTGTATCAACATAAATTTTTAATTTTGATAAGTCCATACCTTCCCCCTCCAAAAACAGCCGTGAAACACAGATATTTTTATGGACTCTTGTTATTCTTTATTTTTATTGTAAATCCAACGTTCCCACCAAGTTTCAAAAATGTAAGAATTTTGTCCGCAAGTATATCATATTTTACCTGTATCTATACTAATCAACTGGTTGCTGAAATGATCGTTTAACCGCATTTTTCTTAGTTTTAAAGGAAAACTGGTTCATTTATCTACTTTTAATATCTTGAAAAGTAAAAGTCGTAGAACCATCCGGTTTTCAGTATTTGACTACAAATTGATAAGGGTAGTGAATTTTGGAAACAAAAATAGTACTTAATTACATGAAATTTTGCCAAACAAATATTTTGAACAATTTTTTATTTTTTTTTTTTTTTTCAAAATTTTGAGTTTAAACATTAATACCGTTTACCGTTATTTTTATAAACAGTGATCTACTGAAATAGTAATACTCGTACATCTAGGAATGCACATCAGTTTACCCTTAAGCCCAACTTCGAACGTACTGTTAAGTATAGAGATTCTTTCTTAAGTCGCACTACAAGAATGTGAAATTCCCCGCCATTTTGATATTCAGAGGTTCAAAGCCAATGTGCATCGGTATCTCCTCTTTAATCCTTACCTATTTTCTTAACCCTCGCACTGTGTTTAAACATTTTAAGGGTAGTTAAACCCCTTTAGTGAGTGCTTAATAAAGCCTTACATAAAAGTAAATATAAACGTTGTTTTTTAAAAATTTGTTTTCTGTTTAAAGTCAATTTTTTTTTCGAAAATTGCACCTCTCACGTGCTACCAGGGACTGCAAGACTTGCATTTCTTTTATTAGCCTTAACACACCTTTCGACTCATATCATTTTGTTTGGTTCACTTTCGCATCCCAAAAATTGTTATCGGCTCTTGGATTTATACTACTTATTAAGTTAAACGATGAGGGAAAATCATTTTAAGGCAGGATCTTCACTATTTGGGACCTTTAATTTTATCAAACACAAACATTTGTATACAAATCTTGGAGGTTTTCAAGAAAAATGATATTATTCTTATCGTTTTTCTTTTTAACAGTTTGATGATTGCCTGAAATCTACTAGATAAAGTGTAGCGCTTAGTTGCTAGTTTAAAAAAAATCTTATGTAGGTACATATGTATATCGTTTTCGAAATATTGTATTTTGTCTAACCATTTTCGAAAAAGTCGAAAATGGTAGGAACAAATAATTCCAGAATGTAGATAAGATATCCTATACTAAAAGTAATTCATGTCTTTTTCAGTTGAGAGTCTTACATTCCAATCGAAGTTTTCCGTTAAAAAATACTTTAAAAATCCAACCGAAAATAACATAACTGTGTTTTTTTATAAAAATCTGTTTGTTCTCGTTATTGAGAAAAGCCATATATGTATGTATGTATTTCCTTTAATGTTAACCCTAGAAAGGTAACCTTCGTCGATTCAACGAACATCAATTTTACTTTTTTCATTTTTCTCTTTACTCCTAGTTCCGATTGCATTCTCTCTCCGTGTAACCCTAGTATTCCCTAAGTGCTTTCAGTGTGTAGGCGTTCGGTGGCGTACCTACTTTGTTAAATGCTTTTTTATCGAAAAACGGCGCCAATGTTGGTCGTAACGACGAAGGTAACCTTCAATGTAACTTTTAGGGCTAGCACAAAAAGCACCAATTTTACCCGATAATATTAGATCTAATATTGAAAAATGTACTCCTAAAACTTAGGAACCGTTAAGGGAGGACACAAACGATTTACAAATATTGTCCGTACTTACACAAAACCACGTATGACTACGTCAACGTTCAATAAGTGTAATGCAAGCATGTGATGGAGAGCATAAAGTTCAAATCTGCAACAAATGATGAAATATATTTTTTTTTATTTTTATTTTGTACTATTATTTAATGAATTAACTTTTAAGTTCCTACTAAAAAAAAAAGAAGAAAAAAACCCACACGTTTTTATGAAAATAAAAATGCAAGTGATCTCAAAACCAATGTGTTCAAAGAACATTTTCGAAAATAAACACTCAAGTTGTTAAAAATAACTATTTTTTTTTCTTTTCTTACAAAAAATATACAATCATAAATATGAATTATTTAACTTCACTAATCAATTAACTTTTCTTTAACAGTGCAGTTGAATATCACTTCGTCGATTCGACGAATGGTTACCTGTAACGTACTAAAAAAATATGGTTACCCTTCTAGGGTAGATTTCTATGGTAGGCACCGCTATCTGTTGTTCCAAGTTCGTAGCCATAAAATATTTTTTTTTTTTGGGGGGGGGGGCGGTAGATGATTTATCAAAACAAAAAAAAATATGTTTGCGTTAAGTTTTTAATCTTGGGCGTTTTTCCGTTTTCATTCAGAGTAGAGCACTCAATAGAGCTAGGGCTTTCAGGTATCCCATGTCTAAGCATTCAAATAACCGTCTTTGGTTATATCATATGAAGGTATATCGAGAATTCATTTAACGTTATGGCATTTGAAACTCTTCGCGTGACCTTACTGAAATAACCCACAATTCACAACACAGCACAGATTTGTTTCGGTGCCGGCCGGGAAGAACCAAACTGTTTTTGATTATGTGCGTTCTGAGTGTTCCAAAACGGAATAGTAGATAGAAAATAAAAGAAATTGAAATAAAGTAAAAGAGCGGTTTTTCAGATTTTTTTGTTGGTGTGATGTCTTGAAAACCACACGTAGGATTTAAAAAAGAATATGACCTGTAAGAAAAGGCATCACAATTGTTTTTTCCCGGCAATAAAACAGTGTCGAGCTATTTTCTCACAAATACTTGGGGACAATATTACAATTTGCCACTAATCAATTAGTTTGCCGATCTAAGTTCCTCCCAGGGTGTCATCAATGATTTTGTTACTAACTTACTTAGGTCCTCGGACCTATTACGTCCGTGATGTTTCTCTTACGGGACATAGGGCCTCCACTACACCTACGCGCCATCGTGTACGATTTCTTGAAATATATTTCAGCTCTCTCCAACTTTTCCCCAGTCGTGCCGATTCCTGTTCAACCGTTCTTCGCCATGTACTTCTAGGCCGGCCCACTTGTTTTCCCTCCTGTGTGAGCGGGTTCCACTGCATTGCTTGAGATGCAATGCACCGATCGCCTTTTCGAAGCGTATGGCCAATCCACTGCCACTTTCTTCTTCGTATAATGGAGTCTATGGGCTCCTGACCCGTTCTCGCAGGAAGTTCGGCATTGGAGATACGGTTGGGCCAGAAAATCCTCAAGATGTTTCGTAGACATCTATTAACGAAGGTTTGCAGCTTTCTAGTGACAGTGTCAGTGACTTTCCAAGTGCTGCAGCCGTAAAGCAGAACGGATTCAACATTGGAGCGGAACAGTCGTAGCTTGGTCTTTAAGCTAAAAGAGTTGTTTCTCTATATTTTGGACAGCATTTCGAACGCAGCCTTTGCTTTTCTGATTCGGCTGTTTACGTCCAGTTCAGTTCCACCACCCGTAGAGACAATACTCCCAAGATATTGGAAATCCTCTACCATCTCTACCGGTTGTCCAGAAATATTTACTTGGATTGATGAGGAAGTTCCAAGGCTGATCCTTTTAGTTTTTGCCGAGTTGATCTTAAGCCCTACGATTTCTGCTTCTCTCTCCACCCTTGTTGTCATTTGATGGAGATCCATGATCCTATGAGAGAGTAAGCATACGTCGTCCGCATAGTCCAGATGTTTGAGGTAAGATTGCAGAGTCCACTGAATTCCTCCATTTCCATTTGACAAAGCTGCGTGCAGTACGTCACTTATCACCAACAGGAACAGTATTGGTGACAGTACACAGCCTTGTCTAACTCCACTTTGGATTTCAAACTCCTCTGACAGCCTACCTTTGTGCAAAACGTGACACTTGGATCCATCATATGTAGCCTTGATAATAGCAATCAAAGCCAAATAAATTCTCTATTGACACTGTCGAACGCCTTTTCAAAATCGATGAACAGCAGGTGAAGTGGTGATCGATATTCAACGCACTGTGTTCGATGATGATCCGCAAGGTGTTGATGTGATCCACACAGGAAGATCCAGTGCGGAAACCTGCTTGTTCGGCGTCGAATGTGTCTTCGAGGTGGTCTTTTATTCGGTCCAATACTATCCTTGCTATTATCTTGGCTACTGCAGGCAGAACGCATATTCCTCTCCAGTTTTCGCACTGTGTGAGATCTCCTTTCTTTGGGAGCTTGACAATCATTCCTTTTTTCCACTCTTCAGGAAAGCTCTCTGTTTCCCAAGCTCTCTTAATAAGTGGGTGCAGTAGTTCGCTCGATGTCGTTGGGGCTGCTCCTAAGAGCTCTACAGGAATACCGTCAAGTCCAACCGCTTTGTTGTTCTTCAGTGCTTTGATGGCGGTGATAATTTCTTCTTTACTGGGGGGTACGGTGCGTATTCGTGAAATTGTTACTTCGGGTGGGAAAAGGGTTCACTTCACTGGCGAAAACGCGGTTTAAAACCGCAGAAAAGTGTTCCCACCACCTTATGAGCTGGTCCTCATCCGAAATTAGCAGGGATCCGTTTGTGTCTTTAACCAGGTGTTGTTTAGAGCTCTGGACACCAGTGAGCTCTTTGGTAATTCTGTAGATGGTCCTAATGTCACACCTACTAGCGGCTTCTTCTGCTTCTGTAGCCAATGCGTTGATGTAGTTACGCTTATCACGTCGCACACTACGGTGAACTTCCCTTATCTTCATGCGGTACGTAGACTCAAGCTCGTTTCTCCCTGCTGCTGGGGTAGCTGTGATGCGAGCTTTAAGGTGTTTCCCTTCTTCGATCCTTGCCCAAGTTTCATCGGAAAGCCAAGCACTATTTCTCCCTTGCGCCCGGCCGACTATACTTTCAGCACCGGATAAGAACACATTTTTCACAGCACACCAATGATTTTCGATGGATGTGGTTTCCGTGCTGCTGATTGCGTTCAATCCTTGTGAAAGGTGGTCCCCTAGTTGTTGGCGCACTGCGGGATCCTTTAGTCCATCTGTATTAAACTTGGGCATTCGAGTGTTTCCTTGGGATCTCCAAACTGCAGCTGTACGCAATCTAACGGTAGCAACCATCAGATGGTGGTCCCTGGCCATTCCCATGTCAGCACCTCTTCTGTTACGGACGTCCTGGAGACTGCTTCTAAAACGCCGGCTGATCGCGAAGTGGTCAATTTGGTTGGAAGTTGCTTGTTTGTCAGTCGACACCCAACTGACTTTGTGGCACGTCTTATGCTCGAACATGGTCCCTCCAATAACAAGGCCGTTGGCGTTGCAGAAATCAACAAATCGTTCGCCATTGCATTAATTATCCGAGGCGTAGTGTTGGTTTCGGTAGCGGGTTGATTTCAGTTACGGAGAATGCTAACCTCCGTAACCTATCCGAGTAAGCTAGGCATATTCGCACTTGTAATTTTGGCCTATTTATGTATATTGGGATACACAAATAGTTGCCCGGGGACCACCACGAGGAGGTAAAACAAGCACTTCATCGTGACTGATTGTTGCGCTACTGGCCCAGACCATGATGATTTTGTTGGGGAAAGCAAATTATTTTCATCGAATTTGATGACAATCACTATTATAAGATGGATCTGCACTTCAGAAAGAAGAAATTAAGAGTATAAAAAATTTCGGCAGGAATAAGACTCTTGTGATCCCCCTGGCTACGGTCTTGTTTTGTCCTTGAGAAAAACGCACCCAAATAACGTCTTTAATTAATAAAGATAGTCAGAAACAACAAAAATTGAGCTCCTCAAACATTTGTAGCCATCTTTAACCTACCCAAACTATATTTAAAATTAATATTTCATATTTTAAAAAATGATTTCCTAATCAATTACTTTATGTGAAATTATAAAAGCAACTAATAATTGTATGCCTATTTTATTTATTTTAGGAGTCGACGAACTTATGGTGGAAGATGGGGAACATTACCTTTATTGGTATAAAAAACTTTAAATGAACAACATTTCTAACTAATAAATAAAAAACAAATGCAATAACTTAAGCTAAATAAAATTAAACAAATAAAAATACAAAAATAAAAAAACAAAATAAATGAATACAAAAACAAACAAAAAAAAAACACTTACAAAAATCAAGTTCCGCGCTTTTAAATGAACAAAAAAAGAAATGATAAAAAACATTATAATTGCAAACAAAAAGTGTTTTGACTTTATTTAAAATATTTTTTTATTATTTTACAAAAACAAAAATGATATAACACTATGTACGTAAAATAAAATTAAAAACAAAAAAAAAACTACCTAAGCGAAAAAGGCCAGCGAAATAAATAAAAAAATGTTTAATAATGATGAAAATTTAGTATAATAAAAGCGCAACTCAAAATTCGTCTTCTTTCTACTCGTATGTTTTATTTTTTTATTTTATTTACTCAAATGCTTATCCTAAAGCCAGCAAATAATATTTAAAATACAAAAAATATACAACTTATGTATGTATACCACAGTATAAATACTTGAAAAGAAATTATTACAACAAATTATATATTGCTTCAACTACTGAAAAACAAAAATAAAATAAATAAAAATGAAAATCTGATTAAGTCTGTATATCGATAATACCGTCACTTACTTATAACCACTATTGAGCTACTATAAAGTTGATACACTTTAATAGAATGCGTAGACCAATTTCATAGAGGAACCTATTTAGAATATAAATAAATGTTTTAAAAACAAAATAACTTATTAATCTTAATAACTACATTATAATTTTTATTTATTCAACTAATGATGATGATGTTGATCCGTCATTAGTGCTGTGAAAAATTGTTTTCGTTTTGAAGTGGAATTGTTACGATTTTTTTTTTTTTTAATTTTTTTTTAAATCTTTTACTCCTTCAAATTAAACAGAAATTTATTTAACTGAAGGGTTGAACTTATGTTAAAATCAATTTGTATGTGTTATTTTGTTTATCCAAAAAGAACAACACCAATCATCCACCTTTTCCATATTCCAATACTATACATAGAGGAAACACAACAAACAACTGCAAAGATTTCAACGTACCGAATGAAAAGTTTGAAGAGAAAAATGCACTTGCATATCCAACAAAAAAAACACTCCTATTTTTTAAGTGTTAATAAATAATTATGTTCTTTGAAATAAAACAAATAAATTAAATTAAATTAAATTAAATTAAATTAAATTAAATTAAAATAAAATAAAACAAAACAAAAGCTTTTGGGAATAAATTAATTATTACATAGATTAACATTGCCTATTTATTATTATTACGCTTTCAGCATTAAAAATATGAGAAGGTGTCTACTAGTAGTGTGTATGGTATTTAGTTACGTTTATATATGATTTTTTAATATAAATTAAATATATATTCTACGTACTATACAAATAAATAACAAAACTAAATTTCAATGACAAGTTTATGATTTAAAAAAAAAAAAAAAATATAAGAACAAAATTCAACAAAACAAACGACAAAAATGGCTTAAATATGAGAAAGAAAAAAATTTAACCCAAGAATGTTGCGCATTTATTTGTATATATAAACTTGAAATTAAAACAAAATATAACGCCAGATGATAATAGAATAAATAAACAAAACATAAAATTATGTATTTCAACAACAAAAATAATAATAATTGATTAATAAAAATAATATTATTATAAAAAAGTGTGTCTTAATATTGATTTCGAATTGATATTTCCTGGCCAACAGTTTTCTGAATTGCGCTCTGTACGAATTTCAACACATTATTTTAATTTTTGTTTTTAGGCCCAGTTGAGACAAAAAAAACATTATGATAGCCCAGTAAGAATAGATATACAAATGCTAAAGGAAAGAAAACATTTTTGTAAAAGAATGATTTTTGGTACGTACCTATCCACGTTTTTTTTTTAAAGTTACTCATAACCTGAGAAAAGTCATCAAATATACGATAAACGCTCCAAAGGTCATAAAATGGGTAATTTTCAAATATCTCGAAAAGGTAATTTGAAGCTAGTTTGAGCGGGCTGTAGGTCATTAAAATGATGTTAATTTTTTACGACGTTTCGAACATGTATATGTTCTTCATCAGGACTTTATTTTATAAATATAAAGAAATTAAAAATTATACATATTACATTAGTACACAACTTAGACAATGTGTAAAGTCAATAAACTACTTACAAAATTTTATAAACGACTAATTTTATGAATTACACTATTAAATTGAGATGTATTACTGATCAGACGTGTGTGATTGAGTGGCGATATTTTTCTTGATTTCTGAGTTAGTTTTCATACCTACCAAGTTTAATCATTTCCCACGTTGATTACAATTAATTTCTTCAAGTTATAAAATTGATTTTTTCGGACACTTTGACCAACTTAAGTGTAAAACTTTCATTAATTCTATTTTTCGTTAGTCACCCAGATAAGGTTTTTAACTTTGACCAACTCTCTGATTCATGTTTCTCTCTTCATGATTTGATATACCTCACTTTTGATATTTTGCCTAATTGCTCTGAAGCGATTTATAGTTTTAGAGACTTCAAAAATGTTAACAGGTCACTTCCTGAATCTGAACTTCAAAGGGTTCAATGGTTTCGAGTATATGGTATGCTCTCAGTTGATCACCAAATATCGTTCTTACAAAGTAATATACTGAAACTTTTTATTGATTTTGTTCCTCTGAGAAATAAAACAGCCAAGGAAAATAAAACTTCGTGGTTTAACAACAACACTGTAGAACTTATGCGTCGTCGTGATAGAGCCTATAAAAGATGGAAAAAGTTTAAAATCAACAATTATAAGGTATTACGAAACAGAGTTACAACCGAAATACGCGAAACCAAGAAAAGATATTTTGCTCCAAAGCTTGATGCTTCTCTTCACACAAGAACACTTTGGAGGAATATTAAAAAACTGGGAATAGGAAATAGAAGCGTCATATGTCCAACAGACACTGACAGCAATGAGCTAAATAAAATATTTGTTTTTCAATCATTCTCAGACTCTAATATCGTTTCATACATTCCTGATGACCAATTAGTTCCAAGCGATGACAATACTAAATTTTGTTTTAGAGCGATAGATGAAGGTGAAGTCTTAAAAAGCTTTATTGCTATAAAGTCCAATTCAGTCGGCTTCGACGAAATGAATCCTACCTTTATTAAAGATATAATTCCCTACATCTTGAAAGCTCTTACTCATGTTTAAAACAAAATCCTTATGATAGGGGACTTCCCATTAGATTGGAAAAAGGCTAAGATTATTCCTCTGCCAAAAAATAAAGATGCGAGTGATTTTAGACCCATTGCAATACTGTCTTACCTTTCCAAGGCACTTGAAAAAAATTATGAATGTTCAAATACCGGAATATCTTGATTTGAATAAACTTTTAAACTGCAGTCAATCTGGCTTTCGGCCTAAGCACAGCTGCACCTTAATTAAAATATGTGAAGATATTCGAAAGTCATTAGAAGATGACAAAGCTACAATCCTTACTCTTTTAGACTTTTCGAAGGCATTCGATACAGTCGACCATCGTATTTTATGCTCTAAGCTTTGTTAAAAAATTCAATTTTTCTTCTTTAGCTTCTAAACTTATTTTTTCTCATCTCAGTGAAAGATGTCAAGCAGTTGTTATAGGTGAAACTGTATCGTCGTTTCTTCCTGTGACTAAGGGTGTTCCCCAAGGATCAATTTTGGGCCCATTATTATTTTGTCTCTACATAAATGACCTTTCTCTCTGCCCTATAAATTCTTCAATAGACATGTATGCTGACGATGTTCAGATGCAACATAGCTGCTCTTTGGGTAATGTTATAAGTTGTATAAATGCAGTGAATGAGGATCTCAAAAAAGTTCTTGCTTGGTCAAGAAGAAATGCGCTCTGTTTGAATGCCAAGAAGTCTCAGTGTCTTATAATCTCCAGAAAGCCAATTGACACCACTAGTCTGGCAAAAGTTATGCTTGATAACAAAACTATAGAATTTGTCTCATCAGCCAAGAATCTTGGCATTACTTTTAACAACACACTTACCTGGAAAAATCATATAAATTTGACTGTAGGAAAAATCTATGGTGGTCTTCGGACGATATGGCCTTCTCACCACTTAACATCAATCAGCACGAGGAAAATTTTAGCAAAAACTTTACTTATACCGAACATTATGTTTGGCTGTGAAATTTTTACAAACTGCGACTACGAAGATCGTAGGCAACTTAATGTTGCTAACAATAGCAATTGTCATAACATGGACTCACCCTTGAAGATCTCTTTAAATATAGGACACTTACATTATTTCATAACATATTGCAAACCCATGAACCGCTTTATCTTTACAAAAATATTCGTTTCCCTATCTCTGAAAGAGCGCTGGACTTGATTCCAATACGTTTTAAATATTTAATATCCGATCGTCAATTTTTTCCTAATGTGATAAGACTATGGAATTCTCTCCCTCGTGCCATTAGAATGATTAATTGCACAACCCAGTTTAAAAAAAGACTCAGGCGCTACTATGAGACACTTTGATGATGATTATTTTATTTAATTTTCTTTTCAACTTTTCGATAAACTTAATTTGAATTAATTTTATTGTTTATAATTTTTTGTTTGTTTATTATATTATAATTAAGAAAATATTTTCTTTTCATATTTGTTAATCAGTCACAATTTTGATCTGTTTAGTAACTATATTAAAACTTACAAAGCTTTCATAAACTTAAAAGATATTGTATCTTACTATGTTAAGCTATTTCGATGAAATAAATGAAACGAAATAAAAAAAAAAAAAAAATCTCAAACAAATGGCATTATTTAAATAATCATTAAAACTGAAAATTAATTAAAAAATAAATTTAAGTTTACTTCACATAAATTTACTTTTCATTAAAACAAAATACAACAAACACAAAACGCCTCCTCTTCTCCCACAATCAAAACCTATTTGATGGCACCATATTATTCGGCCTCTTAATAAGCTGGCTGTATGCACTGCTTAAGTTTTCACAGTCGGATCGGCGGTTGACAGCATTCTCTGCATTGTTTATATGTAGCATCTCCAGCAAAAACCTCTTTGCATGATGTTTCTCTGTTTCTTGAATTTTAACTCTTTTCAAGTCTGGTCCATGTCTTTCTTTCAAACAATGAAGTGCAAGTGCTGTTCTTTGCTCCCCACCGGTATTTATGTCTGATCTATGGCCAGAGAGACGCTTTTTTAATTTTTGCTTGGAGGTGCCAACATAAACAGAAGAGCAAGCTACCGCGTTTCTCCCTTAGCAGTTAATTTGGTACACACCATTTGATCTCTCCATGTCGTCTATCCTTCCTTTTGGTTTGTGAACAAATGGGTACGCAGAGGATTTACAGGCCTGAAAGCTATTTTTGTTTTTTCTTCATTCCTTATGTGTGCTGATAGCATACGATTAGAGAGGAGCGGGATGTACAAGGAGCTTCTTTATAGCACTGGTTGTGTATCATCTGTAGGTGTTTTTATTTCTCTTTCTTTTACGTAATTTGATATCAATTTAAAAAAACTCTTTGAGAATGACGTTTTATCAGAATTTGATAAGAGACGCATGACCACATACACTGCGAACAGTCCCAGGATTTATGGGTTACCAAAAATCCACAAAGAAGGTATGCCATTGAGACCAATTTGTGCTTCAACAAGCGTACCCTGTTATGAACTGTCCAAATTTATGGTTAAGCTACTTCAGAAAATCACTGAAAATTCTGTATATATAATGTGAGAAATGCTAGTGATTTTATACAAGCCGTGTCTCCACTTCGCCTAGATGAAGATGATATTCTTGTTTCGTTCGAAGTTGTTTCACTGTTCACAAGTATACCAATACAGTTGGTGCTTATAATAGTTGACAAAAAGTGGAATATTATAAAAGAACATACACGGATAAAAAAGACAACTTTCTTAGAAATATTGCGTTTTTGCATCATCGACAACAATTACGTTCAATTCAATGGGTTAGTTTACCAACAGAAGCAAGGTGTTCCAATGGGGAGTCCAGCATCACCGATTCTTGCTGACTAGTAATGGAAGCATTGTTAGATGAAGTTTTGAACAAACTTGTTCGTAAACCGAAAATTATAACGAAATATGTGGATGACCTATTTGCTGTGGTAAAATCTTCAGAAGTGAATGATGTACTGATAGCACTTAATTTTTTCAATAGTAAGTTGAAATTCACGGTAGAAGTGGAAAAACAGGGTGAGCTTCCCTACCTTGACGTAAAGGTGATAAGGCAAAATAGCCATATTATTTTCGATTGGTATACAAAACCAACCTCCTTCAGCCGCCTTATCAACTTTAACTCAAAAAAACCAAAAGAAGTCATTATAAATACGGCACAAAACTTTATAAATCGTGTGCTAGGGACAAGCAATATAATTTTTCGGGAAAAAAATAACATAATTCGCAACATCCTATGTTCTAACTCTTTCCCAGTGTCGTTGGTAAACAAATTGATATCAAATCACGTAAAAGAAAGAGAAATAAAAACACCTACAGATGATACACAACCGGTGCTATACAGAAGCTCGTCGTACATCCCGCTCCTCTCTAATCGTATGCTATCAGCACCCATAAGGAATAAAGAAAAAACAAAAATAACTTTCAGGCCTGTAAAACCTCTGCGTACCTATTTGTTCACTAACACAAAAGGAAGGATAGACAACATGGAGAGATCAAATGTTGTGTACCAAATTAACTGCTTAGGGAGAAGCGGGGGGGGGGGGTTATGTTGGCAGTTGGCACCTCCAAGCAAAAATTAAAAAAGCGTCTCTCTGGCCATATATCAGACATTAATAACGGTGGGGAGCAAAAAACAGCACTTGCACTTCATTGCTTGAAAGGAAGACATGAGCCAGACTTGAAGAGAGTTAAAATTCTAGAAACAGAGAAACACCATGCAAAGACGTTTTTGCTGGAGATGCTACATATAAACAATGCAGAGAATGCTGTCAACCGCCGGTCCGACTGTAAAAAGTTAAGCAGTGCATACAGCCAGCTTATTAAAAGGCCGAATTAGGTCATCATATATGTTTTGATTGTGGGAGCCGAGGAGGCATTTTGTGTTTGTTGTGTTTTGTTTTAATGAAAAGTAAATTTATATGAAGGGATTTATACTTGTGAGTTAAACTTAAATTTATTTTTTAATTAATTTTCAGTTTAAATGATTATTTAAATAATGCCATTTGTTTGAGATTTAATAGTGTAATTCATAAAATTAGCCGGCTATAACATTTTGTAAGTAGTTTTTTGACTTTACACATTGTCTATGTTGTGTACTAATGTAATATGTATAATTTTCTTTATATTTATAAAATAAAGTCCTGATGAAGAACATATACATGTTCGAAACGTCGTAAAAAATTAACATCATTTCAATGACCTACGGCCCGCTAAAATTAGCTTCAAATTACTTAAATAATAAAGGTCACTTAAACAACAAATAATTATTAATATCTCGAAAAGGGAAAAGCTTAAAAAAAATTAAATACACCACTGGATCGCACGAACTTGCTTTTGTAGCTAGCTCAACATTTACGGTGATATTAATGGTTCCATATTATTTTTATATCGTTAGAAAATATTACAAAGAAGAACAAATAACAATTTCGATTTTTTTCATCTAATACAAAAAATAAAACATTAAATTCTAAAAAAAAATCGAAAATTAAAAAAAAATAATTTTAATTAAATTTTTGTCGAGATATTCGGAAGTGTTCCAACAAATTTTTGGGATCAGAATTTGGTTTATGAAAACGTCTTTAATTGACGTTTTGATATACCAAAACAAAAACTAAATAAGGATAAAACTTTGAATAAGAATTTTTATAAGAATAAAAGTTAGACCTGAAGAAAAACGAAATTTTTTGCATTTATTTTGCATTTCTTTTCCCGATTTTCAGTTCACCAAATAGTGGGTGTAATCGAGTGACCTGCTAACTTTACAGTGATGTTAGCAGGTCACATAGAGTGTCTCGAGAACCAAGCATGCTAGAGACTTGAAGTAAGGCTCCAAATTTGCAGTTTAATTAAAATTTCAACAAATTCTAGTTCTAAATTTTGAAGTCATTTTTTTGAATTAAATTTCATACTACTAACCTCACAGTGAAGTAAAAAGGCTTTGTATTTCTTTCAAATAATGTAAAATCTGACGAACAGAATTTGGTTATTTTCTTGTTTCATTTCATTTTTTACAGTACACAATTTGTCTCAATCAAACATTACTCTTACTTTTTGTAAAAACAAACTTTGTGCCTACACAAACAAATTCAGAAAACAATCAATTTTTCTTAAAGCCGAACCACAGTTTGGTTGATTTTTGCGTTGTTCCACAATTCAAAATTAACTGAGAACTGGACTGCCAACTACAAGTTTTGTTTATTATTTATGGTAGGTAATGACAAATGGATACTTTATAAACCTTGAATCTGTGAGGACTTTAAGGAGGTAAGGTAAGGTTTATGCATGCTGATTATTGATACTGAATCACTACCACATTCAAGTCCCTTTTATGCAGGAAAATATGGTCCTTACGGGCCGCCTCCGCAGGCCATAAACAATGGCCAGACTATGAACACAAACAAAAATCCCTCCATGCAGCAACATGTCGAAAAAAATAACGTTTTGAACAAGACATGGAAGGCTGTTCAAAGCTTGGCCAAGACATGACGTTTCATGTACGCGTGAGTTTTTTTTGTTTTTTTTTTTAATGTGCAAGCGAATTTTGTTTTAAAAGATAGAAGTAGATGTGTAAGGCTAATGAACAACATGACATGATTAGCCCAGTGAGTAAAAATGCACTGTTTGTTGATTCGATTGTGGTTGTGATGTTGGACATCTGTATGGCCTGTGGAGTCGGCCTGTAAAGAAATGAAGGGTCCAGGGGAGGCTTAAGTCCACTTAATAGACTAAGAGGCCAGGGCCGCCAGACATACGTCATTTTGTCAAAGCTAAGATTTTTTCTGCGAACAGATACTATGATTAGTTTGACATAATTTAAGTGTCTGGCTCACGTTAGGCCCCACTGTAGATGTCTGGCAAGTGTCCAAAAAAGTTAATGACACCATCCCCTAAGACATATCAAAAATTCAGCTTTGATAAAATAACGCAATGTTGCAACATTTGTATGCAACTTTAACACTCGCTACTTCTTAATTGCACCCGGATTGAAGATTTTTAGTATCCATTTGTTCCTAGCTATCATAGTACCTGTTCGCAGAAAAAATCTTAGCTTTGATAAAATAAAGTATGTCTGGCGGCCCTGGGCTCTTACTCTATAAGTTTATTCCGAAAAAAACGATAATATAAGTTAATTTTGTAAACAAATGCTAAATTCTAAGAAAATTAAATAAAGGATGAAAATAATTTGTCTAATAAAATGTATATAATTATACAATACAAAAGATGATGGAAAAATTTGTATGAAATCTGGTCGTTAGACCAACACTAATGAAATTGGTATCAAATGAAAGGTGATGTTGAGCTTATTACATAAGTGCAGAATTTTAAAAATAGTACATGGGAAATCCGAGATATTTGAGCTTGAAGTTGGCGATTGCAAACACCATATTTCAGTTTTTTTCGAAATAACTGTTCATAACTTTTCATATAAAAGACGTAGGAAAATGGTTTTAGTGTCAATAAAAAGGCAGTTGTCTCATCTCAAATATTAGTAAAGTTTTTATGCTACGTTTTATACACTTTGAGATATTAAGTTTTAAAGTCATAAATAAAAACTTTTTTAGCACTGGCTTTAAACACCCATATCTTAAAAACTTCTGTAGTGACGTATACTTTTTTTATCACCACCAAAACGCTATTTTTGAAGGCTTTAATTAAATACATATATAATAAAGTGTCCTTTGATCAATAAATACTTACTTATAAACAAAAATTGTTCAAAAGACACGTTTTTATGCTTATAGACAGAGAAAAGTAGATTCAATGTTAAAAACAAAGGAATTGTACAGTCTAAGGACTGGTATCGACATATAATTTCATTCTACATTTGAATCTACCTTATTTATTTAAATTAATTAAATACCAGTATCTTTTAAGTATTTTTTTATTATTAGCAGGTACTGATTGAGCAAAGGACACTTTCTGATGTATTAAATTAAAGGTCGTAAAAATAACTTATAGATAGTGCTAAAAAATGTATACGTCACCGCTGAATTTTTTAAGATATTGGTGTGTAAAGCCAGTGCTAAAAAGTTTTTATTCAAGACTTTAAAACTTAATATCTCAAAGTGTATAAAACGTGGCATAATAACTTTGCTATTTTTTGCAAGATGAAAAAACTACCGTTTATTAAACACCAATGTCGCTTTCCTACGTTCTTTATATAAAAAATTATGGACAATTATTTCGAAAAAATGAAATATGGTGTTTGCAATACTCATATTGAAGTGGCTATATCTGTTCTCTGGTTGTTTTGGTTCTTGCTGCCATATAATGAAATAAAGTACTGAGCAAGACCTTTAATTTGAAATATATTTTAATTCTGTTGGATCAACGACCAATTTGCCCATCATCCTTTATTTTAATTTTATGAATTTTACATTTAAATACAATAATATGCATTAAGGGAGTCTTTCGTCTACGGACTACGTGGTAGTCGAAAACTTGAAGGTAATTTTTGAAAATTTCTTTGCGAAGGAACTAAACATGATTATTAGAAACGGTTTTTTGCTTTTTGTTCAAACATCCTTCGATTTTAAAAATCTATTTTTAAAAAAAATATTAAGAACCGCGGCCTTAGACCGTTCATGTATTTCAATTTGTTTTGACAACACTACGGCAGAAGTATTTTAAATATCGCGTCAACTTTTGGTTGAATTATTACTACGTACAGTGGATCACAGCTTATTTGATACAGTGCCTGGTTTAAAATTGAAGTTGCAATAACTTGTAAGCCAGAAAGACTATCCAAAAAATTTGAATTTTATTTTGAAGATAAATTTATGCACTTCAACCCAGATCAACAATTTATTTTAATAAATTGGTACTTAACATTATAGCAATACAAAACTAAATCCACTGCTAAATTACAGGTCACAGCTAATTTGATATACATATATAGATATTTTTATTTTCAGAAAGCAATTTCAGAAAACGCTTTCGCTTTTAGTGTGACGACCCGAAAAGTGCTTTCAGAAAATTGGCTTTTTTGAAACTAAAAAGTCGCTTTCATAAATTACTCTGTTGTTTAATGAAAAAAAAAAATATATCAGAACAGAACAGCATAAATTGTCAGAACAAGTTAAAACAGAAAATAAGTATAATTGGAATAAAATAAGATTTATTATTTTTTTTTATTGAAAGATATGGATATTTCTTCAGATACATATTTGCGATATTTTTATACGCGAACCATTGAAAGATTCCAGCAGATTCTTACCGATTATGACGGAGCAGCGAGATTTCGCCATCGTCATCCTGCACAAGTGGACAAGTTTGGTAGGGATGCCAAGACATCATCATTGATATTTATTTATTTCTCACGTTTGTACTTTATATATGCAAAAGACTAAAACTTTCGACATTCAAATTTGAATAACTATTGAAACATACTCGATTTGGCAATAGGTATACCTACTTTGCGACAGTTTTGCTAATGCAAAATAAAGTTGGAATTGCTTTTAATTTTTTTTTTTTTTGTATGTAGGTACATTTTACCCTGGATTATAAACCACACCTAAAAATAATAAAACCATTCTTGTCCGCTCACCTCATGCCACTAACAATTTGTTTCTAACGTTTTTGGGAGATTTGCTGAGAACACATATTCGTAAACCTTTTACTGGGTCTAAACATGTAATTTATATGTAAAAAAAAAAACTTACCAATTGTATGAATGCGTACATATATGTGCATTATTATTATTATTATTATTATTATTATTATTTTATTATTATCTGGCCAAACACGAGCGAGCCGAATGCATATTATTAACAATTTAACCACTTTCTAATATTTTCATACGAACATTTAAAAACCGATTCCGATTAAGATAAGAAATTTAATTTTAAACTGAAAGAAAACTTATTTAATTTGAAACACAAAATTCTCTAACCGAATAACACTTTATTTTGAATTTTAAGTATGCATAAGTGTTGGACAGAGAATTAGCACATAATGCTTTTTTCAGTTAACATAGCGTTTATACCAGTTGACAAAAGCCTTTCTTAAAAACTTTTCACATTATTGCAATCTAGACTGCATCCCTTATTGTCCCTGGAAATTTACCGTTATTTACACATGTTTGTGTATTAATTTCATATAAGAAGTGTGCTATTGCTTAATTTTCCGTGGCCACAAAATTAGCACATGGGGTTAAAATTGTGTTTATAGTATTGTTATATTTTGCCAAGGGTTCGCCAATAAAACTTATTTCTTTTATTCAACTGACCAACAAATACTTTTATTATAATCAAGCACAACTCTTAATTCATTATTTTACACCGACGTTTATTCCTTCACTTCCAAAATCAAACTGAGGTCTTCGGACTGGTGGCCGTGTATTTATATCCGAGAAAAAGCTATTAGAATCTTCTAGGGTTTCTGGAATATCCTTGAATGTACTTCACAGGAAAGGCTCCACAAGTAGCTCAAAAGCTTTCGACCAATTACAAATCATAGCAGTTCCATGGGTTGGGTATTGGATAACGATGCGAGTGGTTCAGGTATTGGATAATGATAGGGTGGTTTAGGTATTGGGTGGTTTAGGTATTGGGTAACATTAGTTAATCTTTTGTTCATAGATGGCGCGGAACTCATTACCACTTTATTATGTTATAGAAGAATAACAGATGTCGTTGTTTGCACAAATGGGCATATTCACCACAGTATAAAAAAGCTGTATTTTTGGGCAGATTTTATGAAAAAAGTAATCGACAATTCAAAGCAAGTTGTTCTAAAGCAAAGTATTTGAATATTTTTTGACTAGATGGGCTTGTAACAATCTTGTTCACCTGAGTTTAAAAAAATCATCATCATGATAAAAAATAACGGGAAAACATTTCACCAAATCACAAATAATGTGGGACGAGCAAGAAAATTAGTGTATAATGCCATCAAATTTTATGAAACTTATAATACGCCCAACGCCATCCAAAGAAACCCGGCTCCAAAAAAGATAAGTTCTGCTGATGATCGTATAATCGCTGCTATTGCAAAGAAAAATCCGTTTTTGACTTCAGCTGAATTTCAGGATGAAGTGAATCAAGTCCAAGGCCTAGCAGTTAGCAGCAGAACAATCCAAAGAACACTCAACGACAAGGATTTGATAGGTTGCATAGCTCAGCACAAGTCCCTGGTTTCAAAAAAATATTACAGCCAGGCTTAAGTTCGCTAAAGTTTACGAATCAAAATTGTTATTATTTTGGAGAAATGCTCTGATGTAATGAGCCCTAACCTTGGCCTACAAAGAACATTTTTCCAAAATAAGAACAGTTTTAATTCATAAACTCTAGTGAACTTAAGCCTGGCGGTATAATGTTTTTGAAACCAGGGACTTGTGCTGAGCTATGCAACCTATCAAATCCTTGGCGTTGAGTGTTTTTTCGATTGTTCTGCTGCTAACTGCTTTGTCATGGACTTGATTCACTTCATCCCGAATTTCAGCTGATGTCAAAAACGGAATTTTCTTTGCATAAGTAGCGATTATACGATCATCTGCAGAACTTATCTTTTTTGGAGGTGAGTTTCTTCGGATGGCGTTGGTCGTATTACGAGTTTCATAAAATTTAATGGCATTATACACTAGTTTTCTTGCTCGTCCCACATTATTTGCGATTTCGTGAACTGTTTTCCCGTTATTTTTTATCATGATGTTTTTTTAAACTCAGGTGTATAAGAATGTTACAAGCCCATCTAGTCAAAAAATATTTAAATATTTTGCAAAAAAATGTCCAAGTATTTGAGGCATGTCGTACTTAGTTTTTTAATCATAACCTAAAAACTACAAGGAAAATATTTTTTTTTTGTTCTGAAAGGTCTTAAGGCCAGCTATAACCGGTTGCAAGGTTCCTGGATCCACGCCTAGTTGATGGTGTTAAGCTCTCTTTGGTGAATCCTTGGTAGCCGCTTACTAAGCCGCTGTCTGTGATGGTAGAGGTTTTGCCTACGTGGGAAGATGTTGGTATCTATCCCGTGAGCTTCTCCGCTGCTTCTGGTTACCAAGAGCATTGATGGCTGCTTCCTCCAAAATGCTCTATAGCGGTGTCGATCTCAGAGTTAAGGAGGTTCCTTTTTGTTGGAGGTAAGGTGATCCTTTGATCAACGTCTCTTTGTAGCTTAGCAGTATCAAGCTTTATGTAATTGATATATTCCTCGGGTAGGCTGGTGGAGGTGATTTGAAGCCGAAGGTTAATTGCCAGCAACACAGCATTATAATCGGAGTCACTATCGAGAGTCGTGCAGACGTAGTTACCAGTGTTTCCGCAAGCTGAAATGAAAAGTCGGTAGACTAACCCCCAAAAGTCGCTAGATTGGCTGAATTTCGGGGGACAAAAAGTCGCTAAAAGTCGCTAGACAAAAATTGGTAAATAAGTGTTAAACAAAAATTTTCTTTGAATAACTTTTTATTTTTATTCAAAAATTTAAAGTAAATTAACGAAAAACTTAGCTCTATAATAAATTTGAAATAGATGAATTGCTTAAATCAGACTACTGCGCTCATTCGCACTTACATTTTGCACATGTTTTTATGTGTGTGTGCCTATGTGTGGTGAATTTCAGTATCCAATTATTGGAAATAGAAAATGTCAAATTAATTTAAATGACGGGAATGTAAAATAAGCAGGGCCACCACATACAAAAATAGTATTTGCGTATCACAACTCACAAATGCTCACCTTCAAAAGTCGCTAGGAAGTCGCTAGAAATAATCTAGCGACATCAAAATATTTTTTGTCGCGGAAGAAATTGAAATGTCGCTAGATCTAGCGACAAAGTCGCTAGAACGGTTATTCTGATAGTTACGCAACTCTGGTAGAACAAATATCAGGTTCGCAGTTGCGAGATAAAAGTCCAGCGTTGACGGGTTTCTGGGAAAGGTGGGTTTCGGTTGGGATACGATGACCAGAGAATGCTGATCACTACTGTTGTCCATCCAGTTTACAATAGGGTTGCCATCATTGCTGTCTTGGGTATCCATCCATCGTTGATGTCTCGCATTAAAGTCGCCCCCGATGAGACCGTAAGTGCTTCTGCTGACCGTTTGGCTTCGTATCTGAAGATCGTGTTTTATGTCTTCCGTATTCGCCGAGCATTTTTTGTAAATGCTAACGATGGTGAGGGATTCATCAAATTCAAGCTGTACTATGATGGCGGTGGCTTCGAAGCATTTCAGGCCGAAGATGGTTACTTCAGTGGCACAGTGGGCAAATTTGTTCCGAAGATAGAGAGCAGTTCCTACCTTTCCCTCTCTCTTGTCAGTTCTCAAGGTCCTGTAGTTTCCGAAATCAAAGTTGTTTCTCTTCGTGACGGTAGTCTCGCTGATGATGGCAATGTCCGGGCTGTTCTTCTTTAGAAACAGGTTGAATGCTGTTCTTTTGACTAGGCTAAATAACGAGTTAACGTTATAAGCATAGAGTGAAGATGAAAGTGGCCAGCGCCACGAACTTCTGTTCTACGTTCAACTCGGTGTAGTTTGTTGGCACGGCGTTACGGGCTTTTTCCATAACAGAGGGAAGATCGGATCCAAATATCCGCTTGACTTCCTTTGTTAGGTTCGGGTTGGAATTTTTGTTTCTGTTTGATAACGGTCGATTTGGGACTGTTGTCTTCTTTGGCGTATTCATTGGTGGCTGATTTGTCTGGGATGCTGGCTTCAAGACTGGCTTTGTTTTTAGTTGAGAGACCGTGTTTCTGTTTGTTATAGCTGCAAAACTGATGGATGATTTAGTATAAGTGCAGACTGACTTGGCGACGAGCTCCTGTTGACACTGCTTCTGGGTGTGTAACATACACTGATATCTATAATACACTGGATAGTGGATTCATATAAAAATCTTGAAGCAAATTGAAGGAAAATTATAAAAAGCTACATTGAATCAATAATTCAACAAGTCCAATTAAATAATGCTAAGTCTTCTACTTGGCTGATGTATTTCAGTAGTATGTAGAATTTGTATTATAAAAAACACTCATAAGGAAAATTATAACGGTGCAAGGATACAACTGTTGACAGTTGTCAATTTTTTTTTTTAGTTTATAACAGTTTAAATTGTGGTTTTTGTTTACATTTTCTTATTAGCTGATGTTTTTCGCGAGTGAGTAAGTAAGTTATTTATAATAGATCATAAAAAAAAAAGATTTTAATTGGTTTTTTCATAGTACGAAGTAAATTATTTCGAGATCCGCAACAAAAAAGGAACTGACTTGTGGTTGGGTGTGGATGCTTTTGGTTTGGGCATCTACGAACAGGAGGACAAGCTAACTCCAAAAATTGCATTCCCATGGTCTGAGATCAGGAATATTTCATTCTCAGAAAAGCGCTTCATCAATAAACCGATTGACAAAAAAGCGCCCGACTTTGTGTTCTTTGCCCTACGCGTCAGGATCAATAAGAGAATTTTGGCCCTATGCATGGGTAACCATGAATTGTATATGCGTCGTCGCAAACCAGGCACAAGCCAGGGAGGAGAAGAATGCCAAGCAACAGGAACGATAAAAGCTGCAATTGGCTCTGGCAGCCCGCGAAAGCGCCGAAAAGAAACAACAGGAATACGAAAACCGTCTCAAGCAGATGCAAGAGGACATGGAACGTTCACAAAAGGACCTAATGGAGGCACAAGAGATAATTCATCGTCTTGAAGAGCAATTAAAACAATTGCAAGCGGCAAAGGACGAGCTCGAACTCCACCAAATGGAGCTATAATCAATGTTGCAACGTCTCGAAGAGGCTAAACACATGGAACAAACCGAGAAAATCAAACTCGAAGAAGAAATCCAAGCCAAACAGGCTGAGATACTTTTAATTTAATTAAGAATTTTAATTTTATAACATTTTATAAGACGCGTACTACGGAAAACGAGCGCTCGGTATATATTTTATCTGTTAAATACGCAGAAACAATTCTTAAACTGAATTTCTTCAACATGTAAGTTTGAGAGAAATATTACAATTTTTAATGAACACTTATTAAAATTAATGGAAAACAATAGCAAATTAAACAATTTTATTTATGTTTTGTTTTCGTTTGTGTTTGTACTACAAACAAACCAAACCAGTGCTGTCGAACAAACAGCTGATATCAATGCACGATTTTTTGTGATGATAAAAAACTATCTCTTTCTTTCCTTCGGTAAAAAAAAGAGACAAAAGTGTGCAAGGATACAATTGTCAGATTCAATTTGCTTCAAAAAAACTGTTATACGTATAGGGAATCCACTATCCAGTGTATTATAGAGATCAGTGGTAACATACATGTGAACACATCCAACTTAAAGCATACATGTAAGCTAACCATTAAATGCTTAAGTTGGGCGAGGTTAAAGTTAAGATACAATATACATAGATATAAGATTAGCTAGAAAGAGAGAAGGCAGATTTGAAAGGGCAGCCGACGCGTAAATAACTACTTATTGAAACGTGCTAAGAAAATAAATCTATATTTTTAATTAAACTAAAATAACACTTTGTGCATTATTTTATTTCGCTCGCCTACATTTTACATGGTGATATATACTGATATATAAAATAGAACGTGCAAAAGCAAAATAACAAAAGTACCTAACTTAATTGTTTTATTGTGTGAAAAATGATGAGCCAAATGCGAATATTGCGATGGCGATTGCCCCATCGAACAAGGTCCCTCGCCAATGAATTTTTCTGATGCTGGGAAAGTATGGCCATTGTGGAAACAAAAGTTTAACATTTTTATGCTCGCGTCTGGTCTGATGGTGACCCTGACAATATTAAGATTGCAACATTCCTGCTTCTCATTGGAGAGAAAGGAATAGAGGTTTATTGCACTCTTTTTAATAAACCTTTTGATGGCGAACCAGATTCGGCAATTAAAATGGTCGATGTGCTAAAAAGCTTTGAGGAGTTCTGCTTACCACAGAAGAATATTGTGACGGAATCCTTCAAATTTAACTGGATTGCGCAAAAAGAACATCAGCCGTTTTGTGAGTTTGAGACGGAGCTTCGTCTTCAGATGCAACACTGCAGTTTTGTATGCGGTGATTGTAGTAAGTCATATGCAGAACGTATGTTGCGTGATCGCATTGTCCTGGGTGTGGCTGACAAGCGCCTCCAAATCAAGTTGCTTGAAAATCGTGATGACACGTTGGAGCAAACGATCGATAAATGCAAGGCATCTGAGTTGGCAGCAGCTAACAAACAATTGCTTGATGTGCCACAAACGAAGCAGCAGGATTTGGTCCAGAAGAAGCGCCCTACCATAATGAAAAGCGGGTTTGAGAAGCAGTGTCCTCGCTGTGGTGGAAATGCGAATGGTAACCACGACAAATTTTGCCCAGCACTTAGAGAAGGAGCAAAGTGCTACAGGTGTCAGCGTTTGGGCCATTTTGCAAATGTTTGCCGATCCACAGACAATCCGGAGAGTCAACTAGTGCGGTATAAATCAGGAAAGAGTGACAAATGTAATTCGAAAATTTGTAATTGGCTGCATAGGGACCTTAGTTTAATAGTAAGCAATGTAGTAAATGTTCATTTCTTTAATAGCATAAGTAAACCGTGGTGTCAAGATCTCGTATTTAATGATGTTAAGGTCAACTTCAAACTGGACACGGGGGCAGACGCTAATTGCATTCCATTATTTTTTATTAAAAAAATGAAACTTGATCATTTGATTCGCTGTTCTAACACGCAACTGTTAAGTTATAATAATTCTAAAATAAACACAATCGGTCAAATAACTTTGTCTTGTTTTGATTCGGCTCAAAAAAGAAAACAAAATATATTGTTTGAGGTGGTAGAGGGTGATTTGCAACCCATTTTGGGTCGTGACGCTTGCTCATGTTTAGGTCTGGTCATTCGAAATGTGGGTATCGATTTGATTTTAGAGGTTGCCAAAGCAGAAGCTTGTGCATTGATTGAAGAGTTTGGGGATGTGTTTGGTGGACTGGGTAAGTTACCATGGAAATGTCATATTAATTTTAAACCTGATGCTGTGCCTGTGCTTAGATATAGGATCCCGGAAAGTCTTCATCACCGTCATAAGGATGAACTATTGGAGATGGAAAAATCGAAAATTATTTCACTCGTAGATTATCCCACAGACTGGGACCTTCAAATTGTGGAAAAAGCGAACGGTATGAATGCATTCGCCGGGAGTATTTCATGATTCCAACAGTGGAGTCAATAATTGGAAGATTAGCGGGGATGTCTGAGTTTACGGTTATGGTTTTTGGCATCTAGAGCTGGATAATGAGAGTGCTGATTTAACGACCTTCATGACTCCGTTTGGGCGATATCGATGGAATCGTGTTCCATTCGTATTAAACAATGCCCCGGAATTATTTATGCGAAAGATGGTGCAGCTCTTTGGAGACATTCAGGGCATTGAAATTTATTTTGACGACATTTTCAAATCCGGTCGTACAATGGAAGAGCACAATCAAGTACTCAGAAGGGTTTTGGAGATTGCGCGAGAAAATGGTATCCGATTTAATAAGGAAAAATTACAATTAGCTATGGATAAGGTTCGATTCATGGAGCAACAATTATCAGCGTCGCAAGTCAGACCTAACCCAGAGTATCTAGAAACTTTTAAGAACATGCCATTACCTGAAAACAATCCTGAAGTAGCTCGATTTCTCGGAATGTTGAAATATTTAAGTCAGTACATCCCAAATCTGTCTCAACGAACAGCGAAACTCAAAGAACTAACGCGAATGGATTGTGAATGGCATTGAAGCAAGGATCATGGTGATGAGGTGCGGGAATTAAAAGAAGATTTGACCAAAGGCCCCGTACTAAAAATGTTTGATCCTTATATGCCAATTGTGATTCAGACTGACGCTTTAAAGGATGGATTGGGATCGGTACTGTTGCAAGATAACCAACCAGTAGCGTATGCGCCTCGAAGCTTGACCAGAACTGAACAAAAATGGGCGCAAATAGAAAAGGAGCTGTTGGCAGTGACGTTCGCATTTGAAAAGTTTCACTATTTCATTCATGGTCGTGAGGTTGAAGTACAATCCGATCATAAACCATTGGAGACACTGATGAAAAGAGAGATTGATGACGTATCTATGCGTCTACAACGACTGTTCCTGAGACTATTAAAATACCCCTTCATTGTAATCAAGTACGTGCCTGGGAAAAATATACCTGTTGCTGATTGTTTGTCGAGGGCGGTGCTAAAGCAAGAGGGAGAAGATGAGCAGGAGTTACAAGCAGTTATTCATGAAGTTCGGAAACGAATGTGTTTGTCAGAATAAAATCAGTTAATTTATGCACAAGCGACCCAGAATGATTCAATCTTAAAGTCAATCATTAATTATTTAGAAAATGGTTGGCCGGAGTTCAAAAAGCTAAGTGATGAAGGCAAGCAGTACCACAAGATAAGGGATGAGCTTAAGTTCGAAGAAGAATTACTGTTTTTTGGGACAAATTAGTTGTGCCACAATCACTGAGAAAAGAGGTACTTAAAATGACTCATGGGCCACACTTGGGTATTCAAAAATCGCTGTAAAGAGCTCGGCCACTATTTTACTGGCCAGGAAGCGTATTGCTATACTGTATATCAGCACAGATCTCCATAGTCTGTGCTCAGCCATTTTCTGCTCAGCGAATTTGAAAGTATTGTAGAGCAAACTGTATGCTACCGCAGAGAGCTCTGTGGTCACATACAGTTTGCTTGTAAAATATTAAAAAAGCTGAAGCAAACTATA
The DNA here is from genome assembly GCA_949320155.1 of Melangyna quadrimaculata. Lineage (NCBI taxonomy): Eukaryota > Metazoa > Arthropoda > Insecta > Diptera > Syrphidae > Melangyna > Melangyna quadrimaculata. The sequence continues at coordinate 109,828,637 of OX439483.1, forward strand.
TGCTAGTTCAGATCGAGCAATGTACCTGCGATTACAGAGCCATCGTTCACAGTTTTTGTGCGTGGTGAGTTCTGGGTTGGTATACATTTTGCTCAAGGCAACTAAGAGCCAAGTACCTGTGATTACAGAGCCATCGTTCACGTTGGTATAGTTATTGTGTGTGGTGAGTTCTGTGTTGGTATACAGTTTGCTCAAGGAAAATAAGATTAAAGTACCTGTGATTAAAAAGCGCGCGCTTTTTTACATTTTTGAAACTTTTTTTTATTATTCACAGAATTTTGAAAAACAGAATTTTTAAAAAAGAATTTTGGCCTAACTATACCAATGTGAACGATAGCTCTGTAATCACAGGTACTTTGCTCTTAAATTTCTGAGCAAAATGTATACCAACCCAGAAATCACCACATACAATAACTATACCAACGTGAACGATTGCTCTGTAATCACAGGTACTTTGCTCTTAGTTTCCTTGAGCAAACTGTAAACCAACACAGAAAAATATGCTTTTGATCTGACACAGTATACAGTTTGCTCTTAATTTGTATGAGCATTCTGTAGTCTATTGTAGAGCGCCGGAGCTCTGTACTGATATACAGTTTGGCAATACGCGGCCAGGAATGGCGGGAGACATTGAACGAGAAGTAAAAACATGCACCATTTGTGAAAAATACACCCGTGAAAATCCAAAGGAACCACTTACACAGTATGAGATTCCGGAATATCCATGGCAGTCTATCGGAATCGACATATTCGAGTTGGATGGAAAAGATTATTTGGCAATCTTTGATGCATATTCGAACTTTTTAATGACTGGCAAGTTGAAGGATAAGTCCATGAGTATGGTCATTGAATATTTAGAAAGTTTATTTAACAAATATTATACCCATCGGAGATCATGTCCGACAACAGTCCGTTTAACAGTCGACAAATGCACCAATATGCTGAAAAAGCCAATATAAAACTGATATTTTCGAGCCCTGGATATCCTCAAAGTAATGGTCTGGCGGAGAAAGGTATTGCTATTGCGTAAAGTTTGCTTAAAAAATGTTTTGATGAAGGTAACTCACACAAGTTTGAAAGTTGTTTACTTGAGTATAATGCGTCTCCATTGGCATCTATGACAGTGTCACCTGCACAAATGTTTTTTGGGCGTAGAATCAAACCAAAGGCACCAATTAATAAAAAACTTTTATTGTGTGAAGAGTTGCAGGAACAAGTTATCAAGGAAAAATTAATTCAAAAACGTGAAAGACAAGTTGTATTATGATCGTCAAACGCGTCCCTTGTGCAGACTTCATATTGATCAGAAAGTAACGGAATCGTTACGGAGACTGGAAATATTATGACTAGATTATTTTATTATTTGATAAAAGAAAAAGTGTGTTACATACATGTGAACTCATCCAACTTAAAATGTAAGCTAACCATTAAATGCTTAAGTTGGGTGAGGTTTAAGTTAAGATACAATATACATATATATAAGATTAGCTAGAAAGAGAGAAGGCAGATTTGAAAGGGCAGCCAACGCGTAAAGAACTACTTGTTGTAACATGCTAAGAAAATAAAACAATCTTTTTAATTAAACTAAAATAACACTTTGTGCATTATTTTATGGTTTCCTTGGTTTCCTTCTTGTTGTATCTTCTTTAGGGTTGGGCATCTTCTATAGCTGGCTGGTTGTCCCTTGGTTTTGCAGTTAGCACACCAGACATCCTGTCAGGATTTATCTTGACGTTGGCGATGGTGGATGGTTGTCCTGGCACTTTATGCAGACGTAATCCATCCCACTTACCACCACATGTCCTAAGCGCTGGCAGTTCCTGCAATGGACGATGTCGTTTGCCTTGAGCCGCTCCCAATGGACCCTTTCGTTCATGATCAGTGTCTTTGTGTAGACTTCAGCGATATCGCAAGTCTTGCTGAGCTCCACCACGAAGCAGTTGAACTCTTTTCTGGCTGTCTTCTTTGAACTGAAAAGAGAGACTTTAATTATTTGTAATCCTTCAATTTTTAATTCCTCTTCGACGTCAATGGCTGTGCAGGTGTAGTGAACACCTTTCAGCAGCATTAAAGTTTTCCTGTCTTTCTTTGGGGTAAACGGTAGGTTTTGGATCATCTTTAGTTTCAGATATTCCTTAATCTCATCGTGGTCCTTCCTTGTTCACGTGTTAATGATGGTCTTTTTGGTGTTGAGGTTCTTCAAAGTGAACCCAAGCTGATTTCCTTTGGCAAGGCTGCGTATTTCAGCAATGTTTCCTGAGAAGACTATGATGGGAGGCATAGCGCTCTTTTTTGTCGTCACAGTTGGATTTGCTGCGGCTTTGGTTCAATCTTTCCAGCTGGTTGAGCTGCTATTGATGTGGCGGCCATTTCTTCAGTTGTTACTGAATTTTCTTGATCCTCTTTTGGTTTATGACTGGGTCCAGGTATTTTGGCAAGGGTCTCGCTTCTCTTTTTCTTCGGATCCTTCTTTTCCGAAGTCTTAATCGACCGTTTATTCCTTCTAATTCCTGTGAAGGGTGTGGATTTGTCATCTTTTATTTCGTCCTTGCTTATACTACGTTTTCATTAGAGCCGAAATAAGGTAATTTCGAAATTTGGCAAAAGTGTTTTCATTATCAAATTTGCTAATTTCATTTGACATCTCATTTCATTTTGAATGGCAGTTAGCCGTTTATTTTTGTTGTTTTCTCTTTCTGTTTTATGTTGTTGAGTATAGTGTATTGATATTTTCATACAATTAATATTAAAGCAAGCGAATATAAATTCAAATGAATTCAGTTTTAAAAAACGCTTCACATATTTACAAAATGGCTACACTGCAAAAACATTGTGTATCCGGAAGCTTTAAGAAAAAATTGGCACGGCTGGATCGCACAAAATTTGCTATCGAAGATAACAACTTTAACGAAACTTGAAATAGTCAACGTTCATATGTATTGGTTCCATAACATTATGATATAATTAAAAAAAAAAGTTTTAAAAACAATAAATGATTACTATGAATTATTATAAAATAGTTATTTTAATAGCTTAAAATGATACAGCTCAAAAAAAGTACGCCATCTGATATGTTTAATAAATATGAATTAATTAAAAAAAAAATTCAAAAATCGTTAGAGCGGTTTTTTTTTTAATTAATTTTGTATATATAAAAAATCTTGAACATATTTTAAAATAAAATTTGATATGCCAACTTTAAGTATTTTTACAAAATTAAAAAAAAAATTCATTGCCCCGTTTTCAAGATATTGAATTTTCAGAAAAAAATTTCAATATTTTTTTAAAAATCCAAAAATTATTTTTTCGAAATTTTGTATATGCAAAATTGTTAAAATTATAAGCGATCTTTTGTATAAAATTTTTGGTTGAAATCGGTGTAGTAGTTAACGAGAAATTTGAAAACCAAAAAATTGGTTGTATGACAGGTACCGTTAATAACCGTTATAATTTTATTTTTCTGCCAAAATATTTACTTTAGTAATTTTAGTACCTCGTAATTTTTTTTGAAAATCGTTAGAGCCGTTTTTGAAATAAATCAATTTTTGTATTTTGGTGGTATGACAGGCTAAAAAAAAATTTCAATTTCCCCTCTAGGGAATCACATAAAAACATTAAGTCCAAAGTTTGAAGGAAATCGCTTCAGCCGTTTAGGCTGCAGGTCGAGGTACAGACAGACGGACAGACAGAGAGAATTGACCCACTTTTTTCGCGCTCTCTATCATCGCAATGTTAGGGAAAATTCTTATCTCAAATTTTTTTTTGTACGAATCCTAAACTTGCCTTATGTAGGTAGAAAAGTATGTAAATATAAACAAACTCATTTAATATTAGCAGATTTGACGAAAAAACAACATCTGAACTAAGGAATTTACATATAAATACAAAAACAAATGAAAGTCCATATGAACTTAGCTAAGTCCAGAAAATTATCGGTTCTTAACTTAAGTTCAGATAGAAAAAGTACTGCCAACTCAAATTACTATTTTGTTATCGATAGGTAGTTTGTATGAAAACGTCGAAATACGTGAGCCAACGAATAAAAATATTTTTTAAAAACAAAAAAAAAATGGACGACCATTTGTTTTATTTTAGTGGTTTAAAATTGAGTTTTTTTTTACATGTTTTTCGTTTTATTAACGATCGGAATAGTTTTCTATACCTACGAGATTTCTTTTTATTTGAATGTATTTTGTTTTTATTTTAGATGCTTTGCAAAAGCTGAAAGTTTAGTGATGGCAATTTTTAAGTTCGGTGATAGTGCTGGTCATTTTTGCTTCGATGACTTTGCTAAGTTCAGATGTCGTTTTTTTATTGACAATTTTATCGGAATTGTATGCAAAAAAACACGGCTATTATGTACTTATAGCAAACAAAATATTATTTTTTTAAAGTTTGCGAAGCAACGCGAACACGGGTCGGCTAGTTAAAATAATACACATATATAATTTAATACATTTATGTATGTACATTAGGGTGTCCGTTATTTCCCAAACTCATTTTTTTGGATAGCACACCCCGTCAATCGAAAGTTTATGCCGAAAGAAAAAATTATTGACCAAATTTTTCCGAGGTCATTAACCCGTGCCTATAACTTCATACTTTTTCCATACAAATTTGTATGGGAACTTTACACTTTTCACATTTTATTTTTTTTTCTCTAGAACTATAACAGTTATTCAAAATTTTTCTGATTGATTTATTGGTCCTTTAAAAAACTGCATTTAAAAATGTATTAACAAAATTTAAATGATAATTTATTTCGATTTTTTAAGTTAAAAAATACTTTAATATTATATATTTTTCTCTTATTTTTTTAGAGTTTTTAAATAGAGTTTTAACGATTTCTCTTTAACCTTTAATAATAATGAAAAATCGAATTATAGAATTTTTTAAGTGTAATATGGGGATTAAGATTTAGGAAGAATTTTGAATCCTTCTAAAAAATGATTCTTTTGGCTGTTTGAACAATTTTAGTCACAAAATCGACCTTATTTTTTGTGTCATTCGTTTAAATACACCTTGAAAAACAACCTAATAGCTCATAAAATCGTTAAAAATAGTATGCACAAAATCAAATAATAAACAGTTAGACATTTCTCATGAATTTAACAATTTTGCCAAAAGGAAGTGTTCCAACCGAAGACAAAAATGCTCACATTCGAGACTATCAGGACGATGGTCATAGCAGTCGCTGTGAAGGTCACAACATTGGACTTAGTATGCAGCTACCTTCGATATAGGGAACATGGCTACAATACCTCAAGAAAGACAACACATACTCCGCAAAGCCTCAAATTCAACATTATCAGTCAGCTAAATCAATGGTTAAACCGTAGTTAAAGCCACCAAAATGCTTTTTATCAGATTTTTTGGGAAGCCACACATTTTAATCATCGGAAAACCAAAAAAGCGCATACTGCGCCTCAAACTATTAAATGGCTTCCCTTCTTGTGTCTACCCAAGCCTACCTTTTCTTTTGTCACGTCATGTTAAAAGAAGGTATACCGGCTGGGAACATCCAAATTGAACTTATTTTTTTTTTTTAGTAAGAACCACCTGATGCCATTATCTTTCACACCGTATTTTGTATTTAAGCTTATACATATCTTGGTTCTTGAGTTATATTGGTCGGATTGCCAAGATTATGACGTTTTGACTTGAAGAAAATGACAGAGCATCACGGCATATATTTTTTAAATTGGGTACGTGCAGATGACTTAGTGGACTTGCAAGTAAGGCAAACTTATAGACTGTGATTGGATAGCTGTCGAAAGTTCCCTTCATTTACTACAATTTTTCGACAGCTGACCAATCAGAGTCTAGAAATTTGCCTTACTTGAAAGTCCCCTAAGTTTGAACCTACCCATTGATTCAAGTGGTAATACCTCTGACAAAATAAATTGGAAAATCGCCATTTTCAAAGCCCCAACACCGCCAAAGGCTGAAAAAGAAACCTGCGTTTGTTTTCGATACCACGATATATGTACCTACAAACCCTCATACTCATATTTTGGTTCAATCCACTCCCAAAATTTGCTGTGGGCTCTTGGTCTATAATTATTTTGCGGATATTAGAGTAACTATTTAAAAGTTATAAATAAATTAGTACATACAAATTTGGAGAGTTATCTGGATTAACTACCGATCCTACTACTTGATACCTGTAGACGAGTGTACATACGTATGTCCAGAGCTAGCTAGGTTGTATCACCCCTATTGTGATTGCCAATCATGGATTGATAGTGATAAATACAGAAATTCGATATAAAACAAGCCAACCGCTAAAAGTGTTGGTCATGGAGAATGATGCAGAACGTCGTTAATTACAAGAAAAATGTTTAAAATCGACGAATTGTTGATTAGATTTTGAATAAAATGCCTTCCTCAATGCAGAATTTCAATATTTATCAACTATCAATCAGTAATTGACAATCGCAATACTTCATACTTAATTCGAAACGTACAGCTAAAGACCAATTCACCGACCTATGGTCACTTCTTTAGTTGATTTGTTCTAAGTACCATGAATAAGTCTTTAAATAAAACTTTTTTTTCAGCGCTTTTGTTGCAATTTATTTTGGTTATAAGTAAAAACAGTAGAATCAAACTCTAAAATTATAAAACTGAATACATAATAACATCCATCCTCCATTCTAACTTATGCGTTGCAAATGTTATTCCCTTCCCCGGCCTAAGGTAAAACACACGCTGTTGTTCTGCCCTAGGCCGGGCGGGACTCCAGTTTAGGTTATTACCATAATTCAACATGTTTTGTTCTAATTTTTAATTGATTTAAATTGATGGTGATTCGGATAAAATAAATGCGCTTTTTAATTAAGGATTTTTGTAGTACCTAGTTTACTCTTCCTCAATGGTTTGTTGCTGTTGCTGTTGTTGCTGTTGATGATGGTGTTGCTGGTTACGTTGGTTGCGTCCTTGTTGGTTTCGGTTGCCTCGGCGCTGACCTCCCCAGTTTCCGCCCTGGTTATTTTGATTGCGGTTATAACCACGATCACGGTTGCCCATGTTTCCACGCTGCAAGAAGTTGCCCAGCTTCATGTCGAATACCTTTTCATTGACATCTACCAAATTTGTAACTTTGTCAGTGAATTGCATAGCCAGAGCTTGTAGACGGGAAGGTTCCGAGCGATGCATCACAACGGTTTCAGTTGGATCATCCAAACTTGCCATGAGTTCCTCGTTGATGATCATTTTGCTAATGAGAGAGTGGACTTTTTGAACAGGTAGCTCGTACATTTGTGCCAATGACGGTATACTGATGGAAGTGTACACATTCGAATAGGTAAACAAATAAGTTCTTAGACTTTCCTCTTTGATGAATTTGGTCAACATATCACGAACCTTATCAGCTTCGTAGAATAAATCCCAAACTTTTGTATTCATCTTTTTGTTTACAATGAAATTAGCACAGGCTTGCCAATTTCCACATCGCATTGCTTTAGCAGCTGCTACAACATGTTCTCGCATCGATTCTGGAGGACCAACCAAAGGTTGTCGCTCAGAGGAGCGCAATTGTTGATAGAATGTCTTACTGATCATCCTTCTCCTAGCATCGAATTCATGGGCTGCAATGTAAGGAATTTCCAAGAGCATAGCCGAAACCAAGTAAACACACTCCAACAACTCTAAATTGATATGCATGTGGAAGGGCATTTGGCGTTGTTTCTCAATTTTTTCCTGCTCGGCAGATCGTTCGTGTTGCCTCTGGGGCAATAAACCTTGAGCAAGCAACTCCTTAGGTTTTCCAGTCACCATAAGGTCGACCAAGCAATGATGCGCATCCTTGACGTTTTCCTGTCTAAAAGCACACAAGCCCAAATTTGCCATCATACGGTTGTAAAGAATTCTTGTAGAAGGATCAGCAACGTCGATGTTGTCCTGCAAGTGGGACATAAGCACCAAATCACGTGCTTGGAACCAATTGTCATGCATGGCATGATGGTAAATGTGCGCCAATATAGCTCTGGTACGAATACGATCTGTGTCGTCCTTTGAATAAATAAACTTGCACAGTTTTTCCATTACCTCCACGGATGTTTTAGTGGTTTCAGGTAAATCACCCTTCTTTTTCTTTAAAACATCAGGATCGAATTTGTAGTACAAATGCTCGATTTTACGCAAGTATACTCTGCATAGTTCATTATTATTACCAACGCGTTCGAAATACTTCAGAACACTTTCGATAATTTTTGTAACAGCAACTTCATCCTTTAGTCTGTAAAGGAAAGAAAAATATTTTTTTATTATGAAAAGTTGTTAAATGAATTATGCTATTATTGAACAGCGAAGAAAATTGTTGGTTGTTTTTTGGTACCTTAATAACATGATGTAAGCTAGGAAGTTATTGATAGACGCATATCAACAGTCACCACGATTTATGGGCAGCAGTAAAACTCGCGTTCGTTTTCGAGAGCGGTTTTAGCAACACCAAATTTGTGGTAATTTGGGAAGAATTTGGATTCTTGCTGGTATTTCATTGTAAACAAATATGTTGAAAGTGATTATTAACATCAAATACTTTCACACCACATGTTGTATATTCGATCAAATAATAATTAATTTAAAAAGCACAAGAACCATAAATGTGTTCAAGAAACCTAGGAAATGATAAATTATCTGGATCAAAATCCTGCAAGTGATAATTTGTTTAAACACAATGGGTGCAAAAACAATGCTTAAAACAAAATTCAACACCAAAATTTGTGTTATGTCTGCATAAACAGTATCGGACAAATCATTTGCAACTAGAAGTGAAACAAAGCTAATTCTTCAAATTTATAAAAGTTATACTCAAAAAGCTAACAATCTCAATAGAGTATTAGGGTTGCACATTCAAAGTAAATAACAACATATTATTTTCAAAACTATAATAACTTTTAGTAATATACAAATGGATAGTAACTTACAGCCATATTATTGACTAGTTTGAAAACTAGTTTAATGGCAAAACTAGTTCTATAGGGGTTTCGAGTTTTAAGTTTTGATCAAATCGGTGGGCTGATTAGGGAATACGAAGCGAATCGTTTAAGGTGTCGAAAATGAGATTTGGTATTACTGCTTTCGCTTTCGTCGCTGTCGTTTTACATTCGCCTTATTTTTGAAATGGAAAGTGTAAATTTCCGATAGGTTTTTCTGGCGGATTGGTCTGGTCGAAAGTGGTATATTGTTGTTTTCATTAAAGTAAACAAAAATGTGAGTTTTACTATTTTATTTTATAAAAACAAAGAAAAAAAAATAAACAATAATATTTGTCTAAATAAATGTGCAGGAGCCAAAGACAGCAACACACAAACCAGCAACAATTTTCAACGGTCATTGAATTTATAGGGGACAATGAATAGGGATATCCAAAGGAGCACTCATTGCTCCCACACATCGCAACTTCGGGAAAATATCATTGCAGTTTTATATGGTCACGGGCCTCCTACACAAAATGCATGAAATGTTTTTTTTTTTTTTTGTAAAATAAAGAAAGCCAAAAGAACTTAAGTGAACGAATTGACCAACAAAATAAACACACAAAAAAACACAAGCGTTGAAGAACTTTGCAATAATTTTCTTTTATCTCGCAGATTCAAGGATTTTATATTTTCTTAAGCTTAGCGTTTTGTAATATTTAATTTTAAAGCTAAACTTAAGAAAACAAGTTGAATTCTCACAATGCGTGATTTCAATAAAAAAAAATATTTCCTGGAAACTAGCTGTCAATTATCTGGAAATCTTGGAGGTATAATTTACGACTCGCTTCGGATTCGATAATTTAGCGAGTCGAAAAGGAGATATCGAATTGAAAACGATTGGTTTCGTATTCCCCAATCAGGCCACGATGTTATTCACTAAAGTTTTCACATTTAAAATTCGAAATCTTAAAACTAGTTTTGTACAAAACTAGAAATTCTCAAAACTAGAAAAACCTGGTTTTAAGAGCTTCTAAACTAGTTTTGACGCTGTTTCGTTACTAGTCATCAATTAATAAAACCAGTCAAAAATACATTAGACCGAGCGCACGCAGTAAATTTTGGCTGTATTGCATGCCGTGAGTGGGCCATTCAGAATGCAATTTTTTAAAAGTCAAAATAAAAAGTGTAGCAACTTTAACATTACCTATTTTTAATAAACGAGCCAAATGCTATAGACATGTGTATAATATAAAGCAAAACTTAATATTATGACTTCTATACCTACTGCGAAAAAATTGAAATTAAAAAATGCATCGCTAAATTAAATAGTCAAAATTTATTTTTCTTAGTAAGTACTATGATTATGTATTATGGTGCATGAAAAATTAGCCATAATGTCTTTTTAAATTTTGTGTTGGATTGACCGCTTTTTTTGGATTTGATGCGATATCATTATCTATGTATTTATTTTCAACGTAGCTTCATAAATGTCCTGCGAACGTGCCGACTTCAAAATACTGCACTACCGTTTATTAAATGTATGTACATATATTCTTTTGAAATAACAATCGACACCATCAACGTCTCCATTTCCTTTTGATAACAATGCTTTTATCCTTTTATTGCGTTGCTACAGTTTTTCCTCGTGGACTTTCTGAGTTTTACTAAAAAATTAACACATTCAAGAAACAAAACTGCAAAAAACAATGCTGATAATATTAACCAGTACCTTATTGGCTTCAAGGATAGAAAAATGTTGGAAAATTCAGCCAAATGCTAAGTTTTTGTTAAAAAAAAATAAGGCGAACAATTAATTTGACTTTTAATTATTATTTGTTGACAAATAAAAACAAACTTCATTGACAAAACTAGTTTTATGATCAAAACTAGAAAGTCATTTGTAAACCGAAACTAGTTTTGCCTCTCAAAGTGAATATTACCAATTTTTCTCAAACTAGTTTTAATACATTTTTTTAGAATTCGAAACGTGGTAACCCCCCGCGCCGCGATGCACAACAGTATATCGACATATTCGCGAAACTGACGATTTATTTCGTTGTATTTTACTGAAATATCTTTTTGTATAGTGCCGAAATAAAATCATCTACAATACGGTGTCTGAAGGCATCACAAAATTTATTTGGTGCCATTATTAACTAGGTATTTTATTCTTATGACCGGAGATCTTGCATTCTGTACAAATATTTATTCAACTGAGGTATCAGGCCGCGACCTTCAGACATATACCCAGTGTTTTACAGTTCAAAAATTGGAAAACAACAGCGATGTAACGGTTAATATAAACGAGCAAAGGAGAATGAGCAATAATGTATGGAAGCGTCTACATACTCAACACGAATGTGTCATACATCGTTGAAAAGGTAATGAATTATACTTCAATTAATTATACGGGTGCAAGGCTCTTAACAATGGGGTTCGAGAGATATTGCGCTTCAAAACACATAAGACAGTTATGCAATTTTTCATTTTAGACTGAGTTCGTAGAACAATGTTTTTATTTAAAATAACTGAAAAAAGCGCGAAAAAATTGCGTTTTTTTTATTTTTGACCATGAAGCGGTCGCCGCACGAGGTCGAAAACGTAGGTTATTTACTAGGCCAATATCCTGAACAACTCAGCAAGAAATCAGAAATACCAGATTTGACTCATACGTGAATGTATATACTGTACTATTTGGTTGAACCAATAATATTTAATTAAACTAGTATCGCCCACAGGCCGAAATTCAACCTTGAAAAACTCACATTCACAGAGTCTATGGTCAAATAATTTGTTTGAAAATTAAATCAAAAAAATTTTGTTTAGTTTTAATTTTTTTAATATGCACAGTGATCGGCAGTGCAAAAACAAAAATGACCCACAGTGTGTAAATGCGTGTCTCAGGTATGTATATTCTGCACATCTCCGCACCTATGGCTTTCCAACCATATTTATAATTTATAATTTATCGAAATCGGTTTGGATACTTTTTGAGCAAATGGTACCACTAACTTTTTTTAAGGCTATTTATATATAGATAGATTTTTTAAATGAGTGCAAACACTTGACCACTTTTGGTTGTCACTAGAATTAAATACATTTTATTATTTTTTTTTAAACCTATAATATTGTTGGTATGCAACAAAAACTAATGGTGTGGTGATGCAAAATTTTGTTTTTTGGACAAATAAGGTGTAAAAAAAAGTTTGACATACATATTGTGACCCGAGTGAAAAATGGGCCGGCAAAAAAAGGGAAATTCTCGATTTTAGTAGCAGACACTTGACACTTAGCAGAATAAGTTGCACCCAAGTCGCCCCATGTTAGACACTTAAGTGCCACTAACTCAGATTCCGAAAATGACCATAGGTTACCAATATGGTAAGCATACGTACAACTTATTACTTTAACTGTCCAGTGTAAAACTGGCCCTAATTATACGGATCTATGTTTAAGTTTATGTATGATGCAAAGTAAAAAGTTTCACCTAAGCTCTTATGTTGAACTTATTTATTTATGTATCGTATCAGCAAACGGGTATATTGAAAGGATTATATATTCATTCTAAAAAATGGTAGGTACTTAAAACAACATAACATACCTTGCAACATAGTCATTTGAATGTGGATCACATTCCTTTAACAACTTTGTGAATTCATCATCTAATCTTTCAACTGCAGCCAGCGAGCAACCACGGATGTAGAATGGTGAAGTGGAGTACTCCTCAGCCTCTTCGGAGACACTCTCTGTCATGATGATATCATTGTTGGCAAGCAAAATGCTCAGCATCTCCGGCATAACTTGCAACAGTTTTTGCCAGTGTTCCAATTTCATTGGTTCGGAAATCTTAGGATTGTAGTCGTAGATTGCCGAAATGATGCTAAAACGTATCTTCACTGACACCGCATTGCCTAGATTATTTGCTTCGGCGATGTCCTTCAATTCGTAGAGTAAATCAATTTGAGCCCGACGGTCAGTACGCTTTTTGCCATGAGCCGACATGATTTCATTCAACTTGGCAAGCACCAGATTGATATCGATTTCTGCGTCCTTGGCAAACATTTTGGGTTTCTCGACCGTGGACCCCTTGGTCACTGTCTCCCATTCGCCCTCCTCGTCATCTTCTTCACGCTTGCCGTGAATTTTAACTTTCTTCACTTTCTTTTCTTTTTTATCCTTCTTTACCTTCTCATCTTCGTCCTTTTCCTCCTTGTCGGTTGTGCGCTTCTTGAAGCGATCTCTCATGCTCTGGTATTGGCCATCGTCCTCTGACGACGAAGACTCCGATTCACTGTCCGATCCCCAATCAATTGAGTCGTCGGAATCTTCGTCTTTTGGCGCTTTAGCAACCTTCTCTACGTCTTTGCGGAACGACACGGCCTTCAGTGGAGCTGCGACTTCCTCTTCGCTTTCCGAGTCGGGCTCTGGACGTTCCTCCTCCTCCTCACTCTCCTGATCTGGAGCTTCACGGAATTTAGTTAGTTGGTCCTCAAAGTCTTTGATGTACTTTCTGACTTTTTGGCGCAATGTACCAAGCGATTTGGAATTGTTTTTGTTCAGATTCTTTCTTCCTTCACGATCCTCCCAGATGTCATTGATGAAGTCTTCCAACTCAGCCAAACAGCGAACATAAAACCTCGGAGTAACACCGTTCTCCTCTTTGGAAATGACCGGCAGAGCTTTAGTGTAGGCTCGAGAAAGATCCTCGAAGCTGGTTAACACACTCGACAAATCCTTGATTTTCTTGTAGTTGCGAATGTTTTTGATGATACTGGTGATATCTTCATAGCGTTTTTCTTTTGTCGAGCGCACCACACGTTTTTCCTCCACTTCATCATCGCTATACTAATTGTTAAGGCTTTTTTTCTTTAATTGAAACAAATTAAGGAAAATCATTGGTACTTACAGCGTAAGCTTGTTGTTTTCCAAATGCTGGTGCTTGTACCTCCTCCTCACTGGATTCAGACTCGGAATCGGAACCACCGGTTGCAAAAAACTTCGACATGTTTAAGTTGCTCTAGTTTTGCTGAAATTAGAAAAATATTTTAATTTTTTTTTTTTTGTAGCGCTGGGTATGTAAAATGAGGTTAGGAAATGTCGCCATGTTGGCTATGCCACACCGTGACCGTATAGAGGCCAATTTTGTTTCCCCCATTTCACTTGTTTTACTAGTTTTATTCAAAATAATTGATATTATATGGTTCAATTGGGTAATAAACTAACTTTTTTTAATAATTATAGGGTGTAAAAATGGTGAAAATTAGAAAAAACTTACGAAAATTCCTAGAAGAGTGTGACGTTTACTGACACTAATGCCAGAGGCAAGCTTTTAAAGGAGTTGCCATGAGAGAATTTTCGTAAATGATTTTATTTTTAGCCATACAGCGGCTTTGGGTTGTGGAAACTAAGACCCCCTTCACACATGAAAAGAAAGCTCTGGAATTTCTATGGGGTTTTCCCACTGATCTCTATATTACACTGGATAGTGTATTCCCTAGAGATTATAACAGTTTTTTTTGACTCCTTTTGAAGATGACATTTGCATAGATTTTGTACTTTCTGACATCTGTCGTTCACAAAAAAAAAAAAAACTTGAAGTGTATTGCTGCCAATTAATGGCGAAAAAAAAACTTAAAAGCGAGAGGTAAGTTTTTTTGGTGCATAATATTTATTCTTTAATATTTAATAATATTTATGTTCTTTTATGGAAAAAACTATTTAATTTGTTTCTACGCATTTTGCAGTAGTATATATATATTTATAGGGAGTTAAAATAGTTTCATAAGAATAAACTCAATAATCTTGTAGTGTGTGTAAAATATTTTGTTATTTAAAAAAAAAAATTGACTCCGGAATCGGGATTATATGGATGTTTATTACGATAGAAAACGTGAAAAAGGAATTCCGGGGTCGATTGAAAGAAATCGGTGCCCACACTTGCCCGAGACACAACACAAGCTTCACGTTGACGCAAATATTCCATAGGGTGAGGATACTATGTTCACCTTGGAATTCTGTGCCGACGACAAAGTCAATATCTTTCGCCAATTGGTTCAAAGGCTGTACTCAAGTATCCCTCGTCGACTGTTACAAATAGAACTTAGTTTTTAACAAAAAGCTAATGATGAAACTACATATATACGAATACAACAAAAATACTACGCAAATATTTAATTATTTTTATTTGGATTTTTTTACATTTATTTTAATTCTTATCAAATAATAATAAAAGAACAAACCGAAATAAAAAAAACAATTTTTGATTTACCATGTTTGACGTTTCAAGTTTCTGTTATAAGGTTATACAGTATAACAAAAAATCGAGGAAATAGTACTTATAACAGTTCTTCAAATGTGGTCAAGTGTTTTGTATGGATACGCTATCCAGTTATATATAGAGATCAGTGGGTTTTCCATTAATAAATTCAGAATTTGAAACAGAATTTAATTTGATTGTTTGCAGCTGGTTACTATTTCATATTGATTTTTGTTTTCAAAATTAATTCACTACAAATGTAATGAAAACGTGAATCGTCAAGCATTGGCAGCATTGCCACTGCCGTTACCTTTGTTTTTTATCAACGATTTGAAGAGATTTTTATCGTATTCCTTCTCAAGCTCATTTCACAATGCGAGAAACGTGAGTGTGATTGTAGTTGTCAAAACAATTTCAAGCGATAGTGTAAGTATACTACCTAGAGGCCCGACTCGTACCCCCCTGCCTTAAACACCCGCAAAATTTATTTGAGGTGAATAAGAGACAACTGTAAGCTACTCTTTTTTTCATATCCGTAAATCCGTGTGAGTGGTGGATTAAAAAACAAAATGGCGAAATTGTCTAAACAAAATGGCGAAATTTGCTCAAAACTGACAGGTAAGTTTTTTTTTGTTGTTTTGTCAAAAATGACAGTTATAAAATAAATTACATGAAATCGGGTAAGTTTTCATTTAAATTCAATAAAAGTTTATTAACTTTTAATAAAGTATATTTTAGTATCTGTAATTAAAAGTTTGTTTTGTTTATTTCCAGGTAATATAGCCGCATTCGCTCAACTTCAATTCAATACCATTCTGAGTCGGCCCGATTCCCAAAGGTTGCTTCTATCGTTGGCAGAGAGATATCAAAACCCGGTTCAGTTATTCGGTTGGCGGATTCCAATCTCACTCAAGCCGACAGAGAGCCTATTTTGGCTGTGCTTACCGCCTCCACGCGCCACTGGTCAGTTTCATCAGCAGCTGTCAATTAACAGCAACAGTTCATTACTAACCAATTGCAAAATCTTGCACTGATGCATCAAATGATCAAAAGTTTTAATTTTAATTTCTCACTTTTGTACTTTTGTACAAAAGTAGGTCTATGCAGTTAAGGGTGAAGGTTTTCATTTTTTTCCAAGTTGTTTACAGAATGGAACAAAACTTTAAAAAAAAATCACTGCAAATTAAAATTAACATATAAGTAATTCACCCCGATTACAGAATGGTCTACGATGAATGGTCTACGGATGGCTTCCGACAATTTCGTTCAGTTTTTTTCTATTGTTGAATTCTTTTCAACCTTTTGACAGCCCAAAACCGAATATTTTCTCAACATATCGATTTGTTTAAAATAAATAATCAATTTTTCTAAACGAAATCAAATAGTGCCTTTTTAGCAAAATCTATACACACTATGAAGATTTGAAATTTCTCATTCTTTTGATTAATTTATTTTTTTTGGCGTGTCGCAGAAACAAATATTCTTAAGGGAATATTTTATAAATTCAAGATAATAATTGCACATAAATACAAAGAATTGTGTTGATTGGATAACAGAAATATAATATAAGTGCTTAAAACGAGTGCAATTTGGAATATTTATTAATTTTTTTGGGCGCAATAATTTGTGTGTAAAAAATCCTGTCAAATGTTACCCACACAATCACATAAAACAATCGATTTTAATTAGAAAAATTTTTTTTTTTATAAAAAAAAAATATTCGATTCTAAATGGTTGAAAGGAATTCCACATATTGCACCCTCAGTACAATAGAGCACTTTTGAGTTAATAATGAGGAATTGTAGGTTATAAAATTACGCTTTTTTTAAGGGGTCTGGTGTTACCACATTCAAAAAAATAGATGAGTTAAGTCGTAACTACATAGACCTACTTTTGTGCAAAAGTGCAAAAGTGATAAATTAAAGTGTTCGCTAAAGAAACGTGCTTGCACAAAAACATACGAAAATTGTTCTGACATGGAAATTAGACCACCATGCACGATTTTCCATTGTTTTTTTGCAAGCAGGTGCCTTCAGAATAGATATTTATTTATCACTTTTGTCCTTTTGTACAAAGGTAGGCCTAGTCCCGGTCTAGATTGAACGATTTTTCCAGTGCCGATCTTTTGTTCGTTGGTGAAGGGAGTGAAAAATGAGGGGTAGGGATCAAATCGTTTGTACCAAAAAACTCGAACGATTTTTCCAGTCTGTTTATGTTCTCTTTCGCCCTCTTTCCAGTTTTTGTGTGTGTTCGGTGTCAGTGTGCCATTGGGTTGATGGTGTGAGTGAATATCAATGCAAAATGAAGAGCAGAGAAATAAAAAA
Organism: Melangyna quadrimaculata; assembly: GCA_949320155.1. Classification (NCBI taxonomy): domain Eukaryota; kingdom Metazoa; phylum Arthropoda; class Insecta; order Diptera; family Syrphidae; genus Melangyna; species Melangyna quadrimaculata. Next base: position 109,846,141 of record OX439483.1, read on the forward strand.
TGAAGAAGACAAGGAAAAAATCTCATAGAAAAAATCGTTCTGTGTGTACATTTCACACGATTTCTGGAAAAATCTTCGTGGAAATATCGGGCAGTGTAGATCGGGACCTATGTAGTTAAGCCTTTATACTACTCTTTCTAAATAAAAGAATTCCTTATAACCAAAAATCAAACCGATCAAACATGTGAAGAAAATATTCGATTTGTTCAGAAAAAGGCAAGACTTTCTAATGTTGAATTCCTTACAGCCATTTGAAGTCGATTTCTTTTAAATTTTTTTCTTGGTAGAAGGAATTTAAAAAAACTCGACTTTTTTTTGTGAGTGTGGAGTACAATTTGACTGGAATTTTGTTGCCGCACAAAAACAAAGAAGTGGTGCGCGCTAAACAAATGTTCAAGTGTATTTTATTTTTTTCGCGTTGTTTTGATAATTTAAAACCAAATATATTTCGTCTGAAAATTGAAAAACAACATAAACAATTGTGCGCGTAATCAAGTAAAAAAATAACAATCCAAAATCCACCCAGACACAGCTGTTCGGCACAGGTATGGCCAAAAGCTGGTTTATCAGCGCTTACCAACGTGGGTCGTGCGCTGGTGCAACGACGATGCAGCAGAACAAATATATTTTTGTTGGCTGTGTGCTTGTCCAATGAAAAAACTGAATCTGTGGAATGTGTTGTCTCTCTGTTCCTTATCCTTTTAATTTTTTATTCTTTTAATAATCGTGATACATTTAGGTTAAGTATATTGAGTAGATTTAAGTTATTTTAAGATACATTTAAGTTAGATTTAAGTATTTTTAGCTTTTACAAAAAGATGCCAACTGGCCGAAAGAAATGACAAATTGAGAAAGAATGAAAAATTAGGAAGTGCTCACAAGGAAGCAAATTCGAGGTGAAGTTGGTTGCGGTCCACCAGCTGATCACATTCCACAACCCAGTATTATGAATAAGACTGTTGCGCGGAAAGGCACAACAGGTTGCAGTACGCATGAACATTCTGCCCCCCCTTGGCGATATGAGCCAAAGCCAAAATAGAAAAAGAGAAAATTTAATTATTAAGTTTAATGTTATAAAAAATGAGTTCAAAAAGTTGAATTAAGAAAAATTTAAATTGGAAAATAAGAAAAAAGCTAAGTCTAAAGCTCTAAAATAATTGAATGGCATATAATGTAAATAATTTAAGTAAAGGTAAATGAGTTATTTCAATGGCAAAAGACAAAGTTTGACGATTGGACGATTGATTTCGCCGTTTTGGGTTCTCAACGTTGCAACTCTTACTCTACCGTCAGCGCCGGGGTGAACATTAACAACACGCCCTAAACGCCATTCTGTAGCGGGAAGATTTTCATTTTTAATAACGACCAAGTCATTTATTTTGATATTCTCTTGGGGCGATTGCCATTTTTGATGTTGATAAAGTTCTTTCAGATATTCATCTTTCCAGTGACGGCAGAATTGCTGTTGTAGGCATCGGACTTTTTCCCACCGATTAATGAGTGACAAATTAGCATCGACCATATTAGGTTCAGGAAATGTTAATAGAGGCCCTCCGCGTAAAAAATGCCCGGGCGTTAATGCCGATAAATCAGAGGCATTATTGGACATAGAGGAAATTGGCCGAGAATTTAAGCACGCTTCGATGCGAGCTAATACTGTAGAAAATTCTTCAAAGGTGAATTTTGAACTGGCCCCCAGTTTTCGCAAATGATTTTTAAAGCTTTTGACACCGGCCTCCCAAAGGCCTCCCATATGAGGTGCACCGGGAGGAATAAAATTCCATTTGAGCCCTTGTACGCCATACGTGGCACTAGTTTTTTGAGGAATGGAAGTGACAAGTTTTTTGAAATCCTTTTTCAAAATAGCTTCAGCTCCTACAAAGTTGGTACCGTTGTCTGAAAATACTTCTGTGGGCAAACCTCGCCTTGCCGTAAATCTGGCGAAGGCGGCCAAAAACGCTTCCGAAGAGAGATCGCTAACAGCTTCAAGATGAATCGCTTTGGTGGAGAAACAGACAAACACACAGACGTATCCCTTGGTCAGACGACAATTTCTTGCGCTGAAGCTCTTGATTACGAATGGACCTGCGAAATCGATACCTGTACAAGTGAAAGGTGGAGAGAACGTGCATCTTTCTGGTGGCAATGCAGCCATAAGTTGCTTGCTTAATACTTTTTTAAAAAGGGTGCAGTTTTTACACTGAAGAATACATGATTTAATGAGGTTTTTGATGTATGTAACGAGATTTCATGAATTAATTGCTTGAGGAGGTGAGAAAATCTAGAGTGATAAGGCAAGAGAATAGGGTGCCGTTCATTAAATGATAAATCTGATTGATATAGCCGACCGTTAACTCGTATAAGGTCATTTAAGTCCAAGAAGGGGTTGAAAGAGAGAATCGAACTTTTAGAGTGGATAGGTTTACCTTCACTAAGACGAGTATATTCTGGAGGATAATAAGTCTTTTGAGACAAGAGTATTAAGCGATTGTTTACGAACTCCATTTCTCAGTGCGTAATGTTAGGAGAGGAGTACTGATGATTTTGTCTTTTCGAAATTCTAAAATAGAATCGAAAAATATAGCAAATTACTCGCAAAGCGTGGGGTAAGGATGAAAAACGATCGAGAATATCTTCTGATTTATTCTGAACTACCAAGGAGACGACAGACTTTTGTTCCAGATCTTCTATACAAGGGATAATTGGCTGTGTTTGCGGCCAGTTCGAAACTGGTTCGCAAAGCCATGAGGGGCCATTCCACCAAAACGTGTTCAGCCTCAACTCGGATGGCATCAAACCACGAGTGGCCGCATCTGCTGGATTGTCAGCTGACTTGACATGCCTCTACGGAACGTTACCGACGTTGTTTAAAATTTCGCTTGTGCGATTGGCAACAAATGTTTTCCATACGCATGGCGGTTTTTTGAGCCAAGCCATGACGATGGAAGAGTCAGTCCATAAAAAGGTTTGATACGAATGTACTGGGAACTTTGAAATATAAATTTTTATCATTTTTGAGAGAAGAAGTGCCCCACACAACTCAAAGCGTGGTAAAGACACAGATTTGATGGGAGCAACTTTTGATTTTGCGCAGATCAAGTGAGAGGTGATAGTTCCATTACCCTGAGGCTACACGGGCAAGTACTGGCAAGCAAGTTGCTATACAAACACATTTACTTTACTGATACATACAAACCTAAGCAACTTGCTCGTCAACTGGTATGGAATTTCTGAAGCCAGTAGAGAAGCAAGTTGAAAGGCAAGTGGACTCGTTCAGACTTGTATATAAAGCGATATCTGGATAGCTTTTCGTGAAATAAAAGAATTGAATATTCTTTCAGCCACAACTTTTAATGAGAGGAGGGATCAAGAAATTTAAACATTTCCAAAATAGGCAGCAACTGTCAAATATGATTGAAAAATGGCTAAGATTATGATGTATTATACAAAATCTCTTTAAAATCCTAATATTTTGAGAGTATATGTTTTGCTTGGGAAAAATGAGAGTTTTGGGGATTTCGTGTGACATTTGGAACATTCTGTTACCGATTTGTCTAGGCATAGGCTGTCAAATTAAACTGAAAGATTGCTACGGAAATGATGCATTGAAAAAACTGAAAGAAATCTGAATTTTTTAGATTACATTTTTTGCGCGGGAAAAGGCGATTTTAGCTCCTTTGGGTGACATTAGGAACGAAATATTCCTCATACGACATAATTTAGTTTCTTAGCTATCTGTCAAGCTATGAATTTGCAAATTCAGTTAAAGGATGCCTATGATAATGATGGATTAAAAATAATCCAAAGAAAAATAACCAAAGAATTATTATAAAAAAAATCGAAATTTTGGAAATTAAATTTTTAAATTAAAAAACCGAAATTTATGCTTCAGATGAACTACATACCCATGTGAGATTGCGACTTTGTGGTTTAATTTTCATTTTCGTCATTAAAGTACGATTTACCATATTTTAAGCAATTTTAATCAAAATGAAAGATCGAACCCTAGAAGGGCTAGCAGAACGTAGCCAATAAAAAACTTGAAAGCAACTTGCCTGGCAAGTTGCTTGCCGCCTACGTCACAGCATATTCACCTATAGGAATTAGACAGTCAATCTATGTAGCCAACTTGCTTGCCAGTACTTGCCCGTGTAGCTTCAGGGTTAGATTGTTGTGTGCGTATATATAACGCGGCGGCATATGCTTTTTCAGAGCAGTCGCAGAATCCGTGAAATTGGACTTCTGACGAGGGGGAATATTCTACCCAGCGAGGTATTTCAATATGTTCTAAATCAGATAACAAATCCGCAAAGTTTTTCCAAGTTTTGAAAGTGTCAGCTTTTAGGGATTCGTTCCAGCCAGTGTGTTCTGCCCAAATGGATTGCATGAGCATTTTTGCAACTATTACGACGGGAGCCAGCCAGCCTGCTGGATCAAATATCTTTGCAATTTGCGAAAATACTTCACGTTTAGTGGGACTATCGGATAAAATAATTCTCTGAGTATAAAAGTAAAAATTGTCATTTTTGGCATTCCACCGTATCCCTAAAGTTTTCGTATTGCTATCTACGTCGAGCTTCAAAAAATTTTCGTTTAAAATATGCTCACGAGGCAAATGGTCGAGCAATCGAAGAGAGTTTGAGGTCCACTTCGGAAGTGGAAACCCCGCTGAATCAAGAAGCTTGATGAGTTCCGATTGAGCTTGTAATGCTGAGTGGATATTATGAGCACCAGACAAGACATCATCGACGTAAAATTTTAATTGTACAATCTTTGATGCTGGCGGGAATGCTGTTTTTCCAATATGTGCCAATTCGATGAGGGTACGAATTGCCAGATAAGGAGCACAATTAACACCAAAGGTGACTGTTACGGCCAATTTCTTCACAAAGTTCTAACCCTTAAAACTCGGTTTATCGAGAAATTAGAACTCATTTGAGTTCTAACTCATTTCTTCACCAATTTAAATCTTAGTTTGAGTTAGAACTTTGTTATATTTGGACCCTCAAATTTGAGGGTTTAGCAACTTAGAACTCGGTTTAAAAATATTTTCATTTCTTCAAAACACTTGATATTGTTCGAAATTTAAGCTTGTAACATTAAAAAGGAATGCAATTTAAATCAATTAGGGACAAATTGGCAAGTATCTACACAAGTACCATTATCGTGCAATGTTCAATGTTAAATTCCAAGAAAATTAATCGAGTGAATTTAAGGTGAATACATTCATTAGTTTGGGTTGTACAGTTCGAAGTTGATAAAATAGATGTAATTTTGAAACATATCCAAAGATCACAGCAGTGTATGGTTTATGCAAAACTCATTGCAAAACCAGCACCTGTGCAATGCAATTACATATTATGTTTATTTATGCGAGCTCGCAGAATATCAGTGCTGCTGGTATCCTACTGAAGGTGGCGAAGCATATTTGACATCGCACCTACTATAAGTTGCATACACAAGAAGTGCATCTACTAGGTATATTTTAAAAATTTAATTGGTTTTTTTAATGCGTTGACAAACTTTTGTTTTTCAGCGCTTAATAAGATCTTGCAAATGGTTGCATCTCGCGACACACTAAACTTGCACCTGAGACACGCACACGATTTGTTGAAGGACGCTGCATCTAACGAAACATTGTTTATTTAATTGAAATAAAAAGATGTCAAATTAAGTTTTTGAGCTTATTTTTTACTTAAAAGAAAAGGAAGCCGAAACATAAAGGTTGCATGTGCAAACTGCATCAAAATGAAAGGTACTATTTTTACTTATATCCATGTTCCAAAAAGATTTCCGCAAAATCATGCATTACCCATCACACACTTATTTTTGTCCCAAAAATGTTAACTTTGATGCACTTTGCATATGTTCACTTAATATATGGAGCTCCCGGCCCTAATAACATTTTTGTACACAATACTCAAAAATCATAACACGAATAGTTACGCAGAATCACACAAATCCAATTTTAAAATACCGAAAATAAAAAAAATGTCACAAAATTCAAAAATGTGGTATTTATTTCAAATGAATAGACAGCATAACAGAAATATAAAATGCCAAAAAACGTTACCGCCAAAGCAAAACTGATAGATATTGTTAAATTTGTCAATAGAATGTCAGAAATTTGTGTCAAAACAATCTACCGGGTGCTACGAAAAATTTTAAAAACACGTTAGAACTCAGTTTCGCTAAACCAAGATCTATAGTTCTAAAACTCAATAATTATTTTAGACCGAGTTTTAGGGAAATGATTTGAAGTGAAGAAATGCTAGAGTTCTAAATAATTAAAAAACTGAGTTTCAAAAATAAACCGAGAATTACTAGATCGAGTTTTAAATTGATTTTAGAACTTTGTCAAGAAATTGGCCGTTAGAAGTTCAAAATCTTCAACTTCTAAGTGGGGAGATGTACGAAAAAGAATTCTTTGAAATCGAGTGTCTCGTGGGTCAATCAAGATTTGACGGTACATTTTTTTTATGTCATTAAGGAGGAAAGATCTTATTGTAAAGTTGGCCCAGGGAAAAGTAAATCATTTAGGCTGACACCTGTCGAGGAGGCATTGGAAGCATTGAAAACGACGCGAACCTTTGTTGATGTGCTTTCTGGTTTTATGACCGCATGATGCGGAAGATAAAATGATTTTACTCGATCGTTTTCAACGTTTTCCACTGGAGTATCCTTTCGCATTTGATTCAGAGAAAGGTACTTAGAAATAACTTTCGAATACTGGGCTTTCAATTCCACTTTTGACACTAAAGATTTTTCTGTTCTTGTAAATTGTTTAAGTGCGATGAACCTAGAGTAGCCAAGGCGGTTTTTTGAGGGGTTTGGTTTAAATGGAAGACGCACCACGAACCTTCCATCAGGACGTCTAAAAGTGTTTTTTTTTATAAAACTGTTCACAGTTGCAATCACCCTTTGATCGGATGGCGGTGGAGGGCAATTCCTCTAATTCCCAAAATTTTCGGACTTGAGTATCCAAATTATTAAAAACACTATCGGATGAAATAGTAGTATTAAACGACTAAACAAAATCTGGGACTGGTCCCGACAAAATCCATCCAAAAATAGTGTGTGCTACTAGTGAGTTAGATATCATTTTTAAACTGTTACATATGATATAAGGATAGTGGTCAGCACCTATTAAAAGATCTACCTGAGACGATTTGTTAGAAGAGGGATCAGCTAATTTGAGGCCAGCAAAAAGGTTGGGATTTATTATAGAGAAGGTAGAACTAGGTAAATTGTTCGTGAGGGTTTTAAGCACCATGGCTTGAGCTGATAAAGATATTTGAGGAGTTTCAAGAGTCGTGAGTGAAAAAGAGCAAAGTTTTTTAGAAGTGACTGAATGGTTTCCGCTGATCCCAGAAACATTAGTATTTCTCATCACGAATGGGAGATTTAGCCTTTTTTGAACAGATTCCGATATAAAGGAAATTTCGGAGCCGGGGTCAATAAGTGCTCTTATGACATGTTCTGTCTCTGTTCCTACTTTACCGACTAGAGCAGTAGCCAAAAGAATTCTTCTTTGAGAAGTAACCGTATAAGTTTGATGAGAAACCTGAGACACAAATGGCTGGGAAGAAGCAGACAATGGAGAATTTTGCGAAGGCGAAGGAGTGGACTGTACATTATTGTTTTGTTGTGTAGCAGAAGAATTGGAAGCTAACGGTGGAGAGGGAGTGGACTGTAATTTATTGTTTTGTTGTACAGCTGAGAGATTGGATCCTAAATGAAGAAGTGTGTGATGGCGTTTTTTGCAATAGCTACATAAGTGTTTACTAGAGCTAGTGGACTTCTGATGACTTGTGCCCAAGCAGTTATTACACATTTTGAGATTGCGTACCGCGTCGATTCTGGAAGAGATGGGCATAGCTGAAAATTTAGGACATTCGAAAATAGAATGTTTTGCAGAGCAAATTTTACATCCAGATCCTCCCGCCTTTGCAAGAAACATATCGACTTTGTCAGGTTTAGAGGTAACGGTTTTTCGTGCTGAGTTTTGAGTTACTGTCGAAATTTGTCCAGCTGTTTCCATGTCGGCACTTTAGTGGGATCGTCTAAGAATTGTTCCCAAAGGGCAAGTGTAGTCTTGGGCAATTTGTTACAGCAGGCAAAAACCAAAATTGGATCCCAATCCGCAGTGACAATGTGATGAGCTTTAAGTACTGTTAATGAATCATTTATCTTACTTTGAAGCGTTCGTTTGGTCTTGGAGGATTCTTCATGTGCCGTGGGCAAATTAAAGAGGTTTTTGACTTGATTATTTACGAGAATACGGGTATTTTCATACGCAGCACGCAACGCTTCCCAGGCAAGGGAAAAACGGAAATGGAAATTGATTGCCAATTCTCGACGCATCACCTCGGGTTCTGCTACGGAGATGAAAAAGTTTTTCGACTTCGCCTAGCTTGGGATGTCGTATATTCACCGCCTCGAACAAATCTCGAAATGTCGGCCAAGAGAGGTAATCCACATGAAATAAGTCCGTGTCGCAAGGTGGGAGCTTAATGCAGTGAGAAGAAGCGGTTTTCTGAGAGGAATCATTCAGTTCTGGTAAAGGCTTTCTAACCGAAGGAGAACTAGGTTTCAATTTTTGTTGTAGCTCTAAAAACAGAGCTAAGTAACTCCCATATGTCTCATTACTATTTCTGAACTTGGGCTCGATAACATCCATATCTAAGGGCTCTTCTTCTTCTCCCTCATCATTTTGAGAAGGTTGCCACCGGGCACAATCAGCATATGTATTTTTGACTTCTTGCCATAAATCTTTTAACTCAATTTGTCTTGGTTTTAAGGTCATATGCGTGTGGCTCCGCTCCGGGACTTCCTTGGCAGATGCATGAAATTTCACGAGCAAATCCGCAGCATGAATGAAATCGTCTAAGACCGACATGACTGAGCAGGTGTCCACAACAAACTATGCAAGTGCAAGGATAGAGCCGAGAACTAGGAGATTCAGAGAAGAATCTTGAAGTCAAAAAAACGAAGTCAAAATTGAGAAAAACTTTAAGAAATTCCGAGATTCAGAGAAGGATCTCGAAAAGCGAAGTCAAAATTGAGAAAAACTTTAAGAAGTTCCGAGATACAGAGAAGAATCTCGAAAAGCGAAGTTACAACTGAAAAAGAATTTAAGAATTCTGAGACTCAGAGAAGAATCTCGAAAAGCGAAGTCAAAATTGAGAAAAACTTTAAAAAATACTGAGATTCAGAGAAGAATCTCGAAAGCGAAGTTAAAACTGAGAAAAAATTTAAGAGATTCCGAGATTCAGAGAAGAATCTCGAAAAGCGAAGTCATAACTGAGAAAAACTTTAAGAACTTCCGAGATTCAGAGAAGAATCTCGAAAAGCGAAGTCAAAACTGAGAAAAGATTTAAGAAATTCCGAGATTCAGAGAAGAATCTCGAAAAACGAAGTCAAAATTGAGAAAAACTTTAAGAGATTCCGAGATTCAGAGAAGAATCTCGAAAAGCGAAGTCAAAATTGAGAAAAACTTTAAGAAGTTCCGAGATTCAAAGAAGAATCTCGAAAAGCGAAGTTAAAACTGAGAAAGAATTTAAGAAATTCCGAGATTCAGAGAAGAATCTCGAAAAACGAAGTCAAAATTGAGAAAAACCTTAAGAACTTCCGAGATTCAGAGAAGAATCTCGAAAAGCGATGTTAAAACTGAGAAAAATTTAAGAAATTCTGAGCTTCAGAGAAGAATCTCGAAAAGCGAAAAAACTTTAAGAACTTCCGAGATTCAGAGAAGAATCTCGAAAAGCGAAGTTATAACTGAGAAAAATTTTAGGGATTCCGAGATTCAGAGAAGAGTCTCGAAAAGCGAAGTCAAAATTGAGAAAAACTTTTAGAATTTCCGAGATTCAGAGAAGAATCTCGAAAAGCGAAGTTAAAACTGAGAAAAAACTAAAAAAAAATTTAGGAAATTCCGAGATTCAGAGAAGAATCTCGAAAAGCGAAGTCAAAATTGAGAAAAAATTTAAGAAGTTCCGAGATTCAGAGAAGAATCTCGAAAAGCGAAGTTAAAACTGAGAAAGAATTTAAGAAATTCCGAGATTCAGAGAAGAATCTCGAAAAGCGAAGTCAAAATTGAGAAAAACTTTAAGAAGTTCCGAGATTCAGAGAAGAATCTCGAAAAGCGAAGTCAAAATTGAGAAAAACTTTAAGAAGTTCCGAGATTCAGAGAAGAATCTCGAAAAGCGAAGTTAAAACTGAAAAAGAATTTAAGAAATTCCGAGATTCAGAGAAGAATCTCGAAAAGCGAAGTCAAAATTGAGAAAAACTTTAAAAAATACCGAGATTCAGAGAAGAATCTCGAAAGCGAAGTTAAAACTGAGAAAAAATTTAAGAGATTCCCAGATTCAGAGAAGAATCTCGAAAAGCGAAGTCAAAATTGAGAAAAACTTCAAGAACTTCCGAGATTCAGAGAAGAATCTCGAAAAGCGAAGTTAAAACTGAGAAAAAATTTAAGAAATTCCGAGATGCAGAGAAGAATCTCGAAAAACGAAGTCAAAAGTGAAAAAAACTTTAAGAATTTCCGAGATTCAGAGAAGAATCTCGAAAAACGAAGTCAAAATTTAGAAAAACTTTAAGAAATTCCGAGATTCAGAGAAGAATCTCGAAAAGCGAAGTCAAAATTGAGAAAAACTTTAAGAAGTTCCGAGATTCAGAGAAGAATCTCGAAAAGCGAAGTTAAAACTGAGAAAGAATTTAAGAAATTCCGAGATTCAGAGAAGAATCTCGAAAAACGAAGTCAAAATTGAGAAAAACTTTAAAACTTCCGAGATTCAGAGAAGAATCTCGAAAAGCGAAGTTAAAACTGAGAAAAATTTAAGAAATTCTGAGATTCAGAGAAGAATCTCGAAAAGCGAAGTTAAAGCTGAGAAAAATTTTAGGAATTCCGAGATTCAGAGAAGAATCTCGAAAAGCGAAGTCAAAATTGAAAAAAAATTTTAGAATTTCCGAGATTCGGAGAAGAATCTCGAAAAGCTAAGTTAAAACTGAGAAAAAATATGAAAAAAAAAATTAAGAAATTCCGAGATGCAGAGAAGAATCTCGAAAAACGAAGTCAAAATTGAGAAAAACTTTAAGAACTTCCGAGATTCAGAGAAGAATCTCGAAAAGCGAAGTTAAAACTGAGAAAAAACTGAAAAAAAATTAAAGAAATTCCGAGATTCAGAGAAGAATCTTGAAAAACGAAGTCAAAATTGAGAAAAACTTTAAGAACTTCCGAGATTCAGAGAAGAATCTCGAAAAGTGAAGTAAAATTGAGAAAAATTTAAGGAACTCCGAGATTCAGAGAAGAATCTCGAAAAGCGAAGTTAAAACTGAGAAAAATTTTAAAAATTCCGAGATTCAGAGAAGAATCTCGAAAAGCGAAGTCAAAATTGAGAAAAACTTTAAGAATTTCGGAGATTCAGAGAAGAATCTCGAAAAGCGAAGTTAAAAACTGAAAAAAAATTTAAGAAATTCCGAGATTCAGAGAAGAATCTCGAAAAACGAAGTCAAAATTGAGAAAAAAGAACTTCCGAGATTCCGAGAAGAATCTCGAAAAGCGAAGTTAAAACTGAGAAAAATTTAAGATATTCCGAGATTCAGAGAAGAATCTTAAAAAACGAAGTCAAAAAACTTCGAGAAGAAGAAAATGACAATTCAGTTGAGAACGAGATTGAGAAAAATCAACAATTTCCCGAGGAATTCGCTAGGAAAAAAAAAACTATCAATGAAAATGTTTCTATTGCAACGATGATGCAGTTTTAGTTTGAGAAAAAATTAGCTTGAGCAAAAAATATCTATTGTTTAAAAACCTGGGGACCAGTTACAAAAAACTTGAAATATGATATAGATAAATAACTGTATAATAGGAACTAGGAACTGTTATAATAGCAAAATGTATAACCGTATGAACCACGCGCTGTGAAAACGGTAAAAGAAAAACCATCAAAAACTGTACCTATTTTCAGCAGTTACTGCTATTTTTGGAAGCACGAATATCCAAATAACTTTCAAATGGAAAGAAAATGATTCCAAAGAATCTTTGTAATGAAACGAAAATGGCACACAAAAATCGCAAAGAGAAATCAAGCTAATTGAATAAATAAAATTAATAAAAGCTTTTATGACAAAGAAAGAGAAAAAGCGCACCCCGAGATTGAAAATCGTATGAGTTTATATTATATTATATTTATAAAAAATATGATATATGATATATATAAATATATAAAAAATGCCAATCAATTAATAAAAACCTTAGACTCAGCTGTTTTTTAACAGAAATTTATGATGGTATCAATGATGATGCTGCTGCTGCTGATGATGATGACTCTGATGATTATTATGTGATGATTATTGTCCTGATTTCTTCTCCTCCTTCTTTTCCTCCTGCGCTAATCGAAGCAATGGCGCAGCTACGCCAATCAAAGCAATGGCGGTAATAATTCAATTATGTATATATGCTTAGCAAGCAATATGTTGCAACCTTGAGCATTGACGAGGAACACCTTTTTGCGTGATGCTCTCGTCAGCGTGTTGATTCTCAGCAACTGGCACAGCGGCGGGCAGTGACGACGTCTTACGCTCGTACGGTGAATGTAGGAATTCACGTCAGCAAATTGTTTGGAGTGCGATCGTCGGCCAGGAACAAAAATTGCCACGTGGATGTGGTGACACAAAATCTTGGAAAATTTTCGCAATTTCTTTGGAGGCTGGATGCAAGGCAGATCCGTGCCCGATGGACCAAATGTTCGGCACAGGTATGGCCAAAAGCTGGTTTATCAGCACTTACCAACGTGGGTCGTGCGCTGGTGCAACGACGATGCAGCAGAACAAATATATTCTTGTTGGCTGTTTGCTTTCGTCCAATGAAAAAACTGAATCTGTGGAATGTGTTGTCTTTCTGTTCCTTATCCTTTTAATTTTGTATTCTTTTAATTATCGTGATACATTAGGTTAAGTATATTGAGTAGATTTAAGTTATTTTAAGATACATTTAAGTTAGATTTAAGTATTTTTAGCTTTTACAAAAAGATGCCAACTGGCCGAAAGAAATGACAAATTGAGAAAGAATGACAAATTAGAAAGTGCTCACAAGGAAGCAAATTCGAGGTGAAGTTGGTTGCGGTCCACCAGCTGATCACATTCCACAACCCAGTGTTATGAATAATACTGGGTTTCGGGTGCGCTCAGATGGTGGAACTGGCAAACACAACCTTTAAGGACTACTGTGCATGCGTATTGCTAATGTTGGCCCTCCGCGCAGACTCCTTGCAACGCGGAGTGGTGCGGAAAGGCACAACAGGTTGCAATACGCATGAACACAGCAGCGAAGATCTATTCTGAATATTTCACTAGGGGACGAAGATCATTGCACCTAAAGCACTTTCCAGGTTTATAGACTTTCTGATGTTGCTGCTTCTTGATTTTCTGCCTTGCAATTAATGCTGTGTTTCCCAATGTACCTGAAGCAGATGAATGTGAATGCATACGTGCCTCCTCCATCACAAGCCGTGATGTCAAATTCTCTACTGTCTGGTGTTCCTTTGCCCTCGATTCCCAAGCACAGAAAAAATGGTGGAAACTTTCTGGAAGAGTCATTAGAACATTTGTTATTACCATGCTGTCGGAAACTTCCTCTCCCACATCTCTAAGCTGCCTAACAATATTTTCCAACTTGGAGATGTGAGTTACAACGTCATCATCAGGCTCCTTTTCAAAGCTATAGAATTTTTGTAGCAACATATGAACATTTGTACTAGAAGTGTGTTCATAAACCGCCTTTAACTTGGTCCACATCTCCTTTGCAGAGCTGCAGTTGACAATGTGTGGTGGAGTGGTGTGGAGCCTAATCTTGTCGCAATTATTCGTTGAGCCTTACTGTCGGTTTTCATCCATTCTAATATCCGACCATCATAAATTACCTGAGTCTCAGTTTCCCCCTTAATTGGCATATTGTTTAGGCCAGAATTATTTCCAACAGAAACACTTTAACATTTGTTTTCTTTTTTAACATCGTCCCAAAGTTGTAATTAGAACATTTAATTCCATCTTGATGCATGTCAAATCTTGATAGTGTGTGTGCGATTTGATGTGAAATCTATCTAAGGGCCAGTTTGTCCACAGTGGGTTAAATCTGCAATTTGATTATCACGGATTCTTCCTAATCCACGATTACAGATCCGTGATAATCAAAGACTGTTTGTTCACTTTTTTTTCGGCTTGATCAACAAATCATGGCTTTTCCACAAATCTTTTCATTTTCCAGTCTTTCTGTCAGTTCAGTTGTCAAAACTTAATCAAGAATTAAGACTTTTTATTTTTGTTGACGTTTGTGCCATTTTGTGTTTGTGGATTTTTATTTGGAAACGTTTACAATAATTAGAAGGTAACTAAATTCTTTTTTGCAAGCATTTTTTTATAAAAACACAGTTCGCGATGGCACCCAGAGAAAGTGTATTGTGTTTTTTGTTGGTTTCACTTTTAGTGGCCACATACGGTAATAAAAAGAAACGAGGTTTGCTCGTTTCTTGTGTGACGTCACAATAGCCATAATAAATTCTAAAAAAAAAAAAATATTAATTTCAACTAATTTGCTTGTTCGTATTGCTTTTTATATTCTTAAGGTTAGACCGCACTAGGCGGAACTGCACTGCAGCGGAACTGCGATTCAAAATAATTTGTATGAAATTGTATGAAGTTCAGTTGCCGCTTAGTGCGATATGGCTCATACAATTTCATACAAATAATGTTTTGCCGCATCGTGAAGTGTAGTTCCGCTGCGGTTGTGTGCGGTCTAACCTTTACTGTTCTGTACTGATGATTGAGACGTCACAGAAAACCAAAGATGGCGACAAAGCTATATCTAATGAGCATACGTATTTCTGTTTATCGAGTGCGTAAATCAAGCATGAACAAACTGAATTCATGTAAATCATTTATAAATGGTGCTAATCAAGCCAATTCGGCTGATTAGTTGTATCTTCAATTAACTGCTCAAATCATGGATTCCTTGATTAAAATTTTAGTGAACAAACGCATTCCATGATTATCAACTGGAATAATCATTGATTAAAGATGATCAAGTGTGAAAAAACTGGCCCTTAAAAGGCAGATTTGTTTGACAGCATACAAATCGATTTTTGTTAAGGAAAAGTTCGATTTGTTCAGAAAAATTCGAATTTTGTTGGCATAAAAAAAATTAAATCTTTCGTTTATAGAAAGGCTTCATATCGATTATACACATACCCCGATATTAATTAAAGGCCTTCCACACTAGCCTACTGTGTATTAATACATGTCATAAAAGTGGGAAACAAATCATGTAGAATACTGTGGAAACAAAATATGGCAGCCCAGCCTACACAGCCCGACATTCTATCCCGCACGATTTGACATGTGTTAATACATGAAGAATTTTAGGGATGGTTCTAATTCTATCCCACATTCTATTATACTTGTTTTTAGGTAAATGTAATGTATTAATACAAGTAAGTGTGGAAGCAAAATATAAAAAGCCATTTCTTTCCCACAAATTTGGCCCAATTTAAACTTTATTTAAAACGAATCAAAGTTCAAAGTAAAATAAACATAAACAATACTCAACAAAAAAAATAATACCAACAATTCATTAAGAACAACTTTAATTTATAAGTAAAATAAGTAAAATTTTATTTAAGTTTTAATTCCGAACAGAGAGAAATAGTTTTAGACCAAACAATTTCAGTAATTTAAAAAAAATACTTGATACTTACATGCATTCTATTGCAGAAAAAAAAAGAAAATATCTTGAGAATCCTTTGTGTAATAAATTAAACGAGTTATGGTGGATTTACATGTATCTTCGTCTGCCCTCTGCAAAAAAAAGGGGATGCAAAATTAAAATTAACATTTGTTGGAAAGAAGATTTGTTGGTTTCTGCAAAAGTAAAGGGATGCCAAATACAAAATGTATATTTGTTAGATAGAGAGAAAAGATCAAAATGCAGAAGAACTTCGTTCCTGCATTATAGGAAAGTGCCATAATGCAGAAATGAAGACGAACATGTTCATCTTCTTGATGGTTCTCTTTCACTCGCTTGGATTTTGTGTCCTGCTCTACTTTTCTGCATTATTGAAATGAGGCAAAGGGAGGTAATGGGAAATAGCCGAAAGGGGCTAGTAAGAAAAAGTGAAGAACTTAGTAGGAAACGGATGAGGATATAGTAGGGGGGATCAGCAGGGGTAGAATGTCCGCTACGGTGGCGATGGCATGCTCGTCGTCGCTCAGCTCAGCTTGCCGGATGTAGGGGGGGGCTCTTGCCCCCGTAGCCAGACCTCGCCTATTCCAAAAAAAAAAACTTAACATGCCAATAAAAAACTCAACTTAGCCACACCTAATGTATGTCTATGCGGAGCGACCGTGTCCCGCCCAACCTGGGATTCAGCTGGCCTGTTGTTCGAATCCCCCAAAACTGAAACCAAGGATACTCTACTGCCGCTGCTGAAACATACTCACATTACCTTCGCTTCTTAAGTCCACCGTACCGCACCCCCCTGAAAATTGTCTTAACAATCCATCAAGCTTCTGGTAAGCTCAAGAAAAAAACTGATAGGTTTTATCAAAAAATTGACGTGATTCACAAATTATTTATTTAAAACAAAAACTAGTTTTATCTTAACTCAAAGTACATAACTGTCCCTCGTCATAATCCTAAAATTAATATCATGAATCATATAATAAAACAAACTGACTCTAAAAGACCTTGAACAACGATATCAAAAAAAAATAAATCGTGGACTTACTTTGAATAATTATCAGACAACATTAAATAAAAAGTAATCGAATATAAGAACACTAAAAAAAATTGCTTTAGAGATGGCAAAAATAAAGTGGGTGATGTAAAAATCAACTCTGAATTTCTCATCAGCACCAACAGCCAGTTTGGACCTAGGTTCCCAAAACCCCCGTTTCTCTTACTGGGATCTTCCTTTTCCGGTCGAAGACGATTCCCCACCACCTTTCGCCTACCTATAAAGAGCTCTATATAAGTAATTTAGGGGTTGCAAAATCTTGCCACAAATAACGGGTGCCCTGACGAATCCAGAACCACTAGGCTAACGGTAACTAAAAAAAACCTTTTTTTTCTTCACCCACTCACTTTTCTCCACTCAGCCCTGAAAATTTTTTGATGAAATAAAAGTAAAATATAAACATAAAAATAAAAAAACTATCACGCCAATGAATACTTAAAACTATCTAGGGCACGTCCTCGGCACGGGGTCCTCCAAATATGTCAAAATAAACCAGCTCTCTCTTAGGACTTGGGTAGGAGTAGAAAACGTGTTACTCCAGAAACACAGTTATTTTTTTTTGTTCTTTGTTCAAATATACTATTTAAAACTTAAACTTTACGGTAAGGGCGAAATATCGGATTTGAAGCCGCACAACGGTGCATATATAAATTATATAGGTCTCAGAATTTCGCCTTTTTTTACACCAAAATTGGAATAAAGGTACGTATATATGTATTTGGTTCACTTCAGGGTTACTTGTTTCATCCGGGATTTTCAACGGACTTTTCCTTGATTCCGAGTTGCACCTGCCTAACACTCCAATCTCTTATGCTTTAAGATTTGGGTCCAATAGGCACTTCGATTTTCCGTGTAGGTACACTTTTGTGTTTTGCTGGAACCGTCACTCGAGACGTCGACCAGAACGACAGTCTCGACTCCCCTGAACTTGCCGCTGTCCACCAAAATGTACCCTCACTAAAACGAAATTTAAAAACTATAAGACCGTATATTTATGCGAAATCCTTTATTTTCTTTTCACCCTCAAAACGTTTAAAATTAATTAACTGAACAAACAAAAAAATATCCCTTGATGATAATCAGAAAAAAAAATCTAATCGTTAATTTAAAAACTTCGGAAACATAAACTTAACGTGTTGCGGTAAGTATGTATGTATATTCAAACTCTTTTAAAATTGAAATTTAGCACAACCTCAACCGATTCAACGTCTAGGCGGTATGGACTGACAATGACGTTATGGATTGAAAATGACGTAGGAGGAAACCTCACCTTATCCGCTCCAAGAAAAATGTTGGCCATCTTTTTTTTTCTTTAACATCATCAGTTATGGAATTCCCAAGTTCGTTCACCTATCCCATCACATATGATATTTTTTCTTTCTCCTCGACATCGGTGTGGGTACCTACCACTATACACCTACTGCTATTAACATTCTATTGAATTCAATGTGAATTCTACGTTATCAGCTGTTTGCTAGCAACAAAAAAAAAAGCTCCTTCCCTTCAAGCAAGCGAGTCCGTTTTGGATCCGAAACCAGTTCATAAACGGACCCAAAACTGGATCCAAAACGATTCCAAATCGGATCAAATTAGTATGGAAATTAGAATCACCACGGAGTCATTATGTGAATGTATTGTGAGAGAGAGAGAGAGTATTCAATTCACCATACTCCGAGGAAACGGAGCCTAAATAGAATCCAAAACGGACCAACAAAATGAATGATGCTCGATTCACAATGCGACATGAAAACGCGACGTGAGCGTGACGAGAACTCATGGTAGATGTCAAGCCGATTTCAAATCATGTAAGTATACGAGGAAACGCCAGGGTATGCACAATGAAACGTTTCTCGTTGTCACGTCACGCCGGAGTTGGGAAAATTGAAAAAAAAAACACTCTCGTCGACGTTTTTTATGTTTTTTTATATTTGACTGATGGTGAATTTTGTGAAAACAAAAGATAAGTGTAAATTAACAAAAATAAATATAAATTTTGTTGACAATAAAATTATATTTATAAATCTATTTGTGTTGACAATATTAGAATAGAATAGATTAGTTTATTGAATATAAAATTATATATACAAAATAGGTATAGCATGGCTTTATGCCGTCTGCCAAATTTTGTGTTGACAATATTATAATGTTGTATTGTTTTAATTTCTTTGCACTTTTAGCCGAAAATCATTTCACCAGCCCAATGTACAAACAGAATTATAATATTTAAAAAATTAAAGTAATTTCAGTTTGATTTTTTTTTCATTATTTTGAACGCACACAGCAAAGCAAGAACAAAAATAATAAATAATTTAATGCTGTCAAAAAACTCGTCGCCAAGAAACTCGTCGCATTGTGAATTGGGGAACGATTTTATAACTATAAAAAAATGACAGCGATTCACGTCACGCTCTCGTCACGTTTTCACGTCGCATTGTGAATCGAACTTGAATCTTCCCCATCTAGTCGAGTTTCTACATTGCATACAAAAAAGAAAAAACAAACAGAATTTGGTTAATTTCAAGACTTTATTTTTATTAATCAATTATAAAAGGTACATAATATATTTCCACAACTAAACATAAATACATATAATAAACAATAAACTTGTATTTTTGATTGGAAATTTATTAAAGTTTTCACAAGAAAAAAAGATAAAAAAGCAATGGTCTTCGCCATGCCACGCTACCTACAAAACTGAACTAAAAAAAAGGTGGTAGAAATTAAAACAAAATGACTGTACTCTCTCTACTTCTCCGAGCATAAAAAAATTCTCTCGATTCTTGTTCTTCTTTTTACATGCGTACACAGAAAATTTTGTAATGTGTGTGAGACACTCAGTTTTTTTGGATTCCCAAGTGATTCCAAAGTGAACCGAGAAGTTGGGGTTCGTGATTTTTCTTGAAGGGTTCCTGCAATTTAATTTCAGATTGAGAACCTATGGGTGAAGGCTCTATCAACTACATATATTTGTCTCCTTCGTTTTTGTAATCGTTTCATAATTGTGTTTTCATTTTTTTTTATTCGCGTCGGTAGCGTCCTCTAAGACAAATATTGTTTTGCTAATTTTTATATCCTTGTCAATCAATTTATATTCGGATTCGGCGACTCTCGTGAGCATACACCAACATTCGGCCCACCCAATCTATCGTCATACAAAATACGGAAAAACAAAATTCCAAAGCCCTACCTATCGCGTTTTCCAGCATTTCATCTTCCTCGCCTCTCCCCCTTCCTTTTTTTTATATCTCAGCATCCATGTCCACGCTTGCCACGTTGGTCATTTGTGACCAAATTTGGTCATTTTTTTTACACTTGGTCACTTGGTCATTTTTTTCTCCATCTGGTCATTTTTTTTGAAGAAGAAATATAAAAAAACTCGACTTTTAAAAGCGCAATTTTTTTTTTTCATCGCCTAATGTAAACGATGCATGTGTTAAATTGAACGCACTGCATAACCCATCCACGACCACTTCATTTGACAATTTATTGACAAATGGAAAGTTTGAAATATTTTTGTGTTTTAACGTTTAGGCGTTTACTTCGCTAGTTGGTTTTGTTGGTTCTTTTAGAAAACAAAACATAAAAAATGGATAGGTAAGTAATAAGATATATTAATAAATCTTTCTTGTAAAATTCAAACAACATTACTAAAGGTTTGTTATTGTCGTTACCACACAGCTAAGCTGCTGCTGAAAGAAAGTTTTGTGATTTAAGTTTAATTAAAACTAAGTTAAGAAACAGAAATAACTTTGACACCATAAATAATATTATGTTGTCCAAAGAGCTTCACGATGCAAAACGCGTAAGCCACAGCGTTTGGTTGGAAGAAACCTTTTTTTAAATAGGTAGATATTATGTGTGTACATTTTAGTAGATTCAATTTAACTATACGCAATTTCATATTGATTGATTTAAAAAATATTGTGAATTTAATATAAAATGCTGTGAAAAAATGTGATTTACTAAATAAACCTTTGTGTTTAGTTATTTATGTTTCTAAAGGTTAGACCGCCACCGCACACAACTGCAGCGAAACTACACTTCACGACGTGGCATAACATTATTTGTATGTATTTGTATTAAAGCATTCAGTTTTCTTCCAACCAGGTAACAAGAATGGCCATTCCGATAATAATCCCAACATACCTATTTCCCAAGATAGTGGAATATAAAGTGGATTCCCCTTTGTATTGCACAGTTGTGTGCGGCCATAACGTCGGCCCGCTTCTGGGTATTCGCAACAAATCTCCGGTCTCTGAAGTAGCTCGGGCAACGAAGAGGACGGTGAAAATAAAAAGAGACCCAAGATCTGCCTCCCATCAAGTGGGGTAGAACTCAACCAATACCGGACCAATAATTCCGGGTAAATATTATTTTATTGTTTTGTGTCCCCCATCCACAATCTTTACGGATACGTTCATCACGTGGGGAAGAACCCATAGTATAACAGCCGGGCAAAGGAATGCTTCTACTCATAACGTGTACCACTACTGTAGCAAGTGTCTACCCTGCGATACTACCATTATTAATTCACCTGTGAAACAATTGTGTATTGTGGGGTGAGTCGTATTAATTACTGCCGTTTTATATATATTATTAATTTTTTTTTTCGATTCCTTATTTATTTCGTTGCAATTTTGCTTTTAACTATACCTATAAATGTTTATCCATCAAATAAATTGATTAATATATGAATCTAGTGTTATGACTTTTCGTACTGTGATGACAAAAGATAATACTAGACTTACGAAATAAATCTTAACTACGAATTCCTTTTAAGTTCTGTTACTGTTTTTATTTTTTTTACTTTTTAATTCTTTGCAGGTTGATTCTCGGGTTTAATATCCATGAGCATGTATATCTTATACGAGTTACTTGCAAGATAGTGTAATTTTATCTTTTTATCTTTTTGTTTTTTTTTTCTTGATTTGTTACTGCCTCTATACTTTTTTCACTTATTTCTTTCTTTACTTTTGGATTATTAATGAACTCGTTTCTCGGGTATTCGAGAACGTAATTAGAGCAACAATGATAGGAATGAATAAATGGGAACTTTTTGATAACTAATGTAAAATATGACAGGTGTTATCTTAGTTTGATGAAATTCATCACAGATCATAGCGGATAGGATAGAAGGTACTTTGCTTTAAAAAAATTCTCTCATGTCGAAAGGTGGAGTTTTTACCAGGAAGTATATACATAGTTATTATCACAGCCGTTCAGGCACTATAGGTGTCAATCTTAGCTAAATATGAAAGTTTTGTGGTATATTTATTTGTTAACAAAATTACTGTCTTTATTAACAAATATAATTATTTAGCTTTTAACCACTTTTATATATCTTGCTTAGACACGTCTGAGAACTAGAATGGACGTTAAAATACAAATTTAAAACTACCCTTCAAGCAAAATCACGGACCCAAATTTCTCGGTTCACTTGGGACTCCAAAAAAAATGAGTGTCTCACACACAATAACAAATTTTCTGTGTACGCATGTAAAAAGAACGAGAATCGAGAGTATTTTTTTTAAGCACCGAGAAATAGAGAGAGCATAGGTGAAGTATACAATCATTTTGCCTTAATTTCCACCACTTTTTTTTAGTTCAGTTTTGTAGGTAGCGTGGCGAAGACGGTTGCTTTTGTATCTCTTTTTTCTTGTTAAAACTTTGAAAAAATTTGTAATCAGAAATGCAAGTTTCTATTTATTAATTGTAAATTTATATTTGTTGAAATATGTCATGTTTATAAGTGCGAAATAATCTTTAGAAAACCTTTTATGAATGATAAATAAAAAAAAACTCTTGCAATGAAAAAATTCTGTTTGTTTTATTTTTGTAGGCGATGGAGAAACTGGACGAGATGGGAAGTTTTTTTAGTACATTTGGGTTGGGTTTTGGGTATGCCTCAATTCATTCATTTTTTTTGGACCGTTTTAGATTCCATTTGGTTTCGGTTCTCCGAGTATGGTGAATTGAAAAACTCTCTCTCTCACAATACATTCACATAATGGCTCCGTGGTGATTCTAATTTCCATACTAATTTGAGCCACAAAACGCAGTTTTTCGATCCGTATTTGGATCCGCATGCGAAGTCGTCCATACGTTGTTTGATACGTTTGCGGACCGAAAACGAGCTCGCTTGCTTGAAGGGTAAGAGCGAACCCAACAACTTTTTGTCTCGATTCTATGTCTCAGTTTCAGTGTTTCGCGCTCGATGTGCGACACCTAGCTACGAAACTCTGAAACCTAAACATAAGGGGAATAACACATTATTGCGTGTATTAATAATTTTATACTACAACTCGGCCAATCTGACAATTTGATCGACCACGATTAAATTCAACAAACAAGTCTTAAGATATAAGTGAGAGATGGCAGGTGTCGCCCTTAATCAACCGAACCTTCAGAGTCTCGATTCTTCCAGAGTCGAATATTTTGAGACGACCAAGAAGATTGTCCGTCAAAGGTTGGTGGATGCATTTCTTTCTTCTTGGGAAAATCGCAACTGCCCTCTCTTACCTTCATTTTCCTAACCTTATCTAATTCATTGGCAAAGTTCTGCATTTTGTCTTCAATTTTCTCGAACTGTTTTTCGACGTTTTCAACACGTTCATCAAGAGCCATGAATTTATTTTCAAATGAATTTAGCTTACTTTCAATTAGGTTTTTCTGGTCGTCTAGAAGGTTCCTTTGCTCGTTGTGTTGTTCTTCAAGAACATTCTTTTGTTCATTTCGCTGTTCTTCTAATCGTATAAGCAGATTCTTTTGTTCCTTCTTCTGCTCTATTCGTTGTTCTTCTAGAAGATTCTTTTGCTCCTTTCGTTGGTCTTCTAGAAGATTCTTTTGCTCCTTTCGTTGGTCTTCAAACTGGGCAAGCAGCTGAGCCATCATATTGGTCATGTCTAAGGTTGTACTAACATGCTCTTCCGGCATTTCTATTTCAAATAGAAACGTGTCTGGATTTTCACCGTGTTGCCTTAAATCTTCCTGCAGACGAATAATGAGGTCATTTTTCGTTCCAGCAGTAGGAAGACCTCGTCTGTTCAGTTCAACACAATTCAATGCATTCACAATTTTTCCCATTTTGTTTCTATTTTTGTTCTTATGTTTTTGTATGCCACTTTTACTGTTTATTTATTTACACACTTTATCACTTTTTACCATTAATTATCTGAATGCACAGATAAAATAAGTTGTATTCCACTTTACTGACACCAATGTAATATTTTACTAAGGGTTCGCCAATAAAACTTATTTCTTTTTATTCAAACTGAACAACAATTACTTTACAAAAATAAAACACCTTTATTTCACTTCAAATACTTAACTTCCAATACTTTTATTATAACAAGCACAATTCACTATTTTACACCGATGTTTATTCGTTCACTTTCAAAATCAAACTGAGGTCTTCGGACTGGTGGCCCTGTATTTATATCCGAGAATGTGCTGGAATTTGCTGGAATAAGCTTCCCCTCCACAAGTCTCCACAAGTAGATCAAAAGCTCTCAAAAGCTTTCGTTCAGTTAATTATAGCAGTTTTCAGTGGTTAATGTATTGGATAACATAAGTGTGGTTTAGATATTGGATAACATTAGTTAATCTTTTGTTCAAATATGGCGCTACTAATTTATTCTGTTAAGGTTAGACCGCACACAACTGCAGCGGAACTACACTTCACGACGCGGCAAAATATTTTTTGTATAATATTGTATGAGCTATATCGCACTAAGCGGCAACTGAACTTCATACAATTTCATACAAATTATTTTGAATCGCAGTTCCGCTGCAGTGCAGTTCCGCCTAGTGCGGTCTAACCTTTATAGAAGAATAAAAGATGTTGTTGTTTGCATAAATGGGCATATTCACCACATTGCCCCCCTCTAATAATTGATCGTCCCGATTAAATCCATTACTACCGTCATCACCGTTATAGCGATGTAAACGGTCACAGTGAACTACCTTAAGCTTGCCTCTCAACCCTCTCTGAATGCGGTAAGCCACATCATTGATTCGCTTCACAACGGTGTATGGTCCTTCCCAGTTTTGTTGAAGTTTTGGTGACAATCCTTTTTGTCGATGGGGATTGTAAAACCACACCAGGTCTCCTTCTTGGAATCCAATCGTTGTTGCACGAGCGTCGTACCGTATTTTCATCCTATCACTGGCTATTTTTATGGTTTTCCTTGTCCGTTGGTGAATGTCAATGAGTCTTTCTTTGAGGTTATCCACATATTCATCTGGTTTTTCCGGTTCCATAGTGCGGCATCCAAATTTTACTTCACTAGGCAGCCGTATTGTTGTGCCGAACAGGATCTCCGATGGTGTATGTCCTGTTGAACTATGAACCGCACTTCGGTAGGCCATCAAAAAAAATGAAATATGGCGATCCCAGTCTCGTTGGTAGTCACCTACAACCTTGGACAGATGTTCCTTAAGCGTCCTGTTGAATCGTTCGACCATTCCGTCAGATTGTGGATGAAGCGGTGTTGTCCTCGTCTTCTTGATACCAAGGAGAGAGCAAACCTCCTGGAAGATGTTAGATTCGAAGTTCCTTTCTTGGTCAGAATGCAATTCCAAAGGAAAACCGAACCTGCTCACCCAATTGAATACAATCTGATCAACCACTGTTTGGCTTCTTGGTTTGGGATGGCAAATGCCTCAGGCCACTTGCTGAAGTAATCCATGACTACAAGGATGTATCGGATTCCACTGTTGGTCTCCGGAAACGGACCTGTGACATCTACAGCTATTCTCTCGAAAGGCGTGCCCACATTGTACTGCTGCATTTTACTTTGAAGTTTTCTACCTGGACCCTTTGTAGCAGCACAAGTATCACATTTTCGGCACCATTTTTCGACATCATCTCTTGCACGTAGCCAGTAGAACCGTTGTCGTATCTTTTCCAGCGTTTTGTTGACTTCCAAATGACCTCCAGATGCTCAATCATGCATCTCTCGAAGAACATCATTAATCTTTGACCTGGGCACGATTAACTGCATCACATACGATTTACCATATGCAGACTCCCATTTACGCCTTAGTACTCCTTCTTGGACATAAAGAGAGTCAGACTGTGCCCAATACGCTTTGAGAGCTAGACTTCTATCGGAGATTTCACCCCATCCTGCTTTTTCTTCGTGCTCTTTCCATGCAAGAATGGACTCTATATCTGTGTCTTCTTGTTGGGCAGTTCTCAGTTCTTCATTGCTCCAACCGTAAACGGGATCGGCTCTTACTCGCTGGATGGCAACTGTTTCCTTTTCTTCTTGACGCGTGCAATGCTTACAGTCCTGTTTACACGGTCGTCGAGACAAAGCATCTGCATTTGTGTGCAGCTTTCCTTTCCGATTTTGAATTTGGTAGTCGTATGTCTGTAGTCTCTCGTTCCACCTAGCTACTTGACCTTCGGGATTTTTAAAGTTCAGAAGCCAATTAAGCGCACCATGATCTGTTCGAAGAAGGAACTTCTGTCCATAGATGTACTTATGGAAGTGCTTTGTTGCCAAAATCAAAGCTAGAAGTTCCCTTCTGGTCACGCAGTAATTGCGTTCTGGCCTCGACAGTACCTTACTGTAGTAGGCGACGACTTTTTCTTCTCCGTCATGGACTTGCGACAGTACAGCTCCAATTCCAACGTTACTGGCTTCCCGGCGTCGATGATGAAAGGTTTTCCAGGAGTCGGATAGGTCAGCACAGGAGCATTACACAAACGTAGCTTGAGTTCCTGAAAACTTTTCTCGCACTCACCTGACCATTTGAACGGCTTCCCCTTTTCAGTTAGTTGATGCAAGCTCTTAGCGATTACAGCAAAGTTCTTCACAAAGACCAAGAAAGCTACGGAGTTGGTGTTGGCCAATTCTTCACAGTGTCAACTTTTTCCGGATCAGTCTTTACTCCTTGGGATGAGATGATATGTCCCAAGTATTTAACTTCGGTCTTGAAAAGCGCACATTTCTCTGGATTTAATTTTAAGTTTGTTCTCGAAGCCTCTGAAATACGGCCTTAAGGTTCTTACAATGTTCTACAAAAGTTTTCCCATAAACGATGACATCGTCCAAATACACAAGGCATGAATTCCAGGTAAGTCCTTGTAGGACACACTCCATTAGACGCTCAAATGTTGCCGGAGCTTTGCAAAGTCCGAATGGCATAACTTTAAACTGCCATAGACCATTTCCTGTAGAAAAAGCTGTCTTCTCGCGATCTTCTGGATGGATTTCTACCTGCCAGTAGCCACTCTTTAAGTCCAGCGTCGAGAACCATTGAGCTCCTTCCATTGCATCCAAAGTATCGCTGATTCTGGGCAAAGGGTAGCTGTCTTTCTTTGTCACATCGTTCAGCCTATGGTAGTCCACACAAAATCGGGTACTTCCATCCTTCTTTTTGACAATAACTACTGGTGATGCCCAAGGGCTTTTGGAATTTTCGATTAGCCCATCTTTCTCCATTGTCGATATCATCTCTTCAACTTCGGCTTGTTTGGCTAATGGGAGACGTCTTGCCGGCTGTCGAATCGGTCTAGCATCACCTGTGTCGATTCGATGCTGAACCAGTTGTGTTCGACCATACTGCCCACTCGGTGAAGAAAATATATCAGCGTATTCATGAAGAAGGATTCCAGCAATACTAAGCTGATGTTGACTTAGATTGGATGGCTTCAGGATTTTGGATTTCATGGTGCTGAATTTTCCGGGGTCCATAGATTTGTCTGTGTTTATTTCTGTGATCTTGGTTATTGCGGACACAGATTCACATTTTCCAACTATTTCTCCTTTCTTGAGCTTGACTTCGTACGGTTTGATGTTCAGTATCCGTACGGGTACCATGTTGTTCTTTGGTTCCACAAGAGTCTTCCCTAAGATGATGTTTTGGGAAGATTGCTCAGACTCTGGTTCCACCATGCGGTATCGATGGCTACCTAAATCACCCTCTATTTTTGTCCACACAAACACTTCCGAAGAGGGAGGCAAGCATATGTCTTCTTTGATGACAGTTCTTAGAGTTGATGAGTTTTTGTTGCCATAAACCATAGGAATCTCTACATTTTGGTACTTGAGAACTTGCTTACCGAGATCCAGAATCAATCCGTGCTCTTTAATAAAGTCAATTCCAATTATGCACTCGTCACATATATCTGCTACCAAAAATAGATGCGAAAACTCTAGTTCTGCCAAACAGATTTTGAGACGAACTTCTCCATACACTCTTGCTGCCTACCCTGTCGCAGTTTTAAGACTAAGCTATTGGTGCTGTGTAGCCACGTCATTTTGACCAAGTCTCTTCGCACAATGGAGGCTTTGGCACCGGTATCAATTATAGCCATGTGTTTCTTACCATTTACTGTTGCGTCCACTGTCAGACTCTTATTGTTTCGTTTAGTCTGCGAGACTTGGATAATGGTTCTGGGCAAATCGATACCAAGGCGAGCAGGAGCCTTGATGTTATTGCTACCTGTTCGCGGGTATGATTTTAGCTTCAACAATGTTGACAGGTGACTCTTCTTGGTGGCAATCTGCACTGGCGCTGTAGATGTCCGCTTTTGTTGCAATTCCAGCATCGAGCAGGTCCTTTTCGCTGCCTTCTTTGGAACTCAGCTCTCTGGCAAGAACATTCCTCAACTTCCAGTTCTCTTACCCGATGAATTCCTAAAGAAGCCTGTTCCGATGCTTCCATAGTGAGCGCGAAGGCTAATGCTTCAGAAAGCGTGCGTTTTCCAGCAGTTCGAATTGCTCGCTGGAGATTGATATCGGAAACTGCATGGACAAAAGCCTCTGTTGCTAGATGGTTGGTAATTTCATCTCCTGCAGTCGGGTATGCTAGATGCGCCAACCGTTCAATGTCTGCTTGGAGTTGTAGACTTTCTCCTCTTTTCTGGACTCTGGTATTAAGTTGGATGCGGAAGACTTCTTGCATATGGCCATCCCCAAATCGCTTGTCAATGGCCTGAACAAGAGCACTGAAGTTGCCGTTCTTGTCTGCTGGTAAAGTTTGCTATAATTCAGCAGCAGAACCTCTAAGGGCAAGCGTCAGGGCAATAAACTTGTCTTCGTCATCCCAGCCATTTGTTGTTGCGGCTGCCTCAAACTGCTTCTTGTAGATTGACCAAGAAGATTGTCCGTCAAAGGTTGGTGGATGCATTTCTTTCTTCTTGGGAAAATCGCAACTGCCCTCTCTTACCTTCATTTTCCTAACCTTATCTAATTCATTGGCAAAGTTCTGCATTTTGTCTTCAATTTTCTCGAACTGTTTTTCGACGTTTTCAACACGTTCATCAAGAGCCATGAATTTATTTTCAAATGAATTTAGCTTACTTTCAATTAGGTTTTTCTGGTCGTCTAGAAGGTTCCTTTGGTCGTTGTGTTGTTCTTCAAGAACATTCTTTTGTTCATTTCGCTGTTCTTCTAATCGTATAAGCAGATTCTTTTGTTCCTTCTTCTGCTCTATTCGTTGTTCTTCTAGAAGATTCTTTTGCTCCTTTCGTTGGTCTTCTAGAAGATTCTTTTGCTCCTTTCGTTGGTCTTCAAACTGGGCAAGCAGCTGAGCCATCATATTGGTCATGTCTAAGGTTGTACTAACATGCTCTTCCGGCACATCTATTTCAAATAGAAACGTGTCTGGATTTTCACCGTGTTGCCTTAAATCTTCCTGCAGACGAATAATGAGGTCATTTTTCGTTCCAGCAGTAGGAAGACCTCGTCTGTTCAGTTCAACACAATTCAATGCATTCACAATTTTTCCCATTTTGTTTCTATTTTTGTTCTTATGTTTTTGTATGTCACTTTTACTGTTTATTTATTTACACACTTTATCACTTTTTACCATTAATTATCTGAATGCACAGATAAAATAAGTTGTATTCCACTTTACTGACACCAATGTAATATTTTACTAAGGGTTCGCCAATAAAACTTATTTCTTTTTATTCAAACTGAACAACAATTACTTTACAAAAATAAAACACCTTTATTTCACTTCAAATACTTAACTTCCAATACTTTTATTATAACAAGCACAATTCACTATTTTACACCGATGTTTATTCGTTCACTTTCAAAATCAAACTGAGGTCTTCGGACTGGTGGCTCTGTATTTATATCCGAGAAAAAGCTACTAGAATCTTCTAAAGTCCTGGAATGTGCTGGAATTTCCTGGAATAAGCTTCCCCTCCACAAGTCCCCACAAGTAGATCAAAAGCTCTCAAAAGCTTTCGTTCAGTTAATTATAGCAGTTTTCAGTGGTTTATGTATTAGATAACATTAGTGTGGTTTAGATATTGGATAACATTAGTTAATCTTTTGTTCAAAGATGGCGCTACTAATTTATTCTGTTATAGAAGAATAAACGATGTCGTTGTTTGCATAAATGGGCATATTCACCACAATATCTTTATATTCAGCAGTAACATAACCACTAGAATATGCCAACAAATAAAACAACGAAAAGGTGATCCGGAGATGTTTCCTACGAAGGATGTTAATAGTACCCTTTTTTTGGTACCATATACTGGATAAAATATAGGCGCGACAGTACAATTTCCTACCTACAAGGAGCTCTCTGGAGGTGGACAAAAATAACATGAAATCTTAGAATTGGACGCGAATAAATAACGAAGGAAACAATACCTTTCACTTACAAAATAAATTTATAAATTATGATAAAAAAATGGAAAAATGTGAATATAGTATTAAAGCCATAACAAAAAAACAACTAAAGGACACCACAACACAAATACTGGAGTTCCAAGTGGAAAATAGTCCGTTCCACAATCAAAGTTTTGTCAGGTAAATTGTCTCGATATTTTGACTTTTTTTTGTTTTATGTAAGTTTCTTTTAAATACTTGTTTTCGTTTAAACAGACTCACTGCGCTGGATCTTATGGCAAAGTTATATAAGCGTGCACAGGGCTCCTGTGGACATAAATGGTAGTCCAATTGAGAGCGAAATCGTGTAGTGACTCAGCAGTTTTAAGGTAACAATTCGGCCAACCAATGATGAGTAATGCCAGGCAGCAATCGCTGAGACGTTTAAAATGGCAGATGAACCATAAAAACAAAATGGCGTATAAACAAAAAACGTGGGGCACACACAAAATCGTGTGGAATCAAAAAAAAATCGTGGCGGTCCAGTGCTCTGCTGCCAAACTGTGACCGCCAGAAAATAGTTAACCTACAAAATGTTACACTTTAAGCACACACTTGTAATAAAAAACATCTTCACAAGCTCACCCTATTTTACTTTCTTCTATTGGTAAAAAAAAAATTAGATTTGAGACAATCAGGACACATTAGCAAATCCAAGAAAAAGGATAGCTCTCGCAGGATCTTTAAACTAATTAACAAAACAAAAGTTAGTAAAAGGTGAATTTAACTTATCTAAACTAATAATCTACACACCCAGTAGGTTAGTACACTTGCAAATTGAAATTGCTTTTTTTTTCTTGCCTAACCTTTAAAATTTACTTGCGAGTATCTTGCTCGTTCAACTATTGTAATATATTTGACAAGTCAAGGGATACCACGTTTTTTCCTAACCACTTTGACACTTGACAGTACAGAATCTTGGTTTTCGGAGTCGATGACATTTCGAATCCTGTTCGGAAAATAGTTTGTCTATGACAAGGCAGAGGGTGCTAAACTAGTCAACCATTTTATAGTCGGTTTACACTAAAAGTAAACCTATAGGAGGCAACTCTTCTGATAATTGTTGGCACACTTTGGGCGTCCACAACAATCTTCAGATCCGGAAGTTTATCGGTATTCTTTTCAATCGTTTTTATTAAACTTAAATATTTGTCGGATTGAAATTCGGGAGAGTTTAAGTCAATTAAGGGTGCTACTTCTTCTAAGTCAAGAGAATCCACATGTACCCGAGAAAGAGGGTCTGGAACGACATTCAGGCTACCCTTTCGGTGCTGTATGTCGAAGGCATATGACTGCAGCAGCAAACTCCATCGGGCTAATTTACCACTGAAATCCTTCATACTCATAAGCCATTTAAGGCTGGAGTGGTCAGTGATTACTGTGAATTCCATGCCCTCGACATACGGCCGGAACTTTTGCACTGCCATCACCGCAGCCATACACTCCTTCTTGGTCACACTATAGTTTCTCTGGTTTTTATTAAACTTCTGAGAGAAGTACGAAATAGGGACTTCTTCATCCTGTTCATTTTTTTGGAAAAGCACGGCCCCGATTCCTGCATCTGAAGCATCGCATTAGATGTAAAATTTTTTAGAGAAATCAGGATGCGACAAAACCGGTGCCGTGGTTAACGTCTGCTTCAGATCCGCGAACGCTCTCAGTGCTTCATCCGTCATTGTGAACTTTTCGTTTTTCTTTTTCAGCAGATCAGTCAAGGGTGCAGTCAGACTCGAAAAATCTTTTATAAACTTCCGCTACCACCCTGCTAGACCAATCAACCGTCGAACCTGCTTTGGAGTTTTGGGAATTGGGAAGTCCCTAATTGCATCCACCTTAGCAGGGTCGGTTTTAAGCTGACCACCACCAACTATGAAGCCCAAGTATTTCAGCTCTTTGAAGCAAAACTTGGATTTCTTCCTGTTGATGGTGAGGACTGCTCTGCGTAAGCAGTCGGCTACTTCGCTTACCAGGGCAATATGCGTCTCGAAGTCCGGTGCCATAATCAACAAAATCTTCAAGATACACGAAGACCCGATCCCTAAGTCGTGCAGGTATCACTTTGTCCATTAACTGGCATAACCTTTGGGCAGCATTACACAAACCAAAGAGCATGACAGTAAATTGGTACAAGGGTCTTCCCGGTACCGCAAAGGCAGTCTTTTCCCTACTCTGTTTCTCCAGTGGTATTTGCCAGAATGCTTCCTTTAGATCAATACTACTGATGTAGTACGTATCCGGTAGTCGGCTGAGGAGCCCTTCGATATGAGGAAGAGGATTCGCATTTTTTTTTGTTAGTGCGTTGACCTTGCGAGAACCGAGACAAAGTCTATTTTTTCCCGGTTTCCGCACACGCTCATGGAGCATGTTATTGATACCGGAGATGCACTCCCTATGAAACAGCGTCACTACCCTGTCTCCCCAGCGGTACAAGCCATTTTGTATGAAGAGCTAGATCGGATGTTGAGCCTGGGTGTTATTGAGGAGAGCGAGAGCCCGTGGTGCTCACCAGTGGTTCTCGCTCTCCTCAATAACACCCACTCAACATCCGATCTAGCTCTTCATACAAAATGGCTTGTACCGCTGGGGAGACAGGGTAGTGACGCTGTTTCATAGGGAGTGCATCTCCGGTATCAATAACAGGCTCCATGAGCGTTGTCTTTCCAAGACCATCCCAGTCAAAACAAAGGAATTTCTGCCGGACTGCATCAAGTCTGACCCGCTGATCGGAGTTCAACTGATAAGCGTTCCATAGATCTTCTTCATCAGTTAACGAAACGGTGCTTATGACATTTGGGGCTAGTTGGAATACTCTCCAAAAGTCTACCCCAAGGTAGATCTCTTGATCCAAATTAGGAACCAGGAAGAATGTTAAATTCTCTTCTCTATCATTGTATTTTACATTTATTCCTACTTTTCAATTTGCCGTCCGCAGTTTTAACGCCAGACCGATATGTCGTTATAGGGAGTTCAAGTTCGTTCACCAGTTGCAAACAATTTTTCCCCAGGATGCTCACACTGGCTCCGCTATCCAGCAAACCTAAAACTTCCTTATTACCCAACATAATTTTTGTGTAAGGCCTTGGATCTGACACTAAACCTACGACGGTAGAACAAATTCGTTTCCTAGTTTCTTTCCTAAATTTGAATCTAGATCTAGCCTTAAGAATATTCTTTGACGGTAAATAAATCGCACTGTTGAAAATTCGTTTTCGAGCCTCCGTACATGCAAAGGTTTTATCTGATAAGTGTTTTGTTTGGCAGTTATGTTATCATTTAATATTGATAACTTCTTTTTAAAATTTTAATTTCCTGCATGCCAGGACCAATTGTTGGCGTTTCCCTTCATTAAAAGGTGAAAGTCCCGCAGTATTATGGACGACGGACACCTTTGATCGGCCTGGAGGGTCTCTATTCGCAAAACGAAATTTTCCACCGATAACGTACCGGGATTTCCATCAAAAGGAATATTCCAGTGATCGATCTTGATCGGAGCCTTAAACCCAGAAT
This sequence comes from Melangyna quadrimaculata, assembly GCA_949320155.1. Classification (NCBI taxonomy): domain Eukaryota; kingdom Metazoa; phylum Arthropoda; class Insecta; order Diptera; family Syrphidae; genus Melangyna; species Melangyna quadrimaculata. The sequence goes on from OX439483.1 coordinate 109,880,078, forward strand.
TCCACCATGGTGGTGGATAACCTACTTGATAATCGTGGAAATCAAAATTCATTGGAGCTCTCTCAGGTCCAAAACGAGCGTCTTGCTGATAGTTGGTATAACCCATCCTGGCTTCGACGGGATGCTTCTTGGGGTCTTCGTCGCTGTTGAGGAGGTGGCACGAAATCATTCCTCCTTGGATCTGGCTGAGGAGGCTGCTGTGGTGGTGGATGGTTTGGAGGTGGGAAATTGTATACCGGAGCTGTTGGTTTCGGTACTTGCTCGGTGGTTGTCGGAGACGGCTTACCTAAATTTAACTCCCTGAGGAATCCACCTAGTTGATTTTGGATTTCCACCTTTAAGGTAGTTGTTAATACCCTTTGAATAACTTGCCGGGTAGTAGACAAACCTTCAACCATGGCCAAGTTAATATAAGCTTTCAAGTCTTCCGGTATTACCCTTTTATCTTTCAATTTCTTTACCGGAGGGGGTGGTCTCTGAGCTAAGCTATCTAAAACGTCCCTAGCACTACCTACGCCTACTGAATTGACCGAATAAGGCCTATTGGTAGTATCAGGTACCCTACCTGTCGCTTGCTTGACGGTTTCGTTTATCGATCCGACACTTTCAGTATGAGCTAAATTCCCTGCCCCCATCCCACTAAGTTGGCTGAAGGAGGGAGGAGAAACCGATTCAATATGGCTGTAGTTGTCGTCCCCGGGCAGAGGACGACATGACCTAGCGGGTTGGTTGGACTCGGCTCTGAGTTGTCTTTCCGAAACAAGAGGGAAATACATGGCTTGCTGTCTAGTGGTACTATCTAAACCTTGACTTAGGGATCTAGTTAATCTATGTTCTTCATTAATTTCAGCATTACGTATTAAGCGATTGTTGCGTTCTTCCTCTTCCTTATTGGAATAAGCCATTTTTAAGGGTTGAAAAACGAAGCCGACTTAACAAAAAAAACCAAAACAATTAACAATTAACGGTGAGCTTCTCAAAAACAACGCTTTCTTAAATCAAGTTCAGGGCTATATTATTTTGAACTAAAACTTGAAATGGTTACTAATATTCGAAAAAAAACTTGTAGAAAATCGTTAACAAAAAAAAATCTTAACTTGCAAAGTAATTGCAAAACTTTATCTTTAACAAAAACAAAATTTTAAAGAATTAAATCAAACAAACTATTGAAACTAAATTATCACAGAAACGTTTTTTATGAAAACAAGAAATGTTTCTTATGAAAATTTGTAACTTAGAACAACAAACAAAAATGATAATGAAATCAATTGAAATAATCAATTGAAACAAAGCTAACGCAAAAAAAAATAATTTTGAAAATCAATTTGTGTTTCTTACGTAAACTATTTACAAAAACTCTAAGATAGCCTTATACCAAAACTTATTCTAAAAACGTTATTTTAGAACACTTTGTATCGGTATCTTCAAAACAAAATATATATTTCTATCAAAATTGAAGTATTTTTTTTCTGTAAAAGAAAAATACTTAATAATGTCAGAAAACTTGACAAAAAACCTTGTCAAAACAAGAAAACAAAAAAAATTAACGAAAACTAATAATAACTTATAATTTTTTTTACTGAAAAGTAAAGTTTCTTTAAAGAAAAAGAATAAGTAACGCCAAAAATAAAGGTTAAACCAAAATTAATTTCTAAAAACAATTTTTAGAAAATAATTTAAAAAACTGTCGGAAAAACTTTTTTGAAAGATTTTGCAACAAAACAAAAAAACAATATTGTCTTTATATATAAGTATTGCTATCTAAAAAAAACGAATACTAAATTAAATAACGTAGATTAAATAATAAATAACGTAGATTGAAATAAATATAAGAAATGATCGAAGATTAATAAATTAATCTTTGTTTTCAAAACAAAACTTAAAAGCTTTTCTTTGAAAAAAATTCTTCAAACAAAAAGGTTTATAATGAAATCGAAAATTTAACATATATTTCACTATATAGAAATTTTCATTTGAAAATAATTGTGATTTTCAGTAACAAAATGAATGATTCTTTCACTCGAAAAATGATATACTTCAAAAAGTAGTTTGAGATTTAGTTTTAATAAAGGTACGGGGTGCTTCAAGTAGCGTCTACGGTGGTTTCTTGACGATATGATGTGACCTTACTAGTGGCATCTTTTGAAAATTAGACATCAGACGGACAGAATTCAAATCCTTGAAGTGGTGAGGTAGAAAAGGGATAACAAAAACTAGACAAAAGTAGGAAAAAGTTATAGAAATAGAAGTGCTTATCCTCACCGTTCCCGCACCGTTCACCGTCTGTCTATTAGGACTTTGCTAGAAGACTTGAAACGGTGAGGAAAACAAAACACAAAAATCGAAAAGAAAATTTAAAGAAAAAGTTGGTACGGTGCATCGATGTTCGACGGAATCGTCAAACATGGTCACTGCGTCCAAATCAAAACCTAACAAGACTAGACAAAAGAGGAAAGAAATTGAAAATGTTGATAGGAAAGTTAAAATTTGGGATTGAGGATGTGAGGAAAACAGGACATAATAAAGGGTACTGTTGTCGCTGAAAATTTTCAGTATTCGTCGCAATTCATCTAGGTATGTCTATGACTTTTCTGATGAAGACTTACGAACCTAAAAAGTTGCAGCAAGTCCAGCTGAAAAAAAGAAAGAAAACACTTATGAACCGCAGTCACTGTGAATTTTCAAAATCTCGTCGCAATACCCCTAGGTACGTCAGAGACCTTCCTGTTGCAGACTTACGAGTTTTAAAAATTCACAGTAAGTTTGGTTAGGGACTACAAAAAAAACTAGGACTACAAAAATCTTCGATATAAAGCTCAGACGTTGGGCGCCATTTGTTGCGAAGCAAGAGGATGAGAAGCGTTGGGAAGGATGAAAAGGAATAGGTTGGAAAAGAAAAAAAAAAGGAAGAGTTCGGAAAGGGAACAGAATGCTAAGTTCCGGGGGACGCGGCCTGCTTGCGTAGCGCGGCTTAGCTCGCCGGAATGGGGGGAATCTTGCCCCAGAAACCTAACCTCACCAGAGGCAAAACATATATCAGGCCAGAGAGATAACGAAAAAAATCGAAAAGACTGCGGACGGACCATATCACCACTTCAAGGCGCTGCCGATGACGGTGCAGCGATGCCATACCCACCCTACCGTGAAATCCGTTGGCATATGTTTAGGATTTCCCCAACATTGTCGACACCACGTTCCGATCACTTCATCTTCACCAAAAGGACTGGGCTACATTCCCCACCCCTGAAAAGTGGTCTTCAAACAATCATGATTTCGTTCTTCGAAATCAAAACAAACGTAAAAATTTTAACCATGACGGCGTGAAATGTCATTTTATTGATACCATGGAATTAACTGGCAAAAAGGTTGTATATGAAATTTATAAAGTTTGAAAACATATCAAAAATAAATTTAACTTTAGCTTTAGAATTAATATGACACAAAACCAAAATGTAACCAAAAACTGAAAAAAAGAATAATAATGTGATGACGAGATATTTCCTAACGAGAATATCGAAAACGTTTTTTTGTAACACTCTTTTTGGTGCTTAGCAAAAAATAAATGAAAATTTCGATGTAAAATCCCTGCCTGCATGGAGCTCCTTGAAGTTGGTTGTAATTTGCTTAAATTGTAACCTTAAACGCGACGACAGACCAACGGAAGAAATATAACCTGTGAGATGCTTTTTGTCAAAGGCTGAGGTATGCTCGTCGGATCCAGGGTTTTACTAAAGAAGCAACTAACTTTAGTCGGTTTTGAGGTTCTTTATTCACCAATCACTGGTTCGTTAATTCATTTAAAGTTTTGTTACAGTTTTACTTTAATACATTATATAATTCCAACATTAATACAGTTTAATATTTTGTTTACTTTATACATTATATAATTCCAAAACTCATACAACTTAATATTTTGCTTTACTTTATATACTTAATCCAAAGTTCATACAACTTAATATTTTGTTTTATGTTTTACTTTATATAATTTCAAAGTTCATACAACTTAATATTTTGTGTATGGTTTCCTTTATATAATACAAAGTTCATACAATTTAATATTTTGTTTTATGCTTTTACTTTATATTATATAATTCCAAAATTCATACAATACAATTAAGGGACTGAGATAGCAGTGGTCACTAAATTACAGTCTGAGATAGCAGACGCCACTAAATCACAGTCTGATATAGCAGACGCCAATAAATTACAGTCTGAGATAGCAGACGCCACTAAATTACAGTCTGAGATAGCAGACGCCACTAAATTACAGTCTGAGATAGCAGACGCCACTAAATCACAGTCTGATATAGCAGACGCCAATAAATTACAGTCTGAGATAGCAGACGCCACTAAATTACAGTCTGAGATAGCAGACGCCACTAACTAACTACTTCAAAACCTGGGCTTCCACTGTCGATTCTGGAACCCTAGTCTTTTCAAAAGTTGGAGCTCTACCAGGTACTCCAAATTGGTACTTTTCCACTATGGTAGATCACACTTTTCTTCTGTTCGTACACGCTCCCTTATAGATATTTGAGTCAAAACTGGTTGTGAACTATAAAAGTTACAGAAAAAATATCATAATGAAATCCTACCAAAGTACTTAACCAGTGGTAGTTTATGTGATTATACATAGTACAGGGGTGTTGTATATGAAAAAGGGTATTTGTATGGAATTTATACTAAATAATGAACTCTGGCTATAGAGTTAATTTAACGGTCAGGATTGCTTGAGTGCAATTAAATAAACGGCGGTGATTCTGGATTGCTTGAATGCAATTAAATAACAGATAATTCGGGATTGCTTAAATGCAATTAAATAAACGGCGGCGATGAAAGGTAGAGGTGTAATGCATCATTACATTCCCCTCCTTCTTTCGGAGACGAGAACCTTCTCGTCTACAAAACTGGTAACGGTAGTTGGAAAACTTTCATAGGATATTACTCAATCCATCGGTGTCCATCGGTGCTACCCGCAGAAGGCGCGATAGTTATTGGATGGTTTGGAATCATCGGTTTTGGGATCTGACCCAGTCCATCGGTTTCCATCGGTGCTACCTGCAAAAAGCGCGATAGTTTGAAGATGATGAAGTGATGCGACTGCAATCATTGGCCAGTATATATGACCTAATCCATCGATGTCCATTGGTGCTACCCGCAGGATGCGCGGTAGTTCTTGAGTGGAATGGCATTGTCATAGGTGGAACTTTGACTGCGTTCCACGGTGCTGTCTTCTGTTTTTTGTATTTTTCTTGTTTTTATATTTTTTTTCTTACACAGGTATTTTTTTTGTCAAATTCATTGTTCATTGTTAATTTTTTTTTTTTTTTTTTTTTTTTATTTTCTTAAATTCATTGTTCATATTTTTTTTTCAAGTGATTTTTTTTTTTTTTGTTTAAAAGTTTTTTTTTTCTAATATTAAGTAAATAAAAATACTAACTCCTTGTCTGTATATTTTTCTTTTCTCTTTTTTTTTTTTTTTTATATTTTATTGAAAAATAATGAATAACTTATTAACTTAAACTTATTTTTTTTTTCGATAATAACAAAAAACTTGCCGGTCTGATTTATTGTGCTAGCTCGATAGTTTTTGTCTGGTTTCCAAACTTCAATGTTACCGTAGTATTATGTCTCTCGACAATTATTTTCCCATAAGGTCGTTTTACATAAAATTTTTGCCTTTTCAAATTTGATCGGTACATTAGGTGTCTGAGACATAAGTCCTTTGAATGGATCGTCATTTTGCTTTGGGTAGAATATTTTTTTGTTGTCGGTTTTATTTATGATTTTTTTAAAGTCCTGATGGTCTGAGTCTGATAGGTCACTACTGTCGGTGGATATATACAAAATATCTTGATCAATTTGTTTGCTATGGGTTGGATTTGTGTTTTGTTGTGTTGTGTCTGGATCGGGTGGTGGAGGCTGTGTTAAATCGAAGATGATGCTTCTTCCGGGAGTGGGTGGTAGGTTTTCTGTTTGGTTTGGATTTACTATTGTTGATTGTGATTGGCTATTGTTGAAATTAATTTGTACGGCTGGATCTGGTGGTGAAGGCTTATGTATTGTCTGGTCCAAGATTTTTTTGTCGGGGGTTGTGGATAAGATCTTTATTGGTGTACTGGATACAGCGGCGGCTATATCGTGCAGTTCGGTTTGGATATTACGTGTCTTCCACATTTCAGCGGCCAGATCTCGCATCCTTCTGATTTGTTTCATTTTCTCTGAAACCGACATGGGTTTGTCCGGTCGTTTTATTTGGTCGACGGACAAAATTTCAACGGGGTCTTTGGCTAGGGGGTTTTATCTTTGCTGGTTTCGTCTGTTGTCGTCTATAGGGGTTATATTCCTTTTCCTCAGGCTTCTTTTTAATTTGCCTCGCTTTACCGGGCGGATTTTAATGTGCTTGCATTCATGGTTGATTACTAAATGAAGCTAAGCTCGTCGTCCTGCTGTGCTTTTAAATCCTGAATGTGCGCGCGGTATTCCGCTATTTGTCTCTTGTTTGTTTTGCGGTCTCTTTCTCTATGGAGAATAACGATTACAGGGGAAATAAATTTTACAACTATATACGGACCGTCATATTTAGGCGCTAATTTCTCAGCATAAAAATTTACCCCTGAAGAGAGTACTCTATTTCTCTAATACACTCTTTCTCCTATACATGGTTTCCACTTACTGCGGCGCAGGTTATAGTATTTTTGTTGGGTTTCGGTTGCTCTTTTCGCGTTTGCTTTTACTAATTCGTATAGGGTTTTCATTCTCTCTCGTCGTATGGAAAGGGGTTCGGCGGGAGGGTTTTCATCATCGGTTGGGTTGTCTGTCTGCTTAGGTGCTCTTAATTTTCTCCCAAAGTTAAGTAAGGTTGGGGAAAAACCGGTTGTTGTATGTTGACTGGTGTTTATTGCGAATGTGAGTTCGGGGAGGTGTTCATCCCACATGCGGTGATTTTCTTGAACGTATTGAGCGATCATTATCTTTATAACACGGTTTACTCTTTCAGTTGGATTCTCTTGTGGAGTATAGGGTGCGGTAAGACGTTATTGTATACCCATTTCATCGAGAAATTCAAGGAATTGGTGGCTGGTGAATTGGGTACCGTTGTCTGATAACAATATCTTTGGCACTCCAAAACGAAATAAAATTTCCTTTCTTAACGACTGAATGACACCTTTCGTGGTGGCGGACCGAAGCGGTACTACCTCCACCCATTTAGTGAATTTATCGGTCATGACTAACATCATAGTATGACCTTTCATTGATCTTGGTAGTGGTCCTACGAAATCTATGCACACCACCTCCCATGGTTCTTCCACTTGCATAGTATGCATTTGTCCACAAGGTTTTTGTTGGTTACAAATCTTGCATCGGCGTACATATTTGGTTATATCTTTTCCTAGTCCCGGCCAGTAGTACAGTCTTGAGACTCTAGCAATTGTTTTAGCTATTCCTAAGTGTCCTGCCGTGGGGGCATCATGGTTTTCTTGCAAAACGTCGTTTTGTCGGTGTTTCGGAACACATAACTTCCAATCGTATGTGTGGTTTGCGAGCGAATTTTTGGTGAGGAATCTTCGATACAGTTTGTCCCCTTCTAGGCGGTATTCGGGGTATTTTTCTGGGTGTTTTGAAATAACTTGTTGTTGGCGTAGTACCCAGTCTGGGTGGATATCAATGCTAGCGGCTAGGAAGTCTTTCTTTGCGATAGGCAGTGGGTCTCTGGACAGTGCATCGGCTACAACATTTAATGACCCTTTTCGATATTGTATGTTGAAATCGTACTGCTGGAGTTGAATCGCCTAGCGTGCAAGTCTTCCAGATGGGTTTTCCAGAGAGTGTAACCAAGCGAATGGTGATCGGTTATCACCGTGAAATAGTATGCTTCTAGATATGGCCGCATTTTCTGGATTCCCCATAGAATAGCCAGGCATTCCTGCTCGGTGACAGCATATTTTTTTTCGGGATCGGTCAGTGTGCGGCTGGCATATGCAATAACCTTTTCGTGCTCTCCTTCTTTTTGGGACAATACGACTCCTAGTCCATCTTGACTTGCATCTGTTTGGAGGGTGAACGGTTGATCAAAGTTTGGACATGTTAATACCGGTGCTTCAGTCAATTTCTTTTTTAAAGTATTGAAGGCCTCCTTCTGTTCATGTTCCCATGTCCACTGGTTATTCTTTTTTAACAACTTAGTCAGGGGTGCGGCTAGTGTTGAAAAGTCTTGGATAAATCGCTGGTACCAAGAAGTTATACTTAAAATTCTTCGCAGCTCCTTTACGTTAGATGGGGCTTTTAACTCCCTAACCGCCAATATTTTGTCAGGGTCGGTATGTATTCCCTCTTGACTAACGACGTGTCCGAGATATTTAAGTTCTTTCTTACATTTTTCAGGATTTATTTTAAGGTTCGCGTTTCCTAACCTTCGGAATACTTCTCGCAGATGTTTTATGTGTCTACTCCTATAATTTGATCAAGGGCACGCTGGAACGTAGCTGGTGCAGAGTGTAAACCAAAGGGCATCACTTTCCATTGAAATTATCCGCGCTCTGGTACTGTGAATGCGATGTAAGCTCGAGAGTGTTGCTCTAAAGGTATTTGCCAATAGCCCTGCTTCAAATCAATGGTAGAGATGAACCTTGCTTCCCTCAGTTTATCTAGTATCGCGTGAATCAATGGCAGTGGGTAGGCATCCTTCACGGATATTTCGTTTAGCTGTCTGAAATCTACACAAAGTCTCCATGATCCGTCCTTCTTTTTGACAAGTACTATGGGGGAACTAAATGGACTACTTGAAGGTTCAATTTTGTCACTCTTCAGTAACTCGTCAATTTGTTCATTAATTACTTTCTGCATTGCTGGATTGCGCGGGTAATATCGTTGCTTAAAAGGTTGGTCAGTGGTTAGCCTGATCCGGTGTTCCGCTGCGTTAGATGGTTCGTGAATCCTCTCAAATTTCGGAAGTTCGTTAGCAAGAAACTCGCCTAGTGCGCTTTTCATTTTGCGAAAGTTGATCACTGCTTACTAAAGTAGACAATTGGTCTGACCATGGTAGCTGAATGTCACGATTCATCAACGATCTTCCTGCCAGGGTTATAGTAAATTTAGATTGGTCTAGCATATCTACTCCAGAGATCGCATCTTGTGACAGATCTTTCAAGAAGGTCACTTCTCCACGAATTCGCTTGTCATCCAGGTTGAACGTGATTAAGTAGTGTTCCTTTGTGATCACTTGGTCTCCGTTTGCCAGTCTAATACCCAAACGTTCATATCGGACAGGAATGTTGAGACTCTGTAATTTATTTCGGATTGCTTGGCCAATAAAGGTTTTGGTTGAGCCAGTGTCAATCAGGGCACTAAAAGTCTGCCAGCCAATTCTTATTGGAATGAAGTACCTAGGATCTCTCCAGGAAGCTTTGACCTGGCATGTCTTTAATACTGACTTTTCCTGATTCTTAGGCCGGATAGGTGGTGGAGGTTGCTGGTGATTCTCGGGGACTTTACGCAATGCGTTCATGGCAACGCGCTTCGTAGAGGGTTTTCGGTAGGTAACATACCTCTGGTAGTGTATCCACCAACGATTGTGTGGGTTGACTAGGGAACATGGTTGTTTGATTATTCTTTTATTATATCTGGATCGGGCAGGACTGGTGGGTGCTGGAGGACTTGGAAGATCTGTTTTTAAGGTGGTTATTTCCGGTGGGTCTTCTTCTTTGATTTCAAATACCACAATGGATGGTTGATCTGGCCTAGGATTGCTTATCGCAGCAGTCCTATGATGTTCCTGTGATGTTCTTCTGTGTTGGTGACAAGGACAGTCCTTAGTCAGGCGACCATCTTCCCCACAGAAGGAACAAAAGAGACGGAACGGTCGATTGCAGTTGGGTTTTTGATGACCTCACTGCTTACAGTTCCAGCAATGAGTTGAGCGGTTATATGGACTAGTGTTACTGGAGGGTGATTGAATATTTTGTGCTACTCCAACTGGTCGTGGAGGTCTGGTGGAGGGGTGCAGATTCGAGGGTACAACTGGTCTTTGATTTCGCTCTTCCAGTCTTACCAATTCTAGTTCTTCGGCCAGGTCGGTTAGTTCTTCGAGGGATTGGAAATCTCTTCGGCGGATATGAAGACGGTATTCTGTTCTGAGGCTGTCATAAATCCTATCCACGTTCTCCTCTAAATTCATTTACGGGTGCTGCCGGATAAGGTATTCCATATTTCGGACAAAATCCTTTACTGATTCTCGTGGTCCTTGTCTTCTTCGCATTATTTCATCCTCCAATTTGTGAACAAAGCGAGTAGGAAGAAAATATCGAAGAAAGTCTGTAGTTTTTCTCTGTGTATTCGGAACCACTAAAGAGCAGAACCCCGAAATATTTCTGGTAGTGTTCTCATCATCTGGTCTGGTGGAATCGTATAACTGGTTATTAATTTCATTTTCGGAGGCATCAAATCGTAAGTTCCATCTTCGGAGTGCGCTGGTCATTCTGGACGGTAGATATAGTACGACGGGTAATGAGGTCCAACTGATCATTCGGGGCATACTTTTCAGCAACGAAGCCGACTGGTTTCGGAACGGGTAACGGCGGTGCTGGTTCGACTTCGTCTGAAAATATCCTTTCGTGAACTAGTTGCGAGATTTCCTCACGTTGAACGGCGGGTACGGGATTCCTTGATAAATGTGCTAAATCTTATTCGCAAAGTGGCTACAGTACCTTCAGTGTCTAAATTCTTAGAGGCCATTTTATCAATCAACTCTTGTTTCTTAAGTTAGTATATCCATGCTATATTAGCAGTGACATCGAAGTCCTCTTCTTTTGGGTCATCCATTTTTATTCGGAGTTTATTGGTTACGGAATCTGGTTTGGGTTCTGGCTGAACTGTCTTTTCAGTTCTAGATTTATGGTTATTTAACGGGAGGCTTCGCCTTACGGGTATACTGGAGCGTTTGGAACGTCTATTCGGTATGGACATCAATGAGATTTAGTTCTTCTGGAACGGTCGGTCGGTACGGTACGGGTATGTCAATCAATCCACATTGAGGTCCCTGCTCGGGCGCCATTTTGTGAGATGCTCTTTGTCAAAGGCTGAGGAATGCTCGTCGGATCCAGGGTTTTGCTAAAGAAGCAACTAACTTTAGTTGGTTTTGAGTTTCTTTATTCACCAATCACTGGTTCGTTAATTCATTTAAAGTTTTTTTACAGTTTTATTTTAATACATTCTATAATTCCAACATTAATAGAGTTTAATATTTTGTTTACTTTATACATTTTATAATTCCAAAACTCATACAACTTAATATTTTGTTTTACTTTATATACTTAATCCAAAGTTCATACAACTTAATATTTTGTTTTATGTTTTACTTTATATAATTTCATAGTTCATACAACTTAATATTTTGTTTATGGTTTCCTTTATATAATCCAAAGTTCATACAATTTAATATTTTGTTTTATGCTTTTACTTTATATTATATAATTCCAAAATTCAAACAATACAATTAAGGGACTGAGATAGCAGTGGTCACTCAATTACAGTCTGAGATAGCAGACGCCACTAAATCACAGTCTGAGATAGAAGACGCCACTAAATTACAGTCTGAGATAGCAGACGCCACTAAATTACAGTCTGAGATAGCAGACGCCACTAAATTACAGTCTGAGATAGCAGACCCCACTAAATTACAGTCTGAGATAGCAGACGCCACTAAATCACAGTCTAAGATAGCAGACGCCACTAAATTACAGTCTGAGATAGCAGACGCCACTAAATTACAGTCTGAGATAGCAGACGCCACTAAATTACAGTCTGAGATAGCAGACGCCAATAAATTACAGTCTGAGATAGCAGACGCCACTAAATTACAGTCTGAGATAGCCGACGCCACTAAATTACAGTCTGAGATAGCAGACGCCACTAAATTACAGTCTGAGATAGCAGACGCCACTAACTAACTACTTCAAAACCTGGGCTTCCACTGTCGATTCTGGAACCCTAGTCTTTTCAAAAGTTGGAGCTCTACCAGGTACTCCAAATTGGTACTTTTCCACTATGGTAGATCACACTTTTCTTCTGTTCGTTCACGCTCCCTTATAGATATTTGAGTCAAAACTATAAAAGTTACAGAAAAAATATCATAATGTTATCCTACCAAAGTACTTAACCAGTGGTGGTTTATGTGATTATACATAGTACAGGGGTGTTGTATATGAAAAAGGGTATTTGTATGGAACTTATACCAAATAATGAACTCTGGCTATAGAGTTAATTTAACGGTCAGGATTGCTTGAGTGCAATTAAATAAACGGCGGTGATTCTGGATTGCTTGAATGCAATATATTAACAGGCGGTACTGGTAATTTCGGATTGCTTAAATGCAATAAAATAACGGGCGGTAATTTCTGGATTGCTTGAATGCAATTAAATAACAGGTAATTCGGGATTGCTTTAATGCAATAAAATAAACGGCGGCGATGAAAGGTAGAGGTGTAATGCATCATTACAAACCTCGTTCACTTACAAATCGTTTTTTAAAATTATTTATGTAAATGAAAATATATATATACAGTGGTAGTCCAGTATAATGAACGATATAATCTCCAGAGTCAAAAATCGAAAATTCGTTATATCGAAACGTTTTTTTCATTCAAATCTTTAGGTAAACAGAAAGTACAATTGTATTTTATTTCATACTTCATAAAAAAAAATAAATACATATTTCACTTAATAGAACAAAAAAAACATATTTAACTTCATTTACATTCAACGATTAAAGGAATAGGAACGTGACTCTCACGTTGGGCAATAAACCATTTGTACAATGCGGTTTCTATTTTTGGATATTCAGCCTTCTTTAATGATCGTCGACGAAAAGATCCACTGTTTGTATTTCTCAGATTTTTGAGAACCTTGCTCTCATTTTTCTTGATAGTGCATATGCTAGACTTTGGAATTCCAAACTTCTTCAAAATGTCCGAAAGCGAAACTCCTCTTTTATATTCGTCAATTATTTTAATTTTTGCTTCCATTGTAAGACGTTTGCGCGACGACATCTTGCATAAACTTTCTTATTCAGCATCAGACATGAAACTGAGAAACCATGTAAAATATTCCAGACGCCAAAAAGAGTAAAACAACAAAAAATGGGACTAAAAATCCGTTACAGTTTTGTACATAGCGAACGGAGCAACTGTTTACATATACGGAGACGAATACGTAGGAAATAACTAAGCAAGTGAAAAAGAACACTTGTGTAATGGGAAATTGTGTTTGTATCTTCCAATATTATAATATATGTTAGTAGATATTAAAGATTTACAGTCATTTTTATTTCATTTTCTGAAATTCGTTATTTGTTTGTTATATAGAATACCTAATGGACTTGAAAAAAGTGTTCGTAATATCGATCATTCGTTATATCGGCATTCGTTATACTGGACCACCACTGTATATATATTAATAACACTTCAACGCTCATCGAAATTTAACAAATAAGATGTAAATTATAAAACAAAAGTAAATTAACAAACAACAATTTAAATGTCCAAGTACTGGGACTGGTTTCTGGATATAATTGTAATTTCTTCAGTACGCTTTGGTATGTTTAAAGATAATTTTTCAGCAAAAATTAAAAAAAAGTGAATTAGGTGAATGTATCTTATTTTTAACTCCTAGGTACTATATTGAAACGTTGAATAACTTTACGCCTCGATACTTGTGACTTCTTTTCTCGACTAATGATTCTCTTTATTTTATATTTTTTCAGGTACTCACGTTGAAACTGGTATGGTTTTGATACCTTGGAGGTTACCTTGACACCACTGAGGGAAGTTCGTTTTGGAGCACCTCACACGATACTTCACTGGCTAGGTTTCTGAGGTATTTGCCCAATTCACGGATCGTCTGCGTATATGTCGTATATGGTTAGAAGGTATCCGCATGAATGGATTGGAACTGGTCCAGATGAAAACGCCTTCAAATCGAATGTTGGATTCACCAGGTCACCAGTTGCAAAAGCAAAATTGCGAGAATCAACAGGAATCAATATCACGGGAATCAATAAAATCAGGAATCGATAAAATGATGTGGCGGCCCAGCGCGCTGCAGTCAACTGGATCCGCCAGAAAGTCACTTATTTGATATTTGTAACCTATATACAAATTTCCCTCTTAGCACAGATACTTTCAATAAAAACTTCTTTAGAACTCACCCAAATTTGTTGTTTAAGTAAATATAATTAGGTTTTTATGTCGGATTATTCGGTGCAATTTATCAAGGCACTATGTAAAATCCTAGCAAAAAAAAGTAAGATGCTTATTGCAGGGAACAATAAATACACGTTACAAATACGCACCAGTAAGTATTTTTTTTTGTCTTGAATTTGACAAAAAGAACTCTTAGGACCAACGGACTGTACACAATGGTTTATGGATTTGAAATAACTTATTTCAATATCAACGGCTATTCGAGAATCAAAGAAATGAAATTGATTTTGAATGTCATACGGGATTGGCAGAGGAATCATGCCACCTTTGTTTTTCTTTTATATTTGTATTTTCCTATCGTCCGATCCACCATCCAAAAACTCCTATTCAAATTTCATTGTAGTAGTAGACCTTTTTTTTTCTCCATTCATTAGGCGTGTACCATCAACTGAGCGCTCTGAGCGCTCAAGGATTTTTTAAGTGAGACAAAAAATCTCAACTGAGCACTGAGATTTTTTGCGGAGATTTCTGATCCAAAAATTTCTTGGATTCACAGCTCAATTTTTTTTCTCAATCGAAACAGCTGTTTGTTTCACAACCAAGTTATAATTTTTTGAGGGTGTGCAAATAATAAAGTGGTAAATAAATACAAAATAAAGACGGAATGTTGGTGAAAACTCAAACTAATTGAATAAGCTATAATCATTTTCATTAATTCTAATAAGATTTTTGCTTTAACAATTAAGTATTTAAAGAAAAGTTGAAATTTGATTTCCGAACTTGTATGAAGATAATAACACATGTTTTTTTTTCTGAAAGAGAGCGGAGAATGTTGTCCCACCAAATGATTCTGCCTCCGTTAATCTGACATTGAGCGCTCAATGAGCGCTCAGTTTGTGGTACACGCCTATTGCTATTAGTTTGACATTCCGAAAATAATGTCTCCATTTTACCACTTCCAATCTGACCACTAGATGTCGCTAACATATCAATCTATCTTATAGAGGGCGCCACGATACGCTACCAAACTTAAGGCTCAGTTCTCACTATATCCAAGTTCAAGAAAAAAATATTGTAATTAAATACATAAACTATTTGGGTCCAGCTAGTAGTATAATCATGTAGTTTTGGTGTCCACAACAATATTCGGCGCAAATTGGAAGGCCCTCCAAAAGTCTACACCTTGATCGAGATTGGGTACTAAATAGAACGTTAGCATTTCCTCTCTATTTTTGTATTTCACTAGTATATCAATTATACCAACAATCGACTGACTTTGACCATCCGCAGTTTTTACAGCGGATTTGTAAGGTTTGAATTTGGTTCCGGACTCAGATAGGAATTTTAAACAGCCTTTCCCCAGAATACTTATACTGGCCCCACTATCTAACAGACCGTAAATATCTCTCCGCAATTTTAACCTTCGCGTAAGGTCGGGGGGTCCGTGTTTGTGTCTATTACCGTTGACGAAATATTCCTCCTTGTCTGTTTTCTAGTCTCAAATCTCATTCTGGTTCTCTTTATTCTTTTCGTAACTTCGCCAACTTTCCCCTTAAAAATCTTTTCTCTTGCTAAATAATAATCTTTTAATCTTACATGTAATGGTTTTGTCTCACATTGGTTTTTTGTTTTCTTTTCATTTTCTATATCATTTTTTTTTCTCTCGTTAATATTTGTATCCTTTTTTCATTTAAGGAAGTGCGTGGTTCGCCTCTGCTTATTGGTTCTTTTGGGGGGCTTTGTTTGAACGCGGCTCCCCCGAAGACGTCGCGTCCCGATTCCGGTTTTCCGGATTACTGCGCGGACATTTTAGTGTGATTACCCCCTCAAGCCCACACCGGTAACAGAAAATATTCCTCTTTGTCGACGGACAATCCATAAAAGTATGGCCTGTGACCCTACAGTTCCAGCAGGTATTTGTTCTACCTTCGCCTGGCCCCGTTGGAGCCTTTGGACGCGCCCCTAAATGCTGGAAAGTATCTACCTGTTCTTCTCGAGATGGCCTCATATCCAGGTCTGATTCCAGGTCCAATTCGTTTGCCACAAAACGAGTGGATGCCCTAAGTTGTTTTGAAGCTTCTCGTTCTCGCGAACACGTACTCTGCCTCCTTACAAGCCATTTTCAGCTGGTCCATTGTGTATATAGCCTGGGGATATACCAATCGCCCCAATCGCTTATTCAAATTCCTTTTTAGAATCCTTACAAGTGCCGTTTCCGGGATCTGTATCCTGAGCCGAGACCAAAGCTTCGTTATGGCAGCTAAGTAGTCATCACTTGACTCCCAGGCGCCTTGCTTTCGTTCCATTACTTCGCGAATGACTTCAAAGTCCGACTTCGAACTCCGGAACTGGCGCGTTAACGCGTCCTTTCCGACTTGCCATCAAATTCAACCCCCACTTATCCATTTTGATTGGGATTGTTGTAGAGGAGTAGGCATACGATGGAGGTGAATAAAAAGAGGACTGCAAGCGTCTTGCAAAAGGTGTCCTAGTCCTAAACTCAACGGACGCTTCAATGTGTGGATTCTGTTGGTACCCTCCAGCCGCACCATACCCATTTTCCCTATTCGATCTTGAGTTTGTCCCTCCCTGAGGGTATCTTGGTTGAAATGGTCTTGCACGAGGATCCGGCTGAGAATATCTTCCAGGGTCTGAAGAATGCTGCGGAATTGGCCACTGGCCAACTTCCTGATTGCCCGTCGGCTGACGCACCCTTTCCTCCCACGAAGGCGTAACATAGAGATTTGAGTTAATCTCCCTCATTAGCTCCACTATTTGTCTCCTAATCTCCTCCTTCAATGATTCTGAAATTTCCCTGCCAAACGAGTTATTATATATTCCCTGATGGTTTACTCTTGCTTGCCTAATTTCTGTACTAATAAATGAACCCAACATTCCTTGCCCTCCCACCGCGTTGCTATCTTCGGGCAACCCATTTTCGCTCGCCGACCTAGACCCTACATAACCTTCTGCCTCGTTTACTGCATCTGCGCTATAACCATGAATAAAGGTCAGGTCGCTGTACTGCGGGGTGGAAATGGTTTCAGTTTTGGTTCCGTCAGTGTTATTGGGATGGCTCGCTCAGTCTTGAGGCTCACCTTGGTTATCAGGTGCTCCCCTCCCTGCTACCGCACCTGATTCAATGGTACTGACACTTGATCGGTTCGGATCCTCCTCTCTTGCTTTCTCTTTAAGGTTGGCCGACTGGGTGCTTGTACCGGCACCGGGGGGAATTCCTCGCTCTGCTTTTGTCTGGGGTTGAGTACCTTTCTTTCCTTTCGGGCTATGTTTAACTAACGACATCTTGGTCAATTTTCATAGAAGTTCCTCGCGTAAGGCTCGAGTTAGTACTCGACTTTTAATGTATTCTTGCACACTGTTAATTTCTCCCTCAAGTTGCTCCTCTTCCTGTCGTTTCATTGGTCATTTACCAACTTTCCCCGCTCTAAGTATAACCCCTTACGGCTAACCAATTTGTAATTAAATGGACTAGTTTATGTATTATCTTTCGCCCAAAAAATGAAAATCTTACTTATCCGAACAAGACTATAGTTCTTAAACTTACAAATAATTTTTTTATATGTATGTGTGAATACTTATCTTACTCACTTCACTAACGTTGAATCCTATAAAAATCTGTCTACTAACTGCTCTTTATACTACAAACCTTTTTTGTAGTAAATTTAAGTATACCTATCTATGTTTAAATCTACTAAAAATTGTATCTTACTACTATTCAAAGCATAGAGTAAGTAAACTACCTAGAGGCCATAGAGAAAATACTACCTAGAGAACCGACTTAAGATCTCCATGCTCTTTCACCCTACAAGCTGAATTGAGAGGATTTATGCCCTATTCGCTAAGTGCCTGTCCACATTGGATTTTTAATGCTTGGTGTTAACATGTTCGTTGTGTCCATGCGATGAAGAGTAAATCCTCTCAGTTCAATCTACCCATCCCTATCTCCCACCCTTAAAATCTATCTATCTTTCACTCACACAATAAAAAATCTATCATGTTGAATCCGAGAATATTGTTTGAAAGTGGCGCATCGGTGCAATTTGGGTCGAATCTAACCATCTCTAAGGATGTGTGCAGTTACAATGCATGAATTAAAGAATACAAGACTACGACACTTCGGTTTTTTCGCTCTGTTATTGTAATTTTCAATACGCTTCGTGACTCAAGTGGAGACAAAAAAGACTAAACTTTGGTATAATTTGCGTGAGATATAGGGGCGCGAAAACTTTAAGTTACTTCAACTTGATGTTAAAGTGATTTTTTTACCATACATTTTTTTTATGTTTTGGGATATATTTTGATGATATAAAAACAACAATAAAAATAATAATTCAAGAAGGAAATATATCTGATATTTGAATTTTTTCATCGCACTCTCTATTTTTACTTCATATTTTGACTATTTATATAATCTAAAACAATCGAATAACAATTAAAAACCATTTTTCGGTAAAATTTTTGTGTTTTTATAATGAAAAACTATATTAACATAAAATAATTCGAGAACAAAAAATCATCTCTATACAAATTTTCTTGGCTGTCACATCTGTTGTTACGTTTTGTCCCCAAAAACGTAGGAAGTGGCGTAATCTTGTATTCTTTCATTCATGGTTGCAATGCATTTTAAATGGGACAAAACGAGCTTTGTGTGTATGCAATAGGGCATTTGCCCAAACGTGGTCATGTGCTCAATTTGGTGAATCAGTTATTCGAAAAAGGGAATCCGTTAAATTTTAAAATTGAAAAATAAAATGTTTTGTCAATAAAATTGATGCTTCTAAAGGCTTATGAACAAAAACTATATTTGATGTAGCCTTTTATTGCTTCTGGCATTTAAATCCAATAATATTTATGGCTATTTATGTTGAAAACAAAGAAAATGTAATAAAAAAGTAAAAGCGAACCCTTGGAATTTAATGCGTACATACCTTTAACTTCCATTTCCACCACTGCAGCTGCTGAGCAAAACTGAGAACCGTGTGGTGGATTTTGTCATTAGGATTGTTCAGTGAGGTTTTTTCAGATTAGAACAGAACAGAACAGAGTAGAACAGAAACGTCAAAGAAGATAGAACAGGCAGCTGTCTGACAGATGTAATTGTCAAAAAAAAAATCGAGTTTGGTGGATAAGCAAGAAATACTTTTTATTAAAAACAATTATAAATAGTATTTATTAAACGGCGCAATTTTATTTAATTTAATTTATGCAAGCATTGCAAGCATTGCAAGCATGTTTCTTTGGCGAGCATTTAATTTCTCACTTTTGTACAAAAGTAGGCCTATGTAGTTGAGGCTTTACATTTCATTTTGGAACGATTTATTGTTAGATATTGTTGATCTGTCAAACGAAAACTTTGGAAAACTTTATTTCATCGTTAATTACCATAAAATCATGTTATTTATACAATATAATCTCATTTTTCATTATAAATGGTAGAAAATTCAATTTTAATTCATTTCACTTCACCAAAAGCTTTGTTTTGATTCTTCAACAACTGAAATCAGTTCCCTATGGCATTGTTGTAGCAGGCGGTGATGGTTCTGTGTCCGAAGTTTCAACTGGATTAATGCGTAGAAATTTGGACCGATGTCCAATAGCTCTTTTGCCACTGGGAAAAACAAATAAAACTAAGAAGGAAATCTTAACTGGTCCTCCAAGATAAATGAAGTTGAAACACTTCTCAGTGCCTGATTAAATATCGCACATGAAAAACTATAAAAGAAGAGTATATTCAAAATTGAACAAATTGCAAATGCAAACGATAGTGATGAACAACAACAACCAAGCAGACCTATTAATTCGTTGGGATCAATTGAATGGGGAATCTATCGAGCGAGATATTATGTCTTTGCAGGAGAAATACTGGTATCTTTGGAAGGTGGATAAGTGTTTCGCAGGTTTAGTGAATTCATTCAACAGTCAATTGTCATGGGACTGTAAAGTATATCTTATGGTGTTTTCGATTGGTAAAATAAATCAATTTATTTTTGATTTAAATCTGTCAAAACGCAGATTTTACATTCCAATGGGCAAATAAATTGATTTACTTTTTGATTTAAAATCAAATTTGCAAATCTAGATTTTTCCGCAGATTTACCCCTCCTACACTAATACCAATACATTTTAAGTTATCACCTTACAAAATTTTTTGTATTGTTTGAATTTATTTCGGTTATTGAAATTTGTGTTCTAAATATAAAGGGAAGAGTTTTTAATATAAAATGGAAGCTATTAAAAATTAATTGTAAATTCATGAAGAAATTCATTGTTTTCTTCTGAAAGTGCAGCAAGTGATGACGAGTTTTGTGATGTTATGAAACATACATAAAATTACACGAATACAATGACAAAAATAAATCAATTTAAATTGGCGTTCGATTCGCCACGAAATAAATCAATTTTTAATTTAAAACACCATTAGTTACACAACGCCTTGCATGGGTTGTACTAACTGCGTTGTTGCCACTAAAGTTAAACAATCACAAATATCAATCAGCCGAATCTATAAAGAAATTTTAAAGGCTTCTTAACTCTAAACTACCTCTAAATATCACTTAAGTGTGAAATCGGTATCTATAATCAATTTCCACATTTAAGCAACGTAACTTAAACACCTCTTAACTTAAACACCATCCAAAGCGTTTAAAGGCTACGCAAAGCCAACTTAAATATATTTTGACATATGAGAATTGTTTTTTTTTTTTATCAAAACAAATTGTGCGTAGGTTGAGTAAGGAAATATTTATGTGTGTACTGCGATGGCCGGATTTAAATTTTTTTTTGTTTTGTTTTTTTTTGTAAAAGAAAAAAATATAGTAAATGATATACTTTCTCACCAATATAGGAAGGAAATTTCTGAAAACAAAATCAAAAAAAAAAACTAAAGTGGAATGGTTTCATTTCCTCTGTCTTCTGTGTTTGACGATGCATACACACATACACCCAGTTGCTTCTCTTTCTGTCTTATTATTTGTGCACTCTTTTGTGTTTGCAAATTTTTTTTTGCAATCTGACAGAAATAGCCTGAGAGTGAAAAATGTACTAGAAATTTGTATCAGAATTGTCAATTTTCTTGCGTTACGTTACATTACGGTTGTTTAGTTAAGTATGAAAGGAATATTGATTATAGATACAAATTTAAGTAACGTGATTTAAAGGCAACTTTAATATTTAAGCAAGCTTAACTAAATAACCTCTAAAAGGCATTTTAAGTTAATTTTATAGATACGGCTGAATATTTTCAAGGTTGTTTTCTAGAAGCCCTACAACGAATACCAATACTATTGTGCATGCTGGCAATGTTGAATGCCAGTAGCATAATCAACAAGTAAATGCCAGCAACGTGCGGATCTATGTAGACGAAACGACTGAAACACAAATTTAGTTTTGGAATCAGATGAAAACAGAAGAAAAAGTGTTCGAGCTAATCAAATTTCGCACAATGAATTTTATTCTTGACGATAGTTGCACAGGATCAACGAAATTGTATTCTATAGATTGCGAGGCTTACGATTTTCGCCCCTTTAAAGTTACATTAGTTCCTAAAGCTGTTGAGATATTCGTTTAAAAACATTCAAGTGTACATAAATACCTCAACTTAAATTGTTATAAATTTACTTTCTTGTTTTGTTCTTATATGCATTATACCTGCCAATTAAATAGTTTGTACAGGTAATTGTATTGGATGCGTGAAAAGTAACTGCCAGTTGCTTATTTTTAAAATCCATACAAAGTATGAGTAAAAGTTTATTAACAGGTGTAAAAGACAACTGATTTTTTTGTTCGACGGAATGGGTTAGCGCTTAAATAAATGTCCCTTATATTATGGGAGAGGGAATTTCTCAATAATTCTCATTTCATTTGTTTTTAAAAAATTCTGAATGCTACACGTATGTTTGAGAAAAAAATAATAACACTCCTAATGGAAAATTATTTTCAGATGCACCTATTGTTTCTCTAAATCTAGGGGCTCCATTGGATGCGAACAATTTAATGAGCGGTTCTGATGTTTATTTAAGGCTCTCCCAAACCAATGCAGAACATTCGTTGCGGCGAAGAAACATTCGCATGTCAAAATTTATTTACATGGTGATATATGAGAGTGCCCACACCAACGCGGCGGAGAAACATGAATTTATTTTGACTGATGAATTTTTCTTCGCCGCAACGAATGTTTCGGATTGGTTTGGGAGAGCCTTTATAGTGTAGTATTGTAGCAAATCCAGTAATAACGTGAATTGAATGGTTTCACAAAAAAAAAATAAAATAAAAAAAAATGGTTTCACAACGTAAGTTTAAATTTTATCATGAGCATCATTTTTGAAGATTTGATTCATTAAAATTTCTTGATTTATTGCAGGATAAAAAGTGACATTCTGCTCCTGGCATTCTCATATCGAATCAGACGCTTGTACTTCAAAGCTTTCACATACTAAGTATTTTTGCCTTGCTACAAATATTCAAGGAAGTTTATCTAGCAACGAAGATTATTTTGATGTAAAATGTAAGTATTTTAACTCATACAATTGTTTTCTAAAAAAAATATTTGATAAACTACTAATCCGTATGTTTTTATTTGTTTTCCCGGATTTCAAAAAAAAATATCATTAGGCTTTTTGTTTTCTACCACCTGGCTCACTTTGGTCAGTAGGTAAAGGTTTTTTTTATTGATTTTTTGAAGTGAAACTTCTTTGCGCGCGTTGAGGGTCAAGAGAGTCCGCTAAAAATTTTAATTATATATGGTTGCAAAATATATAAAACCAAATTAAAGTTGTCATATACAAATTTTTGATTTTGCAGAGATTTTGAGTGTAGGAATTTTTGGAAATAGTCGGAAATCCTACTCAAATAAACTAATTTTTATCTTTTAAATTGTTCACCTTTTTTACTTTAAATTTTCACCATTATTATTTAATTTTCAAGTTTACAACTCCTACCCATCGATCATTTTGATATAGAACACATAGCTGCGTCTTACGCATATAAGCTTAATATACCTATACATATCCCTAGTGTCATATAGATAAATAGTCTAGTCAAAATTCCCCCCATTTATTCCCACCACCGATGTAATAGAACGCAATACGGACAAACCGTGATTTAATAATGCCCATACGCTTCTATCTTTAAAAGAACTCGGTTCGAAAGAAAAAAAAAGTACTTCAACGTTTCTAGAAGTAAATTTTAATTGGAGACTTATATTGCATTTTAAGTTAAACAAAAATAACGCTACAAAATTTATAATTAAATTACCTATTTGAATTTATAGAATTTGTGTTCAATTTTAAAACTAACCATTTCTAGTACTTTTACAGATCCACCCATTTGTGAAGCCGAGTCAACAGTGATTATAGCCAAATTAATTATTTTCATGAGGATGTTAACTAGCCGCTATCAAACAAACTATAGATATAACCAGCCTTATGCATAAACGAATTATAGCGAGTGCATAGCGCTATGCATTCTTTATAATGCCTCTGAACGCAAAAACCTTATTCATAAACTTATGCAACGTTGAATAGAAGCAACATAAGCTAAACGCGTTTGGAGGTTGTATAGAGCCAACATAAGGGTTGTTTAGTATCGGAATGTCACTTTGACTCACACATAGCAATAATGTAGATAGATGTTAGGGGGGCGCTTATTTTTGCAATCTTTGAGGTGTTGATATCTCACTTTCAAAATATTTTATAAAATTTAATACAACAATTAATAATGTTGGTTTTGTTCATTTACTGTAAATTTTTGTTGGGATATTGTTTTAAAAAATAAAGAACATTGTTTTGTATACTTTATTTTATAGAAGCTGCTTAATAAATGTGCAAAATTTAAAGATTTTCCATCAAATCTTACAACTTTTGCAAATGCTCGACGGCATGCGTGATTAAAATAAAATTATACAAAGATTCACCTTTATCACTTTCATGGGAAAATACAAATGAATTTTAAGCATTACAAAATAAGCACCACCCTTTTATTTTTCTCCTCAACAAAAACATCACGATGTCAGTGAATGGAACAATTCATGAAATAAATCAAAAACGACGTATTTTTTCTTTCAAGTATTTTTAATTTTATTTGCGAACACAAAAAAAATAACAAAGTTACTGGATAATTATAATAATATTAAAAGAAATTTATAAGGAACCAAAAAGAATCCAATCGCCAGCAAAATTACTTCTATTGATTTTTCACACAGCACACACACAGCTGGGTCTCCTTTGTCAGTTGTGAAAGTTAAACGTACTAGATTCCTCCTTTATGGTACTAATTTTGACACAAGCTCATTATAACTATAATGGGTTGCAAATATTTTATGCATAACAATTTATGCAACGTTGTATAGTGGCTACATAAGTCCTTATGCAGTGCATAACTATTCATCTGTTCAGCGGATTCTAATGAATACGGCTGAACATGTTTTGTGGACTCCAACCCAATGTATAATTTACAATATAAATGTTTTTTTAATAATTCATTAGACAATTTAATTGAATTACTAGAACCATCAAGCCAAACACAAGAATATATAAAAATTTGTTAAACTTTGAGGACTAAAATTTGAATCATAAAAACAATTATTTACGTACATATTTTAAGTTTCTAACGTAATGAGAAAAATGTGTTAAAAAAGTAAAAAAAAAAAACGACATAATTTCAAAAATATTGTCCACGCAGAAAAAAAGTTTTGATGACAAATAAAAGATAATTTTATTTCCAAAAAAAAATTGATTATGACAACTTTTTACTACAAATCGATAGTTTCGGATATATAGATCAATTTGCGTTTTCCAAAATGGTGGATTTCCCCAGGGGGATGGTATCCCGAAAAACTGGGCATAAGCTTTTCTGATAGCCCTCTTTCAGGTTTACAAAATTCAGCCATCCTTTATTTCGTATTTATTTATTAGTTTCACAATAAAAAAAGTAAATGTAAAAATTTATAAATACATAAGTTAAAAGTTTTAGGTCCATTCCTTTACTTTAAATTTCTATGATTTGAAACATTAAGCTGTTGTTGATAAATGATAATGGGCCCTATTGCGGTTGTCGATCAGCGATCGCACTTTCAACGATCATCACCATCGACTGATTTCTCAATCGGTATTGCGTAACTTGATCGACTAGTATATGAGTTATTGTGAATGAAAAAGTATAAATTGTGAATTATTCATACTTTGACGTTTGACAGATCGATTTTTTTCAGACTGGGTTTTTTATTTATTTATCTCGTTTTGTGAAGTTTGCAATAAAAATAGTTTATTTTTATAAAAATATAACTTAAAATAAGAAATGGATGAAAGTGAAAAAGATTCAGAAGAATATACTATAAATAGAATTTTAGAGGCCATCAGAAAACGGCGCAATACAAGAAATTCATCCAACTCCTTGGAGTTGATAAATTGTACGTTATACTTGATTTTGTAGTTTTTTTTCTTTTCATTTATTTGTCTTTTATATCTTTGTTAACTATTTTTGATAAGCCAGCGCCTTTATGGATTTACTTTCTGAAAACTTAAGCTGGGAATAAGAAAATCATCGATTCCCAACATCCTTAAATTGTGTACCGCGTTACGATTCTGTGCCCAAGCATCATATCAACTAAGTGTGGGAAATGATTTGTTCATTGGGTTGGCCCAATCTACTGTATCCTTAAAAGTGCTAAGTGTAAAAGAAACTCACATATGCATGTCCAAAATAAACGAAAGTGAAATACGGCAAACAAAAATGAACTTCCTTGAAAAATTCGGATTCTCAAGAGTTATTGGGTGCATTAATGGCGTTTATCTGTTTTTTGTTGAAACTTGTTTCGCCCTGCATTAACAATAATAATTAAATGTACCTATTTCACTTATAAACAAACATTTTTTTAAATAAAAACACATAATTTTTTACTTGTTGAATAGACCCAGTCGATCACAAAAATGCGGTCGACAACGAGCGATCGGATTTTCGATAATTGTCGAGCGCAATCGACAACTACAATACCGCTTTCTTATTTTGTCGATCGGTGATCGCTCGTTAGCGATTATCGATCGACGATCGACAACCACAATAGGGCCCAATGTCATATTGAGAGTAAGAGAATAACAAGCAAACATCTTGTCTCAAATTAGGATTGTTCAGTGAGGAAATATTCGGATCAGAACTATAGAATAGCCGTTAGAACTTGCATTGAACTTAAATCCAATGCCCCTCCTTTGGCCAATAACATCCACTGATGATGTTGTTGCGAGTGGGTCATCTTTGACAGTGTTTTTGCGCTTCGCTAACTGCTTCGGAGAATTCTAGGAAATTCGATAGATTCGGATCAGCGGACGCAATTGTAACATATTTGCCTGGACGTGATTTTGTTGGTCCCTTAAGCATTTTACCGCCTCTGAATCTTCAGACTTATCACATTCGGAGCACTGCCAACCATAGAGCTTTAACCTTTTAGTGTGTTGTGCGAGTGGCGGGTTTAAGTATCGTAGATGGTAGTGGAAATGGCAGATGGTAGAGTCGAGAGAGTTCTCAAACTTTTGTGATGTATTTAAGGATACTATTTTGTTGAATTGGCCATTCAAACAGATTGTATAGTTGGAAGTTGGTGGAGAGGAAAACACCGGCTCTATTTCCAGAGATTTTTTATTTTTTTATAATTTTTGAAATTTATAAAATGGTATTACAAGTGTCCACCGAATGATAGAGCGGCTATAAGTTAATGGTCATCTTGCTGTATATTTTGTTGCATCATGACAACATCGCCTTCGGTTTACAGGAATGTCATAGAGTTTACCTTTCGAGTTGGTCTTGAAATAG
Organism: Melangyna quadrimaculata; assembly: GCA_949320155.1. Classification (NCBI taxonomy): domain Eukaryota; kingdom Metazoa; phylum Arthropoda; class Insecta; order Diptera; family Syrphidae; genus Melangyna; species Melangyna quadrimaculata. Next base: position 109,907,098 of record OX439483.1, read on the forward strand.
TTTTTAATGTGATTTTATGACCTTTCTTTGAGTGATTGCCTGCTTTGAGACATTCACGCATAAGGACAGAAGCGGCAGCTGGCTGCTGTACACTTTTATTTCGAAATACATAGCGGTGGTATGGGAGCTACTAGAGAATGCTTCATTGTAGTTACGAGGCTTTTCTGTTTTCTCTAGAGTAGTATAAATTTTGCTGCCTTTTCGCGAAAGCGATTGGTTAAGCAAAGCCTTTTTTCTGCTTGCTGTTGATATTTTATCCGGTTTCAGCTCCTTTTGTCAATTTTCATGAAACTAGTCTAGAACTAAACGAAACTCCTTTGCCATGTTATCCATTCTCTTAACGGAGGTGGTGTCGAACAACGAGGACGATCAAGAGTCCAAGTCGTTTGCATGCGACTGGAGTTCTTCCTGAGTGTAGGTTCGGGGAATATTTGCAACACATGTTCTTTTATTGATAGGCACCGGTGACGCCAGCGGAACCACCACAACCACCTCATGCTGCATTAGCATTCCTCCTTGCCCATGGACTTTTGTTGATCTGAGGCATCAGGCCGACTCAAAATCGCATTGAATTGATGTTGAGCTATTGCGACTATACTACCTGTAAATAAATCAACATAACGAACTTTGTTTAAAACAAATTTAGAAAAAGTTAATAAACTTTTATTGAAGTTAAAGCTGGATTTAGACTTTCGTTCTTCATTCGTTGTTCGGTGGTCGTTGTTCTCTCAACAACTAACAACGAAGAAAGTTAAACTCTATTTACAAAATTGTTTTAAATAACTAGGCTTCTTGTGCCATTCAGTAATTAAAAAAACTTCAAAAACGTCCCTACAATTTGCACGACACTCCAAAACAATGTTCATTTAAACAGTTTTAGCATTTAAACACAAGTTGTTAGGGTAACAACTTTCTGACCTGATTTCAATTTGCACGTTCTTCATTCGTTCTTAGTTCGTTGTTCGGTTTTCTCATTTACATTTTTGTTGCTCCGCGAACCAACAACAACGAACAACGTACACCGATGATAACACCGAAAGTCTAAAGCCAGCTAAAAGTAAAAACTACATGATTTCATGTAATAATGGGTAGGTTCAGAGAACTTAGGGGACTTGCAAGTAAGGCAAATTTCTAGAATGTGATTGGTCAGCTGTCGAAAAATTGTTTCAAATGAAGGGAACTTTTGACAGCTGGCCAATCACATTCCAGAAATTTGCCTTACTTGCAAGTCCCCTAAGTTCTCTGAACCTACCCAATATTTATGAACTGTCAGAATATTGACATATTGACAAAACAACAAAAAAAACTTACCTGTCAGATTTGAGCAAATTTCGCCATTTTGTTTTTTAATCCACCACTCACACGGATTCACGGATAGGAAAATAAGAGTAGATTAATGTCGTTTTCGGTTGGATTTCGGAACAGTACTACTCCTTTTTGATTCCAATCGAATTATTTTCTATTGTTTCGAGACTAATTTGTGAGATATTTATGTATGTGTACGTAAATTGTCTGATATTTATGTATGTTTTCCACGTTCAGACGAGCAAAATGTATTTGACAAATAATCCGATGAAAGGGTTTATATGTATATGTGTGTTCCCGGTCTACTCCTTCATTAATTCCGGAACAGAAAAATACTCCGAAAACATTACTCGGAACAGCCAATCGAATTATTTTGGAGTAGGCGGAGTCAAAAAGGAGTAACTCCGAACCTCCAACCGAAAACGACATAATGTCGTTTTCGATTGAATTTCGGAACAGTACTACTCCTTTTTGATTCTAATCGAATTATTTTCTTTTGTTCCGAGACTAATTTTTCAAATATTTATGCGTGTGTGCGTTAATTGTCTGATATTTATTCATATTTTGCACATTCAGTCGAGTAAAATTAATTTGACGAATAATCCAATGAAAGGGTTTATATGTATATGTGTGTTCTACTCCTTTATTAATTCCGGAACAGAAAAATACTCCGAAAACATTACTCGGAACAGCCAATCGAATTATTTTGGAGTAAGCGTAGTCAAAAAGGAGTAACTCCGAACCTCCAACCAAAAACGACATAAGTATATATGAAGAAAAAAGGGCCCAAAATTGAGCCCTGAGGAACACCAGCTAGGATTGGTATAAATCTTGAGTTGATGTTTTAGAAAAATATACATGAGTTCTACGATTAGATAGAAATGATTGGATAATTTAAATACATTTTGGAGCGAAATTTAGTAAATTGAGCGTATAAATGAGATCAGCGTGCCAGACCGAGTCAAAAGCTTTACCTAGTTCTATTGCACAAGCTACTGTGCAATTTTTTTGTCTTACGTTTTTTAATGTGTGGTCTTGTAAGGATAGGAGGGCATGCTCCGTTGAGTGCCCACGTTTGAAACCAAATTGTTGGTATTGTGTAAGGTCAGTATCATCGAAATGGTTTTGAATTTTTAGTAAAAGAATTTTTTCAAGTATTTTACCTATGTAAGATAGAAGTGAAATCGGACGGAAGTTATCCAAACTGTTAGAGCAATTTTTTTTTTATCGGGATTAATTTAGCTTTTTTCAAGATAGTGGGAAATTAGCAATTATTAAGACAATAAGTATCTTTAAAACACGTAAAGGTCCTAGGTGAGGCTAGGAATACAGATGAAGATTGCATGAATACAGAGAAGTGGTCTGATATGGGATCGAGAGTTATACAGTCTATATTGCTACTTGCAAGGTTTGGAGATCGAAGTGAGATGAGGTTATGAAAAAGTCTATGTGCGATCCTGAGCTTAGTCTGGTGGGGCCTCGGCAGCTACGACGCCAAAATCGAGAAAACGGTTGTTTAGGTACCATTGGTACAGATAGTTGCCGTTTACATATTTTTTTGGATCCCCTCATAGAGGATGTCGGGAATTAAAGTCACCTCCTATGATTATATAATCATAGCTGCAGTTACGTCCCAGATGTCACCGTTACCCATGACACCTCCCACAACCCCCTGGCCTAACGGCATATTATAATCATAACGGGTTCTCACACCATTCTGCTTGCACAGCAAAACCGATCCCCAACGGACACACCCTCTTCCCGTTTTTATTCCCCATAACATAAAAACGTGCCGAAACCCGAAACCTCTAAACAAATCGTGGGAAAGTTCAATTCAAACTATTTGCAAAGTAAGCAAATAATACAATAGAGAATAAGCCATCATGTTAGATTTTAAAATTATTATTAGTCAGTCTTAAATCTACAATCTAACTGGAAAGTGCAGCCTCGCTTTGGACAGCGGCTTTCCTTTTAGAATTTAAAATAGAACAATAAAAAATTAAATAAAGAACAAAAAAAACAATTGTATTTTTTTTTTTTTTAATTGAGACTGAAACTATAAACCATAATTGGCGCAGTCGGCTTCCGAACAAGCAAAAGTGAACCTACCTAATTTAAAAAAACCTTCCGAACAAGGAAAGTGAAAATAAATTAAATTGAAGTTAAAGAACCTTCCGAACAAGGATAGTGAAAATAAATTAATTTAAAAAAAAATCTACCGAACAAGGATAGTGAAAATAAATTAATTTGAATTTAAAAACCTTCCGAACAAGGATAGTGAAAATAAATTTAAAAAACCTTCCGAACAAGCATAGTGAAAATAAATTAATTTAAATTTAAAGAACCTTCCAAACAAGGATAGTAAAAGTAAATTAATTTAAATTAAAGAACCTTCCAAACAAGGAAAAGTGAATTTACTTAATTTAAAGAAGCTTCCGAAAAGTGAACTTAATTAGGAAAACCTAAATTTGATTCCAAGAATTAGTGCAAACATAACACTCAAGTGCAATTGATCATAAATTAACTACTCCAAAATTAATAAAAAAAGAAATACCCAATTCGACCTTCAGAGAAGAAACAGAATGGCCCAAAATACTATTGAACAATGTGTAGCAATGCTCTCACAAATAATAGCGACCAACAGTCAACCGGTCACCATCAGAGCGAAAATTGAAAAAGAAATTAAATACAGTACGCCCTACGAAGGAAAACCAGGAACGTTGCCGTCGTTCATATCATCAGTAAACTAAATATTAGAAGGCTATACACGTGCAGAGGACAAACAGCAATTTTACGAAGTCATCTTTAACACAAAAATAACTGGAACAGCAAAAAACTACCTTCTGACCAACACACCAGCAACCTGGACCATATGTATAGACAAATTAAGGAAACACTTTCGACAAGCAAAAGACGAACTCACCATCACAAGACAAAAAGGACTCCTAAGGGTAAGGTCTATACGCGAATTAGATAATAAGATAAAGATTATTATATAACAGAATATGCTGCCTTCAGCGACAACAGTAGAAACGTAACAAACAGCCTTTTTAGTGTTCTAGCAGTGAAAATTAAAGAAATGGTCTCAGGAGCATTAGCTTACGCCCTTTCGGAAAAACTTGAATTAAACGAAATTAGGGACACAGTAAACAAATTTATAGGACAAGATCAAGGGAATCTAAAATTCCAAAACAATTTTGTGAGAAACGATAATTATTTTCAAAGAGATACCTATAACAACAATAATTACACCAACAACAGTAATTATAACCATAACCCCTTTTACAATAGTAGATCTGGAGAATTCAGAAACTCCACTTCAAGAAAGACTCGAAACCCCTCAAATAATAGCAATAGTAATACTTACAATAATAACTATAGTAAGAGATATTCCAATAATAACAATTCTGGTCAAACCAGAATGTCCTCTAGTAATAATTCAAATAGGAACCCAGAACCCATGGACACATTGTCCGCCTCTTACCAAAGGAAAATAAATAACATTCAAGCCGAGGATTTTCCCAGGGAAAGCCTAACAGACTTCCCTATATAATCTGTCAAACAAAAAATAACAAATATAAGCTAAGAATATTAATAGACACCGGTGCCGACACCAGCATTTTAAACCCCGGTGTCTGTGACCCGAAATGGCACGTGCTACTCGACAAACCGATCAAGGTTACAACGACTGGCACACCCATTTTAATACATACAAAATTAAGAATTCCCCTGTTTGAAGAATTCAAACTTAATAAAAAAGCGGAATTTTTATAATACAAATTTCATAACCAATTTGACGGATTAATTGGTAATAATATTCTATTACCACTAGAAGCTGAAATAAACTATAAAAAGAAGCTTCTCATTACCAATAACACCCAAATCCCAATTTGTTTCAATGAACTAGAAGAAAAAGTTAGATCATATGAGGAAATACTCCCAACCTATGTATTTACCACACTGAGACGAGCAAGGACCCAGTGATGGAACAAATATGAACCAAACACTTCAACAATGAAGAAAAAGCTGAAATTAATAAGCTTATATCAAAATATTCAAATATTTTCTACCAAGAAGGTAGCGATCTATCATTCACCCATGCGATCAAGCATGAAATAAAAACCACCAATGACATACCTATTTATGTCAAGAATTACAGATACCCAGAAGTGCATAAACAGGAGGTGCACAGACAGGTTAATGAAATGCTAGAACAAGGAATTATCCGCCCTAGCAAATCTCCCCATGCAGCTCCAATTTGGGTCGTCCCAAAAAAAATGGATGCCTCAGGGAAACAAATATGGAGGGTTGTCGTAGATTATCGTAAACTTAACGATGTCTCAATCAATGACAAATTCCCTATACCCAACATTGAGGATATTTTTGATAAACTAGGTAAGGCACAATACTTTTCCAATCTCGATTTGGCCAAGGGGTTTCATCAAATCGAGATAGCCGAGGAAGATATTCGAAAAACAGCGTTTTCTACAGACAATGGCCACTACGAATTTGTCCGTATGCCATTTGGCCTAAAAAACGCTCCGGCAACATTCCAAAGGCTCATGAACTCCATCCTTGCGGAACACATAAATAAAATATGTCTTGTATATCTCGACGATATAATAGTTTTCTCAACTAGCTTACAAGAACATATTGACTCACTCACAAAAATTTTTAAAACATTAAAGGCCGCAAATTTAAAAATTCAATTGGATAAGAGCGATTTCATGAAACACGAAACTGAGTTTATGGGACACATAGTCTCTACAGAAGGGATCAGCCCTAATCCTAACAAAATCTCAGCAATCAAAGAATACCAACTCCCAAAAACGACTAAACAGATTAAAGCATTCTTAGGAATTACCGGATACTACCGGAAATTCGTTAAAGATTATTCAAAAGTCGCCAAAACTATGACAACATTTTTGAAAAAAGATGCGAAAATCGATATTAAAAACCCGGAATATATCGATAGCTTTGAAGAATTAAAAACATTAATAACCTCAGAGCCAATACTCAAGTATCCTAACTTTGACAAAAAATTCATACTCACAACAGACCCGTCGAAATATGCTTTATCTGTTATGTAAGTCGCACACTTAACGAACATGAGATTAACTATTCGGCAATAGTCTGGGCTGTAAAATACTTCAGACCCTATCTTTATGGCACAAAATTTACGGTACGCACCGATCACAAACCATTAATTTGGCTAAGTTCGCTCAATACACCTAATTCCAAACTACTACTTAAAAGGAAAAGACTGTTGCGGATCCCTGGCTGCATTGACCTAGAAGAAAAAAAAAATATTATTTACCTAAGGAATAGAAATGAGCAGTAGAACCTGAAAAACAATAAAAGAAAATATTAAATAAAGTATTTTATAAACTTGCTAAAGGAAACGGAAGAGAAAATAAATAATAAGGAATGAAGAAATAAAAAAAAAGAAAACCACCACCATACCATCTACTCCGATCGTCATAATTCTTGCTTTGTTTATGTTTTGATTATGTAATTGGTTAATACCACAGATAAGCAATACCTAGATGGGAATCTACGGCTGTCAATTCGGTTTGCCTACAAGCTCAAACGTCAAATGGCCATGGTGAACATCGGATTTTTGCACTAGTGTACGTGCAGACGACCGTGGTGAAAATCGGATTTTTGCACTAGTGTACGTGAAAAAAAATCCGAGTTTCACCTCGGTTCGTGAACAAAATGGCGGATAATTTAAGAATCCAAGGGTTTGTTTAAATGTGCTAGGTTCTTGTATGCCGATTTCCTTTCGACGATTGCAGATTAATTTTTTTTGTCGCAAAAAAAATTGTGTAGCCGGTGTAAATTTTCTATATGAAAGATTTAATTTTTGATCTTTTTTTCTAAACAAATCAAATTTTTCTATCACAGATTTGATTTTTTTGTTGAAATGAAAGTTACATTAAGGTTTAACTACATATACCTACCTACTTTTGCAAAAATGTACAAAAGTGAGAATTTAAAATGTTCGCTCAAGAAACCTTCTTGCAAGAAAACATACAAAAATTGTTTTGACAGAAAACGTAGTATAACTTCTAATTGGCTGTAGAACTACTAGCGATGTTGTATTTGTAATGCCTGTAAAATCGTACTGTACTATGGATGGCTTTTGTGATAAAACACGCCTATTGTGTTTTTTCCTCAATTGAGGATTGACTTTATTGCAGTTTTAGCAATTAAGAATAGATGAGATTCACACCATTGTGGGTGCTTTCTTTTATCCCCATACAAATTAATTCTGGCAGATGAAGGTTTTGTTGGTGTTCCAAATGTTTCGCATCGGCTTAGGAGACCATTTTTGTTGCAACACAATTTAAATTGTGTAAAGGATTTTCAAATCAACGTTAAAGGCTCTTCCAAACCAATGTGAAACATTCGTTGCGGCGAAGAAACATTCGTCAGTCAAAATTTATTTACATGGTGATAAATGAGAGTGCCCACACCAACGCGGTGGAGAAACATATGAATTAATTTTGACTGACGAATGTTTCTTCGCCGCAACGAATGTTTCGCATTGGTTTGGGTGAGCCTTAAATCGAAGTGAAACACTCACGACAACAAAACATTCACTTTTTAAAATTAAGTTACATGAAAATAATTGAGAGTAGGTACCCACAATGAAAGCGGTGCGATTTTCCATATGAACCCGATGACTGACAAAAATGTTGTCCACGCATCGGTTTGGGGGACCTTAAATTAATTTCTAAAAATTTACGTCGGAATTTGACCATGATGCATTCCAACCCCTTACGTATAAATTAAAATAATTTCATATATTAAGTGTGTCTGTACCCTAAAACTAAGAATATAGTAGCTGTCAAATTTGCCATGGTGAATTTAATTTTTGTTGATTTCTCGAACTTTATTATTGGTTGGCGAGATTTTTTTTATAATTATTGTGCTGTAGAGCTGAAAAAAAATTGAAATTATGTTTTTAAATTTCATAAACATAATTAGGTCTTTTGCCCTTTACTATACTCTGCTCAAACAGGGCCCCTTCGGAGGCGACAGAGTTCTACAAAAAGTTCTCATCGCGCATCGTCTGCCCAAGTAGCTTTTTGGCGAATTGGAAGAAAGAAACATGAAAGCACCAAAAGATTTTTCATTGAAATTCAAGGACTCGTTCAAGTTCCGCTTGCCATGCGAGCATTGTGCTTGGTGAAACAATCATTTTTTTGTTAATTTATTTTTTAATGAAAATCACAAACACCGGAATAAAAATCTTCGCACAGCACATTTATGAAAAAAAAAAATGAACTGTCAAACAAATCAAATTCACCGCGTTAAATTGTTGTTGCAGTTCACATCTATTTATCGACACGAAATGAAATTACAAAAACAACAATGTAAACAAATGGGTTTTGGGGGGTGATACGAACGAAAGATTCCTATCTAGGTATTGCTTATCTGTGGTTAATACAACCCAACCGCTGGACGTTTTGGTTAGGAAAAATATGACGAGACACAGGTTCCACAAAGTTAGCAAAGGATTTCCAGAGGGAATTTTTCCAGCGGCTGGAGTGCTGAGGGCGAAACTCACCCGTGGTGAATAGACTTTAATAATTATAGCGAGAAACTCATGTTAGACATCATGAAATCATTCTTCCCAAACAAAGGCATTGTCGGAATATACTCTTCAAACGACCACCTTTTCGCACAATTTCAAGATAGTTACATTAAATATTTAAGCAAAAATAAACTGTTGAGACTAATTAGATGTTCCAAATTGTTAGGCGATTTAGAAGACGAAGAAAAACTTCTGCAAGTAATTAGTAAAACACAAAGTTTATTTAGCCACAGAGGTATAAATGAAACGTACGCAGAAATCAAAGACGTGTACTACTGTCCCAATCTGAAAGAGAAAATTCAAAAATACATAAACAATTGTGAAATCTGTTACAAATCCAAATACGAAAGAGCACAAAATAAAATACCTTTGAAAATCACTGAAACCCCCGAAAAAATTAATCAAATAATTCGCATAGACATCTGGTACGCAAACATAAACCTAATGTTTGTCACCATGATTGATAAACTCTCTAAACATGTATCAGTACATGAGATTAAACATAAAACGTGGAAATCTTTATTAAAAACTCTAGAAGATAGATTTGCCAACTTTGGCATTCCCGAAAAAATTGTAACAGACGGTGAAAGCTGATTTTCATCGTTAAATATAAAAGAATTTCTAAAAGAACAAAATGTAGATATTCACATAACTACTCCATACAATAAAACGGGCAATTTGGATATCGAAAGATTCAAGTCGACTCTAAACGAGCATTAGAACATTTGCAGCCGATGAAAATAATACAGATTCGTTGAGAAGTGAAGTTCTAAAAGCGGTTTCTATATATAACAGAACAAAACATTCAACAACAAAAGAGAGGCCCATAGATTTCTTAAATGGTAGTATTTCTAATGAACAATATCCCAAAATCATAGATTTCATAAACAAAAATACATTAACAAAATAAATAATAACAGAAACGAAATAGACCTCAGAAAAAAAACATAAATACTTGAAAAACAGAGTTAGCAATAAACTTAAGCCAGTTCATATAGAATCAGACCCAGTGGTCATAAATAAAGATTATTTGCAAAATGAAAAAGGCAGCAAGTTTTATAAATCTCAAGTTAAGAGAAAATACAAATATGAACAATGATACAAATCATCATCTTTAGGTAACATTACTCATAATAATTATATTATTTACACCGACAAAAACAGAAGGACAAAAACTAGAGGCCAAGGATTTGAAAATCGGACAAGGGTACATACTAATAAGAGGTGAAGAAATCAAGATAATCGAAAATTATTAAAAAATTCTACATGTAATAAATTTGACATTATGGACGGACAATCTCGAACTAATACAACACAACGTATAACAAACTTGACGATAAAAACGAATTTCCAAATATCATTCATGGACTAAACCAATTAACACGCGAAATCGAAAGTCTCACTGAAAAGAATAGAAAGAAACGAGCATTTCTCAATATACTAGGAAAAGGCCTAAAATACTTAGCAGGGACTATGGACTATGAAGACGAACAAGAAATCAAAACTAAACTTAGTTTAAACGAACAAAACAATAAACACGTAATAGACGGACTAAATGACCAGATTAAGATTAAAACAAAATTTTATGAAAATATTTATAACGTTACGAAACACATTAATATACAACAAACAGAAATAAAGAAGCAATTTTCGACCATTACCAATGAAATAGATAAAGAAAACTTTAAAATAATAACAATGCAACACGCATTTCAGATCCAATACGATATACAATTATTAAGTGACCAGGTTAGGAAAGTTAAAGAAAGTATTTTACTAAGTCAACTAGGTTTGTTAGGTAAAGATATATTTTCACCCAAAGAAATTGAGAAATTTAATGTAACCCTTGAAAAACTTAAAGACATAAAAAGTACAACAATTGTTCATGAAAACCAAATAATATTCATTGTAATGATTCCCAACTATGTTGACAGTAAATTTCATCGGGTATTTATTGAACCCATCCCAAATCTAAATCATCTTGAACTATCTACTATGTATAAATCAATAATAACTGGTGGAAAAACAAACTATGTAGACAGAAATAAAATTTAAAAAAAGAAGATTTATTAACAATTAATAATGAATGTATACTTAATATCTTTAAAAAAAATACTACTTGAAATTTTGTTAAAAACGCAAATACAGAAATTAAGCAATTAAGCAATTAACAAATAATATTGTTATTTTAAAAAATATAGATAAGACAGAAATAGAACATAATTGTAATGATTTTAAACTTGAAATATCAGGAAACTATGCTATAAAATTTGAAAACTGTATTATCAAAATTAACAATGATAAATACGAAAATTGTATGTATTACGTTAACTATTATACCGAATTTAAGTAGTGTAAAAACAAAAAATATTGAACTGAATTTTTCCACGAAAGAAATACACGCGAATCACATTAAAAATCGCAAATTAATCGATGAACTAAAATTTAATAACAAAACACATACGAGTATAAATTCCAGCTTTAAAGTCCTGCTTTTGAGTTTTTTGATCGCGTTTCTTAAAATTTTTAGAAAAAAAATTATAAATGACGAAACTAATTAAAAAATTAATATTCAAAAAAATGATTCTCCGGAGCAGAATCTTAAGGGGGGGAGGAGTTACGTCCCAGACGTCACCGTTACCCATGACACCTCCCACAACCCCCTGGCCTTACGGCATATTATAATCATAACGGGTTCTCACACCATTCTGCTTGCGTAGCAAAACCGATCCCCAACGGACACACCCTCTTCCCGTTTGTATTCCCCATAACATAAAAACGTGCCAAAACCCGAAACCTCTAAAGCAAATCGTGTGAAAGTTCAATTCAAACTATTTGCAAAGTAAGCAAATAATACAATAGAGAATAAGCCATCATGTTAGATTTTAAAATTATTATAAGTCAGTCTTAAATCTACAATCTAATTGGAAAGTGCAGCCTCGCTTTGGACAGCGGCTTTCCTTTTAGAATTTAAAATAGAACAATAAAAAATTAAATAAAGAACAAAAAAAAACAATTATGTTTTTTTTTTAATTTAGACTCAAACTTTAAACCATAATTCTGCTAAGACATGAGAGAAGGTCATCCAGAGCTGGAGGGATGCCTCGATCTGAAATTGTTTATTATAAAATCATAGTCACTGTTAAAAGCGTATTTATATCTGTTTTTCTTTATGCAAGTTTCTTGCAAAAGTAGAGCAGTTGAGAGAGTATCCTTCAATAGCTGTTCAACTTCAATTTTTTCGTCTGGGGGAGTAAGGGAATTAACGTTAGCGGTTTTAATATTTAGATTCATGGGGAAAGGGCTGCGACAAAGCGCAGATATTCACCAGGTTTCTCATATTCGCTGAGTTTTTGGTACGTAGGCCAGAATTACCTAATTTTTGAAATAAATTGCCCGATAGACATTCCAAACAATTTTTGGGATTCGTTCATGAAATCCGATACATCATTGCCGCCCGCGGTGTTCGGGAGGGGTTTTTCCTTTCCTGGCCCATTGTTCTTGACTGTGTCCGCAAGGAGCACCCAAATTGCTGTGAATTACTAGAATCACTATTTATTACTAAATTGTTAAAACCACATTATTTTGTTTGGTAACGTGAAGATATTCGGATCTTTTTGGGCACCCTTTGTAGTTCGCTGTGTGTCCCGTAACTCCACAGTTGACACAAGATGCAACGGAGTTTTCATCTTTTGGTCCCATAGTGCATTCGCCACGCGATCTTGTCGCAAACGCACAATATGCCGCCGCATGCCCAAATCTTTGGCATCAAAAGCATTGCCTCATTCTAGAAATTTTTACCGAGTCCCACTTGATTTTGTGCCTCAAAAGAGACTTTATAGACTTTATATTAAAAAGACTATCCCTATCCTCCAGGACACATACAAACATGTCCAGATTCAAACCATTTTCTTTAGACCACTTGGTTTCAAATATTTTAACGGTCACCCTCAGTGTGGCCACCAAACTTTTTAACTCCATTTGAATTTCAGCAGGAGTAAAATCTCCTGGCAGAAAAGGCTTCAATTATTTTTTTTTGGTACTCACTAATAAGAAAGCTATTTTAAGCTTACGAAAACCTTTTACATCGAATTTAATATTATCTAGACTAAATTTTGACTCACTTATAAATCCCAGGAGGTCTTTGGAAGATATTCCCTTAACGAATATAGGTGGACACCAGCTCTTCTCTGTCAAAGGTTCTTGCACATTGTTGTTGTTTAGTTGCCTGTTGATTGCAGGGACTTCTAGCTTTCCTGGCGGTGGCCTTCCATCAGAAATTTTTTTTATTTTTGGAAAAATCTGGATCCAGCACCGCAAAACCATTGTATATAAAACCTATAGTACTATTAATGAGTCGATTTTCGGGATAGTCTACGCCTATAGATGGTGTATTATCGCTAGAGAGATTTAATGAGATTTTCAATGTATTTTTAATGGTGGACTTACATGTATCTTAATCTGCATAATGCAGAAAAGTAGAGCCAGTGGCACCGCCACCGTCGTTTTGGTTTTTTGATAGTACTATAGATATTTATATACGATGGCAAAACTATTGGAGTTGTTGGTATGTTCCAGAGCTATTTTTTTTACACTCTTGTCGATTGAAAATTGGTGCCTCTTGCGGTCCAATATGTTGTTCTAAGTTTTTTGGTTTTCTGCGAGTATCTCACCCAGAGAAGATACAGTCTTTTTTATATCTGTCGTTGTTGCTGCGACAACAGCTGCATTGGAGTTAGTTATAACTGCACTTCCTATTATAACACTGTTCTCAGGAAAAAAAACTGATTGGTCTCAGCAAGTCTATCTGTCTCGCTTGTGCTGCTCAGGTCGACAGCAGCGTCTGTTCGGTGTTTGAGAATGAGCCAATAGGGAGAGCCCACCAATCATTGAGTTTTTTTTTTGTCATCCAAAGTTAACATTTGAGATGGCAAAACCACTTTTTTAGTTTTTAACGATAATTGTTTGTCAGGGGTCACATTTGGAGGTGTTTCACCACCCTCCATCTTTAAAACCTTAATTTTTTATATAAAAAAGGGAAAAAAACAACTGTACTAGATATTCAATACATTCACACGTCTTTACTCTACGACAGCCAACTTGCAAATCCAATCGGGCACATACTATAAGAAGTTTTGACATTTCTCAAATCACAAGTTGAAGAATTTCTATATCACGGTCACCGCGTTGAATTAAAAAAGAAAACAATTATTCAAAAGTGTGTAAATTAAACATAGTAGATAATTGCAAAACTAAATAGCGCGATTATTGCATAGAAAAAATAATTAGAAATTCCAAAGTTTCAATTTCAAGTATTAAGGCTTAACTACATAGACCTTACTTTTTGCTAAAGCCTAGTACGCAGATCGCGCTATATTTAAGCTCCTATACAAAATTCTTTACCCAAGCTAAATTTTTGAGAGAATTTTGTATGGGAGCTAAAATTTAGCATGATCTGGGTACAAACTTTGAGTATATGTATTTGAGTGTCCGTTATTTCCCAAACTCATATTTTTGGATAGCACACCCCGTTAATCGAAAGTTTATGCTGAAAGAAAAAATTATTGACAAAAATTTTTTTTTCCGAGGTCATTAACCCGTGCCTCTAAGGTCATACTTTTCCCATACAAATTTGTATGGGAATTTTACACTTTTCACATTTTATTTTTTCTCTGGAACTATAAAAGTTATTCTAAATTTTTTTGAGAATTCTGATTGGTTTATCGGTCCTTTAAGAAACTGCATTTAAAAATGTATTAAAAAAATTTAATTCATAATTTATTTCTATTTTTGAAGTTAATATATACTTTAATATTATATGTTTTTCTCTTATTTTTCTCTCACGATCTTCAACTGTTTTTGTTGTTTTTTTTTTATTGATTATCATTAAGTAATAAGTTTTTTTAAAATTTCATTAAAACAAATAATGAAAACAAATTTATTTCGGTTTTTCAAAATATTAAATATTACAAGTATTTATTTTTTTTTTCCTAACAAAAATTTTTTTTAAATGATATTTTCTTACCAATGTCTTGTTTAAAAACCGCATTCAAAATTAATAAAAAAAATGTATTTGATAAGAAAAAAAAAAATAAATACATAAAAAAAGAAAAATATTTAATATTTTGAAAAATTGAAATAAATTATTTCTAATTTGTTTTCATTAATTTAAAAAAAAAAACTAATTACTTAATGATAATCAATAAAAAAAACAACACAAAAACAGTTGAAGATTGAGAGAGAAAAATAAGAGTAAAACATATAATATTAAAGTATATATTAACTTCAAAAATAAAAAAATAAATTATAAATTAAATTTTTGTAATACATTTTTAAATGCAGTTTTTTAAAGGACCGATAAACCAATCAGAATTCTCAAAAAAATTTAGAATAACTGTTATAATTCCAGAGAAAAAAAATTAAATGATTAAACACTGTGCGAGCGTTAGGAAAATAGGAAAGGATTTAAGAGGAGATGCCGGTGCACATTGGTTTTGAACCTTTGAATATCAAAATGGCAGGGAAAAATAGTGCCGGGTAAAGCATTCCACATTCTTGTAGTGCGACTAAAGAAAGAATCTCTATACTTAATAGTACGTCCGAAGTTTGGCTCAAGGGTAAACTGATGTGCATTCCTAGAAATACGAGTATTACGGTTGAATTGTTTTAGGGGAGGAATGCAACTGGCTATTTCGCTAGAGCACTAGTTATGGAAATAACGGTAAAATAACGAAAGACATGAAACATTACGTCGGTGTTCGAGAGGTGCAAATGCTTCCGTTATATTTCTATCACCTATCAAAATGTGAAAAGTGTAAAATTCCCATACAAATTTGTATGGGAAAAGTAGTTTATTACTATATTTAATTTAAAAGTATGACCTTAAAAAATTTTTTTTGGTCAATAATTTTTTATTTCGGCATAACCTTTCCATTGACGGGGTGTGCTATCCAAAAAAATGAGTTTAGGAAATAACGGACACCCTAATATGTATATAATATGGAGTGCTCGTTCTCCTTCCTATCCCAAGCCTCATCCACATCTGTGCGTTCTTCAAGGTAAGACCGCATTCCAGCGGAACTGCGATTCACAATTATGAAATTTTATGAAGTTCAGTTGCCCCTTAGTGCGATATAGCTCATACAATTTCATATAAATAAGGTTTTGTCGCGTCGTGAAGTGTAGTTCCGCTGCAGTTGTGTTCGGTCTAACCTTTAATGCACTTTTGAATACTTGTTATGAATGTGTGGACGCAATAATTTGTTCATAAAATTCCTGTCAAACAGAACACACACATACAGAGCATACAGAGTCTGATAAAAAATCGATTTTTGTATGAATTCCTTCCAACAAAAAAAAAATTATTTGATCTCCAATTCTTGAAAGGAATTCGACAATTTGACAATTCTCAAATTGTTATTTATTGGGAATTATTTTTAAGCAAATATGGAAGCGGAGACAAAAGCACAAAAAAACACGGCTATTATTCTTATTGCGTCGCATTATAACAGGAGCCACACTGTCAGTGGTGTGCGTTCAACCAGTAGACTTTATTGTGTGAAGGGTACAAGAGAATTTTAAGAGAATAAATGGTGTTTTCGATTGGTAAATTCAGATTTTAATCTAAAAATTGATTTATTTCGTGGCGAATCGAACGCCAATTCAAATTGATTTATTTTTGTCATTGTATTCGCGTAATTTTATGTATGTTGCATAACATCACAAAACTCGTCATCACTTGATTCACTTTCAGAAGAAAACAATGAGCTTCATGAATTTAAGGCTCTTCCAAACCAATGCGGAACATTCGTTGCGGCGAAGAAATATTCGTCAGTCAAAATTAATTCATATGTTTTTTCGCCGCGTTGGTGTGGGCACTCTCATATATCACCATGTAAATAAATTTTGACATGCGAATGTTTCTTCGCCGCAACGAATGTTCCGCATTGGTTTGGGGGAGCCTTGACAATTAATTTTTAAAAGCTTCCATTTTATATGAGAAACGCTTCCCTTTATATTTAGAACACAAATTTCATTAACCGAAATAAATTCAAACAATACAAAAAATTTTGTAAAGTGACAACTTAAAATTGTATTGGTATTAGTGTAGAAGGGGTAAATCTGCCGAAAAATCTAGATCTGCAAATTTGATTTTAAATCAAAAAATAAATCTATTTATTTGCCCATTGGAATGTAAAACCTGCGTTTTGACAGATTTAAATCAAAAAAAAATTGATTTATTCTACTAATCGAAAACACCATAAAAGAAAACGTCAACAAAATCTCCAGCAACTAGTTTTTCTATGTGAAAGCGGCCAAACATATTTACAACAGTCCGAAAATCCAATCGCAAACAAAACAAATGTAGACAGCCCTTAGGACCACACTAGCGCCACGCCAGGTGCACTACCAACTTATAAATCGATACCAACTTCACTCATTGCAATAATTTGAGAGAGGTGTAAAAGGACGCAGCTCTATGTTCAACTTTGCCAAGCAATATAATAAATATAATAGTAAATTTTTACAAGCAATTTATTAACAATAAAGAAACCTGATCAACTGGATTTTTGCGGTAGAACATTTAAGTCCATCCGAAACCAAGATTGTAAGTAAAATAAATTAGATCTTGGGTAAACTTTCTATGCACCACATAACCTTTTTCGTCAAAATCATTATAATTTATTTATTCTAAAAGGAATTTTTCTCGCCTTATAATTAATTACGCTTGCAATTCGTGTTGCAAGTAATCCGAAAAATAACCACAAATCCGTAAAAATTCAGACACAAACAGAAATCATGGGCGGCGATCAACCGGTCGAAGCTGAGCCCGTCGAATTTTCCGTGGAGCGCATCGAAGACAAACGAATTAACAAGGGCAAAGTAAGTTTTCAATAAATTTATATAAAATATTTAATCGGTTGTTAACTTCCTTGATACAGGTTGAATATTACCTCAAATGGAAGGGATATCCTCGCAGTGAAAATACCTGGGAGCCTGTTGAGAACCTCGACTGTCCCGACTTGATCCAGGCCTTCGAAGATTCCTTAAAAAGTAAGGACAAAGAAAAAGGTAAACTATAACACCCCAAAAAGTCGAGACCAGTTGAAATGGCGCCGACACTACTAACCGCACGTACCCAGATGGTGCTCCTTAAAATGAAAATATAGTTAACATTCCTCTTTCGTATATGCCTTGTGTATTGCAGAAGGTGGCGCCGCCAAAAAGCGCCAGTCAACCACACCAGTTACTGAATTGAAGGCCAAACGAAAAAACACTAATGACTCAGACAAAGAGGCGCGCAAATCTCTGGGTTTCGATCGGGGTTTGGAACCATCTCGGATTCTAGGCGCTACAGACTCATCCGGTGAGCTGATGTTCCTCATGAAGTGGCACGATAGCGACGAGGCGGACTTAGTGCCTGCCAAACAAGCCAACGTGCGTTGTCCGCAGGTCGTTATTCAGTTCTACGAAGAACGACTTACCTGGCACACAGCTTCCAACACAGAGGAGGAAAATAAACCCGATAACAAGGAAAAAGCGCAATAGACTTCTTTCTATTAAGTTGTTTTTTTCTTCTTTCTATATATTTTTTTTTTTTTTGTATTTAGTATATTTTTTTCTCTTGGAAAAATCAGAGTTCTTCTATATCACACATTGAGTTTTATAACAAAACAAAAAAGTTACATCTTTACGTGAATACGTTGTTGTTGCTTGGGGAAAAAACGACTCGAAGATCATATATTCTCTATGAGCAACTGTTGAGCAACATTAATATTCATCTTCTTTATTTTTAAGAAGACTAGGTCAGATATTTTAATAATGAAATCTCCTTGCGATAGTGTGTCGATAAATAAAACGATAAAAATGTAAATGATCTAAAAGAGCATCTTGTTCTATATTTTGTTGTTTTTTCATCTTTGATTGTTGGTTGTCTTACCTGTGACAAATTCTTTTAGCCCAGATTTACTTACACACAATATTGAGTTTTTTTTTGCATTCTAAAGATTGGTTTTGAACATTTTCACTTAGTTCAAAAACACAGGAATTCGGCAGCACTGCAAAATTAACTTTGCATTTCTACATACAAATACTGTTCGTTAGAAAACATCAACAGTTTTAGAAGAATATCCTCTCATAGTCTAAGAGCTGACAGCAAATTTTGGGAGTGGCTATATAAGCGAAAATCCCGAGTATGTGGGTAGGGGTATATTTTGTGATATCGAAATCAAAATTCTGGCAAGTTTTTTCTCAGCCTTTGGTGAGCGCTGGGAGTTGAAAATAGAGATTTTCCAAATTTTTATCAGGTGTATTATCACTGACGCTCTGTCATTTTTCCTAAGTCCAAACACCTTAATGTTGGTAATCCGACCAATAGAACTCAAGTTATAAACTTTTTCAAGGGAGATTTATAAAACTTAAAAAATCAACAAAACAAAGTCTCAAAAAAAAAGATGATTAAGGTTCGCTTAAAAACCTTATATCTTGAGCTCTATTGGTCGGATCACCAAGATTACGTTGTTTGGGCTTAGGGAAAATCACAAAGCATCATGAACTCATAAATTATTGAAGTGCTATTACCCCTGATAAAAAATTTAGAAAATCTCGATTTTTAATACTTTGCCCTAGACAAAGGCTGAAAAACAAAACTGCCGCACTTAATTTCAATATCACATGTCTTTAAACCTTCATACTCAGATTTTAGTTATACATCCACTCCAAAAAATAGCTGACGGCTTTATTACTACATACCTACAATATGCAAAATTTAATTCAAAGCTACCATATCCCAATTCTTCTTGGTACTCCAAATATTGAAAATGCTACTTAGAACCTTTATTTTCTTAACGTTTCAATTATACCTTCATATTCATTAAATTATTTTTAAAAATCTTCTATCCTTCGAGGGCAAGATAACGGTATATTCTAAAGAAAAACTTAAATTTCATTTTGATTGCATTTTATACGCATTTGCGAACAATTTCTTCCCTTCGACGCCGACGCACAGTGGGTCCTCTCCATATAAAACAGTGCTCAAAATACCGTTTTTACATTTTGTGAATAAAAATAAAATAAAAGTTCCAAATTCATATTAACGGTGTAACACACGTCAAACCTAAGTATTACTTTCTCTCTTGGTCTGCCGGCCGAGTTACGATACTTCGAAGTCGACACTTTTTAATTGTTTTTAATTCACACATGCTGTGGTCTTGATCTTTTGGTTGCATTTTTTAGTTTTAAAAGTTAAATTCTTTCCTTAAAAAAAAAATTAATCAAGGTATGTAGATAACAAATATATTTTTAATTTTATTATTGAAAGTGTTTTTAAGTATATAAAGTACATCAACAAAAAAGGCTTTCACTCGGAAGCAATGAAATCTTTAAAACGTTAAATTTGCGAACAGAACTTTTAAATCTAATTATACAGACTAAAAGACCAAATTCTCTTTATTATAAATCCGAAGAGAGAAGTGAGAGCATGGTGCGCGTTTTTAAAATAAAACTGTTTGAGTTAGAGACTCAGGAAACTTATATTGAAAGAGTCGAAATGAATTGTGGGTAATGGAGGTATTGCCGAAAAGCTAATTATGTGGGCTTATAGGTATGTGTGCCGTGATATCGAATACAAAAGGCTCTTTTTTTATAGAGTAAGTTGGGGGAGGGGTAGGTTATGTTTAAAATTAGTGATTTGTCTGGTTTTTGTCTAAGGTGTGTAACCATTTTAATTCATATAGATATTTTATAAGAAAAATGGTGCTCCGTAATTTTTCCTAGGTTTCAATACTTTTATCTCGATGATTCAATTAATAGAACTCAAAAAATAAGCTTATTAAGCGAACTACATCGGCGAAAAATCAACCAAAGAAGTCTTCAAAAAAAAAAAAAACCACGAGGTTCGCTTAAAAATCTTGTTTTTTTTACTTCTATTACACAGATCGTCAAAGTAAAGCTATTGAGACTCAGGATAAATAACAGATCAATTCTTGTCGGTTTTTTGACTGAAAAGTTTACTTTTCGCAATCAAAATTCATCAATTTTTTACTTTGTTTTATATACACATGTCCAAATTGCGACTTCCATAAGTAGTAGGTATATTACGGTGGTCCTTATAAAGGTCATTGTCTTATTTTAAATGAAGCACCCCCTCATTAGTTCTAAATAAATACAAGAAAATCCTGTACAACTTAAGCTCATTTTATTAACGTCAACCCGGACCCCAAGATGTCTGAAATTTTGTATGGTAAGTCCCATGTATTTTCATATCCAACTTTAAAAATTCACAACTTTAGTTAATGATTGATAAAGAAATTTGAATTTTCGCACACATCTAGTAACTTTTGTCATGTTAAAAAAAAAGAATTAACAAAATTTTTAAAGAAATTTTTTAAGTTTAAAATTAAATTAAAAAAAAAAATTTTATGTTTTTTGGCTATAAGTGGTTAAATAATTGTTGTAAATTTTTTTCATGGGTTCCAAAATTCAATTTTTTTTTATCAATCATTACCAAAGTTAAGATTTTTCAAATTTGGATTTACAAAAAAAATGGTATTTCCCCTATAAAACTTCAGACGTCTTGGGGACCGGGCTAACGTTCTTATAATTAGCTAAAATTATACAGGACTTTTTTTTTATTTATTAGAACAAATAAGGTGGTTGCGTCATTCAAAATAAAACAATGACCTTTATAAGGAGCACCCTAAGGTATGTAGTATTAAGTATTTCTTGTTCTTTTTCAGGTGAATATAACATATTATTTACTGAATTTTATTTGTTATAGGAGTAAGTATCAATATTCAATAGTGATTTTAAATAGGATTCAGAATTTTGAGCACTGCTTAGTATGAAAGGGACCCACTGTGCGACGGGGCGACTCCATTCAAACTGTGAAACCATAAAGGCCTCCTTAATATTGCAATCTTTGGTTAGATATATGCCAATTTATATATTGGTAAAATGTCTGCCAAGCATAAATATTGTTTAAGCGATTTTCACTGGGAAAGTAAAAACAACGTCTGGGAAGACAATTAGTAAAGAATATCAATACATTGCGTCGTTAACAGAAATTACTTTTTCGAACTTTTTCCCTAAATCCCTTGGGATACTTAGAGAAGTTTGAACACCGATACACCATACGTTACAGGGTATGTTAAGATTTTTCTCGGTCTCAAGCCTCATCAAACAAAGAAACTGGCATTAGAAAATCATATTCTTGAGTTCAAGAACTCTGGGATAAAGGAACCACACTTGGGTGAAAATAACTTTTCTGAACAAAATAATTTTAGTACTCATACTAGGCTATCGTACTCCTCTTTTGTCCCAAAAGTTACAAAAATATTTTAAATTTTTTAAACATAAGGCCCTATCGGGGTATCCGTTGGAACGGAAAACTTTTCGGCTTCAAACAAACCGCAAGATTTTTGCTTCAAAGAATACCTCCAAGCAAATATCCTTTTCTTTCCGGCGAATACCTCGCTTACCTTGATAGTAACTACGTTACAAGAACAAAAGTAGGTATACCATGGTTGCCACTCGACTGGAAAGTCAGGGAACGAAAATTTGGTCAGGGAAAGTCAGGGAATTTTGAAAGCGGTCAGGGAAAATTTTGTTCAGCACTGAATTTTTTCAAATTAAGATAATTAAATCTTTCGTTGAACTCTGCTCACATTTTTGCGCCAAAAGAATGTGTATTCAATGAGATACAGTTCAAACTCATTTTCTATAAACTATTTTTTGACAAAACATCATTTCTAGAACTGAAAAATTAAAGGCTTTAGAGCATCTTTTGTCGTTATATACACTGTCACTTTTAAATATTTTTTTTGTGGAAATAAACTGTATTTTTTTCATTTACGAAGGGACCTTGGAAGTGAAAACAGTCCAATAAATATTTAAAGAATGTCATGTTTTGCGATAAAACTTTAGTTAATAGCTCTACCAAGAAAAAAAGAAAAAGTAGATACAAATTAAGATGATTATGAAATACAGTCATGCAAACTTTACATTGCGATTTTTGAAGTTTTTTGAGTTATGACGTTGATCTTTTTAATGAACGATATATGTACAGATTATTTTTATAAAATGTTTAAAAATACGAATATTGTTTCCACATACATAAAGTGCTCTTGCAAAGATTAAGTTTATTTTATAATACAAGTATCGCCCACTGGGCGAAATTCGTCCACCCAAAACTCATACTCACAGACACTAGAGAGTCAAACTATAGTCAAACTAGTTTTAAATTTTTTTTTAATACGCACAATGGCCCAGAGTGTGTTCATGCGTGTCTCAGGTATATTCTGCACATCTCCGCAACTATGGCTTTCCAAACATAAACAATTTATCGAAATCGGTTGGATACTTTTTAAGCAAATGGTACCACAAAATTTTATTTAAGGCTATCTACGTATAAAAATAAGGGGTTAGGTAAACGAGTTCCTGAATCATAATCTCCGAACCAAAATCCCCAAATTAAAATCCCCAAAACCGAAATCTCCAAATTTATAATCTACAAAAACTAAATTCTTAGAACCAAAATCTCCAAGCACCAGAATCCCCATATTTTGATTATATCTAAGAAATTGTTATATTGGTGCCCGAAAATTAAAAATTATTTCACGCGCCTATATTGTCAGTCGGTCTGTTATCAAAGTTTTTTGAACCAAACACTACTTTGGGTGGCCCGCTTCGCGGGTTCAAGGATTTTAACTCCCTTTTCGGGTCCTCTGAGCCGCTCACGCGACTCCGTCGCTCCGCTTAGGGTATTCTCGGTCGTCTGGCAGGCGCCTATGTTGTCAGTCGGTCGGTTATGAAAGTTTTTTGTACTTTTTTTAAATTTTATTGTTGGGGATTTTTTTTTTGGGGATTTTGGTTTTGAGGATTTAGAATATAATCATTTTGGGCTTAGAGATTTTAATTTTGGACATTTTTCAAAACATGGAGAATTTAGGATTTGGGGATTTTGCGTTTGGTTATTTTGTGGTCTCCCAAAAATAAGCTATCCCGGAGTGAAGATTTCATAAAGATTTAGAGCATAAGATAATTATTGCTTTTTTTTAATAGGATTGTGAAACTTGGTCAAAATTTCAATTAACCGACAGGAATATTGTTAGATAAATCAACAAAATTGTTAAATGTGCAAAAATTGATTTATTTCAAAAACGGCTATAACGATTTTCAAAAAAAAATAACGAGGTACTAAAATTACTAAAATAAATATTTTTGGTTTTCAAATTTATCGTTAACGGCTGGACCGATTTAACTAAATTTTGTATGTAAGAAGTCCTTTACAATTTTAACAATTTTAACAATTTTGCATATAACATTTTTCAAAAAAATAATTTTTGGATTTTTAAAAAAATATTGAAATTTTTTTTTGGAAATTCAATATCTTGAAAAGGGGTTAATGATCTTTTTTTTTAATTTTGTGAAAAATTGTATTTAATATAATACTAAAAGTTGGCATACCAAATTTACGATTTTTGAAATTTTTTTTTCATAAATTCATATTTGTCCAACAAATCTGCCATCTGATTTTTTGAACATTGTGGAGGTTTCATAATGTGCAAAGGATAGATGGCATTATGCGTTTTTTTTTTACATTGATTTTCATTACGTTGGACATTGTAGAGGTTTCATAATGTGCAAAGGATAGATGGCATTATGCGTTTTTTTTACATTGTTTTTCTTTGATTTTAAGTAAAAATTATGCATGTGGGTAACTTGGTAGATGCATTAGTCTTTTGAGTGTAGGAATTTTTGGAAATAGTCGGAAAACCTACTCTCATAAACTGATTTATATCTTTTTTATGTAGATATATTTTAAACAAATATAAAAATAACTAGCTATTTATCTTAAAGAATAACTACTTTTTAAGTGCATTACATTTCTTTTTACATGCGATATACGTAATATAGGGCAAGTTAAGGATTTGTGCAAAAAAAATTCGAGATAACAATTTTCCCTAACATTACGATGACAGAGAAAGCGAAAAAAGTGGGTCCCGCAATTCTGTCTGTCCGTCTGTCTGTACCTCGACCTGCAGCCCAAACTTTGGACTTAAGGTTCTTATGTGATTCCCTAGAGGGGAAATCGATTTTTTATCTCAAAAAATAACGGTACTTGTCATACAACCAATATACAAAAATTGATTTGTTTCAAAAACGGCTCTAACGATTTTCCAAAAAAAATAACGGTACTAAAATAAATATTTTTGGTTTTCAAATTTATCGTTAAAGGCTGGACCGATTTAACTAAATTTTGTATGTAAGAAGTCCTTTACAATTTTAACAATTTTGCATATAACATTTTTCAAAAAAATAATTTTTGGATTTTTAAAAAAATATTGAAATTTTTTTTGAAAATTCAATATCTTGAAAAGGGGTTAATTTTTTTTCAATTTTGTGAAAAATTGTATTTAATATAATACTAAAAGTTGGCATACCAAATTTACGATTTTTGAAATTTTTTTTTCATAAATTCATATTTGTCCAACAAATCTGCCATCTGATTTTTTTAGCTCTATCTGTTATAGCTATTAAAATAACACATTTTTAATAATTTATAGAAATTAAAAGTAATTTATAGTAGTAAATTTATATTTTAACTTGTTTTTTATATCATAATGTTATGTAACCAATACATATGCACACTGTCAACTTCAAGCTACGTTAAAGTTGTTAGCTACGAGAGCAAGTTTATGCGATCCAGTCGCGCCCATTTTTTGATACAGCTTCCAACTAAGAACTACAAATCACTTTTGAAAAGCTAATCATTTGAGTAATAAATAACAACTGAACAATTTAAAAAAAAAACATTTTTTATTTGGTCACGGAAAACATAAAAATTGGTCAGGGAAAGTCAGGCAAATTTATTTTGAAAAATAGTGGCAACTATGTATACACAACCAGTCCATTAGAAGGAAACAAATTAATGGAGGTAGTATTATTGTTTTATTGGAAAACAAACAATTCAAAAATATTTATTAAAGATTCACAATTCTACAAGAACTACCAACACAAGTAGTTAAATTATGTAATGCGAGGCTATAGAGTGCTCTTTCAATTGGTAACATTTCGTAGCCAAGGTTTTCAATTTGGTATGGGTCTTCGTCGAGATCGTAAGCCTCTACAAATTGCTAAAAAAAAATATACTTACTAAAAATAAAAAAAAAATAACCACAAATGAACTAACCTCATGATCCTGAAACTCACAATACAATTTGTTAGTGCCAGTCGTAAAATGACGAATACAAGCGAATGTGTTATTCCATGAATCCTGACAATGACAATCTGAGTCCAAAGTGCATTCAGCCAAATCATCAGATTTCTTCCATGGACATTGAAAATTGTATGTGTTATTATTTCCTTCACCCCAGTATTGGATAAGAATCTCTCGATGGAAACCTCTATCGACCAAGGGATTGTACTTTGGATTCATGAGGTATGCGTGAAAGGATATGCCATCTTCATTGCCTTTGGGTATGATTCCCGCCCATTCGTAAATCGTCGGCACCAGATCGACCAAACTAATTGGAGCGGAAATTATTGACTTTTTGGGTACATTTGGCCCTCGCACAAGGAATGGCACTCTAATATCAGTCTCATACGGCTGTCGTTTGTCAAAAGGCTGAGCAAACTGGCCAATATGATAGCCATTATCGGATGTAAAAACAATATAGGTATTATCCAACTCTCCTGTTTGGTTGAGGGAGTTTATAATACTTCCAACCATTTCATCCACTGCTAACAATGACTCCCATCGTTTTTGGTAGATTATATCTATGGTGTTAATTAATTTAGTCGACATCTTTTCTCCAAATGCTACCAACCAATGTTTATCTATAATTAATAATGATGTTAAATACGATTTTTGTAATAGGTATATTATCTTCTTTTACCCAAATTCCCAGAGAGCACATTGAAATTAGTTGTTCTTGGTGCTTTTAATCCGGCGTATGCATTTCGATGCCTTGGAGCGGGAATGAATGGGGCATGTGGTGCTGGTGGAGCTATCATTGCAAAGAAAGGTCTTGTACCAAGCTTGCGTTCTTCGAAGAAAGAAACAGACTTTTCGGCGAGCAAATCTGTGAGATATCTATCACTGTACGAAATGATGCGTCCGTTTTCGTTAAGACTATAGTTATAATAGCGTGAGTTACCCTGTAGTCCGTAGAACTCTCTCCATCCAGGAGGCACCTTTCTCCCTGAATACTAATTGAGTACATTTTTATAATTCTAAACAAATTTAGCGTTATAAAATGTAGACACCTATTATGAATCGCGAGTCGCAAGAAATATTAGGCGAATCTGACTTTTGGCACTACGGTTTATGGCTCACCTAACTGTATTCGGCTAAAAAGTCAAAAATGTGTTGACATGAGATGTTGCTCTGTACGAACGTCGCAGTTTGCTATTCTTAAAACCACGACATACGTGATTTTAAAAACGTTCGAATTGAGTCGAACGTTCGACTCGCGAGTCATAATAGGGTTCGTAATCTATAAATTGTTACATAAGTTGTTGATATAAACAAAACACTCTTTTACTTGCTCTATAGCACAATAAGTTTCCGTTTCTTGAAAAGAATCTAGTTTTTTTATTTTATTTAATTAATCGGGGGACCTGTTCTCTAAAATCTAGTGGTTCTTTTATTTAATGATACTTCTATTTTAATCCTCCAGTTCGGTCGATTAGGACCTTGATCTCATCGGTACATGGATGATTTTTGGTCACAGAAAAATTGAAGGCAGACAAATATAAAAACGCCAGTCTAACATTCCGATTCAGAAGCTTAATCGACCCAACCGAAGTGATTATTGTTTTCGTGTTTCATGGCCATACATTTGTCTGCACCCAATGTTTCGATATTGTGACCTAAGTAGCTCTTGGTTATTAAGAAAGCTATAACCATATACACTTCATAAAAGATTGAAACTTCGCCAACTCAAAGATTTATGGACTTTATATACAAAAACAAGTTTCATGGCTTCCAAATTGTCATCTATGTACGGATGAGACCAAGTAATAATTGTCTATAAAAACATGCTGGAGCAAGATCACAAGCTCACAGACTAAAATAATTAAACCAACAAGCTGATTGATTCAACATGCTCTTCACTAAAAAAAAAAATGCCTCAGAAAAATCTAAAATAAGCTTACTTCATTGAGATACTTCCCAGCGAAGAATGTATCGTAGCCACTGTGCTGCATTACAACAGGTAGAACCTTCGGTTCCACCTTCTTTCTCCAATATGACCCATAACATCCACCAGACACAGAATTATTTACTGTTCGATGATTGTGTGCATACATTCCACTTAGAATGGAAGCTCGTGAAGGACAGCAAATCGGTGAACTCGTAAACTATATAAAATTCAATTTAAAAAAATGAGCTTATAACTACGCACTCTTTCAACCTACCGCATTTGAAAATGTTGCTCCATTCGATCCAATCAATTGCTGGACATTGTGCATGGGAGTCTAGTTACAAAACCCAGTAAAAAAACTAAACCTTGCACAGAATATCCTCAGTTATTATAGGTACTTACCAGTCCATGCAACACAACGTCCTGATCATCGGTAAGAATTAAAAGAATATTTGGTTTCGGTTTATTCCACAAGAATCCAGAAGTGCTCACGTAAGACACCTCAAGGACAAGTGAAAAAACGACGCCAAATACAACGCAATTCATTTTTCTCAAAGTAAAACCGCAACAACTCATTTTAATTAACAATATTACAAATTTTTATTACTGTAGCAGCAGTAGCACTACACAATGCATAACAAGCGAGCGTTTTCCTTATACTAAGTACTTCCGTGTTTGGTGTCTTATAACAAACAATCCTCCTCTTAAATCTTAATGCGGTGTAATGGCGGGCATAATTTCCACACCGACAAATTCTTTAGCAATACGCACGCCAAGCAGGAATATTCCGAAGCTTTTGACCACTGACCTGCGAATATGATAAATTTTCTTTACAATTTTAAAATTGCACACAAAATAAATAATTTTTCAAATTTGTGACAGTCCACTGCCCAGTCAGGTAGCAGAAAAATAAAATGGAAGAGTATAGTGTGACCTTCTGTCAAAAAATTCCATCGATTTTGTTTTATGTTGAGTTTTATGAATCAGTTTGTTAAGTATTTACCATTGGAATTCATTGTTGTAAATGCTTTTTATAACTGAGAATGGATTTACGCCTTTTTGAGCCATTTTATATGGAGTTTTTTTTATAGTTTTTGCCCCAGCGAAGAAAACACTTGCACGACCGGATAGGCAATTTTTTGTTGAAGTATTTTGGGAAGATGGAGAGTGGAGAGTTTTTGATAAATTTGACAAGCGAGTGGCTGTGTTCAAGGATATAGCTTTTAAAATAAAAACGAGCTTTTAAATGCGGTTTCGCAAATTCGAAAATATTGTGTCGATTTGTAAAGCTCATATTATTGTTTTATACCGCTTCAAATCTTGTGGCCATGTCGTTTGTATCAAGCTACATGTCATCAGTCTGGCAGCGATATCGCGGTCCCAACACCACTAAAATGCACTTTCAAAGTGCAACAACAAAAAAAAATTTGCATCACTAAAGCCTTGTGGTTATACTAACCAGAATCCATCGGTCTGGCAGCAATACCACAGACAGAAATGCATTTTGAAATGATATTTTACTGGTGTTAGGTCCACGGTATCGCTGCCAGACCGGTGGATTCTAGTTAGTATAGGCACAAGCACAAGGCTTTAAGCTGGCTTTAGACTTTCGTTCTTCATTCGGTGTCCGTTGTTCGGTGTTCGTTCTTCTCTCAACAACGAACAACGAAGAAAGCATTTACATTAGAAAGTTAGACTCTGTTTACAAAATTATTTATTTATATAAACTAGGCTTTTTGTGCTATTCAGTATTAAAAAAAACTTCAAAAATGTCCCTTCAAGTTGCACGACACTCCAAAACAATGTTCATTTAAACAGTTTTCGCATTTAAACACAAGTTCTTCGGGTAACAACGAACACCGAAATTTCTGACCTGATTTGAATTTGTACGTTTTTCATTCGTTCTTAGTTCGTTGTTCGGTTTTCTCATTTACATTTTCGTTGTTCCGCGAACGAACAACAACGAACAACGTACACCGATGATAACACTGAAAGTCTAAAGCTGGCTTTACTGATGAAAATTTGGATCCGTATTAAGCTCTTTAGAGGGATTGTTTTTGTTGTTGCACTTTGAAAGTGCATTTAAAGGCCTTCCACACTAGCTCACTGTGTATTAAAACGTGTCAAAAAAAGTGGCAAACAACTCATGTAGAATAGTGTGGAAACAAAATATGAAAGCCCAGCCTACACAACCCGACATTCTATCCCACACGATTTGACATGTGTTAATACATGAATAATTTTAGGAATGGTTCTAATCATTGACTCAGGAATATCTAAAATGAGTCAACGGTTCTAATTGTATCCCACATTCTATCACTGTTTTTTTAGGTTATGGTAATGTATTAATACAAGCAAGTATTAGCCCTTCCACACTACCCCACTGTGTATTAATACATGTCGAATTGAAAGTGGGAAAGAATTCCACGCGACTGCCATATTTGTGGGAAGGAAATGACTTTTCATATTTTGCTTCCACACTTGCTTGTATTAATACATAACCTTAACCCAAAAAAAGTGTGATAGAACCATTCCTAAAATTATTCATGTATTAACACATGTCAAATCGTCTGGGATAGAATGTCAGGTTGTGTAGGCTGGGTTTCACATTTTGTTTCCACACTATTCTACATGATTTTTCCCACTTTTTTGACATGTATTAATACACAGTGGGCCTTTATGGAAGCAAAATATGAAAAGTTATTTCTTTCCCACAAATTTGGCAGTCGCGTGGAATTCTTTCCCATTTTCAATTTGGCGATATCGCTGCCAGACCGATGATATGTAGCTTGCACTAATACAAACATGGCCACAAAATTTGAACCGGTATAAAACACTTTGAGTAAATGTTTACTAGCTCTCGGGTTATTTCTTCTTATTAGTGATACAATTTTTTATAAACAAAATATTTTTTATAAAAACACCCAGTTTTTCAATGATTTTTGTGGAAGATTTATCGTTCCAATGATTTGTGTTCCTTTATCTTCTTGTTCTCGTCTGTCAGTAATCAGTATTTCTTTGACGGTGTTCACATTGGACTGACTCCTCCGAATTTTCAAAGGAAAACGTCAAAAAAAATCCAAACATTTTAAAAAAATTTAAAACTTTCATAGATTTTTTTTTGACGTCTTGTTTTGTGAAGTCAAAAATAGTCGGAGGAGTCATGCTCGATTCACAATGCAACGTGAAAACGCGACGTGAGCGTGACGAGAACTCGTCGTAGTTGTCAAACCGATTTCAAACCATGTAAGTATATGAGGAAACGCCAGGGTATGCACAATGAAACATTTCTCGTCGTCACGTCACGCCGGAGTTCAAAAACTGAAAAAAAAAAAACGGTCTGGTCGACGTTTTTTTATGTTTTACAAGTGATAACTCGAAACATTTGTGGAAATCACAATAACAAAGAATAAAGTAAAATAACAGCTACGTGGAAATTAACAAAAACAAATATAAATGTTGTTCGATAATGAAATTATTTTTATTAATAATCTTGTGTGGCTGATATTAATGTTGTATTGTTCTAATTTATTTGTTTGTTTTCGCCAAACATCATTTCCCCAGCGCAAGGAATATAGAACACAAAATCAGGTATGGACAAACACATTTTTTTTGCACACCTCGTTGTTTAAAATAATTTTTTTTCAACTATTATTTTGCAAAAAATGACCGAAAACACAGAAATAAATGGCACTGATGATATTCAGGACACAAAACAAAAGAAAGCAACGCGCTACGATAGTGGGCCACTGATTTGGAGCGAGTAACAGACTGCCGAATAAGCAAAGGAAATCGCAGACGCAGACATCTTCAGCCAACTACTACAAGCTATAGCTTTTGCATTTTGTTCTTATGCAAATGTTTGGTTTTTTCGGTTTGTATATAGCCAACTAATACAAATCATACCACGTGGATTTGCATATAGCCAACTACTACAAGCTATAGCTTTTGCATTTTGTTCTTATGCAAATGTGTGGTTTGTATATAGCCAACTAATACAAATCATACCACGTGGATTTGCATAAGGCCAACTACTACAAGCTATAGCTTTTGCATTTTGTTCTTATGCAAATGTTTGGTTTTTTCGGTTTGTATATAGCCAACTAATACAAATCATACCACGTGGATTTGCATATAGCCAACTACTACAAGCTATAGCTTTTGCATTTTGTTCTTATGCAAATGTTTGGATTTTTCGGTTTGTATATAGCCAACTAATACAAATCATACCACGTGGATTTGCATATAGCCAACTACTACAAGCTATAGCTTTTGCATTTTGTTCTTATGCAAATGTGTAGTTTTTTCGGTTTGTATATAGCCAACTAATACAAAACATATCACGTGGATTTGCATATAGCCAACTACTACAAGCTATTACTTTTTGCATTTTTTTCTTATGCAAATGAGTAGTTTTTTCGGTTTGCATATAGCCAACTAATACAAATCATACCACGTGGATTTGTATATAGCAAGCTACTACAAGCTATAGCTTTTGCCTTTTGTTCTTATGCAAATGTTTGGTTTTTTCGGTTTGTATATAGCCAATTAATACAAATCATACCACGTGGATTTGCATATAGCCAACTACTACAAGCTATAGCTTTTGCATTTTGTTCTTATGCAAATGTGTAGTTTTTTCGGTTTGTAATTATATAGCCAACTTAAACAAATCATATCACGTGGATTTGCATATAGCCAACTACTACAAGCTATTACTTTTTGCATTTTGTTCTTATGCAAATGAGTATGTTTTTTGGTTTGTATATAGCCAACTAATACAAATCATACCACGTGGATTTGCATATAGCCAACTACTACAAGCTATAGCTTTTGCATTTTGTTCTTATGCAAATGTGTGGTTTTTTCGGTTTGTATATAGCCAACTAATACAAATCATACCACGTGGATTTGCATAAGGCCAACTACAACAAGCTATAGCTTTTGCATTTTGTTCTTATGCAAATGTTTGGTTTTTTAAGTTTGTATATAGCCAACTAATACAAATCATACCACGTGGATTTGCATATAGCCAACTACTACAAGCTATAGGTTTTGCATTTTGTTCTTATGCAAATGTGTAGTTTTTTCGGTTTGTATATAGCCAACTAAAGGTTAGACCGCACTAGGCGGAACTGCACTGCAGCGGAACTGCGATTCAAAATAATTTGTATGAAATTGTATGAAGTTCAGTTGCCGCTTAGTGCGATATAGCTCATACAATTTCATACAAATAATGTTTTGCCGCGTCGTGAAGTGTAGTTCCGCTGCGGTTGTGTGCGGTCTAACCTTAATACAAATCATACCACGTGGTTTTGCATATAGCCAACTACTACAAGCTATAGCTTTTGCATTTTGTTCTTGTATATAGCCAACTAATACAAATCATATCACGTGGATTTGCATATAGCCAACTACTACAAGCTATAGGTTTTGCATTTTGTTCTTAATGCAAATCATACCACTTGGATTTGTATATAGGAAGCTACTACAAGCTATAGCTTTTGCATTTTGTTCTTATGCAAATGTGTCGTTTTTTACGGTTTGTATATAGCCAACTAATACAAATCATACCACGTGGATTTGCATATGACCAACTACTACAAGCTATAGCTCCTGCATTTTGTTCTTATGCAAATCATACCACGTGGATTTGTATATAGCAAGCTACTACAAGCTATAGCTTTTGCATTTTGTTCTTATGCAAATGTTTGGTTTTTTCGGTTTGTATATAGCCAACTTATACAAATCATACCACGTGGACTTCTATATAGCAAGCTACTACAAGCTATAGCTTTTACATTTCCTTCTTATGCAAATGTGTATTTTTTTGCGTTTTGTATAAGGCCAACTAATAAAAGCCATACCACGTGGATTTGAATAGGTACCTATAGCAATTTCTTTTGCATTTTGTTAATAGCCGTACGTTTTGAATTTCATGAAAACAATATAGCCCTAATACTTTTGTGCGTTGTAAATTAATTTTAATTTAACCATGAGTCGGGAATAACTATTGATGTGGATTCATTTCGATTTAACTTCATTGTTAACATAAAAAAGGTTTTGGTAGTTTAGTTAAGTGAACAGTATTGTTTGTGTATACAATATATAGGTATTTGGAGTACCTATATATTGTATATACAAAGTTTCTATGCCAACCACGAGAAATTACAAATTACAATTGGTCAGTAAGAAACCAAGGAATAAAGGAAATATTGTGCAACATCCTTACCCAATGTAGCTACCTATGATACCTCAAATAATATTTGTTAAGTAAATAAAAAGAAACTCAAAAAAACGTTTGCTTTTCTAAAGCATTTTATTCAAATACCATACGAACAAATAAAGTGTTTAAAAAGAAA
This sequence comes from Melangyna quadrimaculata, assembly GCA_949320155.1. Classification (NCBI taxonomy): domain Eukaryota; kingdom Metazoa; phylum Arthropoda; class Insecta; order Diptera; family Syrphidae; genus Melangyna; species Melangyna quadrimaculata. The sequence continues at coordinate 109,941,513 of OX439483.1, forward strand.
ACAATTTTATTACCACCGCGAAGTTAGCCGACCGACTTTCGATTTTCGAAAAAAAAAAATGTCAGGCGATAGACCCCTTTAGAGTCATACCATTTCTGCAAAAAAAACGATGGGTCACTCCCACACTTTTTTTTTTTAAATATAAACAACTTGCACTTTCTATGGAGCTTTTAAATGCCTATAACTCGGTACCCAAATTGAATACCAAATGCAAAAGGACTTTTATTTAGTGACTCTAAAAAGATTAAAATGGTCATCCAAAAATTTGATTAGAAAACCTCGTAATTTGTTAGTAAATCAATAATTAAAATCTTAACCAACCGAAAAGTTTACCATACATACTTATATTATTATAATAAATCGGCAATAAAAATACAATGTTGAACGTAGCTTGATGGATGTGTTACCGCCTATGGTGCCAGGGGTCGCAGGTCAAACCTCGTTATTTACTTTTTTTTTTTTTAATATACTTATATTTTTTTTTTTGTGTTTAACTTGTAATAAATGTTCTCGCCAGGGGATAATTCGAAAAAAAAAATGGTTCAAGACCATCTGGTTGAGCATAAAAACACGTTAAAATTTGAATATAAAAATTATTGAGAAGGGGTGAAAAATTTCATACTGAAAGGGTGTGTAAATGACGCGTCAAATTTATATTAGCTCTTTTAAATTCAAAACTTGATGAAATTTTTATAGTGAACTAATGATACAAAATTATAGTTGTAACCCTTTTCTAGAAAAGTAAAGAATTATTCATTTGTTTATCTAACGGGAAAAAAAGGAGGGGCAATTCAATAAAATAAATCACAAAAAAGCTCCATTTAGCCAACTTTAGAGCCTTCAAACTTGAGTAAAATTTAATAATTTTCTTTGTTTGAGACATGTTGTTTAAGTAGAAATTTATAACCTGAATTTCTTTGTAAGATTTTTTGCAATTTAAAAATAAAAACTCATACTTAAAATGTGATTTGATTAAAAATCATTTCGATTTTTGGTAATTAAAATTTAAAAGTTAATGAAAAATTTATAAATTTTGAAAAACAAAACAAACAGGAGCGGCGTTAATATTGGTTATATCGATTTTTTAACAAAAAAATGAAAAACGGATCATTTACTTTACAACAAATTTTATTTTTATATTTTCACCACGCCCAGCAAATATTTCCAAATTTAAAAAATATAAGTTTTTAAAATTAAAAAAAATTTATATATAAAACATAACCGTCCATTGCTCACAAGCTTCACAAAATAATTTCAAATATAAAAATTTTACATTCTAAATATTTTTATATTTTTACAGATAAAATCCAGAGAAAATTTTAATATTGTCAATTTGTTGCTCAAAGTCGGCTATACATCGAAAAGTACTTATCCGAATTTCAAAATTTAGATGTCTATAGTAAGGTCATTTTTCCACCATTTAAACACATACAAAATCTTAATAGACAACCATTCAATTTTAAAGACAAATACGTCTAAGAAGATAAAATAGCATTATTTTGACTAAATAGTGAATATCATATCTTTTTATTTAAAAATTTGATATACAAAACATAACTGTGCAAAATACTTTATACAGATAAAATCCAGAAAAAATGTGAAATTGCTGATTTCTCTGTATAACATTGGCTAAACAGAAAAAGTACTTATCCGAAATTCAAAATTTAGAAAGCTTATTTCGTCACCATTTAAATACATATATAAAATGTATAAGCGACTCAAATTTTTTAAAGACTAATACACTTGGGCAGATAAAATACCATTATTTTGATTAAATATGGAATATCTTAACTGTTTTCGCACCGATTATCAAAACTTAAATTTTCTAATAATTAATACCAATCAACAATTATCTTGGCATATTAAACATATTTCTACGATAACCAGAAGCTTTAAAATGGATTTTTAAGCATAATCGCAAGAAAAATTCATCAAACATACAGTCTATTGGTCGACCAATTTTTTTGTTTTTTTAAAAAACTTAAGCAATTATTTTTTGATATACAGATACATATAAATGTGGTATCAAATGAAAAGATATAAGAAGAAAAAAAACTTTTCACTTTCATGACATAATAAGTTGTTAAAAGAGAAAGAGTTTGCCATAAAGCGAAAACTGCATACCTTTTAGCGTTAAATACACATTGAAAATTGGTAAAAATTAATGAAAAATCTAAAAATTAAAAAAACAATTAAAGATATAACCTTCTACAAATTTGTAAATAAAGCAAATTGTTCTTTTTTTGGAAAAATACTGTAATTATATGTTGATATTTAAAAATGAGGTATCAAATGAAAGGTTATAGGACATACAATATTATAAAAACCAAAAACACGGAAGGGATTTATTTCTAGAAAATGAAAAATTTTATAATTAGCATGTAACTCCTTATGATTATTAAGGGTATTCATATTACGAGATAATTTTCTGTTTTCCAGAAAATTGATTTTTTATATTAATTGAAAAAAAAAGAAATTAAAACTGCCAGGTTCGATCATTACCAACCCTCGGCCACCAGTGGGCTTTGTGATCCTGTTTAAAAAAAAATAATTTTTAACCGATATTTTTTCTTTCAACAAATCATAACTTCACTTCTAATACTCGGATTTTCATGGTCAAGCTCTTTAAAAAAAGCCGAAAAATGGAAAAATTATTGTGTGAGTGCGCAATCAGTTTGATTTTTATATCAATAGTGTATTCAAAATTCTATAAAAAAAAATTGGTCAATTTAAAAAAAATATAATTACATATGATTAATGGCGAAAACCTCCTTTATAAATATGTTTCAGATTGTACGTATTAAAGGAAAAGTATTGAGGGTACTTTAATCACATTTTTTGCGAAAAAATAAATTTTCATTACGAAAAATATATAAATATGAAAAAAAATTGTGAAAAATGTTTCGGCGCAAACAATTTTAAACAATTTTAATTTTGTTTATCAATTTATAAAATGAATTTCCATCAAGTTAAGATCGATAAAATTAAACAATTAAAACTTGAAAAATTATTGCAAATGTTTAAAAAATTCATACTAAAAATGTGATTGTGTAAAAAATTCACTTGATTAATTTTTGCTATAATTTCAAAAAACAAATCCATCCATGATTGCTCTTAACTTATGATAAATTCAACATGATAAATTCAACAAGAGTGAAGCTAAATTTGGTCATCAATTGCTTACCAACTAAAATGGATTATAATAAAAAAAAAACAATCGACTTGGTATCGCTAAAAATTATTGCCGCACAATTTTAAACGATTTAGTAAATTGTTAAAGCCATTTTAGTACCTTGGTAAGGTAAAAAGAAGATTTTCCTAATTTTAAACTTTCTTAACATCTTACTATCTCTTGACAATTAGCTAAAGTTAAAACCACAAAATGGTTACTTTAACTTTTTAGCAATTTGCTAAATCCATATTAGTCCAATCAAATTATTCAAAAAATATAGAAAATATCTACAAAAATTTGGGAAGAGAATTTTATTGTTTTCTAAAACTACAATTTTCCAATAAAAAAAACCCTCTGCGTAATCCGCCATTTTGAAAAAGGTGTTTAAAAGTGTTTACTCAATTTTCTCAACCGCTATTGGTCGTACAGTAGCTATTTTTGTTTACTTTTGTAGGTAAACATGTTCTTTACAATTTTTGCCTAGTTTTTTTTGTTTTTTTGATAACTCCTTCCTATACAAATTTATTGTTGAAAAACAAGCAAATTTTCGATTTTAAAAATGGTTTTTCAAGTTTATCTCACCCAAAGTCCATCCGAACCAAAAATCACTTTTGCTACTTTTTATAGAACATTAATTTTCAAAAATTTCTGTTTATTTAGATTTCATGTAAGTCAAAAAACTTTCAAGATATAGCACGACAAAAATTCTAATATTACATATTAAAGTGTCGATTTATTTTATTAAACTGTGCCTTGTTGTTCCCCGTTAGATTAACGAATATAAAATTTCTAACATACCTGTAGAAAAAGGTTATACCTCAAATTGTGTATAATTTGTTTCTTAAAAATTTAAAATTTTTCATCATATTTTGAATGTAAAATAGTAATATAAAGTTGACGGGACATTTACACAACCTTTTAGTAAAACATTTTTTGCCCCTGCCCAATAATTTTTATTTAAGAATTTATCCACATTTGCAAGCTAAATTTTGAGATCTTAATTTAAAAAATCTGACCAGCAGAAACGAAGTAAGGATTTTTCAAAAGGAAAAATAGCTGATTAGAAAAAATTATATAAAATAACATTAAAAAAAAAACAAATATAAAAATAAAATAAAAATAAATTTTATCTAACCGGCTTTTTTTCCTTTTTTAAAAATCTTAACTTCATTTCGGCTACATGAAATTGGGCCCCCATGAAAAATGGCCCCCCATGAAATTTAAATAATTTAAACGAAAAATGAAAAATGGCCCCGAATATGGGGCTCTTTTTCATAATGAAAAATGGCCCCATTTTCATAATGGAAAAATGACCCCAATCTTATGAAAAATGGCCCCAAAGAAAAAATGAAATATTTGCGTCGGTTTGGGAGAGCCTTAAAAGTACCTTGCCTGCACCGCTTCGCGGGTTCAAGGACTTAAACTCCCTTTTCAGGTCCTCTGTCCCGCTCACGCAACTCCGTCGCTCCGCTTAGGGTATGCTCAGTCGCCTGGCAGGCGCCTATGTTTTCCGTCGGTTTGCTATCGAAGTTTTTTTTGAAAAAGTATTTTCGTTGAAGATTAAAACTTTGGGGCCATTTTTCGTAATGAAATTTCACCCCAAAATTAAAAATGCAAAAAGGCCCCAAAACCATGAAAAATGGCCCCAATTTACAAATTCTTAAATTTTTTTGTTTTTGTTGTTTCCCATTTAAATTTTTGGACCATTTTTCATTTTATGTTTGGGGCCATATTTCATTGGGGCCAAATTTCATGTAGCCCTTCATTTCTACCGAATTTTTGTAGATATTTTTGATAATTTGATTGGACTATATGGCATCTGATGGTACATCGCACCGATGGAACCGAGGTGTCCAGGTTCGTTTCCTGCTGGTACACAGATTCTTTTTTTTTTTTTTTTTTAAATGTTGGAATATCTTAGAAAATTGCTAATTTACTAGGAATTTGCTGACTAGTAAAATGCTAAGCCCTTAACAATAGGCTGTTTAAAATTTTGCGCCACTGTCATTAAGGCAAGGATATGATTTATAAAAATACTAATCCACTTTGACAAAATAGTAAAAGCAATTTGATTTAATGTTTTTCTTTCACTTACCTTATTGTTTTAAATTAAAAACTATACCTACTACGCTGTATGCATTTTTTTTAATAAATATGTTGTTCTTATATATATAGATGACTACAAAGCTGTAGACTCAAAAGTACATATATGATTTCAATCATTTTTGAATTGCAGTTAATTAAAACTTACTTTTTGTAAGACAATGTCAGGCGCATATAAGCGTTTTCAAAATATCTTTAATTCACTTACAAACAACTAAGCCCTTATTTTGATATGTCGAACATATTTATATACATATTCACATAAAAGCTTCACGTTATTAAAAAAAAAGGTCTTAAAATAGCCCATAATTTAAGAAATTAGGTGTGAAATGATAAATAATGTACCATTAATTGTTATACCTATTGCTACGCGAAGTATCAACTCATTGAAATTTGAACCTTGCATTTGTATATCGTTAGGTGGCCTAGTCTCATCAGCAGCGGTAAAGCCAATAAAGGCAAAACCAATAAAGCCAGCAACGGCAGCTATAGCGGGGACATCCAAAGATGTCCTAGCAACAATGGCAACGGCACCACCAGCCGAGTTAACTAAGAAGAGGAAGCAACAAAAGTATGTTCCTAATTTGGTGAAGCGCACCGCACGTCCACCTGCCCCCTCAACACAGCTGCAAGCTGATGGTAGGCAGACGATACATGAGGAAAACCAAATTCAAGCAGCAAACAGTGAGATGCAGCAGAAAGTTAATTCCTCGTCATCCAAAAGTCATCGATGACGAGGAAATTGAATATATGTCCGAGGGTGGAGAAGGGCTCCCCACCAGCGATGAAAAAAATGCAACAGTGACCAGTCATCGGAAGATGAAATAGAGGAGCAAGCTCTCAATAACATCGTCTCAGAAAAACAAAAACAAATAGAAAAACTAAGAGCAGAGGTGCAAAAAATTGTAAAGGCCCTCAACACAGATAAGCAATACCTAGATGGGAATCTACGGCTGTCAATTCGGTTTGCCTACAAGCTCAAACGTCAAATGGCCGTGGTGAACATCGGATTTTTGCACTAGTGTACGTGCAGACGACCGTGGTGAAAATCGGATTTTTGCACTAGTGTACGTGAAAAAAAATCCGAGTTTCACCTCGGTTCGTGAACAAAATGGCGGATAATTTAAGAATCCAAGGGTTTGTTTAAATGTGCTAGGTTCTTGTATGCCGATTTCCTTTCGACGATTGCAGATTAATTTTTTTTGTTGTAAGGAAGTCGCAAAAAAATCGTGTAGCCGGTGTAAATTTTCTATATGAAAGATTTGATTTTTGATCTTTTTTTCTAAACAAATCAAATTTTGCTATCACAGATTTGATTTTTTTGTTGAAATGAAAGTTACATTTAGGTTTAACTACATATACCTACCTACTTTTGCAAAAAAGTAAAAAAGTGAGAATTTAAAATGTTCGCTAAAGAAACCTTCTTGCAAGAAAACATACAAAAATTGTTTTGACAGAAAACGTAGTATAACATCTTATTGGCTGTAGAGCTACTAGCGATGTTGTATTTGTAATGCCTGTAAAATCGTACTGTACTATGGATGGCTTTTGTGATAAAAAACGCCTATTGTGTTTTTTCCTCAATCAGAATTGACTTTATTGCAGTTTTTGCAATTAAGAACAGATGAGATTCACACCATTGTGGGTGCTTTCTTTTATCCCCATACAAATTAATTCTGACAGATGAAGGTTTTGTTGGTATTCCAAATGTTTCGCATCGGCTTAGGAGACCATTTTTGTTGCAACACAATTTAAATTAAAATAATTTCATATATTAAGTGTGTCTGTACCCTAAAACTAAGAATATAGTAGCTGTCAAATTTGCCATGGTGAATTTAATTTTTGTTGATTTCTCGAACCTTATTATTGGTTGGCGAGATTTTTTTTATAATTATTGTGCTGTAGAGCTGAAAAAATTTAAATTATGTTTTTAAATTTCATAAACATAATTAGGTCTTTTGCCCTTTGCTATACTCTGCTCAAACAGGGCCCCTTCGGAGGCGACAGAGTTCTACAAAAAGTTCTCATCGCGCATCGTTTGCCCAAGTAGCTTTTTGGCGAATTGGAAGAAAGAAACATGAAAGCACCAAAAGATTTTTCATTGAAATTCAAGGACTCGTTCAAGTTCCGCTTGCCATGCGGGCATTGTGCTTGGCGAAACAATTATTTTTTTGTTAATTTAATTTTTAATGAAAATCACAAACACCGGAATACAAATCTTCGCACAGCACAATTATGAAAAAAAAAAAATGAACTGTCAAACAAATAAAATTCACCGCGTTAAATTGTTGTTGTTGTTCACATCTATTCATCGACACGAAATGAAATTACAAAAACAACAATGTAAACAAATGGGTTTTGGGGGGTGATACGAACGAAAGATTCCTATCTAGGTATTGCTTATCTGTGGCCCTCAAAGGCAAACAAGAAGCTCGAAGAGAACAAGAAAGGCAAGAGCGGGAGTTCAAAAAGACGCTACAGGCTACACCAAAAGTAGCGCAACAGCAAATGAAAAATGCGGAGCTGCAACCGACAAATGAACAGCCCCAGCAACATAAACAACAACCAGAGCAGCCACAAAATAGGCTGCAACAACAACAGCCACAGCAGCAGCCTAAACAGCAAAGGCAACAACAGAAGCAGAAAGAACAGCAGCAGAACCAGCAGCAGCAGCAGAATCAACAGCAGCAGAATCAACAGCAGCAGATACAACAGCAGCAAAAACAACAGCAGCAGATACCGCAGCAGCAGAAGGAACACCAGCAGCAGCCACAGTCGTCAACGCAAATAAAAAAAGAAAAGGTGCCATCAATAAACACATACAAATTGGAATTACAGGACACTATAAAATTATGTAAGTCGGCCATAGGCACAAATTTTACTATTAAACTATTATGTGTAGATAGGCACGCTATTCAGTGCTATTCAATTAGGGATTATAAAATCATTAAAGATCTGTTAAAAGAATCCACAACGGAGTTCTTTAGTTTTACCCCAAAAACTGAAAAGTTTCAGACGGTCCTACTAAAGGGCATAGATTCCTGCACGGATCCACAGGCGCTCTTAAATGAGCTTCGCCAAAAAGCGAGCGATGATCTCGAATTTATCGGGGTTAAGCCGTTCGCTACAGTTAAGGCCAGGCGGGAGAAATGGAATCTGCCGTTCTTCCTGGTTCAGCTTTCGCCCAGCAGCAAACTGGAAAGTCTGAGAAGTATCTCCGTCCTCGACTACCAGCTTGTGACTTGGGATAAATTAAAGAGGCGCGGCAACATGCTTCAATGCATGCGCTGCCAAAGGTTCGGCCACGCTGCGGCAAACTGCGAAATGCAGTCACGCTGCGTTAAGTGTGGTGAGAACCACATTGTAGGAGAGTGTAAGCTCGGGCAGGAACGGGTCGAATTGACCCAACTTAAATGTGCACTTTGTCGAGGCGACGGGCACCCCGCAAACTATCGGGGATGCCCGACGTTTCAACAATTGAAACACAATAAAGCGGCAAGGCAAGCAGAGATGATAGAAAGACGCCCACCAACGCGTCCTCATACAACAATTTCCATCAATCCCCAAATTTCATACGCCCAAATGGCGTCAGGAAGGGGCAAAACGGTACAGCCTGCGCCAAAGGCAGCCCCACAGACCCTCGTGCCTAAGGCTCTGGAGGCATAGGCCGAAATAAGAGGTATGCTACTGGCCATTCAGAGCCAAATAGCAGGACTTCAAAAACAGATAAGTGAGCAGGCGAAAAGGGTAGACAATATCTACTCTGCTTTGCCGAGCTTATCGCACTTTATAGGTTAAGGGCGCGCTGCCGGAGAGGCCCTTAAAGATCCTTGCTGTGAATGTAAATTCATTGATTAGGACCGAACGTAGAGCAAATCTATTCCAATTGTTGAAAGATCAGAGTCCTGATGTGTTTATGGCCAGCGAAACTAAGCTGAACCAGAAACATAAATTGACTAACAATAATTACAATATCGTACGAAGAGATCGGCCCAACTCCACTTTGGGGGGAGGAGTCGCAATCTTTGTACGAAAAGGCATAAATTATAAAGTAATATATAATAGTGAAGTACGCAGATTTCGGTTGCTTGAGGCGTGTATCGTATGCATTCCTCTCAAACATGGGAAGCGGATGTATGCGATTGCGGCTTATGCACCGAAATCACCTTAGCCAACTGAATTTTTAACAGAGATCGAAAACCTTTTTCAATGCTTACAATTGAACTCGGAAGAGAATTACTATCTCATGGCCGGTGATTTGAATGTCAAACATGTTAATTGGGGAAATCAAATACAAAATCCGAGAGGTAGCCATCTATTTAATTGGATATGTCAATACAACGTTGAGTATATGCTCGACCTTTTGGCTACTTCGTTTACAAGGAGCGGTTCCTATCTGGATCTATTGTTGAAAGACTCAAGACTGACAATTACTGACACTGTGGGTGTGGGTCAACGACCAAGAAACTGTTTACGAACGATCGAGTACGACAGTGACCACTGCGGACTTGCTGCCGTAATTCAACTTCCGAACGAGCTCGTGGAGTTGGAGGAGGAGTATGTGCCAGTGCATTCTTACAATTACAGTAAGACTCGCTGGCCACGCTTCACCAGCGCTTTATCGAGTGAACTACGAATGAACAACATATCCCCACCAAATGACAGGAATTTAACAAATACCGAAATTGACGATTTCTTGGAAAAGATGGACAGTACAATCCAACGAACAATAAAAAAAACAATACCAAAATACAAAGAACGCGAAGCCACAGACATGTACCGCAACGCGACCATCGACGCACTACACAGACAAAAAAGTGGACTTTTGACAAGACTGAAACTCTTGTACAGACGTTTTACTGACATACACGATCTGGAGATTAGGACACTGAAGTCGTCAATTAAAAACATCAACCAATTGATCAAGGAAAATTACCGTATGTCTATTAATTTGTATTGGGACAACAAAATTCGGGCCGTTAATTCTAACGACCCGAGTATGTTTCCTCAAATTAATAAAATATTTAGACGGAATGATCAAAACGAACTTCCGTGTCTTAAGCTTCAGAGAACGACAGAGAACAGAGACGTACTTCTGATAGCAGGCATAGATCCAGAGGAAGCCGTCTTGGACGATGACCTCTTTATAATCGAAGATTCTCGTGAGAAAGTGGAGGCTGTGGGGGCTGCTTTCCAGCAAGTGTACAAGGTGAATGCTATCATTCACCCGAACCATGACCTGGTAAACAGAGCCTTGCTTCACCACTTCTACCTTCGAAATGAAATGACGCAATGGCGATCAGAGAATCTCGGTTTCACCGGGTTCAATGAAGAACACTTGGCAAACGCCAAGTTAATTTCGAAAGTTGAGCTCCAGCTCATCTTCGCTTCATTAAAGAAAAAGAAGTCAGCAGGAATCGATGGTATATCCAACGTTGTACTGCGACATCTGCCTCAGGAAGCAGTTGACATTTATGCCACACTGTTTAACAACGCTCTGAATAATGCATATTATCCAGGGCGGTGGAAGACAAAAAAAAAAGGGTAATGACAACTCCAATCCGGCGAATCTCCGGTCGATAAGTCTTCTTCCGAGTATCAGTAAGGTATTTGAGAAAGTTATAAATAGAGCTCTGTCCAAGTGGGCGGAGGACAACAATATCATACCGGACAATCAGTTCGGTTTTAAGGCGGGACATGACACCATTCATGCCGCGTCTAAGCTCGTTTCTGATGTCCAATGGAACAAATCTAAAAGACAGTGTACGGGTGCTTGTCTGGTTGACTTGGAGAAAGCTTTCGACACCGTATGGTTAGAAGGTCTGTATCTAAAGCTAGCCAGACTGGGCATACCGCTTTTATATATTTATATATGCTTTATATATGCTCAATGGTAGAAAGTTTGTTGTCAAAATTGGCAATGTAACTTCTACCGCAACCTTCGAAATTAAAAATGGTCTTCAACAGGGAGCGGTGAACTCACCGATTCTATTCAGTATTTACACCAGCGATCTGATAGGTAGTCTAGCCCATGCCATAGCGTATGCCGACGATCTAATTGCGTACAGAACAGCTCAAACAGTTGAGGTCATCAGAATTCTCTTACAGCGTGACTTCGACAAGATTCAGCGATATTGCGATGACTGGAAGTTGAAAATCAACTTTCAGAAATCCGAAACCATTCTGTTCAGGACTCCATTGCATGGAGCCCCTAGGGATACAAGAAAGAACTGGCGCAAGCTGGTGATCGTAGGGCCACATGGACATCCACTGGCGAATAAAAGTGTAGTAAAGTACCTTGGCATCTGGATGGATCAGTATTTGTATTTCGACAGACATATAAATGCTGCTCTGACCAGAGCCAGGGGAGCTTTTGCCCTGACAAAACGGTTGTTTTATAGCAGCTGTCTTGACAGAAGGTTAAGGTGATTTGCTACATGGCCCTTATCTGGCCAATGATTGCCTATGGATGCCCGGTGTGGTTCAACGTTGCCCCATCTCAAATGGAAAAGATTCGGGTGTTTGAGAGGCAGTGTCTTCGACGCTGCCTTGGATTACACAGAACACCAGAGTCGGAGTACAAACATTATTATTCCAACGAGGTTCTATACAATGGAGCCAACATTAACAGAATCGATAATTTTATAATCAAGCTGATTCGGAGTCACATTGCAAGAGCGATGTCCTCAGCCAATAGCTTAATTTTTGGGGCTTACACCGATTACTACGAGAGTTTGCGTTTAAGTGGATCTATCCCACCCGATGCTTTCCTCTACTTAGACAGTCGAGGGCTGATACAGGATAGAGCGGCAGTTCCGCTAATTAACCACGTCGGCCACAGAACTGTAGATAGGCGACTCCTTTATAGTTGAGACGTCCTCGCACAGGGCGGAGCAGAGCGCCTTCGGTTCAATAGGACTGTGTCCGATCGGGACCGAAGAGACAGGGTAAAACAAGAGAACCAGTTTTGGTGGTTTAATGAAGAATTAGATACAATATAGTTGACTTAGTTTTCTCGTCTTGGCCGACTTACATAGTTTTAAGTGTAATAATTAAGTAGTTACGGTCAGGGTTGCACCAAAAAAAAAAAAAAATTAAAACAAAAAAATTATATAATCAAAAAAAAACTAAACAAAAAAATTAAAAAAAAAAAAATTAAAAATGCTTGCTGTGGCTGTTCTAGTTTTAAGGTAGTTGTTAGTAGTTTTATAGTAGTTCTAAGTAGTTTTAATTAGTTTTTAGTTAGTTTTAATTAGTTTTTAATTAGCTTTTAGTTTTATATATGAAAAAAAATAAATGTTAAAGTAACCAAGTTTTTTTTTTAAAAAAGTCTTTCTTGGTAAAAAATAAAACCAATTAAAGATATTATTTTTAAGATAGTTCATAGGCCGAAAGGCATTGGCATTAAGTTATTGTTTAATTTAGAGCGCCCGCTTAGGGCCAGTTAGTTATTTTTAAGATATTGATAAGTAGCTAGTTTTTCATGAATTTTTGTCTAGCTTTAAGATAGTTATAAGAGAAATGAATAAATAAAAATGAATTAAAAAAAAAAAAAAAAAAAAGTGCTCGGCAGTTGATCAGAAGGACGTGAGTTCGAACCCCGGAAAAATCAAGTAAGTACAAATTTAAGTTTTTCAATTTAATTAATATCTATACATTTCAGACAAACAAACATTGTGCTGTTCCTAGGCCCAACTGTTGAGAAAATTATGTAACATAATAAAAAATAATAAAAAATAAAATGAAAATAAGCTAGAAAAAAAAATTATTTTTCAACTGCATTAAGAGGCTTTTATAAAGTCTTACACAATAGAATTTATTAGGCCTTTTTAAGACCTTATTATGCAAGCTATTTGTTTTCAAAGTAACTGCAAATGAAGGCCATTTAAAGACATTTTTATGAAAGTTATTTTTTGTTCATAGTAACTGCAGGTGAATGCCTTTTTAAGACCTAATTACACAAGTTATTTGTTTTCAACGTAACTGCAGGTGAAGGCCTTTTTAAGACCTTAATATACAAGTTATTTTTTTCATAGTAACTGCAGGTGAAGGCCATTTTAAGACCTTATTATACAAATTATTTGTTTTCAAAGTAACTGCATGTGACGGCTTTTTCAAGATCTTATTACAGAAGTTATTGTTTTTTCATAGTAACTGTACGGGAAGGCCTTTATAAGACCTTGCTATACAAGCTATTTTTTTAATAGCATAACTGCAGGTGAAAGCCATTTGTTTGTTTCTTTAAGGCCTTATTACAATGTTCGCGGAAAGATAGTGATTTGCATAGCACTTGTGATGGAAGTTCTTATGGAGTTAATTATCTTGTATAACTTACGCCAAAGTGATTTGCATAAGACCTGTTATGGTTACTATACAAGCCAGAAAATAGCTTCTTTAAGGCCTTATTAAGATGTTCAAGGAAAAGTATTGATTTGCATAGAACTTGTGTTGGTAGTTCTTATGGAGTTAATTAGCTTGTATAATTTACGCCAAAGTGATTTGCATAAGACCTGTAATGGTTACTATACAAGCCAGGAAATAGCTTGTATTGAACCTACTACAAGCTAAATTGTTAGTTGGGAATGCTTATATCCAAACAATAGGTGTTAAGGGAACAGAGAGGTGATGTTGTTGCCGCGTTAGAAATATTAATAGCCAACTAAGAACAACCAAAAATAAAAAATTCACATAACTATTATGATTTTTAAACAGTCTTGTCAAAATATTTTACAAGAAACGAATTGCTTTATAAATAATAATTTATAATAAAAGTAATTACAGATTGACTTTTCCATCAACTAATATCTAATTGACTAATCCATCTAAGAAAAATCTGCCTTTTGAAGTACATGGTCATCAGGAAGCCAGTTCTTTTGAAAATGCGTGAATTTGTAATAAACTTTTAGTTTTCTTTGAAGTCCAAACACCAAAGTTGTTCCACCGATCGCCTGGAGGAGCCCAAGAATTTGTTTCCAAAGAGAAAAGAAATGCATCCACCAACTTTTGATGGACAAACTTCTTAGTCGATCTACAAGAAGCAGTTTGAGGCAGCTGCAGCAACAAACGGCTGGGATGACGAAGACAAGTTTATTGCCCTGACGCTTGCCCTTAGAGGTTCTGCTGCTGAACTTTTGCAAACCATACCAGCAGACCAGAACGGCAACTTCAGTGCTCTTGTTCAGGCCATTGACAAACGCTTCGGCGATAGCCATATGCAAGAAGTCTTTCGCGTCCAGCTCAATACCAGAGTCCAGAAAAGAGGTGAAAGTCTGCAACAACTCCAAGCAGACATTGAACGGTTGGCACACCTAGCATACCCGACTGCAGGAGATGAAATTACCAACCAGCTAGCAACGGAGGCTTTTGTCCGTGCAGTTTCCGACATCAAACTATAGCGAGCAATTCGAACTTCTGGAAAACGCACGCTTTCTGAAGCATTAGCGTTCGCTCTGACTATGGAAGCATCAGAACAGGCTTCCCTAGGAGTTCATCGGGTAAGAGAACTTGAAGTTGAGGAATTTTCTTGCCAGAGAGCTGAATTCCGTAGAAGTCAGCGAGAAGGACCTGCTCGATGCTGGAATTGCAACAAAACCGGACATCTCCAGCGCCAGTGCAGATTGCTACCAAGAAGAGTCGCCTGTCAACACTGTGGAAACAGGAATAATACCCACGAACAGGTGAGCAATAACATCAACGCTCCTGCCCGCTCTGTTTCCCAGTCGGGAAACGAGTAAGAACCAACTTCGAGGGGCAGAAGCTGGTTTCTGGTATCGATGGCCCCAGAACCACCATACAAGTCTCGCAGACTAAACGGAACAATAAAAGTCTGACAGTGGATGCAACATTAAATGGCAAGAAACAGTTGGCTACAATTGACACCGGTGCCACAGCCTCCATTGTAAGAAAAGACTTGGTCAAGATGACGTGGCAGCAAGTGAGGCAGCAAGAGTATATGGAGAAGTTCGTCTTAAAATCCGTTTGGCAGAATTAGAATTTTCGCATCTATTTTTGGTAGCAGACATATGTGATGAGTGCATAATTGGAATCGACTTCATGAAAGAGCACGGAGTGATTCTGGATATCGGTAAGCAAGTGTTGAAGTACCAAAATGTAGAGATTCCTATGGTTTATGGCAACGAAAACTCATCAACTCTAAGAACTGTCATCAAAGAAGACATATGCTTGCCTGCCTCTTCAGAAGTGTTTGTTTGGACGAAAATAGAGGGCGATCTAGGTAGCCATCGATACCTCATGGTGGAACCAGAGTCTGAGCAATCTTCCCAAAACATCATCTTAGGGAAGACTCTTGTGGAACCAAAGAACAACATGGTACCCGTACGGATTCTGAACATCTTACCGTACGAGGTTAAGCTCAAGAAAGGAGAAGTAATTGGAAAATGCGAATCTGTGACCGCAATAACTAAAATCACAGAAATGAACGCAGAAGAACCAATGGACCGCGGAAAATTCAGCTCCCACAAAAGCCAAAATTCTCAAGTCAACATCAGCTGAGTGTTGCTGGAAGCCTTCTTCATGAGTACACTGATATATTTTTTCACCGAGTGGGCAGTATGGTCGAACACAACTGGTACAGCATCGAATCGACACAGGTGATGCGAGACCGATTCGACAACCAGCAAGACGTCTCCCATTAGCCAAACAAGCCGAAGTTGAAGAAATGATATCGACAATGAAGAAAGATGGTCTAATCGAAAATTCCAAAAGCCCTTGGGCGTCACCAGTTGTTCTTGTCAAAAAGAAAGATAGAAGCACCCGATTTTGTGTGGACTACCGTAGGCTGAACGATGTGACAAAGAAAGACAGTTACCCTCTGCCCAGAATCAGCGATACATTGGATGCAATGGAAGGAGCTCAATGGTTCTCGACGTTAGACTTGAAGAGTGGCTACTGGCAGGTAGAAATCCATCCAGAAGATCGAGAGAAGACAGCTTTCTCAACCGGAAATGGTCTGTGGCAGTTTAAAGTGATGCCATTCAGACTGTGCAATGCTCCGGCAACATTTGAGCGTCTGATGGAGTGTGTTCTTCAAGGCATGATTTCCAATGCCTTGTATATTTGGACGATGTCATCGTTTATGGAAAAACTGTTGACGAGCATTGTGAAAACCTTAAGGCTGTATTTCAGAGGCTTCGAGAAGCACACTTAAAATTAAATCCAGATAAATGTGCGCTTTTCAAGACCGAAGTTAAATACCTGGGACATATCATCTCATCCCAAGGAGTAAAGACTGATCCTGAGAAAGTTGACACTGTGAAGATTTGGCCAACACCACAGGATAAATATCAGCTCCGTAGCTTTCTTGGTCTAGCCACATATTATCGGCGCTTTGTGAAGGACTTTGCTGGAATCGCTAAGAGCTTGCATCAACTTACTGAAAAGGGGAAGCCGTTCAAATGGTCAAGTAAGTGCGAGAAAAGTTTTCAGGAACTCAAGCTACGTTTGTGTAATGCTCCTGTGCTGACCTATCCGACTCCTGGAAAACCTTTCATCATCGATGCCGATGCCAGTAACGTCGGAATTGGAGCTGTAATGTCGCAAGTCCATGAAGGAGAAGAAAACGTCGTCGCCTACTACAGTAAGGTGCTCTCGAGGCCAGAGCGCAATTATTGCGTCACAAGAAGGGAACTTCTAGCTTTGATTTTGGCAACAAAGCACTTCCACAAGTACATCTATGGACAGAAGTTCCTCCTTCGAACAGATCATGGTGCGCTTAATTGGCTTCTGAACTTCAAAAATCCAGAAGGTCAAGTAGCAAGATGTATCGAGAGACTGCAGACATACGACTACGAAATTAAACATCGAAGAGGAAAGCTGCACTCAAACGCAGATGCATTGTCTCGACGACCGTGTAAACAGGACTGTAAGCATTGCATGCTTCAAGAAGAAAAGGAAGCGGTTGCCATCCAACGAATAAGAGCCGATCCCATTTACGGTTGGAGCAATGAAGAACTGAGGACTGCCCAACAAGAAGACTCGGATATAGAATCCATTCTTGCATGGAAGGAACACGGAAAAAAAACAGAATGGGGTGACATCTGCGATAGAAGTCCATCTCTCAAAGCATATTGGGCACAGTGGGACTCTCTTCATGTGCAAGACGGAGTACTAAGGCGCAAATGGGAATCTGCAGATGGCAAGTCTTATCTGATGCAGTTGATAAGTGCCTAGGTCAAAGGTTAATGACGTTCTTCGAGAGATGCATGATGGAGCATCTGGAGGTCATTTGGGAGTCAATAAAACGCTGGAGAAGATACGACAACGGTTCTACTGGCTACATGTTTGAGATGATGTCGAAAACTGGTGCCGAAAATGTGATACTTATGTTGCTACCAAGGGACCAGGTAGAAAGCTTCAAAGTAAAATGCAATAGTACAATGTCGGCACACCTTTCGAAACAATAGCAGTAGATGTCGCAGGTCCGTTTCCGGAGACCAACAGCGGAAACCGATACATCCTTGTAGTCATGGATTACTTCAGCAAGTGGCCCGAGGCATTTGCCATCCCAAATCAAGAAACTAAAACAGTTGTTGATCAGATTATCTTCAATTGGGTGAGCAGGTTCGGCGTACCTTTGGAACTGCATTCTGACCAAGGAAGGAACTTCGAATCTAACATCTTTCAGGAGGTTTGCTTGTTCCTTGGCATCAAGAAGACGAGGACAACACCGCTTTATCCACAATCTGATGGGATGGTAGAACGATTCAACAGGACTCTTAAAGAACATCTGTCCAAGGTTGTAGGTGACTACCAACGAGACTGGGACCGCCATATTCCATTGTTCTTGATGGCCTATCGAAGTGCGGTTCATAGTTCAGCAGGACATACACCATCGGATATCCTGTTTGGCACAACAATATGGCTGCCTAGTGAAGTCAAATTTGGATGCCATACCATGGAACCTCAAAGAAAGACTCATTGACATTCATCAACGGACAAGGAAAAACATAAAAACCACTAGTGATAGGATGAAAACACGGTACGACGCCCGTGCAACAACGATGGGATTCCAAGAAGGAGACCTGGTGTGGTTTTACAATCCTCACCGACAAAAGGGACTGTCACCAAAACTACAACAAAACTGGGAAGGCCCATATACCGTTGTGAAGCGAATCAATGATGTGGTTTACCGCATTCAGAGAGGAGTAAGGGGTAAGCTTAAAGTAGTACACTGCGACCGTTTACATCGTTATAACGGTGGGAATAATGGATTAAATCGGGATGATCAATCCTAAGAGGGGGCAATGTGGTGAATATGCCCAGTTATGTAAACAACCACACATTAGTACAACTTTCCGCGCCATCTTTGAGTGAAATAAATAATTAAATCCATCACGGTTGGTGTCCAGCCTCGTTCGTACTGGAATATTGACGAAAACTTTTTGGAAAGCACCTTCTAGTAGACCCTAGAAAATTCTATAATCCTTTATTTTCGGGTATAAATACAGGCGCACCAGTCCGAAGCGGCAGTTTTGATTTTGGAAGTGAATGAATAAATGTCAGTGTGAATAAAGAGTTGCATACTTGTGCTTGTTATAATAAAAAGTATTTGAAATTAAAAGCGTTTTATTTTGTGAATTAATTGCAGTTTCAGTTTAAATAAAGGAAATACGTTTTATTTGCGAACCCTTAGTAAAATATTACAATATATTGAATCTCATACAAAAACGATTTCTTTTTTATTTTCAGAAAATGACTGTAAAATAGCGTGGAAATCCTTGAGGGATCAGTTCGCAAACGCAGTGAAAGAACAAAAAGGAAGATCCGGACAAGAGGCAACGGATAAAAGACAATACAAGTACTACGAACAACTTTTATTTCTAAGAGCAACCATGCAAACAAGAAAGTAAGTTTTAAAGTGTAACCTTAATTTATCTTTTTAATTTAACACGTTTGGTTTTAAAGGCGAACTTCGAACTTCGACCAACTAACCGAGGAATGCGAAACACTTTTGCACAACCCGGACATTTTTGACCAAATAGAAACCAGGGTTGAAGATTCGGCGGAAGATACAAATAACACGCAGAAAAAAGATAACATTCACACAGACGCTTCTCCTGGACCTTTTAAAAAATGTAAGAAGACGATAACTTAAATGAATTCCTTGACGGAATAATAACGGAGATAAAATCATCGAATGAACCCGATGAAAATCAAACTTTTTTCACCAGCATCGCAAACACCGTAACGAATGCCAAATTAAATGCGTTTCAAACTCGGCAACTGCACAGAAAAGTATTCAATTTTGTTTCTGATGAATAAGATGCAATAGAGGGCCGTATAGCTTCAATAATGCATTAAATAAATATATCAAAATAAAATCTTTTTTGTTTTTATTTTATTTAAAATTTAAAAGGTATGAAGCTAATTTTTTTCGTAACTTAATCGCTTCTCGAGCTGGGTTGTGCGAACGGGAAGGTGTTAGATTTTCTAAATTTATTTCATTTCTCCATTCTCCTAGAATCACAATATTTTCTACCACTCTGTCGGCGTAATTATTTGGGCAGTAGCTGGAACATTTTGTCAACATTAACATGTTGTGAAGCAAAATAGTTGCTTTCACAATTGTGTCAACATTTGTAGGAAAGGCATGAATATCATTTCGCAATATTCTCCACCTTGCGCACATTATTCCAAATGTGTTTTCTATTGTCACACGCGCATGCGAAGTTCTTTCATTAAAGTTCCTCTCCTCCGGATCAAGATTATGTCCTAAAGAAAAAAACTTTTAATTAGATAGAGTTCAGATTTTGTTTGAACCTACCTGGAAATGGGCGCAATAAATTTTTCTTCAACGGAAATGCGTTGTCACCTACTAAGAAAAACGGAAATTGGTGGTCCGTTTGGGGTAAAACTGCGGAATAGGCGATGTCCAACTCATTGTGCAAAAATAATTTGCCAAAAGAACTTTCGGCGAAAACTCCTCCATCGCTTTGGCTCCCATATGCACCAATGTCTATCATGGTGAATGTGTAACGAGCATCACACACGGCCAGCAATATAATGCTATGACGTCCTTTGTAATTATAATACAAAGACCCGCCGTTCGGTGGACAGACAATGTTAATGTGTTTGCCGTCGATAGCTCCAATGCAATTTGGAAGCCTCCAGCGATTTTCAAAATCATTGGCGATGTTTAGCCATTCCGTTTTGTTGGGAGGTGCAAGATATATGGTGTTGGGCTCTTCCCATAAGACCTTGCAAGTCTCATACACCACATTCCCAAACGTGCTTAAGCCAATTTTGAAACTAATACAGTAAAGCTGTCTCGCACCACCATTTGCGAGGTACCTATAATAAAAACATTTTTTATTTAAAAGATAATAAATCATAACATATTGTTTCGTTTGCCTTATATTAGTGTCAGGAATAATCGGCATTCTGCAGAGATTGGTTTCCGGTGAGATGTTTTTTTTAATCGTTCGCCGATCAAAGATAACAGCAGGTCGAATGACTCGGGACTTATTCTCACCGCTTTGAAAAACATTTCAGGGTCGTTTGAAACGAAGTTTCAAAAAAACACAAAATATTTCGAGATTGGTAGCTCGGTCTTACCCACCACCTTCTTCTGTTGGTTTTGCTTCTGTTTTTTTGACTTTCTTGTACACTACGACACCCAAAACTGCTAAAAGCATTTTATTTCTCAATCCGTTTTTCATTAGGGGTATTCACGATCCGATGCAACTGGTCTAGTATCATTGCAAAAGTGTAAAATTCAAAAATGTTCTTGCTCTATAACAACAACACTGCCTTAAATCTTGCAACAGTTTTGCATTATTGCTATACCTTAACCCCATTGCAACATGGAGTGTAAAGGTTAGACCGCACTAGGCGGAACTGCACTGCAGCAGAACTGCGATTCAAAATAATTTGTATGAAATTTAATGAAGTTCAGTTGCCGCTTAGTACGATATAGCTCATACAAATAATGTTTTGCCGCGTCGTGAAGTGTAGTTCCGCTGCAGTTGTGTGCGGTCTAAGCTTAAAATTTGCCTGGTGTCGTAGTCCGTTTGGAAGAAAATTTTTCAATTTTACACTTTTGCAATGATACTCGACCAGTTGCATCGGATCGTGAATACCCCTATTGTTCTTTTTTTATAAATAAATTGTTCAGTTTTAATTTCTATTGTCTTTTATTTTTAACTTTTTACTTTTCTAAATATTTTGCACACTGCACAGCACAGCCAGAACAAACACAATAAATAATTATCCGCGATCGGAAACCTATTTATCCAAGTAGGTTCGTGTTGTTGTAATCCCGTGTTAAAATCCGTTCGAAAACCTGTGTGTACATTTCACACGATCTATGCAAAAACCTTCGTGGAAAAATCGGGTAATGTAGATCGGGACATAGGATATCGCATAGTTTCCGATCGCGGCCATTTAACGCTGTCAAGGGATATGCATAGTTTCCGATCGCGGCCGTTTAACGCTGTCAAAAAACTCGTCGCGAACGATCAAAATTCAAAAGTTTGTGAGTTTCTGTGCATAAAGAAAAGGGTCAAGCATAAAGTCTTCCAAACCAGCGCCAAACATTTTGGAAAGACAACAAAACTTACGCTTGTCAAAATAAATTTGCACGGCGATAAAAGAGCGTAATGAAATTTCCTTCCCTTTTAATCAGATTTATTTTATTTACAGTAATATAAGCAGTATACATTAGGGGTAACAAAATTTTATAGTTGACAAATATAAACATATGTATGTGAGATGTTTTCAATAGTCGACGAGCTTTTTCAACTTTGGAGGAGCTGAAATAACAATTCTATTGCGATTATTTCTCTCGCTTTCATTTGTTTGAGTTGAGTTCGCAAAACCTCGATTATAGTTTCTTGAAGGGGGTGGATAACGATTTGTTTCTCGATATCTGTTGCCTACGTTGTTTCGTGTTCTAGACCTTGATCTAGACCTTCGAGCACGAGAATTATCACGATCACGACGGTATCTTGAACGATCTGGACTTCGTTCGTAACGTTTTCGAGAGTTACTGCGGCGATTTCTACTTCTTGATCGTGAAATCCTTCGTCTTTGTCTATGAATCGACCGACTGCGAGTTCGTGATCTTCCACGATGTTTGTCACGAGTGGAACTTCCTCTTGATCGCATTCTATCTCGATCTGGACTATTTCTGTGATTGCTTCGAGTACTTTTTGAAGATTTTTTGCTGCACTGAGACGCTGAACGGCTTCTGGGCTTAATTTGTATTACATCGGCGGCGGATTCTTCATCGGAAGTTTTGCCTCCATCACTCGATTTTGGAGTTCCATGCTTGTGGCGAAGTTCTCTTTGTCTATCGAAAATAAACAAAAATTAAAATTTTTAATAACATTCGATTACGCTTTATTTAAGCTTGGTGTTAAAAGATAAATGATTGGTAAAATCATACGAAATTATGAACTGAAAACCAGATTGTTCACAATTGGTTAAATCTGCAATGCTACTTTCACAGGTTCTGTGAAATGCCTCTACAAATTGGCCCTAGGATGTAAACCTATCGTCAAATAAATACGAAAATAAAGCCAAAAGTTTGCACAAAATTTCCTGTCTGTAGTTAACATTTAAGAGTCAAATAAACAGAAACAAATACATACAAATTTATAAAACATTCCCAAAACAGATTTTTATCAGATACTATGCACAGTACACATATATAAGGTACTAGCGGACCCGTGCTCACTTTGCTTCGCAGTTGGCATACAAACCGGGGCTCAATAAGGCTATCTCATCGACAAAGTTTTCAAAAATAGATTTTCTGATGTTTTTTTAAAGCTTCCGGATACACAACTTTGTTAATTGGGTGCCTATTTTGACATCACTTATAATACGCATGAATTAAGTTTGCGAATTGGTTTTTTTTCAATATTGAAAATATTTAATTAACAGGTTTTTCTTGAAGTACACGCTTTTTGAATGATTTGTATAAAATTTTTTGTTTCCTTAAAACTTAGCTTGGGACACCCTTATGACAAATAATTTTTTCTTCAATAGTTTGATTTAAATATTGGCTATACCGATTTTTTTAATTTAATCTTAAAGCGGAAAGCATATTTTAGTGGGAGGATAGAATCCTGGAAATAATTAATATTTAATTTTTTTCTAGAAGAATGCACACTTCAGATACCTTTTGTATGATTGAATTAAAGATTTACCTTATAACTGATGAAATAATTCTTTTTTTTAACACCCTTGGCAGATAAATTGTTCTGTAAATATTCCGTGGGTAATGACATTTCTGAGAGACAGATACTTTTTGTATGAATTAAATTAAATTTTACATTCAACTGAAGAAATACTTCTTTTTGAAACACCCTTATAAATCTGTTGGAGAATGTCAGTTATCTTTTTTCAATAATATGGTTTAAGTTTAGGAGAATGGCTTTTCTGAGAGGCACGCTGCAGATACTTTTTGTATGATTTACATAAAATTTTACCTTAAATTGAAGAAATGCTTCATTTTGAAACACACTTATATTTCTGTTGGAGAATGTCAATTAATTTTTTCAATAATATGGTTTAAGTCTAGGAGAACTTTTTTTGAGAGGCACCCAAAAAAGTTATTATTTGTTAATATGTATAGTAAAATTAATTTAATTCAAAATTTACCAGTTTATTTTATGTAAACACAGTTCGGTAAACCACATTTACTACTTATCTATATTTCCATTTTTTTTTAAGTTCTATAAGATCCCTCTTGTTATGATTATCCATTTAACTGGAAAAGGGTTTGTAGACCGAGAGCCTACAGCAATTTTTCGGTGTGAACGATAGCAAAAATTCCTTTTATTTTAAGATAGGTCCATACTATTCATATGCAAATATGAAAATCTGGCATGTCGGGGTTGGGGAATTTGTATGTAATGCTGCATTGAAAATGCATTATTTTCTTAAAGCCCAGGTACCAAGTGTATGAACTTCAAAATTGTATTTAATTAAAGAGCTTTTCGCCCTAGATATGAAGACCATGCCTAGGCCACTCAACTCTTTTACTAAATATGATTTTGAAGTTCCTATACTGCATTTTCAAGGTATTGGATAATACAGAACAATGAAATTGTATAAATATGAACTAATTTTTTGAATAGTAAACATTTTTTGGTAACATTTTTTAGAATTTTAAGTATAAATTATTTTAGATGATTTAGTCAATATCTAGCAAGACGATATCCTAAAGAAATCTTATAATTATCCTGACCATTTCCTTTAATTGAAAATGAAAAACTTAAAATAATAAGAGTTGGAGGTCTGCCTTCAAGTTTATATGATTCTCAGTACAAAAAAGTTTATTCTAACTTCAAAAAACAGAAAAGAAAAAACCATCCACTATAAACTTGTTTGTTATAACATTTTCTACAGGACTACATTAGTTTTAATATCATGCATGTTAGATTTGTATTGCTATCTAACCATGAATTGAAAAAAATCGGAAAAACTAAGTAATTCTGAAGCACTCAAAAATTAGTTCAAAAATTGTCCAATTCTTGTAGAAAATTTTATAACAAACAAGTATATAGTGTATGTTTTTTTTCTTAAGTTGCATATTTCCAAAGTTATAAAGGAAAATGTCGGAAAAAATGGGGTGATTTTAGCGTTTTTTTTCACTGTTGCATTTTTCCTGCAGCGAGCACAGGTTTTTCGAAGTTGCAAACTTAGCTACAGACTAATCTAACATGCCCCAACAACATATCAAAAATGCAGAACTACATAACGATTTGCGGGTTTAGCCTTTTTTGTTTGTAATTATTGACTGGGCTAAGAAGGTGGAATTTCAGAATTATAAAGAAAGATTAAAGCTTTTTTTTAAATCAGTCAGCGCTAAAAGTTTAGATTCTAAGACCGTATTAAGCGATAAGTATTCCACAAACTCTTCCTCAAGTTGCAACATATTTTCTTCATTTATTTGTGCTAAGATTTCATTCGTTGGTGCCAAAAATGCCCTTTCACATAGCCATTCTTTGTTTTGTATATTGGCCTGGAGTTGAGGACAAACATTTTGTATGATGGATTGAAAACGCTTAATTAATTCCTGACATTTTTAAACTGTTTTTCTTGGACAACAACATTTGGATTTTCTTTTGTAGGGATTGAAAACGTTTAGATAATTCCTTTCATTTTTAAACAGTTTTTCTTGGATAACAATGCCTTTGGTGGTCTGCATGTGGAAGGCCACCCACCAAAGGTCCAAGAAAATGTTAACGTTGGCACCTTCATGACGATTATACATCCTCTAAGCAGAGGAACGACCCAAAAAAGAATTAAGAGTCTTAGAACGCACAACGCGGGTCACTTTATGTGTTGGTGTCCAACAAAAACTGTTGAAAAACGTTTAAAATTCATCATGAATACGAAACATTTAATCTTCATAAACTAATGTCCATCTCATAATCTAAAATATTGGGTATAGCTCCAACATTTCCATTTTAACCCTATTTTTTACATTTTAATTGTTTTTTGTTGCACTTTATAAATTTTTTGAAAATAAATAATTAGCATGTGTTCATTCCCTACATCAAAGTACTCGATCCACAAATTTTTATTCCAATCATTTCAGTATTTTCTTAGATAAAGTGGAACAACCACACTTTCACATTGATAATATTATAATAAGATATAAGATTATCAGGCGCAGCTTGTCAAATTTCAAGATGGCCCTGTACACAGTAAACAAACACCAATTTGTGCTGATTGTTTGAAATTAAATTTTTTTGATTTTGACATACTGCGTAGAACTGAACGCTAGTGATATTACCTGTAATATAATGTATCTTAGATACTATGTATGTATAAACTGGGTGTCTTGCATTAGAATCATGAAAACTGTCGAGCGTGTTGATTGGGTTTAGACAAGGATTAAAGACGTGAGTTTCACTTGCTATCTACTTCCATGAGTCTTAGACCAGGATTACTTATATAAGTTTTACTCACGTATGTGATAACTTAACTTCTGAAACTACTTCCAAGGTTAAAAACAAAAAAAAAAATACTTAAAATTAAAAATAAAATGCATGAACCCATCTCAGGAAGTTTGCTCATGCGGTTTACAACTTAAAAGTGGCTAAAAAGATTATTTATTTTAATGGTCCACTAATGTAATTACAACGAAAACTATTTTTAAAAAATTCAATTCTATTACATTGTGTGTTTCAAATATCGACAGACGACTTTCATACTAGCCAACCAATGCTAATTTTAATGGTGAAATTCCTCTTTTTGGATTGGCTCTGATAAGAAGGATTTTCGTCATTGAAGTTTTTTTTTGCCACAGGCTAAGCTGTCATGAAAATATTTGTCCTATTGCTGTGTAAGTACTAATTGTTCTTTAGTAGTAGCCCGTATCGTAATAATTGCGTTGGACTGTCACGCTGGAGGTATGGGTTCACTTCCCAGGTTCGACAGATATGAAATAAGCCGGAACCACACCTGTCTCGTGTGTTGTGTTGTGGAGTCGTGTGTCGCTATCGGTACAGTGTATTTCATAACTGTAGAACCATATTTGTCTCGTGTGTTGTGTTGCAGTGGTGCAGAAAATATATGGAATGACAGCGACACATGACTCCACAACACAACACAACACAACACAACACAACACAACACAACACAACACAACACAACACAACACAACACAACACAACACAACACAACACAACACAACACAACACAACACAACACAACACAACACAACACAACACAACACAACACAACACAACACAACACAACACAACACAACACAACACAACACAACACAACACAACACAACACAACATAACACACGAGAGAGGTGTGGATCAGGCTATACATTGTACCGATAGCGACACACGACTCCACAACACAACACACGAGACAGGTGTGGTTCCAGCTTTATACACTTTTTTATTGGAACAATCAACGATTCTTTACAGGAATCAGAAAGAATACCAGTAGTTAGAGACATTAATTACTTTTAAAATCACTTTTATGATTAATATTGTTTATTTCACATAGTAAATCATCGCAGTTTATTGCACGAAACTTTAACTCTATATTGCACTCATTGACTAGATTTTCATATCCTAAATGTATCACAGATTGGTTTAACTCTAAAATGCTTTGGACGAAATAATTATTGAATTTATGACATATTATTGCACTATTGTTTATCTTACCACCGTTTTCGAATTGCACTCCAAATATTACATTTTTTCTTTTGTTGAGTATATATTTTTTAAACTGCCAACATTATGTCTTTTTGATTGCTGGTTGATTCAATTTTTCTTCTTATAAAAGAGGATTTTGTGAATCTAATTTTGTTTTTTTAGATTTTTCTGTATTTTCTATAATTTTTCCAATCTTTAAAATTATAAGTCATTACGGCTTTTTTATAAAAGTTTGTCTTTAAAGATTTTATTTGTTGAAGTTCAAAATTAAACCATTCTGCGTTTTTAAAAGATACTGCTTTAGTGATTACTAACGATTCAATTTCACGATTTATTTCAGTGGAAAACTGTTCACTTAATGCACTTAGGCCATAAGGCTACTCAGAGTCAAAACTTTGAAAAGTATACAACCATATTATTCAAATTTTGTAAAACTCGAAACGAAACTAGTTTAAGTCAAAACTAGTTTTGTTTCGAGTTTTATAAAACGAGTTTCTAGTTTGTTTTTATTTGTCAAAAAATAATATCTAAAAGTCAAATTAATTATTTTCTCTATTTATTTCCAACTTTTGGTTTGAAGAAATAGTGGTGTTCGGTGTTATTAGTGGCCGCATTCAGAAACCTATCCGATAGCCTATCTAAGATAGGTTCCTAACCATAAAGGTTTCTGAACGTGTTGGTTGTTTTTGACATTTCGCATGGGGATACAAACGTATACCAACATTTTTCGGATAGGTTGGATAGCTATCCAACAGCAAAAGCTGTTTTGTAATCCACTGTTATTTTACACGGGATTACAACAACACAAACGTATCTGGAAAGGTCTACATAGGTTTCTGAATGCGGGCAGTTATTGATGAGGGGAATGTGTTATGTCACCTGTACGCACTATGCTGCGTAGCTGTGCTGAAAAAATGGAAGTGGGCACAATTTGAGGACAAAGATTACTCTCCAGCGTGTCGTTGATTTGATGGAAATTTACATATATGGAATAATCGCATTGACAGTTTGTATTATTAGGTTTTAGCGTCTTGGAGTCCTTTTTGGGTCTGCAATGGTGCATTTCTGCATACTTTAAAATCCACTTTGTCCAAATTATTGGTAAATACCCAACATTACATTATGTATTCATTACAAACATATGTATGTATGTATGCACATTTGGGCGTTAAATATGTACATTTTATAAGAATTGTCCTTTCGCAAGACGATGCGACATCATATATGCTGAATTTTAAATTTAGAAATATTTCCTTAGATTGTGTTACCAATAATAAGTTTTTAAGTTATTCTACAAATTATAAGGGCTTTGGAAAAAGTGCATTTTTGTGATGCATCTTAAAATTCACTTTTCCCAAAGCCATAATTATTGGTAGTACAACTTAAATAATCATGTCATAATTAAATGCTAAGCTCCTTTGTAGCAAATATGCCATTGCAGTATCTTGCAAGTGGCTCGACACTTCGAAAATTTGTTAAATAAAAACATACAAAGGTTGACATACATACATATACCTATGTATCTACTTAAATACATGCAAATCATCAGTCGAAACTTGCTTCAAAATAAAGGCTGCATTACCGTTTTTTTCTTATAGCACAAAACTCATCGCTTCCTTAAAACTTTACCATTTTGACGTGGTATTTCTGTTAAGAAGTGTGTGGATGGGCATATTAGGGTGGATGGGCAGATGGCGGAATCCTTGAGAAACTTGTTGCAGATGAACCTAGCATCTTTCTCAAGAGCATTTCCTGCACTTGCAACATTGAGAGTGAGGGTTCATCCGATAGATTGTTGTATATGCATCTTGCATTTACCACTGCAACCTGAAATATCAGGTCAATCGAAATTTTTGTATACCACGTCATGCTTTTTCGTAAAGGGGAATGAAACGGTGACTAAGTCGACTGAAATCACGCCATTGCTCACCGCCAACAATTGCCTGTTGCCTGGAGAAATCTGCAGCGGACTGGTAATTTCGTAAGGTAACTAGCGTGTTCGTTTTCAACTGCAATTTTTTCACACATCTCCGACGCTTTTAGACAAGTGTTCAATTCATTTGCCAGGCAGCTTATGAAGATAATAGCCTGACCACATAATAATTGCATTACCAAAACGTTCATCATTTCGTATATTTTTCAACGTGCGATGATTCAAGACTTCCACCAATGCGTGTTTGTGAGCCAATTTCAGACTTTCCTTTCGCCATTTCAGACTTTTTTGGCAAATGCAATTTCAATGCAGAATGGTTCGACCCCCTTATAACAACGTATCCTCAATCCCCTAAGAGACCAAAACCAAGGCGATCTCAGATCTCGTACGAATCGTAGCCATACAAACAGTGAAAACAGGAATGTCTTTGTTCCAATTCCACTGGACGTATCAAGGAAGTAAATGCCACCATTTCCGTTTTCCACTGCTTGCATCCATTCATACAACATAAGGACTCAATGCGACTCGATTTAAATCCATTTCTCGCTCCAATTATCGATTGAATGCGAAGAAATACACTGAAACCCGGATCTTCCAGGATTTCCAATTTTCCTGGAAATTTCCGGAATGTGTTCTTCTATGGGCCAATACAAATCCATCAAACCTATAATTGTGAAAATCAAACGATCCATTCTCGAGTTATGCTGCTGAAAAAAATCGAAACGTTCGCCTATACCGCCACCTGTTGAGAATTGTTCGACTGTTCTTTTTTTCCCAAGCCTTCGCGTATTAATTTCAAACAAACCTGCAGAAAGAAGTTTCCAATTCGGTCCAGTCGTTTTCAAGTTTCAAGCATATACAATATCATACTTTACAATGAATCATTATGTGATTCATTGGACGTATTGATATGAAATGAGCTAGCATACGTCCATGGTTTATATATGAGCACGAAACTAAATCCTTTTTTTAACAGCAGTGAACAATTATTCACGCAACCAACCCATTCTATGTTGCATCTTACTAAACAATAATGCTTTTTTCTGAAAAAAAGTATTGGACGTGGAGATGTTTTAAAATCAGTTTATATGGGGACAGTGAAGCCGATTTATGTTTATGAACCATATATGATACATAGACATAGGAGGCTAAAAAAAAACAAATTTTGTGTATCAAATATCACTCACTCACTCAATTGATTTTGCAACTAAACTGATCTCAGTAACTCTGATTCATCTAATTTCTCTTTCATTCCCACTATAAGCATATGTGGTTTCCTATGAGTAGGTATCTTAACATCATGTTATGCACTATTCTTTTTTGTTTTAACTTCTGTTTCTATTTTTTCCATTGATTGTTTATTGCACTTTATCACTATAGATCCATTTTGAATATTTTTAATATCTATTTTAAGAGACATATTTTGGCTTTTTTTGCACTGAAGTTGAAGCTTCACACGCCGGCATAGACAAATACTTTTAGACTCATTTCAATTACCGATTTCAATGTATTGTCACATCAGTAATTTCTTTGATTTTATCGGCAATCATTTAAATTATTTAATTGTGTTTTATTAGGCTCTTTTGGTCTTTTTGATTTTGGAATGCGAATAAAAACACTTATTCCATTCTTATACCCAACGTTTCGTAAGTATTTCTTACTTCTTCAGGGGTTTATTTTATTTATTCCAGCTGTTAAATTTACAATGATAAAAACATTTTTTCAAAAATTAAACTTAAACATTTGTCTTACTTTTGTATTAAATCATACTATATATCTTAAATATATAAATAAAATTAACAAATATAGGTACGAAATAAACAGAAAAAACTATTCAATTAAACGAGAAATGACATAAAGGTTATCACAGATTATCAGGTACTTTTGTTATAATGCTGCAGCATAGTTGTGCTTGATGTTATCGGTGTCTTCGTTTGTATTCATTGTCCTCTTTATTTTTTGTTGTATTCGTAGGCTTTCTAGTGTCAGTCTTGTGTTCAATTTCCTCTCCCTGTCTAGTATTTTCACCTCCTCGAAGCTCACTGAGTGCCCACTTTTTGCTATGTGCTGCGCAAGTCCTGTTGTCTCTTTCTTTTTCCTTATGTCTGCTTCGTGTTCAGTTAGTCTTGTTCCCAAGTTTCTCTTAGTTTGTCCTATATATACCAGATCACATTGTTCATTTTCTTTCCCCTTGCATTTAATTTCATAAACTACGTTGAGTTGTTGTTGGTTTTGTACTTTAGATTTGGTGTTAGAAAAAACTGATTTAAGAGTGAAGTTTGATTTATGTGCGTATGATGCATTCTCTTTCTTTATCATTCTATGTAGATTTTTGTTGTCCGTAAGCTTTGGAACATATGGTATAGAAAAATACTTTCTTTCTTTTTCTTCTTCTTTTTTATTGTTATTATCAGAATTTCTATGTGTTTCTTTTGATCTGTTTTCTGTTCTTTTTTTGAAAAGTTTGTTTATAATGAAATGTGGGTAGTTGTTCGATTTTAATATTGTTTTGATTTTTCTTGTATTTTCTGTTTCATATTTTCTATCACTAATATCTAACACTTTATTTATTAAGTTGAATGCGGTCTTTAGTTTATGTTTAATTGGTTGAGTTGAGTAGAAATTGATTATTCGTCCGGATGAAGTTGGTTTAGAATACCAATTGTATATGATTGTGTTATTTTCTCTGTGTAATAGTAAATCTAAGTATGGAAGACTATTATTGTGTTCGTTCTCTATTGTAAACTGGATTTTGTTGTGGTACAAATTGAATTATCAAGAATTAAGTCTTTTTCTTTTTCATTAATTATGGCGAAGATATCATCGACATATTTAGCAATAAGATTTATTTGAATACCCATTTTTTTTCAGTTTTTCTATAGTGTCATCTAGAAGATTGTCTAAAATTACATCTGCAACTGTGGGGGAGAGGGGATTGCCCATTGGCATACCAAACGTTTGCGAGTAAAACTTATCGCCAAATTGAAAGTAGTTGTTGTCTCGTAGACAAAATTCTAGGATTTTCAGAAATTTTTGTTTTGGTATCTTCGTATGATTCTTTAATGTGTCCCAATCTTTTAAGATTTTTTTATTGCCAAATATGTTGGTATGTTAGTAAATAACGAAACAACATCAAAGGAAACCATAACGTCACCATCCTCTAAAATTACATTCTCTAATCTTTCTTTGAGTTGAAAAGAGTTTTTAATGTTGTATTTGTCCGATATGATATTTTTTATAATTGTTCCGATGTGTTTGGACATATTATAACATGGAACATTCATTGATGATGATATTCGACGTAATGGCATATCTGGCTTATGGACTTTAAATTATTGATGGGAACTCGTCGCACAAAAAATGCAAATGAAGATTATTAGATATGTATGTTAAATCATATTGACCCAAATCTGCTCATTTCAGGTGGAATTTTGTCCCTCAATTTTGATTGAGTGAAAAGCATACCTCTCGGTATGGAGGAATTAAGTATGTAAGCCAATTATTTCAAAACAGACTATTGTCAAACACATATATACCATAAATCAGGGGAGTGTACTTAAAACAAAAATACATGGTAGCAAAAAATATAAAAATACAAATTAATGTCGTTTTCTATTGGATTTCGGAACAGTACTACTCCTTTTTGATTCCAATCGAATTATTTTCTATTGTTCCGAGACTAATTTGTGAAATATTTATGTGTGAGTGCTTAAATTGTCTGATATTTATGTATATTTTGCACGTTCAGTGCAGCAAAATTAATTTGACAAATAATCCGATGAAAGGGTTTATATGGATATGTGTGTTCCGGGTCTACTCCTTTATTAATTCCGGAACAGAAAATTACTCCGAAAACATTACTCGGAGCAGCCAATCGAATTATTTTGGAGTAAGTGGAGTGAAATTGCCTTTCCACATTGGATTTTTAATGCTTGGTGTTAACATGTTCGTTGTGTCCATACGATGAAGAGTAAATCCTCTCAGTTCAATCTACCCATCCATATATCCCACCCTTGAAATCTATCTATCTTTCACTCACACAATACAAAATCTATCATGTTGAATCCGGGAATATTGTTTGAAAGTGGCGCATCGGTCCAATTTGGGTGGAATCTACCCATCTCTTTTTCACTCACATAAAATCTACCTGTCTCATTGCATGCACCTAGCATTAAAAATCCAATGTGGACAGGCACAAAAAGGAGTAACTCCGAACCTCCAACCGAAAACGACATAAGTGTCACATGCCAAATTTTGATTTTGAATGTAATGTCGTTTTCGATTAGATTTCGGAACAGTACTACTCCTTTTTGATTCCAATTGAATTATTTTCTATTGTTCCGAGAATAATTTGTGAAATATTTATGTATGTGTGTGCGTAAATTGTCTGATATTTATTAATGTATGTTTTGCACGTTCAGTAGTCGAGTAAAAATTATTTGACAAAACATTACTCGGAATAGCCAATCGAACTATTTTGGAGTAAACGGAGTCAAAAAGGAGTAACTCCGAACCTCCAACCGAAAACGACATAAGAATTTTTCGAATTAATACATTTTTGAAAAGTCGTTTCTGGCAACACTATTATTTTAATATTTTCAAAAGGTGCTTCTAAAAATTCATCGTTGTTTGTTCTCAAGATATTTGAGTTAAAAAAACATTTTTAAAGAGGTTTAAGTTGTTTTTTTTGCAGTTTTTTTCTCTAAACAAAAACTGTATATTTTTTTGAAAAAAAAAAAAAAAATTGTTGACTAGGTCATTATACGTATGTAGAAAAAAATAGACTGGGATCGGAAACATTTTTTGCTCTTGAAATACCTATTTGAGACGAAATTGTTTTTCTTAGTTAGAAAAAAAAAAGTGTCCGTTGAATTTTGTTTAGAATGTTTACCAATTTTGTATTGCGTAATTATGTGTAAAACAAAATTAATCTTAAGTGGATATCTTTTTCTGTTCTTGATATTGGAGACAAATGCATGGTGTCCACTATTTTTCAAAATAAATTTCCCTGACTTTCCCTGACCAATTTCAAAATTTTCCCTGACCAAAAAATCAAAAAAATTAATTAAACCTTAGGCAAAAAGAACTCACCTTGTATTTTTCAAAGATCTGTCTGAAGGTATATATAACAGATTGAATTAAAGTGAAAAATAATAACTGAATGAATTTAAAAAAAATTAATTTGCTTAACAAAAGGGACGACTATACCTATGCAATGTAGTTCATACTAATGAATGACAATTTAAATAAAATGCTTTTAAATCATTATTATATATCTTTGCGATGTTAAAATTTAATCAAAATGTATTAATTCAGGTATGCAGAAACAGTATGAAGAAATAAGTAAAAAGAAATAATCGTACTTGAAATATAAACTTGAACGCGTTGGTTGAACCTAACAGTCAAAGGACAATGTCCAAATTGGGTCCAGCAC
This sequence comes from Melangyna quadrimaculata, assembly GCA_949320155.1. Lineage (NCBI taxonomy): Eukaryota > Metazoa > Arthropoda > Insecta > Diptera > Syrphidae > Melangyna > Melangyna quadrimaculata. Next base: position 109,976,303 of record OX439483.1, read on the forward strand.
CAATAAGAACGGCCTTCATATCATATAAAGGTATTTGTTTATGCATTCCTTATCCGTTAACCGTTTGTCCAAACTCGCTGTGTGACAAAAGTTATTTAATTTTGATTAAAATGAGTTTTAGGGTATTTTTCGCTCGATTTAAGCCATTTTTGGAAACAAGTTCTTTGAACCCATGATAGAATACCTGAATTTTTAAAGTTATGTTTAGGGGTCGCAGCATCAATTTTATGCAAAAAGCAGTTTTTGAAGCATTTAATTTGTAAAAAAAAACCATCAAAACCATCTCTGGAAAAAATCAAAAAATATCAATTTTTACCTCATTTATCATAATAAAAACAGGTCTTTTGCAATTCGTAAAAGTAAGACAAAACAACTTCAAAACGACTTTCAAAACCACCATTATATATTATTATAAGGGGTTGAAATATTTTTAGCTTATTCCTTATTTAGTAACGAACAAATTGGCATTACATTTATAACGGGCTGACGGGCACAAAATATTAAACAAAAATTATAAACAAAAAATTTAATATTTTGTTCGTTTGGTACCTACTAAAAGATTTTTAACTCAGTCAGTTTCTTATCTATTTTAAGTTACTTTTAAGTTAGTCTCTTTTTTATCATATACAAAAATCACAAATCCAGGTCCTTGTTTTACACAAAAATCACTTAATAGTCAAAAAAAAAACCATGTTTGCACTTAATCTTCGTTTTCATTATCGTTATTTTAGATAAACTGTTAAACTTGTACTTGATTTTGTAGCTTGAGCAAAAAATGTATATAATAAAAAAATTTAATTTTAGGTGTTTTGACCAATTCAATATTTAAAATTTAAAAAATTTGAAGTTTTCACTTCTTCGGCTTTTTTGGTCATTATAGTTAATTAATGAAAGATGTTCATTAGATTTCCCAACGTTTCGACTGAGTTTTCAGTCTTCTTCAGGGGCACTTTATTAAACAATGAAATTAAAAATAAGATAAAACATTTGTATGTATACATTTGGTTATTATGGTTTTACACTTACAGGTATTATCAACAAAAAATTATTTTTAATTTTTACATTTAAATAAAAAATTTAAAAATTGAAAAAACAAAATTGTTTAAGTAGGTACGATTACCACTTCTTAGTAAGAAGCTTAGTCAACAAAACTGCTTATTATTTAAAGATAAAAGAAAGATATACACGGAAAAGAAGAAAATTATTTTAGTATGTATGTGTAAATTTATAGTGGTTATGTAGAGACTAGAGAACAATAAACCGATGAAATACATTGTGTGTCTTGCTTCCTGTTCATATTATTTTTGTTATTTAAAATGTGTAATGTTTCTAAAGTGTATCGTTTTGATGTTTGTTTTTCAGTTTGAAGTATTTGTGTATTTTTAAAATCTGGAGCATGGTTTTTTTCTATACTATGACTAGCAAGAGCTGTTTTTTGGGAATTTTTCGATTTTATATCCGATTTGTGATTTGAGATCCTCTGTTTTAAAAGTTGTTTTGTTGTGCCAATATAACAAAGCCCACAGTTTTCTGTTTCGTTGCCTAGACAATCGATCTTATAAACGACGTCTGTGCATTGATCCTTTTCACTTTTTTTGGTCAGTTTTGTGAACAGAGTGTTGAGTGTTTGGTTGGATTTAAAAGCAATGTTGACATCTTTAGCTTTATCACCGATGGTTTTCTTAAAACTTTCAGCAAGCTTCGGCACGTAAACCAAACTTTTAAAGAAGCCTGTTCTCTCATTTTTATTGTTTTGTTGGTGATAAGTATGGTGTTGTTCAAAGAATTCTCGGATCATATTTGGTGGATATCCATTATCCATCAGAATCTTGGTGACTTTATCTTTATTGGCGGGATGGAATTTTTTGTCACTGATTGTGAAAACTTTATTAACAAGGTTAGAAGCCGTATTCACTATAATGTGTTTAGCTTGATTTGAACGGAAATTGACAATTCTGCCGGATGCCGTCTCTTTTTGATGCCAGTCAAAGGAAAGATGATTTCTCTCACGGTGTATTTTCACGTCCAAAAATGCAATCGTCCTATTTTCTTCGTTCTCCACCGTAAATTGGATTTTGGGGTTGAATGCATTAAGACATTCGAACACTTTTTTCATCTCTCCCTTTTCCATTATCGCAAATTTGTCATCAACGTATTTGGTGATGAATTTTGGCGGATTTATTGATTTGAACGATTCTTCTAACACAGACGTCGTTTATAAGATCGATTGTCTAGGCAACGAAACAGAAAACTGTGGGCTTTGTTATATTGGCACAACAAAACAACTTTTAAAACAGAGGATCTCAAATCACAAATCGGATATAAAATCGAAAAATTCCCAAAAAACAGCTCTTGCCAGTCATAGTATAGAAAAAAACCATGCTCCAGATTTTAAAAATACACAAATACTTCAAACTGAAAAACAAACATCAAAACGATACACTTTAGAAACATTACACATTTTAAATAACAAAAATAATATGAACAGGAAGCAAGACACACAATGTATTTCATCGGTTTATTGTTCTCTAGTCTCTACATAATCGAAAAATTCCCAAAAAACAGCTCTTGCCAGTCATAGTATAGATAAAAACCATGCTCCAGATTTTAAAAATACACAAATACTTCAAACTGAAAAACAAACATCAAAACGATACACTTTAGAAACATTACACATTTTAAATAACAAAAATAATATGAACAGGAAGCAAGACACACAATGTATTTCATCGGTTTATTGTTCTCTAGTCTCTACATAAACTATAAATTTACACATACATACTAAAATAATTTTCTTCTTTTCCGTGTATATCTTTCTTTTATCTTTAAATAATAAGCAGTTTTGTTGACTAAGCTTCTTACTAAGAAGTGGTAATCGTACCTACTTAAACAATTTTGTTTTTTTTCAATTTTTAAATTTTTTTTAAATTTTTTATTTAAATGTAAAAATTAAAAATAATATTTTGTTGATAATACCTGTAAGTGTAAAACCATAATAACCAAATGTATACATACAAATGTTTTATCTTATTTTTAATTTCATTGTTTAATAAAGTGCCCCTGAAGAAGACTGAAAACTCAGTTGAAACGTTGGGAAATCTAATGAACATCTTTCATTAATTAACTATAATGACCAAAAAAGCCGAAGAAGTGAAAACTTCAAATTTTTAAGTTATAATAAAAAAAGATCTAAAAAGGTTCTTCTTTGAAAAACCACAAAGACACTTAAAATCAGTAAAAAACTGACCGAGATAAAAATATTTTAGTACCATAAAAAAGAAAAAAATATTCTATTTTTTTGTTTGATCTATTTAGGAATGATTTCGTAATAAATGTACAACCATTTTCTTCGTTACTAAATAAGGAATAAGTTTAAAAAAAATTGAATCCCTAATAGTAAATAAGGGTGGTTTGTGGGTGGTTTTGTGGGTTGTTTTGTCCAATTTTTACGAATTGCAATTTAAAACCTTAAAATAATACCCATTTTTATTACGTTAAATGAGATACAAATTGATGTTTGTTTTTTGTTTTCCAGAAATGATTTTGACATAATGACTATTATTTAAAAGCCAATATTTTACAAATTAAATACTCCAAAAAATGCTTTTTGCATAAAATTGATCGTTGCCGTAAACATAATTTTGAAAATCTGAAAAATTGCAGGTAGGTCATGGGTTTAAAGAATTTAATTCCAAAAAATGGCTTAAATCGAGAGAAAAATTAACAAAATATTAAAAAATAATTGTTACCCTAAAACTCATTATATTCAAAATTTAATAACACACAGCGAATTTGGACAAACGGTTATTGGATAATGAATGCATAAACATTGAATTATATACGATATGAAGGCTGTTCTTATTGGTGCTGGGCCCACGCTCCATACATCTTTGCGCATTGTCCTTTAACAGTTAGTTTTTTATTTTTTGCCTCTTATTGGCCGCGATCGGAAACCTATGCTATGCTATCTAAAGGTTGATTCACAATGGAATGAGTAAACGCGACGAGAGCGTGACTTGATTCGCTGTCATTTTTTTCTAGTTATAAAATCGTTTCCCAATTCACAATGCGACGAGTTTCTTGACGACGGCGACGAGTTTTTTGGTAGTTAAATTATTTGTTCTTTTTCTTCTTGCTGAGCACTGTGCGTTCAAAATAATGAAAAAATCAAACTGAAATTACTTTTATTATTTAAATATTATGTTATTATAATTCAAATATTATAAACTGTCCCCCTTATTTATAAAGAAAATATAGTTATTTAAGCTTCCGTGTTTAGGAAAACTACACCATGGAATTAGAATGTTCCGGACATAAATGGAGCACTAAGTAATTGCCTTTAATTTGGTCCACAAAATTCTTATTCCATGGTGTAGTTTTCCTAAACACGGGAGCTGAAATAACTATTTTTTTTCGTCGCATTGTAAATCGATCTTAAGATAGTTTCGTATCCATATAGGTTTTCGAACGGATTGGTTCTTTTTGACATTTCGCTTGGGACAGAAGCGTACATATATCTACCAAAATATTTCAGATAGAGTCCATCAGCAAAGGCTGTTTTTCACACGGGATTCCAACAACACGAACCTATCTGGATAGCTCTACATAGGTTTCCGATCGCGGCCATTACTGTACGAAGTAACACAAAGTGCAGTTAGTTACGTTTCACTCATTTTTTTTTGACATATTCACAGGTATGGCAAAAGATACGAAATGAATAATTTCAAACAGAGATGTAATCAAAACGAAATGTTCGATCAGAAAAAAGTTTCTTATGAGGGAAAGTGACAAAGGAGTTCACTGAATTTTTAAAAATTGATATGGAAACAATTTTCCCTGACCGCTTCCCGAATTCCCTGACCAAATTTTGTTCCCTGACTTTCCAGTTTAGCGGACACCATGAAATGACATTTTACAGCTCCTTTTTAAATTGCTGTAGTAAAAAAACGGTTAATTGAATATGTTAGAAAATGTTTTTAGCACGTTATGACAATATTATCTGTAAAATAAAATTCATCCAAAGTCGATATCTACATAATGTATATTCGTTCTCGAGATATGGTGGATGAAAAAAGTACCCCGAACGTACGTACTTGTGCACATACGGATATCTTGTTAAAAACGACGGATTCTGATTCTAGAGAGCTCAGAACGTGAAGATATGTCAACATTTTCAATTCGGCTATAAAAGCCGTTGTTCCTATCAAAAAAGTAAGATGAAGTATTTTTGAATTGCAAATTGTATATTCTTTGATTTAGTATTTATGTTTTTTGGACGAAACCCCGTTAGAAATGCAGATAAATCGATTTTTCGGGAACAAACTATTATTTTGTAGGTTTTGAATGAACAACAACCACTTGTGTTGGCTACCACCGAGTATTACGTTTTATCTGTAATTATTGCAATTTCATGGCTGCCACACCAATTATCAGATTCCTTTTAGTGGTGCTTAGTCTTACTTATATTTGATGGCGCTCACAGCCCAGGATGGGCTTCGGCCTCAACTATCAAGCCCCTTCAGCCAGCTCTGTCCCTAGCTAGCCGCTTCCAGTTGCGCACACCGAGTGCTTTGATGTCGTCATTCACTTGATTGCGCGACCTGTTACGGGTTCTTCCTCAGCTGCGTACCCCATCGGGGTTGGATTCGAAGACTCGTCGGGCAGGTGCGTTGCTGTCCATACGCTCCACGTGCCCCAGCCATCTCAGCCGCTGTATTTTCAGCTTTTTGACCAGGTCAACGTCGCTGTATAGCTCGTATAGCTCGTCGTTGAATCTTCTCCTCCATACTCCTTCGATACACACCGGACCGAAAATCACACGAAGAATCTTCCTCTCAAAGCTTCTAGCAGATTTTATCCGAATCTTTTAGTGTCCATGCTTCTGACCCATAAAGCAGGACCTAAGCACCACTAAAAGGAATCTGATGATTGGTGTGGCAGCCATGAAATTGCAATAATTCCAGCCAAAATGTAATACTCGGTGGAAGCCAACACAAGTGGTTGTTGTTCATTCAAAACCTTCAATGTTAAATATGACGGAGCTGCCTAACTGCAAGTGTTATCACGAGAAAACACCTTTATATTATTTTGTCATTTTACAGTTATTAATATGAAAGCCACCCATCATTGGGGAACTCTCTGGTCAAACAAAAGGCGTGTACCAAAATTCAGCTTAAAATGTTTTTTTCCGGAATAACAGTCGAATTAATATTACCGCAATAAAATATAAAAATATTGGGACGAAAGTGGCGATTGTCGGTCTGAGTTGTGAGAAGAAAGCAATTCCCTCTAAATTTTGTATCGAAAAAACACCTGACTTTATAAGGTTAAACATACAAATTAAATTGTAGTGGAAAGATCACGATAAACAAAAAGAATTAAAAAATATATGGTCATGTTAGTTAATAAGGGGCCAAAAAGAATCTTCCATTACTTATTGATACAATGATGATGATTTATATAGTTAACATTACCTTCTTCGAAGCTTAAGAGCCAATTCACGCATCTCATCTTCCCGTTCTTGTTGCTGTTGCAGTTGACGTTCGGTTTTTTCAATTTCAGCTTTTTTATCAGCTTTATCTGAAAGATAAAGTCAGATTAGAGTTCATGCAAGTTAAATTAATTAACATTTTTTTTCGAACTAACATTGTTTATTTAGAAGAATTTGCATCTTGCGTTTTAACCTTTCCCTTGGATTTAGGAATATTTTGTTTCCATTTCCATTACCACTACTTGATACCTGCAAATAGTAACTTTGAAATATTAAAAACGGGCAGTTACAATTGGAAAGGGCTTTGTGGGTCTTGTTTTGTTTTTAAGAAACCCCTCAACAACTCTAGGGAGTTGAATCAATATTTTTTTTATTTTTTATTTTATTGGATGTCATCATGCTGCTAATGGTCGGAATTATTTTTTCTTAAATTTGTTTGTTTTTATGAGATAAACAGAAATAAATAGGCAGATTGGTGCCAAAAGAGAGATTATTGTTATTCTTACTGACTTTGGTCTCGGTAGAACTAGAAAGATTTGTGCCATGTACTGTGAGAAGATTTGTGCTACTCAGTTTACCAGTACCGGATGATCCAACACCAAAACATGCCCCCACACCTGATGAATGTGGGAATGGATAAGATTTATCAGAGCTTGAAAGAAAGTAATTCAAATAAATCATTAACAGTAGGTTTTGGTGGAAACAAATAAATACTTACGATGTTTCAACGTCCATGAGTCCTTGTTCGTCCTGTTCGTCATCATTACTATTGTCATCTTCTGACTCACCAGCACCTCCGGCGGCGTCTTCGTCCGAGTCTGAAGTATCTTCAGGCCTTTTGCGACCATAGTATCGCTTTATAGGCGGTGGTTCTTCAGGTTGCGGCTGAGGATTCTGGATTACTTTTTCTGGGGCTGGCTTGATCTGAGCGGCAGCAGCAATATTTCTACGAATTGTTAAAGTAGGATACTGAATCATAGGCGGACCCACTGGAGGTGGCTCCGTGATGACTGGCGTAGGGAGTACTGGAGAAGGAGGCGCAGATTCGATTACCCTATTATCAGGAGGCCAAGGTCTGGTTCCCAACGACATAGTTTGATTTCTGGGGGAATGTCTGCGTTTATCGCAACGATATCCAGGCGATAATTGGCTGGATCTACTGGATGATGAACTGTATCGCCTTCGACGATGAGATCGAGACCGTGAACGTCTCGACCTGGAACGGCGATATCTTCTTCCTCGGGACCTACTTCTGCTCCTTCTGCTTCTTTTCGATCTGCTAGAACTACGACGATAGCGTCCATGACTTCGGCTTTTACTTCGACTTCGATACTGATACTGTTTTGGTCGCTCCAATCTTTTTTTGTTCACCTGTTTAAGCTTTTCCAGGTTCTCTTTTACTTTTTGAGCATAAGTTGTCTGCCCAACTTGAGATAGACTACTTCCAGCTATTGGTTTTCCGGCTTTGTTAAGGTTAATTAGGATTTTTGAGTGCGGCTGGAGTTCATCTTCGCCACCAAATGATGTTATGTACGTTATTTTTCCGGAATTTTCTGGTGATGGTGATCGCGATTCGCTTTCATTTTCCTGAGCGTCCCCAGTAGTCTCCTCTTTCGCGGCATAGCTAGGTGGACTAAGTGGCCTTCCTGCAACCCGCCTCTCCTTTTGTGCACGACGTTCTCTTCTGCTTTTTCGTCCACTAAGCATCATTTTCTCTTGTTCTTCCTCGCGCGCCAGACGAATTGCGTCTGCTTCGTCAACATCCTTGGTGAGAAATGAATAGAAATCGTTACTTAGCATGCCATAGTTTCTACCACAGGTATTCAACTCGTGTGCCTGAGATGTATCAAGCTTGGTAATGTCGATAGAGACGTCCATATCAATCTCGGAGCCCACAGATTCATTATCATCATCATTATGCTGCACAGTCGCATTGGGAATATGGCTGAAGGGCGTTGAGATATCCGCATCGTCATATGAATAAGCTATTGCAGCTCCGGACTGTTTTTTCTTGCTCAAGTTTCTTTCGGCCTCTAGCTGAGCATTGGCTCCATACTGCTCCTCGAGGTACAATTGATGCAAAAACTTTTCTTCTGGCAAATTCAAGAAATCGTTTTGTGCCAATATACGATAACGTTCGTAATTACATTGCCTTTCGTCGGATCCAATTTCTTCGCTTACCGTCGTCTTAGCTGCTACCGGTATATGGTCCAAATGAGCACGTACATCAAATCGATCTATAAGATTGTCCTGTTGTCCTTGCCATGGAACACTGCAATTAAAACCAAATTAGTCTCTATTTTCATAAGTTACCTATAGAAAATGTATGAATTTTCTTCTGATTTTGTCGGAATATCCGAAATATCACTTGCATGATAGCGGCGCCGTCGCCTGCTGCTGCTACAGCTGGATCTAAATGTATTTTGCATTTGCGTCCGTGCAATTGTATGAATTGTGTTGGATCGGCTTTCTTTTATTAAAAAGAAAAAAAAAACAGGTTTTAAAATTATTTTAAAATTCAGAGAAAAATCTTACAATTTTTTCATAAAAATCTTGTCTACGTTCGGCTCTTTTTCTATAATCCACAATCATTCCACGTATTTTCCGTTCTTGTCTGCGAGCTTCGTGCCACATTTTGTTTTAACTTTAACATCCACTGTTAAGTTTATTATAAGTACTTTAATTATTTTCAAGAAAATATTTCAATATTTGAGTACAAATTATACAAATCACAACCAAAAAATTGAAAAAAAAAATACTTTAGCAGAAATGCCGCAAGCCACACCACCGAAAAAGTACATACAAGAAATGAAAAGCTGTCAAAATGCTGTCTTGTTTTTTTTTTTGAAAGTGGTAAAACGACATCCTGCGGGAATTAGATGTAACATCCGAACTGGAAGATTCATTGTAATGACTACTTTTACATGGAGAGATTTTTGCAAACGAATTGGAGCCTAATCGATTTTCTGCAAAGTCCCGGTCTACATTGAACGATTTTTCCAGTGCCGATCTTTTGTTCGTGGTTGAAGGGAGTGAAAAGTGAGGGGTAGGGATCAAATCGTTTGTACCAGAAAACTCGAACGATTTCTCCAGTCTATTTATGTTCCCTCTCTTCTCCTTTCCAGTTTTTTGTGTGTGTTCGGTGTCAGTGTGCCGTTCGTTTGATGGTGTGAGTGAATATCAATGAAAATTAAAGAGCACAGCAATAAAACAAGGAAGAAGAAAAGGAAAACATCTTATGGAAAAAATCGTTCTGTGTGTACATTTCACACGATTTCTGGAAAAATCTTCGTGGAAAAATCGGGCAATGTAGATCGGGACAATCAAACCAAATCTACCAAATCGTTTGTTCTTCAAAACTCAAACGATTTTATAGTATGTTTTTTTATCATTTTTTTCTAGAGTATGTTAAGACGTTAAGAGTCAGTGTGCCGTTTAGGTCTTAGTTTAATTGAATCTATGAATCTATGCAAAAAGAAGAAAAATCAATTAAAAATAAAATGGACAGCAAAATCTTATTGGAAAAACCATCGCGTGTTAACATTTCACATATGATTTCTGGAAAAATCTAATTGTTAAAATCGGGCAAAGTCCTCTCCTAATACTACACTCCTAATCCTAAAATGTTCAATATTCGATAGGAATAAAAATAACAGAGTTTAAGGAAAAAATCGGTAGAAACTGGAAGAAACATGTTGGCTCTACCTCCCAATCTCACACGATTAAAACAACAAATTTGTTTTGGCAGAATGTTCATATGCCCTCTTCACATAGGGAAACCAGGGGTGGAATCGGCTAACGTTATTTGTGATAAATGATAGTCACAGTTAACATATATCATCTTTGTAAGGTGATTATCACTTGCGACAGTCACATTTTTGTGATTTTTTGCTGTGACAGCCTTTGAGTTGTCACTTTCATATAAAATTTAAATTGATATGTATATTTTCTGCAGAATAAAAAAATTAATGTTTTTGTGCCCGTGCAGTTGTTTTTCGAACAGAATGTTGAAGAAAATGAAAATTGTAATGTTCGGCTCTTGAGGATTAATCTCCGAAACAATATAAATATTTTAAACCTTCCAAATTCAAAGTAAGTAGAAGGGAACATACTTATTTCTTTCTTTTGTATGTACTAACAAACAAATGGTTATAATTTAACAGAAGCTAATGTATCATATAAAATAAAGTCAGGTGACTCTGGAAGAACAAAATCGTATAAAAGAAGTTCGGCGAGATCAAAGGAAAAATTGCTGAAAAACAACGTGATCTGGAAAATGTTCGTGATCAGTTGGGTGATGCTAGTATTGATAAGCATTGATGCTCGCAGGGAGAAGAAATAAGAAGTAGTGGAGTTGTTCAAGAAACAAGTGCAGGAAGCCATAAATGTACGTCACTGGCATTCAGATCCTCAAGGAACAAATGTTGGAAATAATAGAAACTTTCCTACCGCTTGATTTTTTGCAAGTGAAACCTCTGAAGGAACGATAAAGAAATATTTCTGAACCACGCAATGTAAAACTTGTCTTCGATGTCCTTAAATTTGATCCTCATGAGATTGAACGAATTGGTTTATTCACAACCAACAACGCTCTGGTTTGTGACACTCCTGAAGATGCTATAAAAGTTTGCCTACCAAATCGATCGCAGTAATTTGAGTGGTGGGGAGAAGACAATTGCTTGAGTTTTTTTTTAAACAATGTATACTCAGTTAAAAATAACAACCAATATCGTAGTAAATAGGTATTGTTTAAAAAAAAATTGTTTTTAACTTTTTTGAGTTGGTCGGCTATCTTAAGTTCAGACAGCTTTTAATTATGATTGGAATTCTTCTGATCACAAAAAACAACAACAAATGGAAAGTTTTAACAACAAAGAAGTTAACATCCAAAATTTTACCTATGGAAATGTAACCACCCAACAAAAAAATTGACACAATAAAATAACAAACAATTAATTTTATTGACACAAAAACATATGTATTAAATAAAATTTCACAGGCACAAATACCTACTATTTGGAAAACATATCCAAATTGCATCTTCATAAGATATACACTTGCACAGCAAAAGATGATTTAAAAAACATAGCTCAATTGCAGTATAATACAATATGCAAATATTTGTATATGTATATACGTATCTTCTCTTTTTAACAATTGCGCTTTAATAATATAATATTGCATTGAAACCCCAGGGTTGGAATCGGCTAAGGTGATAAATGATTGTCACTTTTGTGATAGTCAAATGTGATCAAATTAAATTTTCCTTCTGCCTAAAGTGATCACATTTTTGTTTATAAATCTGGAATCACTTGTACCAAAAGGACGTTTGTCATGATTTTTTTTGTTTTTATAGTTGCCTAGAGTGTTTTTGTTTCGGTGGGAAAACAAAAACAATACATTACCCGTCATCCATTCTAACGAGAGTCAAGCGTCTGTCAAAGCCATTAATTCGGCTACATCATCCTCAAAATTAGTACGACAATGCCAGGAAGAGCTTCTGAGTCTGAACACTAACCTCAGGGTCACTCTTATCTGGGTTCCGGGTCACAGTGGCATTGAGGGGAATGAGCGGGCTGACGAGCTGGCCAGGCAAGGTTCAGCCCTTCATAACTCACTTGCGGAAAGAGTCAGTATTCCTCTTGGAGTTATGAAGGGCAATATATTCTCAATTTTTCTCTCAGAATCTAATCGTAGGTGGAATAGTTTAACTAACTGCATTATTGCTAGAAAAATCTGGCCTACCTATAATAAATCCCGAACTATTAACCTAATGTGCAGACCCAGGCGAAACATAGCAAGGATTGTTGCAACATGCACTGGACACTGGCCAATAGGAGAACATGCGCCGAAGCTTGGCATCCCCTACAATACTCACTGTCGTAGTTGTGGGGACCAGCAGGAAAAGGAAACAGTCTTTCATTTCTTCTGTAAATGTCCCGCTTTGGCCAGAATGAGGCAACAATCTTTTCGGAAGCCCTTTTTTGACGACCTTCACGAACTCTCCGGAACGAAGATCAAAGATTTGACTTCTTTCCTCAACGCGACGTAATGGATCTAGGATTTACTTCGGTCTTCTTCCCCAAACTCCTATGACTGCGAGCTAGCAGACTAACTGTTTTTGAAGGTGGCTCATGGTGCACGAGGACCGGACGATCACACAATTGGGCCGATCTCCGCTTCAATACTAGGTGGCACAGTGTAGATGGGTCTTAGTTGCGGACTTCGACCCTTTTGACTGTTTTCCTATTTTCAAGTTCAAGAATGTTTCAATGGATCTAGAATTAACTTCGGTTTCCTTCTGCACCATTTTCTTCCCCAAACTCCTATGACTGTGAGCTAGCAGACTACTGGTTTTTGAAGGTGGCTCATGGTGCACGAGGACCGGAGGACCACACGGTTGTGCCAACCTTCGCTTCAATACCAGTCAACAAGTTGCCTAGTTGGCACAGTGTAGATGGGTTTTAGTTGCGAACTTTGGTCCTTTCGGGTGTTTTTACTATGTCCAAATCCTTAATAAGTTTCATCACATGTCTAAATCCAATAAAAGCGTCTGGTCATACAGGCGGGTGGTACTTTCTCTGGTAACCACAAGTCATGTTGTGCAAACAGACGGAGGTGTACAGAGATTACCATATCCGAGTGTGCGACTAGACGATCACCCTAAGGGATCAGATCGTATGCGTCCCGGGCAAATCAGCAAATTGCTTAGCGTAGCATACTGCAGCTGAACTCAGGCGTAGGCGATGATCCGTTGGGAGATCTATCACCAAATACCCTCTTTTTCTTTAAAAATGTTCTTTTAACCCACAGGTCAAACGAGTTATGGTATCAAAACGGCGCATTACCGCGTTAATTGGGTCATCGAGCAAGGATGCTTGTGACCGCCATCTCTACCTACCTACCTACCCGTCATCCTCTTTCAGTCCGGTCGCAAAATGTAAGTTTCTAAAATAATTACAATATTGTATAAAAACTTAAATAATATTATTTTGTATTATTTATAGGACTCAAGCCAACAAGGAATAGTTAAGTATTCTTACCTCATTCATGGAGAAGCACCCGGCTTTAGCTAAAGCGTTCTCAAGCACATCATCAAATGCCAAGAAACTCGTTGTTTCCCTCAGTTCCAATGAATCACCCGTAAAAACCATAAAAGAATGTAAAAGAGTAAGGAACTCCTCCAATATATAACCAACTTATTTTTAATTTTTTTCTTTTTGTTCCTTAAGGGTTTGGCGGAACCAGCAGAAAACCATGCAACAAAATCACGCAAGAATAATGCTGATAACGGCACAATGCTGTCCAAGAAGCAAATCGAGCTTCAAGAGCAGTTCGTACAAAATCAAGTGGTTAACTCTGAAGCTTAAATCAAAGCACTCAAAGACATCCATAATTCGATACAAGATTAGAACGTGAGCTTAAACTGGAATTAAATAGTAACTATACGGCTAAGCAATTCTTCTTGTGTTTTTAATGTGTTTTGTACATGCGTACCTTTTATCAACAAACGTGGTTTAATAATATAATATTGAATTTATTATTGTATATAGTGAAGCACTATCAGTTTTTCAATAAAAGCCCTCCAAAACCCAATGCGAAACATTCAGTGATGACGATGAAAAATCAACAACTAGGTACGTATTTTTTAAATGTTTTTAAACAATATCTTGTTGCTTTTGTTTCAGCGTCGTCACCGAGTGTTTTGCAATAGTTTTTTTGGAGCTTTTATTATAGAAACAACTATTGTTTCATTTTGAGTACAATACTAAATTCAATATTATATTATTAAAGCGCAATTGTTAAAAAGAGAAGATACGTGTGTACATATACAAATATTTGCATATTGTATTAAACTGCAATTTAGCTATGTTTTTAAAATCATCTTTTGTTGTGCAAGTGTTTATCTTATGAAGTTGCAATTTGGATATGTTTTCCAAATAGTAGTTATTTGTTCCTGTGAAATTTTGTTTAATACATATGTTTTTGTTTCAATAAAATTAATTCTTTGTTATTTTATTGTGTCAATTTTTTTTGTTGGGTGGTTACATTTCCATAGGTAGTTTTTTGGATTTTAACTTCTTTGTTGTTAAAACTTTCCGTTTGTTGTTGTTTTTTAAGATCAGAAGAATTCCAGTCATAATAAAAAGCTGTCTGAACTTTAGATAGCCGACCAACTCAAAAAAGTTAAAAACAATTTTTTTTTAAACAATACCTATTTACTACGATATTGGTTGTTATTTTTAACTGAGTATACATTGTTTAAACAAAAAAAAAACTAAAGCAATTGTCTTCTCCCACCACTCAAATTATTGCGATCGATTTGGTAGGCAACTGTCATAACATCTTCAGGAGTTTCACAAACCAGAGCGTTGTTGGTTGCGAATAAAACAGCTCGTTCAATCTCATGAGGATCAAATTTAACGACATCAAAGACATGTTTTACATTGCGTGGTTCAGAAATATTTCTTAATCGTTCCTTCAGAGCTTTCATTTGCAAAAAGTCAAGCGGTAGGAAAGTTTCTACTTCCAACATTTTTTCCTTGAGGGTATGAGTGCAGTGACGTGATGTCTTCTCGGTATCAACATTTATGGCTTCCTGCACTTGTTTCTTGAACAACTCCACTACTTCTTATTTCTTCTTCCTGCGAGCATCAATGCTTATCAATTCTAGCATCACCCAACTGATCACGAACATTTTCCAGCTCACGTTGTTTTTCAGCAATTTTTCCATTGATGGAACCACATCACGCCTATCTTCTTTTATACGATTTTGTTCTTCCAGAGTCGCCTGACTTGATTTTATATGATCCATTAGCTTCTGTTAAATTATTACCATTTGTTTGTTAGTACATACAAAAGAAAGAAATTAGTATGTACCTTTCTACTTACTTTTAATTTGGAAGTTTTAATATATTTATGTATATTGTTTCATAGATTTATCCCCAAGAGCCGAACATTACCATTTGCATTTTCTTCAACATTCGGTTCGAAACACAATTGCACGGGCACAAAAATATTCATTTTTTTGTATTCTGCAGAAAATATACAAACTAATTTAGATTTTATATGAAAGTGACAACTCAAAGGCTGTCATAGCAAAAAATCACAAAAATGTGACTGTCGCAAGTTATAATCACCTTACAAAGATGGAATATGTTTACTGTGACTATCACAAATAACCTTAGCCGATTCCACCCCAGTTGCAGGAGATTTTTTGACGTTTTCCTTTAATTGCCTCCTACCTTATACGAAGAAACAAGATTTCCAGAGGTTGCTGTTTGCTTCTTCAAATCATTGACCAGGACCCATGTTCTGTAACTCAGGCGATAACTTTTCGCATCGTTAAAAAAGGAAACGAAGCATTCCTCACTTATCGCTTCTGGAAAGAATCGAGTTTCTGTAACTCAATGCGATAATTTTTTGAATTAAAAATGCTTTCCGGAACTAGTTAGGAGACACAAATTAGAACTCAGAGCAGTTTCAATCATCCCAATGAAGCACGTAGTTTTGAAATGACAGTAGTTTGTATGTATCACTTACAAGAATTTCTCTCTAATTTCATACGAAATTCTTGTAAGTGATACACACAAACCACTGTCATTTCAAAACTACGTCCTTCATTGGGATGAATAACTAGTTCCGGAAAGCATTTTTAATTCAAAAAATTATCTCAACAAATTTCCATATAAAAAACGTTTCAACATTTTTGTTTGAAAATTAAAAATTTTGAAAATACTTTTACATGGGAATTATTTTTAAAATTCCTAAAATTGAAAATGGTTGTAAGGAACACTTAGGCGACATAAGTGGAAACTCAGAACAATTTCAATAATCCAAATCAAGAACGTATTTTTCGAATGATGCTGATTTGCAGTACCACTTACAAGAATTTCGTATGATTTTCTCTCGAAATTCGTGTAAGTGTTACATACAAACCACTGTCATTTCAAAAGTACGTGCTTCATTGGGATGATTGAAACTGCTCTGAGTTCTTATTTATGTTTCCTAACTAATTCCGGAAAGCGTTTTTAATTTAAAAAAATATTTCAAAAAACTCCATCTAAACAACGTTTCAACATTTATTTTTGAAATTTAAAAAATGAAAAAAATAGTTTTACATGGAATTTTTTTGAAATCATTCCTTAAATTGAAAATGGTTGTAAAAAACACTTAGGTGACATAAGTTGAAACTTAGCACCATTTCAATCATTTTTGAAATGAAGGTGGTTTGTATGTAACACAAGAATTTAGCTCGAAATTCTTTTAAGTGTTACATGCTAACCACCGTCATTATTGGCTTGTATTTAGGAAATTGAATTAAAATAAAAAAACAAACGAAAGTTCTTAATGATCAAATTTTTAATTTCTTAATCAGATATATATAGATACAATGTAAATATTTATTCATTTATGTACTGTTAAAGCTACATTATTGATTCATATTTTTGTGGATGTTTCTTATTAAGAGATTTAAAGAGCTTTTTTTATCAAATTCACGAAAAATAAAAAAAAAGAATTTAAAGATTTTTCTTTTTTGCCGTAATCGAATTGGTTACAATATTTTTTGGATAAATAACGCAGTTAGGACCAAAAACACTGGAGTGAGTGAGGTTTTCTTTGATAGTTTAGCATTATCACAACCAACGATGTCTTGTTTGTGTTAAATTGACTACAGCCATTGGGGACATAAGTGAAAAGGTATTGTTGTCTTTAAAGAGTTCTGTCCATACTGAAGGAAGCTGGAAATATTTCATATATTATCTTAGGTTTCTTAGCAAAAGTTAAAAAATTTACCTTTTGACACATAGTCCCGGTCTATATTGAACGATTTTTCCAGTGCCGATCTTTTGTTCGTAGGTGAAGGGAGTGAAAAGTGAGGGGTAGGGATCAAATCGTTTGTACCACAAAACTCAGACGATTTTTCCAGTCTGTTTATGTTCTCTTTCGCCCTCTTTCCAGTTTTTTGTGTGTGTTCGGTGTCAGTGTACCATTGGGTTGATGGTGTGAGTGAATATCAATGCAAAATGAAGAGCACAGAAATAAAAAATGAAGAAGACAAGGAAAAAATCTCATGGAAAAAATCGTTCTGTGTGTACATTTCACACGATTTCTGGAAAAATCTTCGTGGAAATATCGGGCAATGTAGATCGGGACATAGCAAAGTAACTTAGAGTAGTATTAACTCGAACGCCAATAGTATCCTTGGGAGCTTCAATAGCAAAACAACTTATTAAATCACCGTCTTAAGGTTGCTTTAGTCGTCGTCTTGCAGATCCAAGAATATGTAAATGTAATTTTGAATGTTTCGCAACAATTTTTGCTCTTTTCTTATCAACCGATTTCATTTAAGAGTTCCTTTTCTAAAAATCGCCGGCAACTCAGTTTCCTTGTGTGAAAGGGGTCTTACTTGTGTGAAAGAGACTAACGCCTGAATGCCACTAATGAATCAAATCCATCTCGAAACACTTGGCAGCACTTTGGGTTATCTCCTGTCATATTTTGAAAGCCGCGAATTGTAGACAAAATAATTGTGTGCTTTCTTCAAAATTATTCAACTTCTTTTATTAATTCCACAATTAATTCAAAAGTAAACCAAAAGTATTTAACAAAATGTCTGGAATTCTCGGACGCACCCAATTCTTGGGTGAAACCTCGAATCTTTTTACAGACGAACGAACAGCCACAGCTAGATCGAGGGTAAGGCAAATAATTAGGAGGTACTCATGAAAGTAAACAAATATTTCATATCTGCAGGTCGTTGAATGGTTAAATGAAATGATGGTAGCGGAGCCAACTACAAAATGTGAACTCCTTGCTAAAATCCAAGAAATCATATTGGGAACGTGCCCAGAGTTGATAGAAGAATTCCTCGAACATATTCTATCTTTTGGTCATGATGCTCATACAGATGTGCGAAAACAAATAATCGGATTCATGGAGCAGATATGGTAAGTTAACTGACACATTATTCTATGCAAAGCCAAACTTAAATGAGCCCTTTAGCAAAATAAAACCGGAATTCATGCCGCAAATCATAAATGTCATATCGATGCTGCTTCGTGACTCCGCAGCCCAAGTAATAAAACGTGTTATTCAGGCATGTGGATCAATTTACAAGAATGGCTTGAAGTGGATATGCACCCGTGCAGAAATCACGGACAGTACCGAACAAGCTTGGAATGTTCTAAGTTTGGTTAAAGCACAAATTCTTGACATGATCGACAACGACAATGATGGAATTCGTACAAATGCTCTGAAGTTCCTCGAAGGAGCTATCATCCTTCAGACTTATCCAGATGAAGACAGTCAAAAAAGAGAAGATGACTTCTCCCTTGAGGATATACCTCTCACATTGAAAATTATGCGACGCAGGAAACTTGAAGAGGAGGCCATGAATATTTTCGATATTTTACTCAAGTTCCACGCTGCCACCCATGTTTCGTCTGTAAACTTAATAGCATGTACCGGTAGTTTGAGTACTATTGCAAAAATGAGACCAAGTCTAATGAGTCCAGTGGTTGAAGCATTTAAGAATCTCAGCACTAATCTACCACCCACTCTAACCGATTCCCAAGTAAGTTCAGTCCGCAAGAGTCTAAAAATGCAATTAATTGGATTACTGAAGAATAGAGGATCGTTTGAGTTCCAAAATGCCATTAAACGAATGCTCCTGGACTTGGGTTCGTCACAATCGGAAATAAGCCGTGCAACACCGAAGATGGACAAACAAGAAGTGAGCTTGCGGCAAAAACGAATTGTCGAGAACGCTGCACACAGTTTGAGTAAAAAAATGCGTCTAGATAAAGACGAGACTAGCAGTGCCGTATCAAAAGAAACTGTATCAGATGATATCATGGAAATTGACATGGATGTGCTGGAAAAGAATTTAGAAAGATCAACGAAAATCAATGAGAAATTCATTGCCGATAATATAAGAAATCCTGAGATTGCTGTTAACTTAGTTTTGGCATTTATGAAGCATCTGCCTAATGATGTACCAGATACCTTCTTGGAGGAGTATGTGCCCTTTAAAGATACCCCAATACCTGTTCAAATTGCAAAAATCGCTTCCGTGCTCGGTGTTCAAATGACCGAAAAGAAAATCGGTCCAGGTGCTTGTGTCTTCGCAAAGGAATCCGAAACCCAGGACGTGGAAATGAGTGACCTTAGTCATGATATGGATGATCAACATCGCAAAGAAGAAGCAACCAAAAAGCTGCGTGAGAATATGGAGAGGGTGAAAGGGGAACAAGCTCTGCTGGAGCACATGAAGCAGCGAGCAAAAACGCTAAAACTGCAGGAGGTAACGAAAGCTTTCCCCAGGGCAACGAAGGCAAAGTTCCTAGTGGATGCCGTCAAGAGAATATTGAGCGCAGAACGCCAATGTATCGTAGGAGGTGTTTCCGTAAAGCGACGTAAGATCCTAACTGTAATGGCTGCAACTTTCCCCGACAGCGTCAGACTTATAATTTTCGATTTTATCATGATGGATATCAAAGGACGCATTGACTTGGCATTCTCTTGGTTATACGAAGAATACTGCCTTCTTCAAGGGTTCACCAGACATTCATATGTTAAATCTGAACATCGCCCAGATTACGCCTACAATGAGCTTCTCAATCAAATCATCAATGGAATTTGTACAAAGTGTGACTTCAAAGATAAGTTGATTCTTTTGCGAAGAGTTTATCTTGAGGCGCCTCTGCTGTCCGATGAATCGGTTAGTCAGTTAGTGCAGATGTGTCTTAATGAAGACACGAGCAATTATTGTGTTGATTTAATAAAGGAATTGGCTTTATTACGACCTCCGAGGAAGCTTCGTTTCGTTCGGATTCTATTAAACTTTTGTGTTCATGAAAAAATGGCTCTACGTGAACGAGCCTTAGATCATATTCGCGTTTTGTTCGCACAACATAAAGTACTTCCAGTTAAAATTGAAGAATTTGCATTGCAATGGGTAAATCATCTTGTTAAAGAAACTCCACACCCTGAAGTATTCGGAGCTGATTATGGACGTGAGACAGTGGAGATTGCATGGAAAGAAGATCTGGCTAAAATTTGTTTGGGAACAATGTTAATTTTGCTGCCGCATTCAGAAAGTAAGTAAAATTTATGAATCTATCTAATGAACGAATATTTAGAAAAACGCTCCTTTTCACATATATTCAGATCTGAATTCTTGTGGATACAGAATATCCCAACACCTGTCTCCTTGTGATACAGTTAAAACTAGATTGTGGGAATTTTTCAATGGAAATACAATACGATTTTTATTTTGTTTAAAATTTTTTAAAATATACTAGTTAGACCTTAGGTTTTTTTAAAAGCAGCCTGAGTTGCACACCACTATTACAAAGGTAGGGAAGGATAGCTCCTGTTTACTGAAACTAGTTAGTACTAAGTGGAATCAGATTAATATTGCAATTGCATATACATATGTTCTAAGGAGAAAAAATCGGTTTGATTTTACGAATTCATTTCATTGGCATTTCAGATTTCTTATGTTGTTATTGTTGGATAAAGTCAGGAAAGAAATTAATATTGTTTTCATTGGCACTCAAATTAAAAAAAAATTAATTCTTGGCCCATGGGGGGATCGAACCCACGACCTTCGCGTTATTAGCACGACGCTCTAACCAACTGAGCTAATGGGCCAGATATTTATGTGTTGAGAAAGAACACACTTGAACAAAAAATGTAAATAGCTTCCAATTCCATAAAAGTTTGTATTTAACAAAAAAAAATTTACTGAGCTTTTAAGTGCTTTCAGTTTGATGTAGGTTTTTATAGAATTACTTCTGTATGGCCTCCGTGGCGCAATTGGCTAGCGCGTTCGGCTGTTAACCGAAAGGTTGGTGGTTCGAGCCCACCCGGGGGCGATTATTTTTTTTTTTAATCTTCTGAAAATAATTTTTTGGCTGCGTTGACGTCCGCAATCTTGGACGGTATTCACATTGGACTGACTCCTCCAAATTTACAAAAGAGAACGTCAAAAAAAATCCACAAAGAGTCGGAAGAGTCAGTCCAATGTGAACACCGTCTTGTAGGTGACAAATAAAAAAGATAAAATAGTCAATTAGATAAAATAGTATTTTTCGATAAATAATTATACCTACTCACAAGCAATGACAAATAAAATTAAAAAATAAAAACTTTTTTCGGATTATACTTTTGTTCAATTTGATTTCAGGGGAGATTTGTATAGTGTTTGATATTATAGTCACAGAAATTCGACTGGGAGGTTAGCATCTCCTGTAATCCGGCTTCTCGGAGGTCAGATTGTGGACCGGTTTGATGAGGTTGGGGTTTCTGTGCAGTGGGCCTTATCATGTTTACGGAACGTCCGCACTAAGCTTTCCATCAATATGGGTGCCATGGAGGAGTCCAAGGCATTCAGGTTGGCTAACGAGGGATGAACCGGGCCAGGGGCGAAAGTCAGCAGCCAAGAGTTCCCGTGGTAGGCAGTAGTGGGATAGCGCACAGTACACATATCTAAGGTATTATATTGCGCAGTTTAAGATGGCTGTCCATTGTGCCCATGCACAGTAAACAAAAACAAATTTATTATGACAAATTTTTTTACTATTTATTTTGACACATGCGCAGAACTGAACGAAAATGAAAACGCTAAAGATATTACCTTGAATTTATGTACCTTGGGATAGCGTACCGGAGTGTTCTGCCATTGTCAGCCCGACCAATAAAGTCGAACCAAAATCTTTCTTTTTTTTAAATTAAAAAATTTAAATTTCTCCACTATCGTGTTTTGTTTGAATTTGTTCTATTTTGTCATTACGAATAGAAAAGATAGCATGTTAAAGCAATGTCTGCGAGCGAAGGCATTTCACATGAAGCATGTATATCAGGTTATGTGTAGGTAATTTGTTTTAAATTTTTGTTTACATAGATGCTGTTCCGCAGTGCTTAACTAAAGCGCTTTTAAATAGTGGTATACTGTATACTGCTACATCAAATCAAAACCGGAAACAAAAAATGAGAAATGATAGAAGTGTTCAACCTTGTAAACTTATTTTAAAAGCAACTACCTAATAACCCTTACCTCATAAGAGTCCTCTAATTCTGATGAAGCATTAGATCCGCTAAATTTTAAATAACATTAATTTCATATATGTTCATAGTACAGTCGACACCGCTTATAATTACTGCCATGAAAACGATCGGCAACTTAACGATGCTCAAGTAAACGATAGTTACGACAGAGTGCAATTATGTAAAACGAGAAAGGCGTAATAAATTTGTTGCCAATTGAAACCGAAAAAAAAAGATTTTTTTTGAAGCGCAACCAACTTTTTGCCTATTTTGTACTGTTAGTATGTTAAAGGTTTTGGAAAAAAAAAAATCAATAAAATATTTTATTACGTAAAAATGTTCTTTCACTGTGATTTTTTTTTACTGAATAGTAGCGATGATTCCGAAGAGGAGGCAGACAAATAAGACTCAATTAACAAAATTCCAAATTTTGTTTTGGCTAGAATTTGTTTGTTTGAATCTATAAAAGGGTTTAATTTTATAATACCTAGAGGCTTTGCTCTCAGATTGTTGTGAATTTATATGAGGACCTTATTGCAAGAGTCTACTCTATCAATTATGTTATTATCTTTAATTAAATTCTTTAAGGTGCTTATCTACGTTCGTATAATATTCAATTATTTAAAATGTATCAACAAAAAAACTCTTCAACGTTATTCTTTAAAAATAGCAATCTTTTTTTGAGTATATTCTCAAATGCAATTGTTAAGAAACACTCTCAAAAAAGGCAACTCCAAT
The DNA here is from genome assembly GCA_949320155.1 of Melangyna quadrimaculata. Classification (NCBI taxonomy): domain Eukaryota; kingdom Metazoa; phylum Arthropoda; class Insecta; order Diptera; family Syrphidae; genus Melangyna; species Melangyna quadrimaculata. The sequence goes on from OX439483.1 coordinate 109,999,584, forward strand.
GATTTTTATCGAAAATTGAAGTCGATCAGAAATTCTGTAATAAAAAATTAAAATCTATCAAGAATTTGTGATCGATTTTGTCGACTAGACTTTTACGGAGTAGGCTCTCACAATAAGCCCACAGTACACATACCTAAGGCGCCAGTTATAGCGATAATTAAAAACCATCAGTAAAAATTTTCTTTTGGATAATTTGCTGTGTTAAAAAAAGAATTGAAACATTAAAATGGTACGAATTGATGGCAAATCAATAAAAATATTTTTTTCTGCCAAAAAATAATCCCAAGGATGAATAATTTTTGTAAAAAAAGCATTTATTTATTTTACTGATGGAAATTCGTTTTACTGAACAGCTGATTGCCAGTTCACAAAAAATGGAACATTTCGTTTCAGTTTTCTATGTTCCATTTTTTACTGTTCCATTCATCAGTAAAAAAAATTACTGAAGCATTTTGCATCATTAAAAATAAATAAAAGATTGCGGCTGTGGGTTTGACATTAATTTACTGATATAATTTTACTGATTGCTATAACCGCCCGTAAGTAAAAAATTCCAGTTTTCACCTGTTTCAACTTTTACTGATGGTTTTTAATTATCGCTATAACTGGCCCCTAAGGTATTATCAGGCGCAGCTTTCTAAATTTCAAAATGGCTGCCTTTGTGTAAGTACACAGTAAACAAAAACGAAATCCAATTTTGTTTACTTTTAATTTTGACAACATGCGCAGAACTGAACAAAAATGAACATGCTTATGATATTACCTGTTAAATATGTATCTTGCAATAAGCCTCCTAGACTAGACATTTTTCGGAGTTATTGAGTATTTTCAGTGCTTGGTAAATTTAAAACCTTTTTTTTTACTAGTTAGAAGTATGTTCTTTACGAGCCGTTGGGCCACCCAATTTATTTTTTTACATAGCAACAGGAACAAAATTTAGCTTGGCTGTATGTAAACTTTAGTTCTAAAAGTCACAGACAGATTTGAAAATTAAATAATAGCTCTTCTGTATTAATTGTTTTTGTCATATTTTTGCTATACAAGCACAGAAGATTTATTTAAAAGAGTAACAGGACTTAGCATAAGTCCAAAATAACTGAATTTGATTTTTAAAATAATCATTCGCTTATTTTAACTCCCCTGTTATTTGGAGACTGGTGAAACGATTTCAGCAAATGAAAGCTGTTGCTGATATATCCAAATTGAATTCAAGCGAATATTGAGAGAATAGGACTCTACCAAATAGCTATGCATATGTATCGCTTTTTCGTTTATTCACAAGGTTTTGTTCATCACTTTGTGGGGATATTCCAAAATATTCCTATGCAGTTGACAGTCCCCACAAAGTGCTAGCTCACTTTTGGGTGTTTGACAGATTCGTAAAAAGTTCTATTTGCGAAAGTTTTGCGGAAAGTCCAAAAACATCATAACATAATCGCTCTTGTCTATTTAATGTATCCCGTAAGTCACTGCAAAGAAATCTTCTATAAATACCTCAAATATAAAATTCCTCCAGAAAAGTAAAAAATTGGAACGAAACTCATTTCAGCGCATAATCGGTTCTCTGTAACTTTGTACAATTTAATCGCATAAGACATGGGACACATAGTAACAGAGTTATACACTCTTTCAAAAAACGGCTAATATAATATTAATCAAATATTTACATAGAGATCATGTTCTTAGACGTTGCCGTTTCACTACGCTTCACCCACTTCCACTGTGCCTGTTGCCTCTCCCATTACCGATCTTACCCATTCTAAATAGGGTGCTAGGAGCTAGGAGGTCAGTCAGCGTATTAGTTCCGTAATATGTATGAGTGACTTACGAGCACTCTAGCTCAGCAGTACTTTAAAACTTAAATGAATGAAACATATTATTGCAGTGCTGTTTTTTTTTTTTTTCAAAAATGTTCTTTTTTACTTTCCAGATCTACTTGAAGATCTATGTAATGTATATACAAAAACGTCGCCAGACCTTAAGCGCACTATTTTACGTTCTATTGAATCACCAATCAAAAAGCTTGGAGTTGAAAATTCAACACTGCTAAAACTAATCGAGGATTGTCCCAAAGGAGTTGAAACTTTGGTAACAAGAATAATTTACATTCTTTCGGAAAGCAACATCCCCACAGCAAACCTAGTGAGAAAAGTACGTGATCTGTATCAAACAAAAGTAAATGATGTTCGCTTATTGATTCCTGTTTTGAGTGGTCTGACTAAGGCTGAGATTTTAACTGCACTGCCAAAACTCTTAAAACTAAATCCAATTGTGGTTAAGGAAGTTTTTAATAGACTTCTAGGCATCGGTGTAGAATATACTAGTCAAAAAATGCCAATATCAGCAAGTGAGATATTAGTTTCGCTTCACACGCTCGACCAAACTAAATGTGAGCTAAAGTATGTTGTAAAAGCAACTTCTTTGTGCTTAGCGGAAAAAGATGTCTATACACAAGATATACTTGGCGCTTGTTTACAACAACTTGTTGATATTGTACCAATTCCTACTCTTTTCATGCGAACGGTCATTCAGAGCTTGGCCCTGTATCCAAGACTTTCTAATTTCATAATTGGACTACTGCAAAGGTTGATTTTAAAGCAAGTTTGGAAGCAAAAACTTATTTGGGAAGGGTTTTTAAAATGCTGCCAGCGATTGAAACCACAGTCATCATCAGTTCTTATACAGTTGCCATTGCCTCAATTGCAAGATGCCCTCAATCAGTGTCCAGATCTTCGAGCAAATCTTCTCGAATACGCAGAGTCTGTTGAAGAAAATCAAGCAGGAATTATATCGCAACAGACAATGGATATTCTTACTGGAAATACTTTGGATGTCATAATAACGGTACCTTTTATAATATTTTGTATTTAAATGCATAATTTTATAATTTTAATTGTACAGGATGATTCTGGTGGATTTATGACGCTAGAAAACATTAAACTGGAAAAAGAGGACCCCGTTGAACCATTCATACCGGACCATAGCCAACCTCTTCCACCAGGAGAAGATTAAGGATATTCAAATATAAATTGATCTTGTCAAAAACAACATAACTTATAGGTATTTAATGTGTCAAAAGTAATAAAATTGCGACAATTGTATTGTTTAAAAATATTAACTTCAATAATTGAAAAGTTGTATAAATTGTTTCTCAACACACTGATTCATAAATCACAAACCAGCAAATAAATCATCAACAATTATACTTATTTTCAAACGTAGCTGCAGAAACATGTCAAGTAATTAGGGCAACCAATAATATACTCTAAAAAATCAGTTTGCTTTAAAAAACGATTATTTGCTCAAAAAAGCTACAACAAATGCCCCTAAGGAAATGAAATAAAAAGAAAAACACCAATCCAAAAAAATTATTAAGGGGGCAGTTATAGCGATCAGTAAAAACCATCAGTAAAAATTTTCTTTTGAATAATTTCATGTGTTATAAAAAGATTTGAAACATAAAAATGGTACGAATCGATGGCAAATCAATTAAAATATTTTTTTCTGGCTAAAAAGTAGTAGTCCGTAGCGTAATGGTTAGTGCGTTCAACTGTCACGCTGGAGGTCTGGGTTCGCTTCCCAGCCTCGTCCACCTAAAAACTAAAAAGTTTTTTTCAGGGCTACTGCCTCTTGCGAGGAATTGACAAATCCTCCAAGAGTATCACTTGTCACGAATAAGTGCTTCTCGTCTAGCCGTTCGGATTCGGCATAAAGTTGAAGGTCCCTTCCATTCCTGTCGATAGGCGCACACAGGAATGGTTGCGAGTTGTTAGTCACTAGGCCCTGGCTCTTCATGAGCCATTTTACATCATTAAAATTAATAAAAGGTTGTGGCTGGAGGTTTGACATTTAATTACTGATATACTTTTAATTATTGCTATAACCGACTGTACTTAAAAAATTCCAGTTTTCATCTGTTTCAACTTTTACTGATGGTTTTTACTGATCGCTATAACTGACCCCTAAGCAGCGTCTAACTTGAATAAATAAAATGACAGGTATTTATTTATTGGTTTTATTTAAGAAACAAAAATGAAATCAACAAAATTTTAACGAAATGTAAAGTAGTCCAGTCTATTTAGATGTGGCACCTATGGGAATCTAAAAAACACATGGGGAAACAATTTTCTTGTTATTTTCTTTTGCATAATTTCATGTGTTATAAAAAGATTTAAAACATAAAAATGGTACGAATCGATGGCAAATCAATTAAAATATTTTTTTCTGGCAAAAAATAATCCCAAGGAAGAATAATTTTTATGAAAAAAAGCATTTAGTTATTTTACTGATGGAAATTCGTTTTACTGAACAGTTGATTGCCAATTCACGAAAAATGGTTTTCTGTGTTCTATTTTTTTACTGTTCCACTCCATCAGTAAAAAAAATTACTGAAGCAATTTACATCATTAAAAATAATAAAAGGTTGTTGCTGGGCTGGAGATTTGACATTTAATTACTGATAGAATTTTAATGATTCCTATTGACACTTGGTACTACGGCACCTAGCAGTCAAAGCGGGAACCCTGTATGTGATATACATTTTTTTTTCAATTTCGCATTCATTGTATTTCCCATAAGAGAAAACGAAAAAGGGTCCTCAATAACATTATTTTTTCTAATTACTTTTATATGAAAGGGTATTCATATTACAATTGCAATAGAATAACTAAACATGTGAGTTTGTAAATCAAGCGTGAAATATATCGAAACCGATAAATAAAATGCTTTACTTTGTAGATGAAAAATTTAAACAAACTACTTTCACAACGAGAAACAACAACAATAATGCTTGGTTAGACAAAAATCAAGACAGAGGCGTAGTTAGGATTATTAATAATTTTTATGAATTGTTTGATTCATATAAATTTTTTTAGTTGTTAAAATGAAGTTTTGTATTTGAATGGATGATTTTTTTTTCACTGCAGTTTTTGCAATGAAACAGATGAGAGTAATCTCGGTTTCGTGTTGACGGTTTGGAATTACTCCTTCTACTCCAGATTTTTAATATTCGATAGGAATGCAACAGAAACAATAAAAAAAAGAGTAGCTCTGGAGTACCAAATGAAAACGTAATAAATACATAATTTATTTTTTTGTTCATGTCAAGTTGACATAAATTTTTACATTTCTACATTAAAGATATTGGGGCATATTCATAGTCGCAGATAGACCAAGGTTTAACTAAACTACAGTTTAAGACAATTTTGGCTCAATGAATACAGACCGATTTTAATTACAAATTGTTGGTTTTATATTTTTATAAGATAATTAGCTTGGTATACTACACAAATAGCTTCAAATATTTTGAAATGATAACCTTAAGAAAATAGAATCAACGACCGAAAATTCAACCAAAGCTATGTTTACCTTAGACCCAGGTCTAAAATGACTATGAATATGCCCAATTGAAGACTTTTAGTGCAAATTTGCGCATTTTCTTTTGGAGTTAGAATGTTACAATTTTCCAACTGACATCACTCCTAAAAGAGATGCCTCTATTCCCTTACCATTCGCTCAAGTAGGAGAAATCTTTAAATGTATGAGTGTGCCGATCGTCACAGGTGAAAATTGGTGGCCATTTTCCCATGAATAGGGGTAATTGATGGTAAAGCAGAAAGGTTGCCTTCGAGTAATAGGCAAAGAAAATTTATTCGAAGGCGCGAAAGTACAAACGTACCTAAAACCAGGTTAAATAAAATCAAGTATAAATTTTTCTATAAAAATTTAATAAAATCAAAAAAAAAAATATAGAGCAAAACAAGTGTAACCAAATTTTAAATGTGAACAGAAATATATAAAAAAAAAAGAATTAATAAAAGGCTTGTACGTAATTTCTTACTGATATATAGTGTTAGACTCAAGCGAAATTTGATTTTAGATATATATACCTTCATATACCTACCTCTACAAAAGACTCAAGGGAAGAAAAGCGATCTTCGAGTACTAAGTGTTTAATTTTTTTTAAGAAAAGAAAATTGAAGTATTGAGGTAAAAACTTCAAAAAATTAAAGTTAAAAATTTAAGAAAAATGTTCAATTTAAAGTTTCAGAACAATCTACCAAGGTGTTCTTACGGTCTTCACATCTAGTGGGGGCCGTCGATTTTACCCGAGCAACAAAGAGGTGCCCTGCTGTGTGTGCGAAAGTGATATTAGCTTTGTTCAGTGACGTTGTTCCGAACAGTTTGGAACAGTTTAGAACAGAAAAGTACAAGTTTTTGCTGTTCAATGCGAATTTTCTGTTCCAAACTGTTCTGATTTGCTGTTCAGTGAGTCTGTTCCGAACAGTTTGGAACAGAATAGAACAGGATTTTCTGTTCTTACTTTTTAGGTAGAACAGATTTTTGACAACTGTCAGGCAGCTGTCTGTTCTATCTTGTCTGACATTTCTGCTCTATCCTGTTCTGTTCTGATCTGAAAAAAACCTCACAGAACAATCCTATTAAGTATATTGGCAACAACATATTTGAATGCTATAACAAGGAAAAGCAACAGGATTAAACCGTCATATTTAAATTTAAGACAACTTAAAATATATGTGCCAGTGGCTCAGTGGTGTAAGGCGCGGATACAAAATATCTAGAAAGTGAAGGGTACTGAGTTCGAGTCCTGCAAACGGAAAACCTTTTTTTTTATATATAAATTTGTTTGTCATTTTTTTTTATTGTCCACATAATCGTAATTCAATTTAGTCAAAACTTAAATATTTCATATTTTACTTTTGTTTCAAGCTAACTTAAATCAACTAAATTATACGTAAAGTCAAAGCTAAATGAAGAGCATTATTATGTATGTATAATTATACATTCATATACTTTGCTACTTGTATGCACTGGTCAATTAGCACTTAATAATATTGTGGGTAATAAAATTGAATTCCTTTTGAAGTTGATCAGTTTCCAACAGGTACCTACAACAATTCATCAGCCTGGATCACAGATAAGCAATACCTAGATGGGAATCTACGGCTGTCAATTCGGTTTGCCTACAAGCTCAAACGTCAAATGGCCGTGGTGAACATCGGATTTTTGCACTAGTGTACGTGCAGACGACCGTGGTGAAAATCGGATTTTTGCACTAGTGTACGTGAAAAAAAATCCGAGTTTCACCTCGGTTCGTGAACAAAATGGCGGATAATTTAAGAATCCAAGGGTTTGTTTAAATGTGCTAGGTTCTTGTATACCGATTTCCTTTCGACGATTGCAGATTAATTTTTTTTTTTGTAAGGAAGTCGCAAAAAAAAAATCGTGTAGCCGGTGTAAATTTTCTATATGAAAGATTTGATTTTTGATCTTTTTTTCTAAACAAATCAAATTTTTCTATCACAGATTTGATTTTTTTGTTGAAATGAAAGTTACATTAAGGTTTAACTACATATACCTACCTACTTTTGCAAAAAAGTACAAAAGTGAGAATTTAAAATGTTCGCTAAAGAAACCTTCTTTCAAGAAAACATACAAAAATTGTTTTGACAGAAAACGTAGTATAACTTCTTATTGGCTGTAGAGCTACTAGCGATGTTGTATTTGTAATGCCTGTAAAATCGTACTGTACTATGGATGGCTTTTGTGATAAAACACGCCTTTTGTGTTTTTTCCTCAATCAGAATTGACTTTATTGCAGTTTTTGCAATTAAGAACAGATGAGATTCACACCATTGTGGGTGCTATCTTTTATCCCCATACAAATTAATTCTGGCAGATGAAGGGTTTGTTGGTATTCCAAATGTTTCGCATCGGCTTAGGAGACCATTTTTGTTGCAACACAATTTAAATTGTGTAAAGGATCTTTCAAATCAACGTTGAAGGCTCTTCCAAACCAATGTGAAACATTCGTTGCGGCGAAGAAACATTCGTCAGTCAAAATTTATTTACATGGTGATAAATGAGAGTGCCCACACCAACGCGGCGGAGAAACATATGAATTAATTTTGACTGACGACTGTTTCTTCGCCGCAACGAATGTTTCGCATTTGTTTGGGTGAGCCTTAAATCGGAGCGAAACACTCACGACAACAAAACATTCACTTTTTAAAATTAAGTTACATGAAAATAATTGAGAGTAGGTACCCACAATGAAAGCGGTGCGATTTTCCATATGAACCCGATGACTGACAAAAATGTTGTCCACGCATCGGTTTGGGGGACCTTAAATTAATTTCTAAAAATTTACGTCGGAATTTGACCATGATGCAATCCAGCCCCTTACGTATAAATTAAAATAATTTCATATATTAAGTGTGTCTGTACCCTAAAACTAAGAATATAGTAGCTGTCAAATTTGCCATGGTGAATTTAATTTTTGTTGATTTCTCGAACCTTATTATTGGTTGGCGAGATTTTGTTTATAATTATTGTGCTGTAGAGCTGACAAAAAAATTGAAATTATGTTTTTAAATTTCATAAACATAATTAGGTCTTTTGCCCTTTGCTATACTCTGCTCAGACAGGGCCCCTTCGGAGGCGACAGAGTTCTACAAGAAGTTCTCATCGCGCATCGTCTGCCCAAGTAGCTTTTTGGCGAATTGGAAGAAAGAAACATGAAAGTACCAAAAGATTTTTCATTGAAATTCAAGGACTCGTTCAAGTTCCGCTTGCCATGCGGGCATTGTGCTTGGTGAAACAATTATTTTTTTGTTAATTTATTTTTTAATGAAAATCACAAACACCGGAATAAAAATCTTCGCACAGCAAATTTATAAAAAAAAAAAAAAATGAACTGTCAAACAAATCAAATTCACCGCGTTAAATTGTTGTTGCAGTTCACATCTATTCATCGACACGAAATGAAATTACAAAAACAACAATGTAAACAAATGGGTTTTGAGGTTTGATACGAACGAAAGATTCCTATCTAGGTATTGCTTATCTGTGGCCTGTGGCCACAACATCGCCAGCTGTTTGGTAAAACACCACAAAGGGTGAGTCATTTTATTTTACTTTATTGAAATTTGAATACGATCAGAATAAAAGGGGTTAGAAGAAGAAATAGAGGAAGAGGTATTTGTCACATATACATTGTACGTGAGTGAAGCAATTTTTGAGAACCAGAAGTGTCAAATCGTTAGCGTGTGATTAGAAAAAAACAAAGAAAACGAAATTGATACAAGTTAAAACCCAGATTAATATAACAATTACTTTGAAAAAACAAATAATTTAAAGCGCATTGATTGGACATTGTGGTGATTTTCTTATAAATTTAAAAAAAAAACATGAAGTGCATTGTTCAGGGGTGTGGAAATCAACAAAACAAGGTGGGTAAAAGCATTTCCTTTCACAGGTGAGTTTTATTATATTTTTCTCAAAAAAAGTGCTGTAAAGTTTTTGTATTTAGATTGGTGAACTATTAAACAACATATTTAGAATGGGTAACACTTTAAATTGAGTCAAGAATATTATTAGGTCCGATCCTTTACTTTGTGTACAGAAAATCACAAACTGTCAGATCTTGGAGAGCAAAGTTGATATATTCTCAAAAATATCATAACTGTGCCAAAGTACGGGAACGCAAATTCAACCAAATTCCGTATTACCTAATGTGCTGGACAAGTAAGGCACGATGTTTGGCTTTCATTCTTTTGCTCTCAAATTGACATTTTGCTGTGCTGTGATTTTCAGTCCGAAGAAATTCCTCGGACTGAAAATCACAGGTAAGGGAAATTATTTACTCTCTCGTGAGCGTTGTTTTTTGTAAAAAACTGTCAAATTATTGAGTACGGGAATGGCTTTGGACTGAAAATCACACAAATGCACAGAAAATCACAAAAATTTAAAGTAAAGGAATGGACCTATTATTTAGTTGAAAATGTGCACATAATTTTTTTGTTAGAATTCAAGAACCAGAAATGTCAAACTGAAATTCAAGTTAACAGGGGCGCATGAAATTATATCGGAGTTTGAAAGGCGCAACTATCTGTTAACCGCCCTTATGAGAAAATTATTTTTTTTTATTAAATCGATTTTTTTTTCGTCAAATTATTAGTTCATGTTTCAATGTTAATTTGTCTTTTCAGTAAGGTGTCTATCGGTTCATGTTTGGTTATTCATGGATCATGGCTCATGTTTAAAGTTTAGTCCATTATAATTAATATGTTGTTCGATAGTTTATTAATCTACATAAATACAAACAGTTAACAGAACTTGCTTTGAGAAAAATATAATAAAACACACATGTGAGGAAATGATCTTACCGCATTTTTTCGTCGTTTTTCACACGATTTAACAACGCACTCAATGTTTCTTTTTGTTTATTGATAGATAACCACAATGTCTATTTTATTCACTTAAAAAGTTTTGTTTTTTTTTTTCAAAGTTCTTAGTTTTTTTTTTACATATATATGCGTATTAATTTGTAGCACTTTTTTATTGTTCTTTATTAAAGTCACACTTGCGATTTGATATTTTAGATTGACAAAAATTGCTTCACGCACGTACTCTTTATTTTTCTAAGACCATACCACTAAAACAACTTCGGAAAATAACAAAAATGATAATTCTGATGGCGCCCTAGTGAGTTGCCGTCAAAGAGCACTCCGTCCCTGCTGTAATGCATTTGTGTTTGTGGGATCTCACACCATTTAAAAAACTGCTTCACTTTTTTCCAACAAGGGCAGTTCCTCTATTTCTTCTTCTAAGCTTAAGCGAGATAGGTAACCAAGGGAAGGTGGGTAGAGGCGATGTCTCGCAGCGTCATGTCAACTGGACGCATAGCCTGGCATGATTTGTATGCGCGGTTCTGACAGGGGTCAAGAACACACACCCTTCGACGAGCGTGAGGCCGGTCAATCATTCCAGCATTGACCCCGACGGCAACAAAGGAGCCCGCAACAAGAACGCGTCGGTTTTTTGATTTTTCGCCATAATCTTGGGGTTTTCTCGTTTTTTTTATATCTTAAGGCTTAACTACATAGGCCTACTTTTGTACAAAAGTACAAAAGTAAGGAGTAAATATCTATTCTCAAGACACCTGCTTGCAAAAAAACAATGGAGAATTGTGCATGGTGGTTTAATTTATATGTCAGAACAATTTTCGTATGTTTTTTTGCAAGAATGTTTCTATAGCGAGCATTTTAATTTCTCACTTTTGTACTTTTGTACAAAAGTAGGTCTATGTAGTTGACGCTTTACCCCTTGAACACAATGAGATGCAGCTGTAGCTACAATAATCGCTGTAGTATAATCTATCAATAAAAACGCTCACTTATGTAGCAAAGGACGTCTACAATGATGTAGCGCATCATCACATCTGTTTTGAATTGTAAATTTATTCGAGACGTGTTCAACGCATACGAAATTTATATTTGAACTGAATTTGTGTGATAGCTGACTATAGAGAAGTTAAAAAACCAGAAAAAAACTTCTCAAATGCATTGAACGTTCCCAAAAAAAAAAAGTGAAAAGTCTAAAAACGACATGGGAAATCCATATGTCATCTCAAATGCAGCTTGTAGCGCCGCCAAAAGTTAAAGTTGAGTCAACTTTCGCGGCAGACAATTTTCTTACTACAGCTTCAGCTTCCCATTGTGTCGATGTATACCATTTTGGTATCTTTCAACTTTAACAGTGCAACATGCAACAGCTACAGCTACACCATTCTGTTCGGCCAGTTACCCCTAACTAGAAAACTGTCAAAGTGAAAGGTGTGATTTTTCGGACTATCAACAACTGTCAAAGTGTCGAGTGGGATTTTTTCAGTTTCAACTGCGCTTATAGTGCTGGCCGTGACAGTAGATAAAATCCACCAGCTAAATCGATTGGCGCCCTCAGATTTTGACTTTTCGACACTTGTCAAATTGAAAAGTGAAATTTCTCGGTTTCTGTTGCTGCTAGAGCGCTGGGCGAAACACTAGGTAATACCACCCTTTTTAATGGATTGGCATACTCAGATTTTGACATTTCGACACCCGAACCAAAACCCACAGAAGAGAGGAGTTTTAATATTAAATTATTTATTTTATTTAAAGTCATTTAAATTATTTAAAGTCACACTAGCGATTTGATATTTCAGATTGACAAAAATTGCTTCACGCACGTACTCTTTATTTTTCTAAGACCATACCACTATAACAACTTCGAAAAATAACAAAAATGATAATTCTGATGGCGCCTTAGTGAGTTGCCGTCAAAGAGCACTCCGTCCCTGCTGTAATGCATTTGTGTTTGTGGGATCTCACACCATTTAAAAAACTGCTTCACTTTTTTCCAACAAGGGCAGTTCCTCTATTTCTTCTTCTAAGCTTAAGCGAGATAGGTAACCAAGGGAAGGTGGGTAGAGGCGATGTCTCGCAGCGTCATGTCAACTGGACGCATAGCCTGGCATGATTTGTATGCGTGGTTCTGACAGGGGTCAAGAACACACACCCTTCGACGAGCGTGAGGCCGGTCAATCATTCCAGCATTGACCCCGACGGCAACAAAGGAGCCCGCAACAAGAACGCGTCGGTTTTTTGATTTTTCGCCATAATCTTGGGGTTTTCTCGTTTTTTTTATATCTTAAGGCTTAACTACATAGGCCTACTTTTGTACAAAAGTACAAAAGTAAGGAGTAAATATCTATTCTCAAGACACCTGCTTGCAAAAAAACAATGGAGAATTGTGCATGGTGGTTTAATTTATATGTCAGAACAATTTTCGTATGTTTTTTTGCAAGAATGTTTCTATAGCGAGCATTTTAATTTCTCACTTTTGTACTTTTGTACAAAAGTAGGTCTATGTAGTTGACGCTTTACCCCTTAAACACAATGAGATGCAGCTGTAGCTACAATAATCGCTGTAGTATAATCTATCAATAAAAACGCTCACTTATGTAGCAAAGGACGTCTACAATGATGTAGCGCATCATCACATCTGTTTTGAATTGTAAATTTATTCGAGACGTGTTCAACGCATACGAAATTTATATTTGAACTGAATTTGTGTGATAGCTGACTATAGAGAAGTTAAAAAACCAGAAAAAAACTTCTCAAATGCATTGAACGTTCCCAAAAAAAAAAGTGAAAAGTCTAAAAACGACATGGGAAATCCATATGTCATCTCAAATGCAGCTTGTAGCGCCGCCAAAAGTTAAAGTTGAGTCAACTTTCGCGGCAGACAATTTTCTTACTACAGCTTCAGCTTCCCATTGTGTCGATGTATACCATTTTGGTATCTTTCAACTTTAACAGTGCAACATGCAACAGCTACAGCTACACCATTCTGTTCGGCCAGTTACCCCCCTAACTAGAAAACTGTCAAAGTGAAAGGTGTGATTTTTCGGACTATCAACAACTGTCAAAGTGTCGAGTGGGATTTTTTCAGTTTCAACTGCGCTTATAGTGCTGGCCGTGACAGTAGATAAAATCCACCAGCTAAATCGATTGGCGCCCTCAGATTTTGACTTTTCGACACTTGTCAAATTGAAAAGTGAAATTTCTCGGTTTCTGTTGCTGCTAGAGCGCTGGGCGAAACACTAGGTAATACCACCCTTTTTAATGGATTGGCATACTCAGATTTTGACATTTCGACACCCGAACCAAAACCCACAGAAGAGAGGAGTTTTAATATTAAATTATTTATTTTATTTAAAGTCATTTAAATTATTTAAAGTCACACTAGCGATTTGATATTTCAGATTGACAAAAATTGCTTCACGCACGTACTCTTTATTTTTCTAAGACCATACCACTATAACAACTTCGAAAAATAACAAAAATGATAATTCTGATGGCGCCTTAGTGAGTTGCCGTCAAAGAGCACTCCGTCCCTGCTGTAATGCATTTGTGTTTGTGGGATCTCACACCATTTAAAAACTGCTTCACTTTTTTCCAACAAGGGCAGTTCCTCTATTTCTTCTTCTAAGCTTAAGCGAGATAGGTAACCAAGGGAAGGTGGGTAGAGGCGATGTCTCGCAGCGTCATGTCAACTGGACGCATAGCCTGGCATGATTTGTATGCGCGGTTCTGACAGGGGTCAAGGACACACACCCTCCGACGAGCGTGAGGCCGGTCAATCATTCCAGCATTGACCCCGACGGCAACAAAGGAGCCCGCAACAAAAACGCATCGGTTTTTTGATTTTTCGCCATAATCTTGGGGTTTTCTCGTTTTTTTTTATATCTTAAGGCTTAACTACATAGGCCTACTTTTGTACAAAAGTACAAAAGTGAGGAATAAATATCTATTCTCAAGACACCTGCTTGCAAAAAAACAATGGAGAATTGTGCATGGTGGTTTAATTTATATGTCAGAAAAATGTTCGTATGTTTTTTTGCAAGAATGTTTCTATAGCGAGCATTTTAATTTCTCACTTTTGTACTTTTGTACTTTTGTACAAAAGTAGGTCTATGTAGTTGACGCTTTACCCCTTGAACACAATGGGATGCAGCTGTAGCTACAATAATCGCTGTAGTATAATCTATCAATAAAAACGCTCACTTATGTAGCAAAGGACGTCTACAATGATGTAGCGCATCATCACATCTGTTTTGAATTGTAAATTTATTCGAGACGTGTTCAACGCATATGAAATTTATATTTGAACTGAATTTGTGTGATAGCTGACTATAGAGAAGTTAAAAAACCAGAAAAAAAACTTCTCAAATGCATTGAACGTTCCCAAAAAAAAAAGTGAAAAGTCTAAAAACGACATGGGAAATCCATATGTCATCTCAAATGCAGCTTGTAGCGCCGCCAAAAGTTAAAGTTGAGTCAACTTTCGTGGCAGACAATTTTCTTACTACAGCTTCAGCTTCCCATTGTGTCGATATATACCATTTTGGTATCTTTCAACTTTGACAGTGCTACATGCAACAGCTACAGCTACACCATTCTGTTCGGCCAGTTACCCCTAACTAGAAAACTGTCAAAGTGTAAGGTGTGATTTTTCGGACTATCAACAACTGTTAAAGTGTCGAGTGGGATTTTTTCAGTTTCAACTGCGCTTATAGTGCTGGCCGTGACAGTAGATAAAATCCACCAGCTAAATCGATTGGCGCCCTCAGATTTTGACTTTTCGACACTTGTCAAATTGAAAAGTGAAATTTCTCGGTTTCTGTTGCTGCTAGAGCGCTGGGCGAAACACTTGGTAATACCACCCTTCTTAATGGATTGGCATACTCAGATTTTGACATTTCGACACCCGACCCAAAACCCACAGAAGAGAGGAGTTTTATAGGCGATACAACATTTATATTTTTTCGCGCGACCGCTTAAGTGCATCTACCACAATTCTTCTTCTTTTACAGAAAACAAATATGTTAAAATTACTATTTCATTTAAATCCATGGGTAATTTTAAATCCCTAAAAGCCCTTCCCTCTACGCACATGATATCATTTTGACGGCGACATTCATTCATTTGCGAAACCAACAACACAGGTTTGTTTACATTTTTATCTGCAAAATACAGCAAATAAGTATTAAGTTTCAATAACATTTTCCTCTTGATTTACAAACTTACATATTTTATTACTTTATTGTAATTGTGTTTTGTATGCCCGTTCATATAAAATAATTTGGTAAAACTAATTTTTCTTAGAGCTGTTTTTGGTTTTCTCTTATGGGAAATGCATTGAAAGCTAAATCGAAAAAAAATTGGTATCACATACAGGGTACACTTTGTGACATGCAGGCGGCGTTGAACGCAACTTACCAAGTCTCAATAACCGGCCGTACGTAAAAAATTCCAGTTTTCAAGTGTTACTGATGGTTTTTACTGATCGCTATAACTGGCCCCTAAGATAACTTTATAAAAAGCTTAAGTCCAAGTTTTCGACCATGGATCCCTTGCAGGGTTGCCGCTATATAGATTTTAAGGCTCAACACAGTGTTTTGTATTTTTTAAACAGGGGGTGAACAGGAGTTTTTGTTTTTGTAATCGAAAAACTAAAAAATATAACAAAGTGTTACACATACAAAATAAATCCGAACAATTTAGGCATCGATATATGATCGTTTAAAAGCCGAAAACATGAAAGTAGACGTTTTAGAAATAATTTGCAGTAAATCAGGATGACATTTTATTATAGTAAATTTTATATTTTTGGAAGGGTAATTAAAAATTATTTTACCATGTTTGAGGAATTTTTGATATATGTGTTGATTTTAGTCGCAGAAAAGTTTTGAAAAACTCAACTTTTGGAGTTCAGTTTTGTCAAGCTTTTGAATTTTATATTTTTAAAAATCTGAAATTCTTAAGAATGATGGAGATTTCTAACTTCAGTTCACCACTGTGAGCGCATAAAAAGTTAAGAGTTAAGTGCTTACAAGTAATAAAATTGATTTTATATATACAATAACTCGGCAAAGAACCAAACATTGGTACCTATGTATCAAAAGTAAGTGTATTGCTGTATCGAGTTTCATAAATTTAATTAAAATTGTAAGCATACCTACTAGGGTGCGCCTTATTTTGAAACTTTTGTAATTACTTTCTCCCAACTGGTTCTTTCTCATGAACAAAAAATTGACAAAAACTTGATTTGAAAATTTACCTGGTGAGTCCAAATAGCAACAACTATACTGGTTTGAATCATCTTCTAAGAATTTAGTATCCCTTGGAATTTTTTAGTTCCCTGGAATTTTTAGTAGTATCCGGAACCTCCCCCGATAAAAAATGTGTGTACCTACCGGAAAAAATATTGCGTGACCTGAAAAAAATTTCACGTCTTCGAAAAAAATTCCGTGCAATCGAATGCTTATAGGAGTTAACTCCCTTTGAAATTTTGTGACAGGTAAGACTGTCGAAAATGTAGTTTATGAGGCAGCTATTTGGGGCTATTGGGAATTGTGTTTCCCATGAAATGTTTCCCATATTCGAAAAATAGTTATCGTGAACCTCTTTCGAAATTAGGGAAAAATTCCGAGAGAAAAAAATACCTATCGTGAACAATTTTTGTTTGGGAAATTTGTTGCTTTTTCCCTCGGAATATTCCCCTGTCATTTTACTTGGGAATGCAAAACAATATACAACAATGTAAGTTATTCTCTAGAAAAAAAAATTAATAAAACTAAAAAACAGAGTCCTTTATAAGGTTAAATTCGAAGCAAATAGAAGTTTTAATTAACATAATGGAAAAAAAACCGCGATATCAAATTCCAAAAAATTATTTAAGGTTTGGCTTGATGAAAAAAAATGTCAGAAAATTTAAGAAACAAAAAAGCGACTGGCGGAGGCCCTTGCAAAGAGTATATAAGTTCAGCTCACTGGAAGAGACCATCATTAGGACTTGTGCAATGGGCGATTCAGTGCAAGGATTTCCAAATGCTTCTTGTTTCAATTGGTCAAATGTTTGTTCTTAAATCTAATACATTTGAAAGGACTTTTGAAAAGGAAGATTGAGCCAGCCCGAACTCATGGTCTTTTCCCACTCCTGTCTGATACCCACCTTCTGCAAAGAAACGTAAGCACGCACTTTTCTTAATGTAAGGAGGAATAGCGATAGGTTTCTTTGATTGAGGCAAGAAATCAGACTGGGTATCAATCAACTGTTTAAACAATGGCTTGTTAACTCTATAACAACAATGGAATATGTAGATCAAAGCTATATCAAAATTGAATGACAGTCACCGACTATCACTCGAGCCGACAACATCCTTCTCTAGTATAGTTCTCGCCTCATTTTCGTTTGTGCCTTCTTCTTAAAAAAGCAATCGACAGTATAAGAACATTATACGAGAGTATAAGTCAGCTGCGTGATGGTAGCCTTGTTATATTAACAAAATCTGAAAAAAATGCAAGAATATTCTTATCTAAAAGAAAACTTTCAAATCTGCGATATCTCTGTCAAATTACATGATCATCTGAACACGTGCAAGGGAACAGCATATGCCCCTTGTCTGATTAATGTACCAGAGAAAGAAATTGTTGATGAAATGTGCTCGCAGGGTGTCAAAGAAGTTTAAAAATTCACTAAAACCGTAGACGGCAAAAAACTCCTTCCGGCCTAATTCTATTTTCGTTTGACCTCTATCGCACTCCTCCCTCGGTAAATGTTGGCTGGTACAACATAAAAGTGGAAGAATACTACCCCAATCCCATGAGGTGTACAAACTATCAAAAGCTGGGTCACACCTCAAAATATTGCAATAGTACTGCCTTCTGTGAAGGTTGCAACCTTCCTCCACACTCACCCGAAAACTGTACACGTGTATTATGTGCCAACTGTATGGGAAACCACCCAGCCTCTTTTAAAAATGCCCAAAGTTTACTCGAGAAAAGGAAGTTTTAAAAATTAAAACCATACACAAATGCACAATGGCAGAAGCAAGAAAAGTTCTCAACGAACAGTATCCACCAGAAACATCGATCTCAACTTACTCAGACGTCACAAGAAATAAAACACAACCTATAAAATACCACGCAAATAACTTTAACAAACAAAAATACTATTCCTACCAATACCCCATCTACCTCCAACACCTCATCACAATCAAACGAAACAACATCCACCAAAAATCCCGCTCTTGAAATAGAAAACTTAGTACGGGGCTTTTAGAAATCGTTATATGGGGCTTTGGGAAATAAATCCGAAGTTAGGTTTGACTTTCACATTCGAAAGAGTATTGGTATACAAGTCTAAAACCATACATTTTGCACAACCTTACCTAGTGTCATTTAGCTGCCATTTTGTTTTTAATGGTCGCTTGGGTTTTGGCGCGTAACTAGCGTATTCGGGCATATTCATCCTAGACGAAAAAGTTCAACTGCAAACTTATAGCTAATTTAATTGTCCATAAAATATGTTAAGCAAATTTGTTCGCTAATCTTTATGGTTTAAAAGTTAAAGAGCTTTTTGTTCAAAAAAGTAGGTGTTGAATTTTTTATTTTCACCATATCTTTTTTTTTGTCACTAAAAAAAAAAATACCATCAAAAGTGGTAGAGACTTCAATTATCTATAATTAGTATGTTAACACTTTTTGAATTCGAATAACATTTATCGCTTTGGATCCCATATAAAATCGAGAATTCCGTATACGGGATCATTTTATTAATACGAGAATTTCGAATGATGATATTACTACAGCTGCAAAAATGCGAGCAAATTTAGCTTTTAATATACGAAAGAGTATTAGTACACGAGTCGAAACCCACATTTTGCACAACTTTACCTAGTGTCATTTAGCCGCCATATTGTTTTTAACATTCGCTTGGGTTTAGGCGCGTTACTCACATATTTTTTATTCTAGACTAAAAAGTAAACTTGTAGCAAACTTAATTATCTATAAAATATGTTAAGCAAATTTTTTGCCTAACGCCTATGGTTTTAAAGTTTTTATTCAAAATAGTAGTTGTTGATTTTTAATTTGCACCATATCTTTTTTTTCACTAACAAATTAAATTAATAGTTCCCATAAAAGTGGTAGAGCTTTCAATCATCTTAACTTATGAAAGTAAAAAATTAATTTTAAATAATAGCTACCTAACAAAATAGTTTAAGGATCACCTATTTTTGTAGAAAACATTTTAACATCGCCGGAAAATAAGGCTTTTCTCTGAATTAAAAATAATTCAAACAAAACTTTAGAATTCGAATGTAAACAAAAACTGCTGAAAATGTGAAGGCTTTCACTAAACTGATAAGACGTGGAACGAACCCACAGTACACATATCTAAGGTATTCAGTCACAGCTTGTCAAAATACAAGATGGCTGCTTTCAGTGTAGGTTTTTGTGTCAAAATGAGAAATGACAATAGTACAACTGAAAGGTAAACAAAAAAAAAAAAAAAACTCGTGAAAATTGTAAAAAGTTAGTTTTGTGTTCTGTTTTTTAAAACGATTGCGTGAAAACTGTCCAACGGTTTTTTATGATTTTACACTTAATTTAAAGTTCAAAGTTCAAGCTTTAAAACGAGCCTATTAACAATTAATTATGAATATTGTACCCATCGCAATTGTTGTTTTCATAAGGCCAAACGAGGTGATTCCATTTTTTGGTCGGAAGTGTATTAATACATTTTATTTAGTTTTTTCTTTTTTTTCAATCAATTTTTATTTTATCTTACCTAGGTGCTTAGCACCTAGGTAAATACTTTTTTTGTTATTTTTATGGACAAATTAGTTGAACTTTTTGCAGAATTGAAAAGAAATTTAAATTAATGAACAAACAGTCACACACACACGAGACAGAATGACAGAACACAAAACCGCACTGAAATCAGCCATTTTCCTTCCATTATGACAAATGCGCAGAACTGAACAAAAATGAAAACGCTTATGATATTACCTGTAATATATATACCGAACCGATTTAATTCCTGACAAATCTGTTTCAAAATCGAAAAAAAAAACAGTTAAAAAAATGTGATTAAAGAAGGACCCTGTGCCTCAGGCACTTATGAAATTAGTAGCGTGTTCATGCAAGACGGGTTGTTGAGGAGCTTGTGGTTGCCCTAAGGCTGGGCTTCATTGCTCATCTGTTTGTAAGATCTGTGAAGGGGTGACATGTGAGAACGTCCAGGAAATCTCTGTCGATTTGGATGATGATGACCTAGAAGGTGACGACGACGCAGTGGTTCAGTGCAATACTTTTGTGGAGAATAGACTAAACTTCCATATGATCTTTTCTGAGAATGGAAATAGTAATGACGAAGAAATGATCACCATTGGACCTTTCAAAAAAAAAAGAAGAAGAATTGCCAATGGTGAGAATATTTAAATTGACTCGTAGACTAGGCCTCCTGGGGAAACCACAAAAAAAATCGCGCCAACACGACGGTGTAAAACGAAAGTGACTCATATGGTTTACATATAGGTAAGTCGTTTTGGCAATGAAAAAACTCTACCTCCTGGGTGGCGTGGCAAAGAGTTATAAAGGTTCAAAAGTTCAATAGCTAAGTGAAATCCATTATTTGCAAGGAAACCTGTTATGAAAAAGTTGAGATGATTAAAAGCTCTACCACTAAAAAATCAACACCTACTTTTTTGAAGCTCTATAACTTTAAAACCATAGGCGTTAGGCAAAAAATTTTCTTAACATATTTTATAGATTATTAAATTAGCTACAAGTTTGTAGTACAACGTTTTCGTCTATGATAAAAAATACGTGAGTTACGCGCCTAAACCCAAGCGACCGTTAAAAACAAAATGGCGGCTAAATAACACTTGGTAAAGTTGTGCAAAATGTGGGTTTCGACTCGTGTACTAATTCTCTTTCGTATATTAAAAGCTAAATTTGCCTCGCCTTTTTGCCAGCTGTAGTTATATCATCATTCGAAATTCTCGTATTGATAAAATGATCCCGTATACGGAATTCTTGATTTTATATGGGATCCAGAGCGATAACCGTTATTCAAATTCAAAAAGTGTTAAGGTACTAATTATAGATAATTGAAGTCTCTACCACTTTTGTTGCGACAATTTTTTTTTTTAGTGACAAAAAAAAGATGGTGAAAATAAAAAATTCAACACCTACTTTTTGAACAAAAAGCTCTTTAACTTTTAAACCATAAAGATTAGTGAAAAAATTTGCTTAACATATTTTATGTACAATTAAATTTGCTATAAGTTTGTAGTTAAACTTGTTCGTCTAGGATGAATAATATGCGAGCGACCATTAAAAACAAAATGGCGGCTAAATGACGCTAGGTAAATATGTGCAAAATGTGGTTTAAGACTCGTGTACCAATTTTTTTTCGAATGTGAAAGTCAAACCTGACTTCGGATTTATTTCCCAACAAAAGTCTAAATGCCCCGTACTTACTCCCAACCAACAAATCAAAACTTTTCAACACCTGCAAACGCAGCTGTAAGTAATCTGCTTCCTTCAAATTCAATCTCAAATCAACACGATAAAACCCCACTAACTCCTGTACAACAACCTCCTCCTGAAATACCTTAACGAACGCAACAAATAACTCACAACTCCTCACTTCTGCTTCTTCCCTCTCACCTCTAACTAAAATCACACAAGAACAAATAACTCAAAACAACTACTTTCTTAAAAATCCCGAACGAGTAGACGACGATGATGATGATGACATATAAAAATACAAATAATTGCAACAACGACGCTGGCGTGGCGTCCGGAAGCTGGGGTAACCAAGCTCGTTCCCCTCATGGTTTTCGCCTTGACGGTGGCGAGGGGGCTTGCGCTTGACACTCCAGCAATCCAGCTGCAGGGTCAAGCAACTAAGAAAAACAAAAAACAGGGATGTTATCCAAACAAATATGATGGATAAAAGTTTGCAAGAGGACAAAAATCGAGTGGGGATATACACTCAAGTGTTGGCAGAAGTCACGGCTGTCGGCGAGGGCTTGGCTTCGCAAGAAGCTAAGTCGCCAGTGACAAAAACAAGCAAACCACAATTACAGAGACAGGGAAACACTCGCAACCTTTCGGCAGCTCTTCTTCCTGCACTAGATAGCTTGGCTATCAACGGTAGGAAGACCTCGAACAAACCTCCCTCTATAGGAAGTCAAACCGAGGACGAGCTATTGGAAGACTCGAGTCAAGAAGAGACTACACTGAAGTCTACTGCACCCCTCAAAACTTAGAGGCAAGGCAGTAACTACAGATCCTCTAAAAGATTCGTGAGTGCTACCGAGAAAAAGGACCCAACTACCCTCAGTTCGAGAGACAAGGCCCTTCTGAAAAAACATAGGAAATTTGTGAAGAACTATGAACGTCAGTTGGCGTTGACTGCAACTGAACCCATTGACTCCGCCCAACAGATGAACATAATAAAGCCAGACAGCAAAAGAGTATATGCAGCTACATCTAGGTCTATCCCTAAAAAGATAAACCGTGAACAGGCCAGCCAAAACTCTAATGCTCGTCTCGACTCAAAAGCGAATTTGGCGACCTCCAGCAAGAAACAGCAAACCAACGCTACATCGAACCTGAAAAGGAACGAGAAAGCGAGAAAGCCTAGTTCGACCAAGAGAGCAAGATCGGAGGAGGTAGCCAAGACAGAAGGTTCGAAAAAGCTTAAAACCAACAGTTTTGACACCACACCGATCGATCTGCAGGTGGCCATAATAAGTCGAGACGACCTGGATGGGAAAATCACGGCGAAAAATTGGCTACTTGTGGAAAACGAAAACCTTAAAGCCATGATGGCGACATCTGAGAACGATAGTTCTGAAGAATATATCTTCGATGGAGCAGGATGGCGGAAAGGAGTTAAAGTGGTTTGCTGTGGGGACCGGAAAACCCTGGAGTTCCTTACTCGCACAATCGCCAATACTGGCGAACCGTGGGAGGGTGCTTCTCTCGGGGTTTTACCCGTCACATCACTTCCACTTCGCCAGCAAGTCAGAATATGGATTCCCCCTCCTGCCACGCATGAGGACTCATCTATAATCAAACTGATGGCAGAACAGAATAAGGAGTTCTCCATACTAGAATGGAAGCTTCTGCAATCTGAGAAGAGTTTTAGCGGGGAAGGAAAGGACCTCTTGTTCGTAATAGACAAGAAATCTGACCTTCTTCTGAAGGAGAAAGCGTACGTGTTGAGATATGGTCTCGGAACCGTAAAGGTAAAGAGGCATGAAAGCAAAGGGGAGTCAAAAGCTGCTGGTGGTGCAAATTAATTTGCGTCACACTAAAGCAGCAACGTACGACCTAATGCTCTACATGTCTCAGGAGACCGTGGACGTGGCCTTAATTCAAGAACCATGGATTCGAAAGAACCAGGTGGAAGGATTGAGGTCAAAAGACTATAATCTTTTCCACTCCACGTCAGAAGGTGATATAAGAAGTTGTATTTTAGCTAAAAAGTCAGTTAATGCTTTCATTTTATCTAGGTACAGCAACGGGGATAACGCGGCAATCAGCGTTGAATCCAAGGAAGGCAACTTCATCTTGGCATCATCGTACATGCCGGGCGATGAGGAAGGCCCTCCATCAAAAACGGTCCGCGATCTTGTGGACTATTCCACAGCACGAGGGACACCTTTGGTGTTGGTATGTGATGCCAATATGCCCACCACACACAATGGGGTGGCAAAGATATCAACAAAAGGGGTGAGTCAATTTTTGAATTTATTCTTTGTTCAAACCTTATATTATGTAAAAGGGGGAATCACCCTACAGTTAGGACCTTAGATAGAAAATAAAAAGACATAAAGCCTTTTAGAAACCCAACTAGAACAAATTGGACAGAGTATACAAAATGGTTGAACGAACGTATCAATCCACCAGAGGTAGAAATGCTTTCGACAACCTCATCCATTGACAACTCTGTCCAAAATCTTACTAGTAAAATGAAAACGGCCTTCGAAAAACACTGCCCCATATCTCGTAATACTTAACCCACTAACCCACCATGGTGGAACCGTGAACTTAAAGAACGAAGAACAGGGGTCAGACATCTTTTCAATAAAGCCAAACTGAGCAAAACAGAGGAAGACTGGAACCTTTATAGAGCCGTACTTAACTCATACACCAAAGAGTTAAGAAGGTCCAAAAAAGACACATGGGCTAGACATGGTGAATCTATTGAAAGCACAAGTGAGGCGGCGAGGCTTCGAAAGATCCTTGCATTCAATCCCACGATGCCGGGATATATTAAACATCCCGATGGATCATGGTCGAACTCGAGCCAAGAAACGCTTGAACTCTTTATGGAAACAGATTTTCCTGGCTGCAGGAGCCGTGAAGACTCAGGTTATACACAATCAGACTCTTTAGATTTTATTCAAACAACTCCAGAATTGGAACAGGTTATCACAGAGCAGAAGATTATGTGGGCTATAAACTCATTCAAACCCTATAAATCAGCTGGACCAGATGAGATTATACCAGCATTTCTTCAACATGCTCAACAGATAATCACCCCATGGCTTAGGGTAATCTTCAAATGTTGTATTGCACTTAGATACGTCCCTACCAGCTGGAGAAAGGTTAAAGTGGTCTTTATTCCAAAAGCTGGAAAACCGACACACTCGACTGCAAAATATTACAGACCGATCAGTCTCTCCTCGTTCCTCCTCAAGACGCTGGAGAGAATCATTGATCTGCATGTAAGAGACCTTCTCAACCCAAACAATCTGTGCAACTTCCAACACGCTTACCTTAAAGGTAGGTCAGTGTAGACTGCGTTGCATGAGGTCGTCTCGCAAATTGAGAAAAGTCTCGAGTACAAAGAACACACCTTGGCAGCATTTTTGGACATCGAAGGAGCGTTCAACAACGTAAAAACGGAGTCCATTAAATCTGCCCTGGAAGAAGTTGGAGCTGAATCTACCATTGTCGACTGGATTTATACCATGCTCAATGGCAGAATCATTAACTCGCAACTTGGAGATATTATTGTCGAGAAAACTGTTACAAGAGACACACCACAGGGAGGGGTAATATTACCTCTCCTCTGGGTCCTCGCTGTAAACAAAATTCTAACAAGACTTAGGAATCAGAGCATTCAAATTGTAGCCTATGCAGACGATATAGTAATTTTGATATCGGGTAAGTACCTTACCACCATCAAAGATATTATGGAATCTACACTTCAAGAACTATATTCTTGGGCAGCACAAAACGGTCTGGGAGTTAACCCTACAAAAACTGAACTAGTTCTGTTTACCAAGAGAAGGAAATTAGAGGATTTTACCCTTCCCAAGCTTAATGGAATTCCACTGAAACTTTCCAAAGAAGCTAAATATCTTGTAGTAATCCTTGATTCCAAGCTAACATGGAAACGTAACACAGAGGAAAGAATGAAAAGAGCACTCTGTGCTTTCTACACATGCAAGAAAACTTTGGTACGCGTTGGGGTATGCAACCACAAGTCATATAGTGGATGTACACGGCAATAGTCCATCCCATACTTACCTATGGTTCGATCGTGTGGTGGAAGGCTGTAGAAAAAGTAATCTATCTCAAAAACCTGAACAAGGTAGAGAGACTAGCTTGTATAGGAATAACGGGGGTACAGAGTTCTACGCCACAAGCAGAGCTGGGAATTATTCTAAATCTTCCAGCACTGGACGAGTACATAAGATGCACAGCAGCCAAAAGTGCACTTTGACTTAAAGAAATAAGCTCTTGGAAGCACAGCACCTATGGTCATGGGTCTATCTTGCAAAGGTATGACACAGTGGCCGAACTTGGTATGACGACTGACTACGTATCACCCATAATAGATTTTAAAATACACTTCTCCATTCTAATTCCCGAAAGACATGGATGGGAACCTAACTCACTAATTACTGAACAAGGTATCTCGTTCTACACCGATGGGTCAAAAATGAAAGAAGGAACAGGGGCAGCGTTCTGTGAACCTCTCAGTATTAGAGAATCATATAAACTCCCAGATGAGTGTAGTGTCTTTCAAGCTGAGATTTTCGCTATTGAAAAAGCGGCAGAAATGGGACACAAGAAAAAACTGAGCTCGTCAGAGATCACATTTTTCGTGGACAGCCAAGCTGCTATGAAAGCATTAGCCAGTTAGACTATAAGATCCAAAACAGTGGCAAAATGTCGAGGCGTACTGGAGAAAATTTGTTACTCCAACCAAGTCAAACTCTGCTGGGTTCCTGGACATAGTAATAAAGAAGGGAATGATATAACAGATGAACTGGCAAGGAAAGGGTCATTAGCAAATAGGAACAATAGTAGCCAATTATTTACGGGACCTGAAATCCCCATCGGCGTCATTAAAAGGAAACTTGACCTAGTAACGAAAGAGCAAATCAATAACTCCTGGATTTCCAGGAACGACTGCGTTATCTCTAGAAGTTTATGGCCTAGAATTAAGGAAAAGGAAACTCAGTATATTTTATCGCTGAGTAAAAAGAAAATAAAAATCTTGATAGGGGTACTAACGGGTCATTGCGCCATTGGCACAATGGCCACCAGAATAGGCGCTTTCGCACCCGATTTCTGTAGGAGCTGTCAGGATGTTGAGGAAACTGAAACCATTAAGCACCTGCTCTGTGATTGTCCAAACCTCCAAACAAACCGCCTCCGGTACTTCGGAAACAGGTTTGTTGGAGAACTGGACGACCTAGCGCAGGCCTCAATGGCAAATATGAGAAAATTTATAGAGAAAACAGGCTGGTTCACAAATGAACCAGTCTATTAGAACCATTAGTTAGGAACACCTCTGTTTTTATTTATAAGGGGATCACAATGGACCAATAGGCCCCCGTGTACGCAACAGCCTAGTCTGTGCACACCCCTCCTAACCTAACCTAACGAACAATAAATTTAAAAAAAGTAATTTCCCGAATGAGAGTACGGAATGTTTCCTGAATGATAGTAAGGAATGTGTTCAGTCTGAAAGTACACAATTGTTCCTGAATAATAATATGGAATGTGATAAATCTAGTGTTCCGAATGATAGTACGGAGTGTCTACAGAATGATAGTATGGAGTGCAGATAGTTTGCCTCTAAAAGATAATTCTGAATTAGTTGAGATTAGAAAGAGTGAAAGAATTAAGGAGAAACCACCAATATCATATAGAGATTTAATAAATAATTGTGTAATGAATGCACATGCTTCGTTTAGTAGCACCCCTAATTCATTCGAGGAGGTTAAGACAAGAAAAGATAGAGTTCAGTGAGAAGAAGCAATTAATGAAGAGCTTAATTCACATTTCTTAAATAAAACTTGGTACCTAGTACAAAAGCCTGTTGATAAAAATATAATTGATTGCAGATGGGTTTTTACGATAAAGCACAATGAGTTTGGTAAGCCAGTTAAATATAAGGCTAGACTTGTTTCTCGTGGTTTTTCTCAAGAATATTTAGTTGACTACGATGAAACATTTGCCCCAGTGGCAAGAATTTCGAGTTGCAGATTTTTGATGTCTTTTTCAAACCAATTTAATCTACAAGTTCACCACATGGATGTGAAACCATTGAAAGAACATATTTATATGTCGGTTCCTCAAGGTGTATCTTGTGGTGACGGTAATGTCTGCAAGTTAAATAAAGCCATTTACGGGCTTAAGCAAGCAGCTAAATGTTGGTTTGAGGTGTTTGAACGAGCTTTAAAAAAGAAATTGGCTTTGTAGAATCCTCTGTAGATCGTTGTATTTATATTCTTGATAACAATGACATTCTTAAAAACATATATGTATTATTATATGTAGACGATTTGGTGATTTCAACAGCAAACATTGAAAAAATTAATAACTTCAAATCTTATTTGATGACAAAGTTTAGAATGACTGATTTATTAGATATTTCTTACTTCATTGGAATTAAAATAGATAGGAAAGATGACCAATTGCATCTTGGTCAATCTGCTTACATTGAAAATGTCTTAAAAAAATTTAGAATGGATGAATGCAAACCAGTAAATTCCCCACTGCCAACTAAACTAAATAATGAAGCATTAAACTCAAATGATTTGTGTGACACTCCATGTCGTAGTTTAATTGGGTGTTTGATGCACATTATGATATGCACGAGACCCGATCTGAGTACTGCCATTAATATTTTGAGTCGATATAGCCATACAAATAATGTAGAATTGTGGCAGTGCTTAAAGAGGGTTTTAAGGTATCTTAAGGGAACCATTGACTTAAAATTGACATTTGTTGCAAACTCAAACTATTGACAACTAAAGGCAGTGCTCTGGCGGCAAACCCTTGAACTTGGATGTATACACTAGATGACAGAAACTGTCATAAAAAGTATGTGATTTGAGAAGTGTGTATTAAAAATTATTATTACAAACAATTAAACAATTTAAACAATAATAAAATTAATATTTTTGTAAAACAAAGAAGTGAAACATTTCATTAAAACAATTTTTCCATAAGAATTGAACTATGATTTTATTAAAAAGTTTAATAAAAGTGAGTGCGATTTCGTGAGTGCTCTTGGACGTAAATAGTTTGTTTTTATTAAATAAATAAAAGATAATTAAGAACTATTTTTCTTTCTTCATTTTGTCAATAGGTGAAGAGAGTCAAGATCTTCATTAGTGGCTTCAAAGTCCCTGGTCCGTCAGTTCTAGTTATCAGCAGCGATTACTGTGTTGATGTTCCCATCGTGAACGAGTAAGTTGCAACTAGAACTTATAAAATTGCAAGAAAAAATAGATTTTTTTTTATTTATTTCTTTAGCTCAAAGCAGGAGCTTATACCAAGCAAACCTACTATACATACATAACTATAGTACATTAACTCCATTCTACCGCTTCAGTCCATCAACCTGTTGGATATCCTGGTGCTCCTTCACAATCATTTCTCAACAATGTACCTAAGTGTTAAATTTTAAGTTTTGGAAGTTGATCAATTTCAATTATTATTTTTGAAAGGAGTTGTCCAGCATCTGTTGATGCTCACTTTAAAAGTATCAAGAGCAGAATACAAAAAAGGTATCAACCACGTTTTTTGGATAACCAGTTCCAAAGATACACTCCAATCCATTTTAAGATTTTACTTTTCCAAGTGAACAGCGAAAAGCTTTTAAAGTATATCTTTGGAACGGGTTCTCCAATAAAGGCGGTTGATACCTTTTTTGAATCAGCACTTCCTACTCTCAAAAGAAGCATCAACAATTATTTCATAGAAGTAGTACTAAAAAAAATAACTCTTGGAATACGTGTACCACATCCAAATAAGTGTATTTCAAGAGTGATTTTCGCAGTAAGCATTTTATGTAAAAACTTTTGATGCTTGTTTTGAGAGCATTAAGAGCCGATTACAAAAAGGTATCAACCACCTTTTTTGAATAACCAGTTCTAAAGATACACCCCAATCCATTTAAAGATTTTACTTTTCCAAGTGAACAGGGAAAAGTTTTTAAAGTAAATCTTTGGAACGGGTTCTTCAATAAAGGCGGTTGATACCTTTTTTCGAATCAGCACTTCCTACTCTCAAAATAAGCATCAACAATTTTTTTAAAGAAGTAGTATTCAAACAAATAACTCTTGGAATACGTATACCACATTCCAAATAATTGTATTTCAAGAGTGATTTTCGCAGTAAGCATTTTATGTAAAAACTTTTGATGCTTGTTTTGAGAGCATTAAGAGCCGATTACGAAAAGGTATCAACCACCTTTTTTGAATAACCGGTTCTAAAGATACACCCCAATCCATTTTAAGATTTTACTTTTCCAAGTGAACAGGGAAAAGCTTTTAAAGTATATCTTTGGAACGGGTTGTTGCGAGGCAAGAGGAATCATTGGATGGTTTGTGAGGTGGTAGGGTAGGAAAAATAAGGAAAGGTTAGGAAATTGAAAAAGGAAGCGATCAGAAAATGGTTAGAGTGGTAAGTTCCGGGGAACGCGGCCTGCTTGCGATGCTCGACATTAGCTCGCCGGAATGGGGGGAATCTTGCCCCCCGAAACTTTAACCTAGCCAGCAAACAAATAAACACAAATCAGGCCTGAAAAAAAAAATCAAACAAAAGGATAAGACTGCGGACCGACGATCACCACTTCAAGGTACTGCTGGTGTAAACGCAGTATGGCCTAACCCACCCAACCTGGGAATCCAGTGGCCTTATTTAGGATTCCCCCTTTATTGGCAATGACTACGTTCCGGTCATACCATCTTCACTGCAGTAGCTTTGCTACTATCCACACCCCTGGTAGTTCAAATTTAGCACCACATGATTTCTCTTAAGAAATCAAAAGAAAAAAACCATGATTTCATCAAAACGAGACTTTGCATGAAGTTTATTGAAGTTCAAACTTTTGATTATTAGAAATATTTTTAAATTTGAATTTAAACTTTTACTATTATACAAATATATAAATGAAAACTAATTTTGAAAATTGACTTTTCTTGTTGGTTTTACAGCTAGCAAAAAAAAGGAACATAAAAGATACTAAGCAACGTGAGATAGATGTTTTTTTTCAAAAGGGCTATCATTAAACTCTGATGGAAAAGACACATAGATACCATAAAACAGTACCCTACCTACTAAGAGCTCTTTGGAGGTGGTTTTTATCGCAAAAGGAGTAAAATATCGAAATAAGAGTAACACAATTGATAGACCCTGAAAAATAATCCCATTCACTTACAAAAGGAAATTTAATAAATATATAAAAAATCAAACTTTGGAAAATAATAAATAATATAATATAATAATATAAGAAAATTGATTATAATACCCAATTGAATATGAAAATTAATATAAAAAAAAAAAGGAATATAATACTGTAGCAAAAAGGAAACAAATCTGTTTGATTAAATAAAACTTCACGTCTCGGAAATTTACAGCAAAATAAACGTTATACTGGAACGAACCAGCAATCAGGAACAAAAATTACAGGAATTAAACGGACTTGGGAAGTCCTTTATCTTAAGTAATATACTTTTTATGACCATTAAGGTAATTGCTTAATTTGAAGCTTAACTTTTCAATTTTTCAAGTTTTCTTAAAATTTAACTTTTCTTTAAATTCTTGATAGGTTCACCTGTTGCCATAGATGAGAGGGCGTTCTGGATAATTAATCCACTATCCAATACCGCTTGGTCCAGGATTTCAAAAAAAAAACAGCTTCTTTGGGATACCAATTTATGTTGTTCGGAATGCTAGTTTTTCGAAGATAGATGGGATTATAGACCACCAGAAGTAAGGATAAGGAAGCATCAACCACAAAATACAGGATACACCAATAACGGCACATGAACGTTATGGTTTTCGGTCCTTCACAGCAAGAATTCTCCTCCAGAAAAAGCACGAGTTATAGGTATGGCCAACAATACTGCTTGAAAATAAATTTGTGTGGCGGTCCAGCGCTCTGCTGGCCAGCTGGAACCGCCAAAGAAATGTCGAGATGAAAAGCTAGTAGAAAAGCTGTAGAAAATTTTCGTGTAAGCACTTATTTCCTCATTAAAAATTTCGTTTTCTGACACAAAACTCACCTCACTAGTTTTTATCGCTAATAAAAAAAATGATTGGCTCGGGTGATTATTTAAGCGAATATATCGGACTTGCACAAGTAAGTATTTCTACAATATGAAAAAAAAGACGATTATAACCTGGCTTTAATTTTCACAGAAATATTAAATCTCAACCGGCACTTATTTCTTACATTTAAAACTATTTAATACGTTTAATCAAAAAAAAACGTTTAGGTGTAAGCCGAACTCAAATATATTTTCACGTCTGCTCGTGTCCACTATTCACCCTTGGATATGTTCATTTATGACGTTTCGCTTTATCCCAACCAAATTCGTTGCTTTGAACATGCCACTTCTTTTCTATGAAATTTCCCCTCACACACCTAAGGTCATACGGTGAAATATGCCCGCTAGTTTTCTTTTAGTTTAATATTTTTTCTCTGTATGTGTCAATGTAGTGGGAGATCTCAATTCGCTTCATGAATTGACATTCCGAAAAAATGTAACCTCATCACCATTTTCCAAAAGTCCTTTCATAGTATTACTACTCTTGGATAGATGGCAGTACTCATGCCTTAATCACACGTGCACATATGGTTTAAGGTGAAGTTTTGTCGCACCCAGTTTGCTTATCGGCAAATTATTCTGTACTTATATTCCATAAAACGACCAACCTCAAACAACCAACTCCCTTGAAACCGATCCATTCCACCATACCCAAAATTCACCACACCAAAACATAGGTGAAAACACCACAAGTCTACATTAATTTTCGGTATCTTTTCCCGGCTATACCATATTACTGCAGTATAGTACAGATCAATAAGCCGAAGGAACAATTTGACGTTTATAGAACCGATTACGTTTGGTGAAAAACTCCAGCTTTGAAATTGACATTTTCACTAATAATTTATTTGATTTCATTGATGATCATTTTAATCAGCTGCATCGGAAACCCACGTAAACACACATCTGATGATAGAAATGTTGGTATGTATTTGTATCCCCATGTCAAATGTCAATAACAACCATTCTACCTAAAACCTACCAAACCTACCTAATACGGATACTAATGCTGCTAGTGCAAAAAGTGGAGCGGGACAGATGTATATAAATATCCGAGTGAGTGAAAGAGAACCATCAAGAAGATCTCTGCTTTATGGCACTTTCCTATACTGCCGAAATGAAGTTCATCTACATTTTGATCTTTTCTCTCTATCTAACCAATATACACATTTTGTATTTGGCATCCCATATTCTTCGCATACTTCAAATGCAGCTACATGTAAACCCACTATAGTTTATCATAGTCCCGAACCACATTGAACGATTCCTCCAGTGCCGATCTTTTGTTCGTTAGTGAAGGGAGTGAAAAGTGAGGGGTAGGGATCAAATCGTTTGTACCAGAAAACTCGAACGATTTTTCCCGTCTGCTTATGTTCTCTCTTCTCCTTTCCAGTTTTTTGTGTGTGTTCGGTGTCAGTGTGCCGTTCGTTTGATGGTGTGAGTGAATATTGATGAAAAATGAAGAGCACAGCAATAAAAGAAGGAAGAAGGAAGAAGAAAAAGAAAAAAATCTTATGGAAAAAATCGTTCTGTGTGTACATTTCACACAATTTCTGGAAAAATCTTCGTGGAAAAATCGGGCAATGTAGATCGGGACATAGATAGGCTATCGCATAGGCTTCTGAACGCAACCAATTTTCCTATCTTTCTTTGTCGAATATTCTTTGGATCTTTAATATCGAATGCGACCAATTGCAATTTATCTTTTTTTTTGTTTTCCTTTCAGCTTTCCGCATCACTAACAACACTACAAACAACAGCAGCAGCACGTAAAGAAGACATAAATTGCGATGGTAAGTATTTATTTTATTTTATTTTGTTCATATTTTTTTTTTTTTTTAATCAATCTTTATTTTTTCCTTTTAGTTAAAGCCTCTCCTTCAATGGATGACACCGGCAGGACGGCCGCAACAAATTTTGTTCGTTCGTCGGATACACTCCGACAGACGGACAAAAAAAAGGACGCTGGGATTCCTCTTGCCTACCTAGGAAGTGAGGTGGGGAGTCAACCCATGATAGGACGCCGGGCAAACTATATACGGCCAGGGCCAAGCAAATCCCGTTGTTGGCGTGGGACGCCATGTAACAAAAACAGGTAAGTACCTACATATTATCAGCACGAAACAATATTTGTTTATAATGTTTTTTTTTTTTCTTTTTACCAGTCGCTTAGGATTTTGGGGTAGCCGGAGAAATCAAAAGGAATATATATGCCAACGTGTAAAATCTATAAACCTATACAAACATTGAATTTTTTATCGGAAATGACCTGTCACTGTTTATATAGGAGAAATATTCTGCAAAACAGAATTTCATCTCACAAATTGGAAGCGGATAGCGTAGAAATTATTCCATACGCTGCAATGAATGACATGTGGCATGCAGTTTGGGGATTTTCCATGTTTGCTCAAGTATTTTTAATGGGGTGTTCGTGGGTGTTCATTTGACTCCACTTCTTCCAAAATAAATCGATTGGCTGTGCCGAGTAATGTTGGAGAGTTTTTCTGTTCCGGATTTTATAAAGGAGTAGATCCGAAACACATATATGTACATTTACCCTTTCATTGAATCATTGTCAATTTAATTTCGCCTGACTGACAGAGGGAAACCGATCTGAAATAGATTCGAACAATGATATACTCTGACAAAGGTGGGTAGTTATCTTTTTTGAAGGTATTTTGTTTTGTACAAATTGTTTTCTTTCTATTTCAGATAGGTTACATTCATGTTGATGAAACTATAATTTCGATACAAAACATCGGCATCAGCACCGGCCACCATCTACCACCCACTACAACCCTCACCCACTCAAGACAGGATTTTTGGACTAGGATCTCTGGTGAGCGTAAGATATTTACTTTTTGAATATTGCAAAGGTTAATAAATAAAATAAATTAGTTAAGAAATAAATAAATAAAACAAAACAAGAATAATTTAACATGCAAACTAAATAAATAAAAATATCACAGTAGTTTTAAATCATTACGGATGCTTACTATTAAATCACAGATGTAATGGTATAAGTATATTAATAAATAAAAACTAGCTAATAAATAAATAAATAATCTCCAATAAATAAATAAATAGTTAAAATAAGTAGGTTAAATCAAAGAATAAATAAATAATTACTTACGAAAAAAAATAAATAAATTTGTTTTTACTAGGAAAGTTTTCAGGTACTTTGTGACGAATCCTAAATAGTGTATAATTTAAACAAACATCAAGTACTATCACAGTTGGATTACGTTTTCTTTATTTTTATTAATCCCAACAAAGACTTGAATGTACTTGAGCATGCAATTAACAACAATTAACATCCACATATAAAAATGACAATTCAAATAATTAATCAAAGTATTATCAAGTATAATAAATTATCAATGAATATAATCCATTACTTTCAGGTACTGTGCGTGAATTATAATTTTATCAGTGTTTGTTCTCAAGTGAAATCGATTAGGTACTAGGTGTTTTTCCTTATTTGGGTTAATAAAAATCCGAAGAATTTTCTCTTGTTTTTGATTAAACAACTACCGGGTACGCGGGACTCGGGACATAACGAACTTAGTTAATTGAGCTATTTTTTTTTTTTGATTCTATATAATCGGAGTTGGAGTAGTTTTAAGTACGGTAGCTTTTGGACTTTTTTCTTCTTTCAGTAGACCCAAGCAACATGTTTTTTTTTTTTTTTTTTTTTTTTTTTTGAAACTAAGTGTTGTGAACGGACCGCTTATGAATTCGATGGTTATAACGTGACACATAATGTCGGAACTGGATTCGTTTACTTTAAAGAGTTTTTGGTAGTACAGTTACAGCTGAAGCCTACTGTTTTATATCTTTTGCATGAAATATGCCGATTTTCTTGCCGGATAGATTCTCCAGTTCATACATTTGTCGTCCTACTTGTTTGATTACACGACACTTTACATATTTAGGGCATAATTTTGCAGAAAGGTTTTTGGACGAATCGCTTAAAATAAAGTTCTTTCGATAGACTTCCTGCCCGGGCAGGTATCGAACATTTCTTGTGCGGGTGTTATATGTTTTTGCTGATCGTTCATTGGATTTAAGAATATTTTCGCGATTTCTTTTGCGAATGCATTCCAAACGATCACGGCGAGGGAGAATCAACAGTTCGCTATCGTCAACCGCACTTAACTTTTGTGCCAGTTCATAACTGCTACCGTGCATTATCATGTTCGTTCCGAACAAAGCAAAGTAAGGGGATACGCCGGTAGAGCTATGAACTGCACTTCTCAAGGCACAAGCAATGTCGTTCAGATGGTAATCCCAGTCTCGTTGGTCTGTCTTGAGATAAGAACGGATTGCTGCCAACAACGTGCGGTTGACTCGCTCCGATGCATTTGATTGAGGTGCGTAGTTCGCGGTCCTAAAGTGTCGAATTCCGTATTTTTGCAACACGTTTTGGAATTCCTTCGCAAGGAATTGCTTCCCGTTGTCAGAATGAATTATCCGTGGCACACCGAACATGTTAAACACCTCTTGTTGTAGGAACTTTATAACACTTAAAGTGTTAGCGTTTTTTAGAGCTTTTAAAAACACAAATTTAGACATATGGTCTAGCACAACAAAAACATACGCATTTCCCGATTTTGATCGGGGATAAGGACCTAAAAAATCTATGTACAGTTTTTCGAACGGACGTTCAGAACAGTATGAATGGACAATAGGAGGACGTGAGACTTGATTGGACGCTTTACATTCTTTACATATAGAACAGTTAGTAACATACTCGCGCACTTGAACGGTCATGTTTGGCCAATGGAAATTTTGTCTTATTCTATGTAGGGTCTTAGCAATCCCTCCGTGGGCTACTTTTGGGGGGTTATGGGCTTTTTTAATTATGTCTTCGGTAAGACCAGACGGAACCCATAAAAGCCAAGTATGCTCTTGCATTGGTTCATCACCTACACTTCTAAAAGCACGCTTATACACAAAATTATCTTCGATCTTAAGATCAGGGAGTTCTTCAGAATGATCATTTATAGTTTTTATCAAGCTCACATACTCATCTGAGCGAAATTCAGGGGATTCTAAGTCGATAAGTGGGGCAACTTCTTCTATGGTCAGAGAATCTACGTGCACCCGAGAAAGAGTATCCGGTACAACATTCAGGCTGCCCTTTCGATGTTGTATGTCGAAGACATACGACTGTAAGAGCAAACTCCATCTGGCTAACTTACCGCTCAAATCCTTCATAGTCATTAGCCAGCGGAGACTAGAGTGATCCGTAATTACAGTAAAGTCCATGCCTTCGACATACGGCCTGAACTTTTGTACAGCCGTCACCGCCGCCATACACTCCTTCTCGGTAACACTATAGTTTCTCTGACTTTTATTGAACTTCTGTGAGAAGAATGAGATAGGGGCCTCTTCATCGTCTGCATTCTTCTGAAATAACACCGCACCGATTCCCGCATCCGAAGCATCACACTGGATGTAAAAACGTTTTGAAAAATCGGGATGCGTAAGAACCGGTGCCTTGATCAACGTCTGCTTCAAATCCTCGAACGCTCTCATCGCTTCATCTGTCATCTTAAACTTTTCATTTCGCTTTTTCAGCAGGTCAGTCAGGGGGGCAGTCAGGCTAGAAAAATCCTTGATGAACTTCCTATACCACCCTGCTAAACCAAGCAACCGTCTAACTTGCCTTGCGGTTTTGGGTACTGGGAAGTCAACAATAGCTTCCACCTTAGCAGGATCGGTTTTAAGGTTCCCACCACCAACAATGAAGCCCAAATATTTAAGCTCTTTGAAGCAAAACTTGGATTTCTTCATGTTGATGGTGAGGTTTGCTTTACGCAAGCAGTCAGCTACTTCGTTCAACAGGGCTATATACGTTTGGAAATCCGGTGCCATGACTAACAAATCGTCAAGGTATACGAAGACGCGATCCCTAAGTCGTGCAGGAATTACCTTGTCCATTAACTGGCACAACCTTTGAGCAGCATTACACAACCCAACAGGCATGACAGTGAATTGGTACAAGGGTCTTCCCGGTACCGCAAAGGCAGTCTTTTCCCTACTCTGTTTCTCCAGTGGAATTTGCCAGAATGCTTCTTTAAGATCAATACTACTAATGTAGTACGTATCCGGTAGTCGGCTGGTGAGCCCCTCGATATGTGGAAGAGGATTAGCATTCTTCTTAGTCAGTGCATTCACCTTGCGAGAATCCAGGCAAAGTCGATTTTTGCCTGGTTTCCGCAAGAGCACTACTGGTGAGCACCAGGGACTTTCACTCTCTTCGATAACGCCGAGGCTCAACATCCGATCTAACTCTTCATACAAAATGGTTTGTATCGCTGGAGAGACAGGGTAGTGACGCTGTTTCACAGGGAGTGCATCTCCAGTATCAATGACATGTTCCATGAGCATCGTCTTTCCCAGACCATCACGGTCGAAGCAAAGAAATTTATCCCTAACTGAATCTAACTGAGCCTGTTGGTCTTTGCTCAGCTGATGAGCGTTCGAAACATCTGAAGCTTCAGTCAACGAAATTGCATTGATAACGTTCGGTGCTAAGTTGAAAACTCTCCAGAAGTCTACCCCGAGGTAGATCTCCTGGTCTAAACTGGGAACGAGGAAAAAGGTTATAAACGTTTCTCTGTCTTTATATGTTATTCTCGCCTCTACTTTCCCCACTATCGCTTGACTTTTTCCGTCAGCAGTCTTAACACCGGATCTGTACGCAGCTATAGACAGTTCTAGCTCCTTGACCAGCTGTAAGCAATTTTTGCCGAGAATGCTTACACTGGCCCCGCTATCTAGCAAACCTAAAACATCTTTGTTACCTAATTTAATTTTCGCATAGGGTCTCGGGTCAGATGCTAAGTCTACTACAGAAGAGGAAATTCTTTTTCTTGTGTCTTTTCTTGCCTTGTATCTTCCTCGGGCTTTAAGGATTTTTTTAGACGGTTTATAAATCGCGCTGTTAAAAATTCTATTACGTGCTTGATTATATTCTGTAATTCTAATATGCAGAGGTTTTATATGTGAAAATGTTGGTTTTGTATTTTTTTCTTCATTTTTATTTTCAGTTGGGTTTCTTTTCAGTATAGTAATTTGATTTTGTCCCCCTTCCTTAAGAGGACATTCAACCCTTTTTATTGGAGGATTGAACTCAACTTTTGAATTTACTTCGGGTTCTGGTTTTGGCTCGGACGCGATTCCCCCGAAGCTTTCGCGTCCCAGGTTCGGTTTCCCGGGTTGCATCGAGTGCACTGTGGTGTTTTTACGTCTGCCAATCCGCACTTGAAACAAAACAGATTGCGGACGTCAGACTCACAGTCAAAATAGGTGTGACCCTGTACTTTGCAATTCCAGCATACTAACTTAGACGGGTCAGCGTATTTCCGTGGAGGAAGTTTTGAACGCGCTCCACCAAACTGGTAAGCTGCTAATTGTTCGTCAGGGTGCTGCAACGTCTCATCGTATTCTATTTCATTTGCTGAATATTTGACGGATGGCTTAAAAAATGATTTTTGAAAATCTTTTTCCTTCTTTGGAAAGGCGGATTCAACATCTTTGCACGCGTTCCTCAGTTGATCCAAGGAATAAATTGGCATAGGATATACAAGTTGAACCAATCTGTCATTCAGGCTTTTCTTCAGGATTTTCACCAATTCCACTTCCGGAATTGTTATCCTCAGTTGGGATTTTATTTTGCTGACCGCGGCCAAGAAGTCGTCAATGTCTTCCGAGGAACCCTGTTTACGCTCCATTATCTCACGCATTATATCATAATCGGAGCGAGTGTTTTTGAACTGACGCATCAGTGCTTCTCGAAGAGTGGACCAGTCGGGCTTATAATGCGTTCTAAGGAATTGCCAGTACCAATCGTTGGCGTTTCCCTTCATTAAAAGGTGAAAGTCCCGCAATATTATGGACCACGGACACCTATGGTCGGCCTGGAGGGTCTCTATTCGCAAAACGAAATTTTCCACCGATAAAGTACCGGGTTTTCCATCAAAAGGAATATTCCAGTGATCGATCTTGATCGGAGCCTTGAAACCAGAAGTCCACCAGGGTGGTGGATAACCAACTTGGTAATCTTGGAAGTCCGGATTCATTGAAGCTCTCTCAGGTCCAAAACAAGCATCTTGCCGATAGTCAGGCTGGTTTAACCCATCCTGGCTTTGACGAAAGGGTTCTCGTGTTCTTTGTCGCTGTGGAGGAGGTTGCACAAAATCATTCCTCCTTGGATCTGGCTGAGGAGGCTGCTGTGGAGGTGGATAGTTCGGTGGTGGAAGATTTGGTGGTGGAAAGTTATACACTGGAGCGGGTGGTTTTGGTACTTGCTCGGTGGAAATCGGAGACGGCCTACCTAATTTCAACTCCCTCAAAAATCCACTAAGTTGACTTTGGATCTCTTCTTTTAAGGTAGTTGACAGTTCCCTTTGAATAACTTGCCGGGTGGTAGACAAACCTTCAACCAGGGCCAAGTTTATGTAGGCTTTCAAGTCCTCAGGTATTACTCTTTTGTCTTTTACTTTCTTTACAGGGGGAGGAGGTCTCTGAGCTAAACTATCTAGAATATCCCTAGAGCCCCCGAAACCAACGGAGTTTCCTGAAAGAGGCCTATTGGTGGTGTCAGGTACCCTTCCTGTCACTTGTCGGATAGTTTCATTTATCGAATCGGTACTTTCCCTGAGAGGCAAACTCGCTGCTCCCATACCACTAAGTTGACTAAAAGAGGGAGGAGAGACGGACTCGATATGGCTGTAGTTATCGTTATCGGTAAGAGGACCACCTGACCTAGCGGGTTGGTTCGATTCGGCTCGGAGCTGTCTATCCGAAATGAGGGGAGAATACATGACTTTCTGTCTAGTGGTACTATCTAAACCTTGACTTACTGATCTAGTTAATCTATTTTCTTCATTAATTTCATTAATTTCAGCATTACGTATTATGCGATTGATACGTTCCTCCTCCTCTTTGCTGGAATAAGCCATCTTCACAATTATCGGAAAACGAAGGCGAGTTAATAACAAAAATCAAAAACGATTATCAATATGGTGAGTTTCTCAAAGAAAGGTTTTCTTAATTCAAGTTCAGCGCAATATTATCTTAGAACTGAAACTTGTAATATTAACTAACATTTGAAAAACTTGTAGAAAACTTTAATAAATAATCTGAACTGGTAAAGCAATTTCCAAAATTATATTTGAAAAAAAAAACTAACAAAATTATAATGAAATAATTCAAAGTAGAAGCAACAAAGAAACAGTATGTAAAAACAAGAAATGTTTCTTACGAACATTTTATTACTTAGAACAAAAAAAAACCAGTTGATAATGAAATCAATTGAAATAAATAATTGAAACAAAAGTAACTTAAATACAATTACGAAAACTAGTAACGTAAAACAAAATCTAAGATAGCCTTATACCAAAAATAATTCTAAAAACGTTATTTTAGAAAACCTAGTATCGGTATCTTCTAAACAAAAAATTGTTTTCTATCACAATTAAAGTATTTTTTTCTGTACCAGAAAAATAACTTAATAATGCAAGAAAACTTTACAAAATTGACTTGTCAAAACAAGAAAACAAAAAAATTAACGAAAACTAATGATAACTTATAATTTGCTTATGAAACGTAAGGTTTCTTTAAAGAAAAAGAATAAATAACGCAAAAGCAAAATAAGTTAAACAACAAAAAAATTTCTAAAACTATTTTTAGAAAACTGATTTCAACAGCTGTAAGAAAAAAACATTGAAAAGTTTTTTTCAACAAAAATAAACAAAAAAAATATTGTCTTGATAAAGAAGTATATAATAAATAAGTTAGATTAATATAAGTATAAGAAAATTTTCGAAGATTAATAAATTTAACTTTGTTTTCAAATCAAAACTAAGAAGTTTTTCTTTGAAGGAAATTCTTTTAACAAAAAGATCTACGACGAAATCGAAAATTTAACAATTATTTCACAATAACGAACATTTTCACTTGAAAATAAGTGTGATTTTTACTAACAAAAAAGAAATGAATGATTCTTTCCCTCGAAAAACTATATATTTTAAGACGTAGTTTAGGATTTAGTTTTCATAAAGGTACGGAGTGCTTCAAGTGGCGTCTACAGTGGTTTCTTTTCGACATGGTACGACCTTACTAATAGCATCTTTAAAAAAAATTGACATCAGACGGACTTAATTAAATTCCTTGAAGCGGTGATGTAAAAAGGGAAGTACAGTAAGAAGAGAATTCACAATAGACAAGAAGTAGTTTTACCTCACCGTTCCCGCTATTCTAATCAGTCTCTTGGGACTTTGTTAAAAGACTTGAAACGGTGAGGGAAACGAAACGCAAAAAAAGGAGCTAAAACCCGAAAAGAAAAGAAGAAAGAAGATAAGGTTGGAATGGTGCAGCGCTGTTTCAACTATTTGTCGAACACGGTCACCATATCCAAATCGAAAACTAAGAAGACAAGGCATGAGGAATGAAAATGAAATTTAGAGATAAATAGTTGAAATTTGGGATTGGGGATACAGGGTAAACAGGATTTAGAAAAAGAAGTGAACTGACAGCAAATTTCCGGAATTCGTCGCAGTTCACCATAGTATGTCTGAGACTTTCTAAGTGAAGACATACGAATCCGAAAACCTACTTCCAGTCCATTTGGAGGAAGAAATAAAACACTCAATAACCGCAGTCGCTATGAACTTCCAAGAAATCGTCGCAATACACCTGAGTGCGTCTGTGACCTTCTCGATGCAGACATACGATTCCTGAAAATTCATAGCAAGTTTGGTTGAACTATCACGAAACGTAGACTACAAAAAGTACTAGCTAAAAGCCAATACGTTGGGCGCCATATTTGTTGCGAGGCAAGAGGAATCATTGGATGGTTTGTGAGGTGGTAGGGTAGGAAAAATAAGGAAAGGTTAGGAAATTGAAAAAGGAAGCGATCAGAAAATGGTTAGAGTGGTAAGTTCCGGGGAACGCGGCCTGCTTGCGATGCTCGACATTAGCTCGCCGGAATGGGGGGAATCTTGCCCCCGAAACTTTAACCTAGCCAGCAAACAAATAAACACAAATCAGGCCTGAAAAAAAAATCAAACAAAAGGATAAGACTGCGGACCGACGATCACCACTTCAAGGTACTGCTGGTGTAAACGCAGTATGGCCTAACCCACCCAACCTGGGAATCCAGTGGCCTTATTTAGGATTCCCCCTTTATTGGCAATGACTACGTTCCGGTCATACCATCTTCACTGCAGTAGCTTTGCTACTATCCACACCCCTGGTAGTTCAAATTTAGCACCACATGATTTCTCTTAAGAAATCAAAAGAAAAAAACCATGATTTCATCAAAACGAGACTTTGCATGAAGTTTATTGAAGTTCAAACTTTTGATTATTAGAAATATTTTTAAATTTGAATTTAAACTTTTACTATTATACAAATATATAAATGAAAACTAATTTTGAAAATTGACTTTTCTTGTTGGTTTTACAGCTAGCAAAAAAAAGGAACATAAAAGATACTAAGCAACGTGAGATAGATGTTTTTTTTCAAAAGGGCTATCATTAAACTCTGATGGAAAAGACACATAGATACCATAAAACAGTACCCTACCTACTAAGAGCTCTTTGGAGGTGGTTTTTATCGCAAAAGGAGTAAAATATCGAAATAAGAGTAACACAATTGATAGACCCTGAAAAATAATCCCATTCACTTACAAAAGGAAATTTAATAAATATATAAAAAATCAAACTTTGGAAAATAATAAATAATATAATATAATAATATAAGAAAATTGATTATAATACCCAATTGAATATGAAAATTAATATAAAAAAAAAAAGGAATATAATACTGTAGCAAAAAGGAAACAAATCTGTTTGATTAAATAAAACTTCACGTCTCGGAAATTTACAGCAAAATAAACGTTATACTGGAACGAACCAGCAATCAGGAACAAAAATTACAGGAATTAAACGGACTTGGGAAGTCCTTTATCTTAAGTAATATACTTTTTATGACCATTAAGGTAATTGCTTAATTTGAAGCTTAACTTTTCAATTTTTCAAGTTTTCTTAAAATTTAACTTTTCTTTAAATTCTTGATAGGTTCACCTGTTGCCCTAGATGAGAGGGCGTTCTGGATAATTAATCCACTATCCAATACCGCTTGGTCCAGGATTTCAAAAAAAAAACAGCTTCTTTGGGATACCAATTTATGTTGTTCGGAATGCTAGTTTTTCGAAGATAGATGGGATTATAGACCACCAGAAGTAAGGATAAGGAAGCATCAACCACAAAATACAGGATACACCAATAACGGCACATGAACGTTATGGTTTTCGGTCCTTCACAGCAAGAATTCTCCTCCAGAAAAAGCACGAGTTATAGGTATGGCCAACAATACTGCTTGAAAATAAATTTGTGTGGCGGTCCAGCGCTCTGCTGGCCAGCTGGAACCGCCAAAGAAATGTCGAGATGAAAAGCTAGTAGAAAAGCTGTAGAAAATTTTCGTGTAAGCACTTATTTCCTCATTAAAAATTTCGTTTTCTGACACAAAACTCACCTCACTAGTTTTTATCGCTAATAAAAAAAAATGATTGGCTCGGGTGATTATTTAAGCGAATATATCGGACTTGCACAAGTAAGTATTTCTACAATAT
Organism: Melangyna quadrimaculata; assembly: GCA_949320155.1. NCBI lineage: Eukaryota > Metazoa > Arthropoda > Insecta > Diptera > Syrphidae > Melangyna > Melangyna quadrimaculata. The sequence continues at coordinate 110,044,022 of OX439483.1, forward strand.
GAAAAAAAAGACGATTATAACCTGGCTTTAATTTTCACAGAAATATTAAATCTCAACCGGCACTTATTTCTTACATTTAAAACTATTTAATACGTTTAATCAAAAAAAAACGTTTAGGTGTAAGCCGAACTCAAATATATTTTCACGTCTGCTCGTGTCCACTATTCACCCTTGGATATGTTCATTTATGACGTTTCGCTTTATCCCAACCAAATTCGTTGCTTTGAACATGCCACTTCTTTTCTATGAAATTTCCCCTCACACACCTAAGGTCATACGGTGAAATATGCCCGCTAGTTTTCTTTTAGTTTAATATTTTTTCTCTGTATGTGTCAATGTAGTGGGAGATCTCAATTCGCTTCATGAATTGACATTCCGAAAAAATGTAACCTCATCACCATTTTCCAAAAGTCCTTTCATAGTATTACTACTCTTGGATAGATGGCAGTACTCATGCCTTAATCACACGTGCACATATGGTTTAAGGTGAAGTTTTGTCGCACCCAGTTTGCTTATCGGCAAATTATTCTGTACTTATATTCCATAAAACGACCAACCTCAAACAACCAACTCCCTTGAAACCGATCCATTCCACCATACCCAAAATTCACCACACCAAAACATAGGTGAAAACACCACAAGTCTACATTAATTTTCGGTATCTTTTCCCGGCTATACCATATTACTGCAGTATAGTACAGATCAATAAGCCGAAGGAACAATTTGACGTTTATAGAACCGATTACGTTTGGTGAAAAACTCCAGCTTTGAAATTGACATTTTCACTAATAATTTATTTGATTTCATTGATGATCATTTTAATCAGCTGCATCGGAAACCCACGTAAACACACATCTGATGATAGAAATGTTGGTATGTATTTGTATCCCCATGTCAAATGTCAATAACAACCATTCTACCTAAAACCTACCAAACCTACCTAATACGGATACTAATGCTGCTAGTGCAAAAAGTGGAGCGGGACAGATGTATATAAATATCCGAGTGAGTGAAAGAGAACCATCAAGAAGATCTCTGCTTTATGGCACTTTCCTATACTGCCGAAATGAAGTTCATCTACATTTTGATCTTTTCTCTCTATCTAACCAATATACACATTTTGTATTTGGCATCCCATATTCTTCGCATACTTCAAATGCAGCTACATGTAAACCCACTATAGTTTATCATAGTCCCGAACCACATTGAACGATTCCTCCAGTGCCGATCTTTTGTTCGTTAGTGAAGGGAGTGAAAAGTGAGGGGTAGGGATCAAATCGTTTGTACCAGAAAACTCGAACGATTTTTCCCGTCTGCTTATGTTCTCTCTTCTCCTTTCCAGTTTTTTGTGCGTGTTCGGTGTCAGTGTGCCGTTCGTTTGATGGTGTGAGTGAATATTGATGAAAAATGAAGAGCACAGCAATAAAAGAAGGAAGAAGGAAGAAGAAAAAGAAAAAAATCTTATGGAAAAAATCGTTCTGTGTGTACATTTCACACAATTTCTGGAAAAATCTTCGTGGAAAAATCGGGCAATGTAGATCGGGACATAGATAGGCTATCGCATAGGCTTCTGAACGCAACCAATTTTCCTATCTTTCTTTGTCGAATATTCTTTGGATCTTTAATATCGAATGCGACCAATTGCAATTTATCTTTTTTTTTGTTTTCCTTTCAGCTTTCCGCATCACTAACAACACTACAAACAACAGCAGCAGCACGTAAAGAAGACATAAATTGCGATGGTAAGTATTTATTTTATTTTATTTTGTTCATATTTTTTTTTTTTTTAATCAATCTTTATTTTTTCCTTTTAGTTAAAGCCTCTCCTTCAATGGATGACACCGGCAGGACGGCCGCAACAGGGTTCTTCAATAAAAGTGGTTGATACCTTTATTGAATCAGCACTTCCTACTCTCAAAATAAGCATCAACAATTGTTCAACAAATGAAAGTTATTTGTTGTAGTTTTCTCAAAAAATGCTGTTATTTCTAAACCACTATCTTGATTTAGTCGATTGAAATGGTTTGTACTTACTTTATCTAATACGAAGGACTACACCTTTGTTGTTTCCCAATTTGGATTGGCCGGACTAAGATTCACGAAAATGTTTCCTCTTTCGGTTTACCTTACCTCTTTTAAACGTTCAACTTCCTTGACAACATACGATGACCGTGGACCGGCGTTATTGTTTGTCACAGAGAAACTGGCGTTATCGTCATGTTTTTTGCGTTGTTGGTTGTCCGTGAATATTACTGAATGTGAGTGGAGCAGCTTATGTTTGTGTTCAGAAACCACCAAATCCAGTTGTGGGTTGCGTGTTCAAACTTAAGTTGAAACAACGAACCGACTTGGTTGGTCTGGAAGTTGCTGAAGCCAGTGGTCGGAGCAGCTGCTCCAAACACAGAAGTGTTCCCAAATACTGGAGCAGGCTTTTGTCCAAATAGTCCCCCACCTGCGGTGCTGGTATTGACATTAGTATACCAAATCCTCCGAATCCAGTATTGGCTGTAGATGCTGCCAGACCAAAGGCTGGCTTATTTTTTGTTGAAGGCGCCCCAAAGACAGAGGTTTGTTGAACTGAAGCACCAAAACCACCAGTTGCTGCTGTATTCTGAGCTGCCGGCTGAAAAAAAAAACGAAAAATTAATTAAAAACTATGAGTTTCTTACGTTCATTTGGTCGAGTTTCTAAATTATTAAAAAGAGTGTACCTCTAAAATATATAAAGAAATATATCTTATGATGTGACTCTCACAAAGGCATAGTATTTAATATTATAAAAAATATACATAAATAATATCCTGAACAGAATATTGTAGGTAGTTTAATTACTTAGTACTTACGGCTGTCTGTATTTGGCTTTTTTTATTTTCCATTTTTGTGGTCTCCAGCTGATGATTTTTCAAAGCACTGCAATGAAAAATAAAGAAATAATATTAATAAAGACATATTAGTATATTTTGTTTGAAACAAAATCAATTTTTATTAAAAAATAAATTATTTTACATGATAGTAAACACAGGTATCCCTTATGGCTGTCACTGGTTGGTGTATATATCCTGTTGTTTTATTTTACCACCAGGTATCGCATTTTGACTTTTCTAGTTGTCAATAATGATTTGTTGATTGGCTATGTAGATTCTGATTGGGGTGGAAGTCAGGATGATAGAAAAAGCACTACGGTATACATATTTAAAATGTTTGAGACAAATTTAATCTGCTGGAATACAAGAAAACAGAACTCAGTTGCAGCTTCATCAACTGAGGCTGAGTATATGACATTATTTGAAGCTGTTAGAGAAGCTTTGTGGTTAAAAGCTTTATTAAAAAGTTTTAAAATTGAATTGAATGAGCCGATAAAGATATATGAGGATAATCAAGGTTGTATAAGCATAGTTAATAATCCCTCATGTCACAAAAGATCAAAGCACATTGATATTAAGTATCATTTTTCAAGAGAACAAGTTGAAAACAAACTAATAAAAGTTAAGTTTATGCCCACAGATAAACAACTGGCGGATATGTTTACGAAACCATTGCCTGCACCTCGATTTGTTGATCTAAGAAGTCAATTGGGTTTGCGGAACTAGTAACATAAATGCATATCAATGCATTTAAATTTCTTAGAATTAATAATTGCTACAATTGATTCTTGTATGATAACAATTTGATATTTGAATTTAAACAATATAACTTTTTTTTAAGAACAACATTCTTAATTTAATTTGATTTTCTAAATAACTTGATTTTTGTATTGGAATTACTTTGTTTATTTCAAGAATTTGTAATAGATATAATGAACATAAATAAGTAATGTTGATCTAATTGGGTTTTTCTGGGTTTTTCCCAATCCTTGCAACAAATGTTGGATCATATGGATTGTAATACTCCCCAGAATCAAAGATAATATAACATAAAGATGTCGCATCCAGTACAAGGAAAGTGAACCCAAAAAAAAGTCGCCCGAATCTGATATCAGATACGACAACATGTTGCATGTTGCTAAATGTTGCAATGGTCAATATAAAGAGCGAGAGCGAAAAATTCTCATTGGATTGAATTTAAAATTTGAATTCTCTTCAAAATGTATATCTCAATTCTCAAATCTCAATCAAGTGGGCATAAATTGAATTTTTTATGAAGCGATGCTAGCCAGATTGGTAGCGCGTTGAGGAGACTTGCGGTGGTTTTTTGTTGCTTATTCTTTATTTGTGTGATCTTGATGATGGTGTGTCTGTGCACCTGTATATATAGACATGCAGTACAATGTTTGTTCGTCTCAATCTTCGAATGAAAGTTATCAAGCAAGGATTTTCTTTTGGTGTTGTTTTTTTTTTGTGAGGTAGGTAGGTATACCTACATATGTAGGTTCGTAGCTCGTAGGTACATGTTGGCTATTTTGTATTCCTTGATAAATTAAAGAAAATCATTTTTCATTAATTTATTTACAGGTTAATTCATAAGTTGTAAGGAAAGCTAATTTATTAGGTAGGTGTGACATGTGTATGCTCTGATTTAATGAATACATACATACGTACCATATATTTTTTGCAATGGTTTAATATGTAGGTATATGTATAGTTTTTTTTTTATTTTTCATTATTAAATCGTTACGAAAAATGTGATGAGTATATACATAGATAGGTAACTTGAGTTGCAACATTATTATTATTATTATTATTATTATTATATTATTATTATTATTATTATTATTATTATTATTATTATTATTATTATTATTATTATTATTATTATTATTATTATTATTATTATTATTATTATTATTATTATTATTATTATTATTATTATTATTATTATTATTATTATTATTATTATTATCATTATTATTATTATTATTATTATTATTATTATTATTATTATTATTATTATTATTATTATTATTATTATTATTGTTATTATTATTATTATTATTATTATTATTATTATTATTATTATTATTATTAGTAACTTGAGTTCCTGTGGTCATATTTTTAAGATTAACAGGTACAAAATAAATAAATCGGGTGGCACAACGGCTCATGAAGAACCAGGGCCTAGTGACTAACAACTCGCAACCATTCCTGTGTGCGCCGTCGACAGGAATGGAATGGACCAACAATTTTATGCCGAATCCGAACGGCTAGACGAGAAGCACTTATTCGTGACAAGTGATACTCTTGGAGGATTTGTCAATTCCTCGCAAGAGGCAGTAGCCCTGAAAAAAAACTTTTTTAGTTTTTTTAGGTGGACGAGGCTGGGAAGCGAACTCAGACCTCCAGCGTGACAGTCGAACGCACTAACCATTACGCTACGGGCTACTACAAGATTAACAGGTACATAAGTTAAAATCTCGGAAAATAATGCACTACAATTTGTATTTAAGAATTATTCAAAAATATGGGAAGCTTTGCATCATACAGATTTTGAAAGATTATGACTTTGTTGATATTTTCCAATTATTAGATAAAAAATGTTGCCAATTCATTTTAAAATTCTTCCATTTTATATTAGAAATTCTTTTCTTCAGTTGTGGACAGAATTTTCTCATTCGAAATAAATTAAAACAGTGAGAAAACATGTTTGCAAACTGACAGCTCAAAGTTATATTGGTGAAAAAGCAGGTGCCATGACATAAAATCAAGTGTCATAAGGTCAAATTCGGGGTTTAACGCTTTTCCAAAGTGACATAAGGCCAAATTTTAAGAGTTGGCCATATCGCTGGCTGAATACTTAAATGCCCCATATATAAAAAAATTATTCCTCAAAAAACGAATTTTAAGGTTTGAAAAATAATTCCGTTATTTTTTTTCTTGACAATTACGACTTTTGAATTTTTATTTATATAATAATTGAAAATTCCATTTTTGTATTTTTTTTTTGTAATTCGTGATGTCAAAAAACGTTACGGGTAATTAAAGAAAAAATATATAGTTTGACAAAAGTCGGAAATAGATATAGAACCCTCTACTATACGAATGCGAAATTATTAATTTTTATAATTTTACTTTAAGTGATAAAAACATAAAACAAAAAGTTACCTATATTAATTTAGTGGCTATGCCTTCCTTTTTACCAGATTGGATTACTTTTAAGTCGATAAGAAACGTATGAAAATGATAAAGCATTTTAACACTTAATTATTTGGTAATCATTTGGTCCATAAAATTTCATAGAAAAATACATTAAATTTTATTCGGAATTGGTTTTAAAAATACTTCAACATTCGTAGGAGTAAGTTTTAGTATTTTTTTTCACACTTTTAAATTAAAATTCCTTTTAACCTTTTTTGTTTGTATCCATTTCGGTAAACAAAAAAAAAATGCTTAATTATCGTCGATAAAAACTTTATTTAGTATACATAAAAACGCAGTTATTTAGTTTGTCAACCTGAAGATATAATATAAATATTCTTATTTAAAATATTTTGTTTTTCCTCATTTCTACCTCATTTTTATTTTGTTCACAATATTATATATTACTTATTCAGTCCTGAACAAAATCCAAAAGAGAATTGAAACCTCGGCCAATAATCACTAAATATTGAATTAAAACAAAGACAACATTTTTGGGTTTTAAATTATAGATTTTATATTATTTATTTAGTCGGCGAAAATGTTACTTCTATTTATACTTTTCCAGCTGACTGCACTTTTGTCCATGGATATAGAGCACATAAGCACTTATAATTTTTCAAAATCTGTATGATGCAAAGATTCCCATATTTTTGAATAATTCTTAAATACAAATTGTAGTGCATTATTTTCCGAGATTTTAACATATGTACCTGTTAATCTTAAAAATATGACCATAGGAACTCAAGTTACCTGAGTATATAGTACTCATCACATTTTTTCCTAACGATTTAATAATGAAAAATAAAAAAAAAAAAACTATAAATATACCTACATATAAAACCATTGCAAAAAATATCTGGTACGTATGTATGTATTCATTAAATCAGAGCATACACATGTCACACCTACCTGCCTACCTAATAAATTAGCTTTCCTTATAACTTATGAATTAACCTGTAAATAAATTAATGAAAAATGATTTTCTTTAATTTATCAAGGAATACAAAATAACCAACTATGTACCTACGAGCTACGAACCTACATATGTAGGTATACCTACCTACCTCACAGTGGCGTACGCAGGGGGGCTTAAGGGGCTTGAGCCGCCCCCAAGCAATATGGTGTACTGTGCTTAGAGTTCATATATCATCGAAAAATGTTTTTTATTAGTTTTAGTTAAAATTTTATTGTTGTTAATATTGAACTTTAGCAGTATTTTCAATTTTAATTTAAAAAAAATCTATAGACATGGATGTCGTATTGAAATCATTAGTTCATACCACACGTAATATTGAAACCCAAACAAAATTCCCTTGCAATCAGTCAAATTTCGCAAAATGATTTCACACATTTAATTTGTTCCTTCTGCAGAGCACTTATTAACATAATAGATTCCCTTGATATCTTCTCTTTTGTATTGCTTTTTAGTGGTCAAATGCTTTAGTTATACTTTAACCAGTATCTTCGCGCTCAGTGAACGTATCAAATGTTCAAAAAATATTTTTAAATATCTGTAAACTGTATAATTTTGTTGCCGAATATTATTTCGAATTCTACGACATAAGGCATTATAAGAAAGCTGAAGTCAATTGATGATATTTCGAAAGACTGCCTTTAACTTGTATCAGAGGTAGATAATCTTCCCAAACTCTTTTTTTTTAAGTTAATGGACCGTATTCATTGTCGTTTTAAACTAATATGATTAGTTAAAACTTAAAAGATAACCTAAACATTTGTTTTAGTTTTGTCAATGCACTATTTTTGGTGTTCAATAATTTATTAAACTTCTATTTTGATTAGTACAGAAATCGAATTGGAATAAAATTTTATAATTGATCTTATTTAAACTTATTTAAACTTTATGTAGAAAATTTCTCAATTCGCTCCGAATCTTCGGAATCCAGAATCTATCTCGTATAAACTGCATCATAACCTGCACCGCTCCATGTTTTGTTGCTCTGTGAGCACTATCCATAATCAACCAAGCCAATATAGAACCATTCGGTACTATAGCTGGATGTCTACTTTCGAATTCCAACTCCGCTCTTTCCAACCTTCCTCCTACCCTTAATATTTTTCCCCTATCCATAATTTGTTCCAATGATTGAATCTTGCTATTGTCCGGTAGACATTTGTTCTTTCCTATACAAGTGATTTCTTTCCCATAATATAATTCTTGCTCTTTCCGTAGTAGATGATCAATGGATTCTGTCTTCTCTTTAGAAGTTGGTTGATCAAACACTCCTTAAAACCTTCCTATACCTTCTCTTCTTTCCCATTGACGTTTTGAACGTCTCTTTCCATACCTTTCCTCTTTCCTTTGCTTTACCTTCGCTCTAGTTGTATTGACGAAACGAAACACATAGCTAATTATTTTTAGTGCCTTCTCCAAAGTAGATGTGTATTCAATTATAGGAATACTCTTTCCCTCTCCTTTGATAAATATAGATAGCGTTTCCGTAAATCTCGTTATCACGAACACCTTCATCTCATCCCTTCCCCCATCTGAAACATTTCGCACAAACTTTTCAGATGCCCAAGTGTTTCGTGGTTTCGAGAGCCATTCCGGACCGTGTAGCCATAATTTGTTCTCGACCAGCATTGACGGATTTATACCCCTGCTCAAGATATCAGCAGGATTTTCTTTCATACCTAATGTCTCCATCTCTTTACCTCGGTATTTGTTTGTATCGATGATACTCTGTTTGCCACAAAGTCTTTAAGTCGCATGGTAATTTATTTATCCAATGCAATGTAACAAGTGATTACAGATAACACAGATTATACTCTGTACTTTTACAATCCATTGAATTTGTAACATTAACCATCAGCCTACCTAATAACTCAGCTGCTGCCAGCTCTAATCGTGGTATCGTTATTGTCTTCAACGGTGAGACACGAGTTTTTGACGTTAGTAAATTTGCACAAATCTTTCCATCATGATTAATCGTTCTGATATAGATTACCGCTCCGTACGCTCTTTCAGACGCATCCGAAAAGCCGTATATCTCTTTCCTTATACCTTCCGATGTGCCTATCCATCTATCGATTCTCACTTTCTCTAGGAATGTGATCTCTTTCCAAAAATCTCTCCACTTTCCATTAATTTCTTTCGGTAACTCTTCATCCCAATCTACATTCAGCCGCCATATGTCTTGAATAAGTATCTTTCCTACAACCGTGACGGGGGCTATAAACCCGTTAGGATCGTAAAGTTGAGCCACCTAACCCACTATCTTTCTTTTCGTCATTGTTTGCTCAGCCGCTGGTGTTTTGACCACATATGTGAACTGATCCTTCTCGAGCAACCATTTTATCCCTAATATCGACGCCTTCTCATCATCTTGAAACAAGATTGCTTTCTTCTCTTCGTAATTCTTATCTTTCACTAAGGCTCTGGAATTCGATTTCCATTTTCTGAGCTCGAAGCCTGCTCCCTTCAGTACATAGTCGATTTCTTTCGATAGTTGTATCGCCTTCTCTTCCGAATCCGCACCTGTGGTGCAGTCATCCATATAAAAGTCTTCCAATATTGCTTTTGCCGCATTTGGAAATTCAATCTCCTTCTCTTTCCCACATTGCATCAGTGCTCATACAGCATTGTGAGCTGACAAAGTCATACCATAGGTGACTACTGTCAACCAATACTCCTTCAATCTTTCGCTGGGGTTTTCTCTCCAAAAGATCCTTTGGAGGTCCCATTGTTCTTTCGCAACTTTCACCATCCAAAACATCATCTTGATATCCGCATTGATAGCAATTCGATGCCTTCTAAAACGCATTAAAATCTCATGTAAATCTTTTTGTAGCTTTTCCCCTAACATTTGTACCTCGTTGAGTGAAATACCCCTCATTGTTTTACAACTTGCATCAAACACCACCCTAAACTTCTTGATTACACAATGATGTGGTATGTGATAGATTATCTTTCCATGAGATGTACCAGTTACTGGCGTCATATGTCCCATTCTTTCGTATTCCCTCATGAAGTCTATGTACTTCTCTTTCAGATCTCTATCCCCTTCGAGTTTTCTTTCCAATGCCATAAACCTGCGCTTAGCAATAAGTTCCGAACTACCTATCTCTTCCGCCGATTCTTTCAATGGAATCGTAACAATAAACCTTCGAGAATCATCACGTGAATACGTACAGATGAAATTCTGTTCTACCTTCTCTTGTTCTTTCGACCTGCACAGCGATGAACCAATGTCATCTAACTACCATAGTCGCTTAAGCGAATCATGTAATTGGTTATTATCTAAACTTACGATATGTAACCCCTGCTCTTGTACCTTCTCATTATCTCCACCTTCGTAACTCCCTAGGATAATCTTTCCAAATATCGTTTCTATACAGAGCGTACCATATGTCTGCCGTTCTAATATTGAGATAAATGCTTCTGCAATGATTTTACATCCAATGGCTGACCTGATATTTCCATCCTTACCATCTCTAGATCGTGCGCCGGTACCATAGATTGCCACTTACATTCTTCCGGTAAAACACAAAAATCTTGCTCTATCGAATCTTTTGACTCTAACCATGGACTCAACTTGAGTGCTGTCCTATATTTGATGTGAAACGGTTCCCCCGCAACACCAACTAACCTTCGCCTTTCCGGTATTTTCTGCAACGATAGCATTTGTTGAAACCGATGACTTATCAAATTTGGTTGGGCCCCTGTGTCCAAAAGTGCACGTATAGGACCATACCTCCTCCCTTCCAACTCAACTCTTACTTGAGCGGTTGGCATCAAGCTGAAATCTTTCCCTAAACTACAATTGAAACAGGCAGAGTAATTTATATCTTTCGTTTTATTAAATGAATTCATGTTTTTTCTTTTGAAGTCATTCCATGTCTTATTGTCGGATTCGATATCCGTGAGCATGGCACCTTCTTCTTTTCAATCCATCCTCCCCCCTTCCAGCCGAGGACGTTTCTCGTTAGCTCTCAATTCGAGCTATTTTTCCTTCCCCCTTCCAGCGTACCCTTCCTTTTCTTTCCCTTATCTTGCACGTTCAATATCGCCGTGTCAACCTTCATCAACTCCTTCATTGGACAGAGCACACTGTTGTGTGGTGGTTTGCCTGGGCATCTTGTACATGGGCCCTGGTAACATTCCTTAACTGTATGCCCCGTCTTTAAGCAATTTGGGCATAGTTGCTTCATTTCGATAAAGTTTTGTCTTGCTCTCAGATTTAGCACCTTAAACTCCGGGCAATCCCATACCGGGTGTTCCATTGATTTACAAGAGTGGCATGGCCGCTTCTTGCTCTTCGCACCTTCCTTATTGCAGCGTACCGTACTGCTTGACATTCACCTTCGGTGTATATGTCGGCTTCTCCTTCCTTCGATTCCCCATCGCACTTTCTAAAGTCTCTGCTCTCTTGTCTAGGAATGCACAGAATTCCTTCGAAGTTGGCATTTCGGACGTACGGGACTCTTCCCATTTGCATGCCGAGTCTTGGTCTAATTTCTCGTGGAAAATGTGGACCACCATCATGTCCCATTTGTCAGTGGGCACAACTGCGCTGCCAGTTGTCTAATGTCTCATGACATGTGTTCGACATTTTCTGCAGTTCCGTCGCCTTCGCATTACCTTCCAAATTTGGCAGCCTGAAGAACTTCCTCAGTAGCTCTCGACAAGTTGGGTATTGCTTATGGTAGATTTCGTTTAAGCGTTGCCAGGCCTCGCGATAATTCTGGTCTGTCAGTTGCCATTCGCCCAACGTCCTCATCGCCTTCCCTGTCAATGACTTCTTTAAATACGCGAACTTATATGCTGGCGAAATTCTATCGTTTTCGTGAACCGCTGCCACTAATCTGTCCCGGAACCCTTGCCACTTGGTGAAACTGCCATCGAAGTCGCCCCAAGTATTGCCGATGTCGTGCTGAGAAAATGACAGATTCACCTGGACAGCAATTGGGTCCTTCCTTCCTTCTCCTGTCTTCGATTCTATCTCCGCCTTCCTCTCTCGCAGTGTCGTGGATGCGGCAAAGAAATTATTCTCTGCTTCCGCTGCCTTCATTTCGACCTCCATTGCAATAAAGAGGTCGCCCTTCCGTGCAATGCACCCTTCGCTGACCCTAAGACGGTCCCATGCCTCCTTCAATGCTTCCATCCGTACATTAATCGCTTCTATCGAAGCCTCTCGAAAACCTTCCGATGTAGTGAATACCATGATCCTCTCTATGGTATGGATCTCTTTTTCAAATAGATATCGGTGATTTACCCCTTCGCACTTCATCATGCCTTCCAATTATTTCTGTGAAACAAAATGTATAATTAGTGATATGTTATCGTCCATCTCATTGCCTTTCTATGCCATTACAAAGTTTTAAATAAAATCACAGTAGGTACTTATGGATTTGTTTCCCAATATGTGAAGTAAATATGTATAAAAGGACGCAATCTATTTTCCCTGTTCTACTATCGCTGTGCTTTGATATTTTATTATGATTTTTATGTAAAAACGCAACGCAACGCAAAAATAATGGAAAATGGTGTGCAGTAGGTACTTTCTGATATGTTTCCCAGTAAGCAAATATAATATAAAAAGGTAAGTAAGTATACCCCTACCTAATAGTACCACAAATTCGCATACCCCTGCCTAATAACATCAAAAACTTGTCTCGCAGTAGGTACTTTATGATTTGTTTCCCACTGTGCGAGTAAAATACCAGAAATGTACCCCTGTCTGATAAACCAACTATGTATACCCCTACCTCAACATAAAAATTTGTCTCGAATGTGGTGGCTTTGTGTTTCTTGTTATCCCATCGTTTTTTTTTTTTTCCTTTCCTTCTGAAACACAGTTCTTTCCATCTGACCTTCCTTCGTTCCCTCCTGAATCCAAATCTTTCCAAATTTATTTCTAATTCATATATGATTATCAAGTTCTTTCGCCCTTCGATTGAAATGATTCTATTTTCAATTTCATCATTCGTTCTTTCATTTTATTTTCCAAAGGCGAAAAAAATCGAGAACCTATCTCTTTACTGTAACCTTTTTGTTATGATTTTTTGTCCATGACCATACGCAACCATTTTTATCTTTCCGCAATCTTCCGCGTTTTTTTCTTCTTTTTTCTAAAAAAAAAAATGGATTCAGAAAGGAATTTGTAACATTCTGCTTTAAATTTTATTATCAAAATAACTCAAATCTATCCTCCTACCTTCACCTTCCCCTTCTGCTTGCAAGCACCTTCGTTTTTCCTTCTTTGGTCACTAGTATATTCATACTTTGAGTACCACCATCCCCCTCTTTTTGTTTTGTAGCAATCGCACGTCTGCGATGCACATACGCATATCTATCCCCTTTCATTTTATGTTTTTTATTGTCACTCAGGAATTTTCCCTTTTGAACGCCTCCTGATGGATTTTCACCATCGTTTTTTGGTCGCTGGTACATTGTACTCAAACGCCACCTTCGCCTTCTTCCTTTCCCAACAACACACCAACATTCGGAGCACAAATATCCACCCGACAATCGAAATAAAAAGGCATAAAACCGATCGCCTGAGTAGATTCCTACCTAGCCAAAATATACACACAGAAATATAACCGCAACGCAAAAAAAAGAACGCAGCCCGATAGCGCAATAATAATTAGAACACACTTAATTAATTTAGCTAGTGGATTGTATTACCTTTAAATTCAATTGATTTGTTATTTGTTGTAAATAAATATATTTGTATCCTTCGTTTTTCGTTTTTTTTTTTCTCCTTATTGTTTCTTTCGCTTATTTGTTTTTATTATTTTGATTTATTTTTCTAACGATTAAAATTGCCCGCACACGGTGACTGTACAACCAGAAATGATAAGATTCTACATGAACCAGTCTCTTGCTATGTAACTGCGTAGTCAGCTCGTGTGTGAAATTATTTGTATGTACCTTTTTTTTCTCTTTCGTTTTTCGTCTTTCGCTTAGTGTCCGTGTAGGACTTGTTGTTTTTATTTTCTCTTTCGCAATTTTTTATTTCTTTCGAGTCTCGAGTGCCGAACAGCAAGACGATGAGAATCTACTCGTTCGTTCTTTCGTCGGTTAACTTCGCTAAGAAGTAAATGAATGGGTATAATATTAAGCTTTAAGCTCTTTCGTGTATGCATGTGCATAAATCTTTGCACTTTGCATGTACGTGAAGTACATAATGTATCTTGTGGTTTGCTGCGTTTATCACGTAGGCAAGCCAAATATTTCGTTTGTGAACTGTTATCTTTTGAATTTTTGTGTGCATTTTTTAATGGAATATTCTAGAATATTCTTACCTTCTGTTTTTCTTTATTTTTATTGTAGGGTGCTTACATTATTTCCGAGACTTTTTTACCTTTCGTTCATAAACATCTGATACCTTCTTTAATTGTTCTTTCGTTTTATTTCTTCCGTCCCTCGTAGATATTCTTCCATCGTACCATCGCCATCGTTGCACACAATATATATTTTTTTTTTTAACAAATTAAGTTAAATTACCATCATACCTTCCCGTCACTGGTACTATCCAGCTCGACATGGACCAAATGTATCGTAGCCCAGTTAAATCTTTCGCAAAACCCGTCTTAATACACTTCCGATCGAAATAAAAATGCAATAAATTTTATAGTGGAAAAAATATAAAAAACCACTATATTTATTTAACCTTCAACCGTCCAACCTTCCGGTTCCAAATCCAAATTCTATCTAATAAAGCTCTCCCGTTCGCAGAACGAGATCGCTTTTCTTTCGTTAACATTCCAAAACATATAATAGCCTTTTCGTTAAGTTTACAACAATTTCATTTAAATAGCTTTTACTTATATCCATCGAATGCAGAGCTGCCAAATGCTCATGCAATACGATACAACTATCTCAATGGCCTTCATAATCCAAACAAGCAGACGCGTGCGAAGTGGTACACTCACACTATTCTTTTTTGATCTTTGTGTATAGATTTTCAAGTTTTTCTTAACAAGATTTCCATAAAGGCTATCAATGGTGCCGGCTAAAAGAAGTGAGCGACCCGAACATCGTTCAGCAATTTTTCTGTTCAAATAGTAGAACATAATTATCACGAAGTGATATTTTGACTAGGAACTCTTTGATCTGCAAGGCAAACAAAATTAATTA
Organism: Melangyna quadrimaculata; assembly: GCA_949320155.1. NCBI lineage: Eukaryota > Metazoa > Arthropoda > Insecta > Diptera > Syrphidae > Melangyna > Melangyna quadrimaculata. The sequence continues at coordinate 110,059,198 of OX439483.1, forward strand.
TTATTAAAAATACAAAAAAGTTTGAAAAGTCCTACGAAAGATATAGTCAGCAATTAGCGAATTCTTAGCATCTGTCTATAACTAAACGATCCTTCAATGTGCTGCTCCGTGTCTTCAAAATCGTCCCTCAATCGTCTCCTCCACCGCACCAAGACATCTTTTGCGCATATGATGATTGATTGTTCTTAATACCTGCCGCGCCAGGCACGTAGCCAAGGCTGGAGGGGCTTGAGGGGCTGAAGCCCCTCCCGAAATGATTTAAAAAAAAAAAAATAAACAGTTTAAACTTTTTGTTATAAATTAAAATCTTTAAAAATATAGAGAGACTATTTAGGTAAAGTTTAATGTTTTAAAAACAAGACACTATTGGCGCAGGGTCAAAAGTCCACAGGCCAAAAGTCCATAATGAACTTTTGTCCCACTTGGGTGGGTCAGAAATCCACACTGGTATTGTGGAGATTTGACCCACTCAAACTTTAATAACAGATCGACTGAGAGAGACGACTGAGCATTGAGCATACCCTAAACGGAGCAACGGAGTCGCGTGAGCGGGACAGAGGACCCGAAAAGGGAGTTAAAATCCTTAAACCCGCGAAGCGGGCCACCCAAAGCAGTCTTGTTAAAGAAAACTATTAAAGTGGGACAAAAGTCCATTATGGACTTTTGGTCTGTGGACTTTTGACCCTGCGCCGACACTATTTAGGTATAATATTTAATATGAGGAGACTAATAAGGTATTACGTATGTTATTTACTACGTTCACTTTGTGTGGTGTTAAAGCGAGCTGGACCTCGAAGCTGATTCGAACCTTTGTATACTTTTAGTGGTAATAAACAAATCTCATTACCACTCGAAATCAATCCTACTTAAAGAGTAGAGTCGAGCCAACATTTTTTATGTATAATGAACAGTTTTTTTTTTTTTGCAAATTTGTTCAAAAATATGGACTTATTTTATGTGTGTGTATTCAATTTAATTTAATGATTTGACCAAAATCCTTCTTCTGTAATCTCAACAAAATTTAAGCACAACTTCAAATCGAAGTTTAAACTCATGTAATGAAAACCAGTCGAAAATCCGATCCTTCCATGACGGAACTGGATTAGAAAATCAGGGTTTTAGAGGTGTTTTAATCCATAGTAATCGTAGCCATCCTTCAATGGAATTTGACAGTTCGTACCTTGTCAGATTGGTAATAGCCTCAATTTTGGCATACACAGAATATTTCGTTCCAAAAGTCACCGAAAAAAACCTTAAATCAAACAATTTTATCAAAAAAAAAAAATAGATTTCTTAAAGGATCATCTTTGCAAAAATTCTTCAATTTAATTTGACATTCTATTGGTGTGATTTACATGTATCTTCGTCTGACTTATGCAAAAAAAGAGGAATCAATATAAAATTTAACTTTTTTCTTTTATTGGATAGAGAGAGAAGACATAAATGCAGAAGATCTTCATACATGCTGATTATAGGAAGTATAATGCAGATATGAAGACGGAAATGTTCATCTTCATGATGGTTCCCTTTCACACGCTTGGTTTTTTGACATACTTCTGTCCCGCTCTACTTTTCTTCATATTTGCAGATGGAGATAGATGAAAATCCAGCATATGGCTTGACAAATCGGGAAGAGAATATTGTGTTCCAAATAATGTCACCTGAAAGCCCCAAAATCTCATATTTCCCGAGCGAAAAATTTAATCCCAACAAATTCGGGTTATTAAGAGATTTTTTAATCCATCAAAATCATGGCATTCAATCATATTTGAATATTGTTGCCTGTTTTGGAAATGTTTAAATTTCTTGGTCCCGCCGCCCTTTGTGGAAGAAAGAATTATTTAATTCAAACATTTTCACCAACAACTATCAAGATCGCTTTATATACAAGACTGAACGAGTCCACTTCACAACTACTACTGGCTTCGAAAAAGTCAAGCCAGTTTCGCCAGATTTGCACGAGTGGCACAGTGTCCCTATTTAATTATTAAATAAAAAAATTCAAATTATTATGTTCTTAGTTTTAAATTCTTTGTTTATATAGTTACACGTTAGTCTTTAGAGCAAGCCCCCCCCCGAACCGAAATGCTGGCTACGGGCTTGCTGCCGCCGATTCAGTCACAGTTGGATGTAACCAGATTTTGGGTTCGCAGACAGAGCCACCCTTTGCTGGTGCTGAAACAAGTTGGATGCAAACAAGCAAAAACGTAGAGTACAATTGAATTGGGAATTATCAAGCGGAACATATTGCACAGAGCAGCATATATCAGCAACTGGCCAGTCCTATGAAAGGTATAATCAGCCTTTAGATATGTTATACAAAACGGTTTTATACTTTTACTTACAGGCCATCCTCCGATTTTATTGACGTTACTATTAGATTTATGTGCTTCTCTGTGACTTCATCATCCTCAAAGCCAAGATAAACAACACTTTTGCTTTTTGCCATTGTTTGCAGGTCAATTTTAAGATTTTATCTTTTCCTTAAAAAGGTAATTTATCTTTTTCTTAAAAAGGCAATTTATTGCTCCGCACAGCAGGCAAATGGAGCTCTCTTTTGGCACTCTGATGCAATTTTTACATGGTCTTTTATGTCATGATGATACTATATTGATGAACAAATATTTTCGTTATAAAATAAATACAAAACACAGATATAAATCTTTGTCACTAGGAACTCACAGTAAACAATCGCTCATTATTCTCGACCGAACGAGAATGCAATCAGTCCTCCTTTATCTTGGGCATTTATGTACATCGGCACCGTTTTCAACAAGTATTCGACCACTTCATAGTTTTAACTTTTTTTTCTGATCATTGTTAGTTCTTTTTTTCTCATCTTTTTGCATTACTTAAAAGAAAAACAAATATAAATAAAATTACCGCGACGAAAATATTTTTGGAAATTGAAAAAAAAAAAATGGCAACTATACGTCAAAATTAGACTATTAGACTATCATAACAGATTTCCTTAGCGTCTTTGACAAAATATGGTTGTTATGAAAAGTGGCAATAGATGGCTTTCGTAAAGTAGTATTTTTTTTCCACTTGTACCAATAGGCCAACGAGCGGTGACCTATTTTCAATGGGGTTTTTGTATGGAAACCACAATGGGCTAGCAGTCCATGTATTCCTATGTCTATGAAACACACAATATAATAGATTTTTGCAGGAAGAATATGATGTGGAAGGAAGAGTGGACAAAAGTGGTATTTTCTGACCAAACAAAATCAATTTAGATGGCCCAGACGGATATAATTACTTTTTCATGTTATGAGGAAGGAACCCCGGTTTCTAGAGCGCCACCATAGTCGAGAAGGCGGTGTAATGGCTTGGGGTGCGATTTTCTGGTTTGGAACAATTGATCTGGAAATTCCCACATTGAAAATGACGGCAAACTCCTACAAGGAATTATTGCAAGAAGCTTTCCCTAACTTTACCGATGTCTTTGGACAAATACCATGGACATTTCAACAAGACAACGTGCCTACCCGCAACGCAAGGATCATTACAAAGATGGATATCCAAGAAAAATGTTACCTTACTTCAATGGCCACCGTATTCTCCGGACCTAAATATTATTGAAAACGTATTGGGATGGATGGTTCGTAGAGTTTACGATTCTGACCGACAATATGAGAACAAAGAATCACTTTCTAATGCATTCAAATCAGCATGAAGTGCAATTCCTTTATATAATATACAATAACTGCATTATTCAGTCTCCAACAGGGTTTTTCAGGTTATTTCAAATAAAGGTGTTAGCACACATTATGAAAATATGATTATAAATAAAAAACGACCCTCTTTTACTGCATTTTTTCAATTTGTTTCCTTATTATAAGAAAGTGTTTCTATTCAAGTGGCGCAAACAAAATCAGTGATTTAAATGAAGTCATTAGAAAAATAGAAAAGTGGTAAAAAATAACCTAATGGTATTTTCCTGAATTATTCTGTCCCTGCAGTTTTATTCGCAATAGATCCCTCTTATAGGCACTAAAACCGAAAGGTGAATTTATAAATTTACCAAAGCGCTACACGCTCTGATAATAAAAAAAAGTTTGTTTCTATTCAAGTGGTGGAGAGTGTATGTCTTCAAGAGACACACTTTCCATGCGAAACAACACCAATTCCACCTAAGACATTCCAATCTTACTTTAACAATCTGCCTGTCAACACTACTGCGAAGCAAGGCGCCGCACTAACTGGTAAAAAACAACATACCACATAAAGAAATTCTAATCACCTCAAGTAAAGCCAGCTCCGCAATAGAAATTGCTCTGCCGACCAAACTTTGTATAGTATCTTTCTATATCTCACCTCATCGAAGTTTTTCCAAAAACGACCTTGAATCCATACTAGACCAGGTCTCCCACCCAGTCATTCTAGCAGGAGATGTCAATTCATGGAACACCCTTTGGGGACCACCTATCACAAACCATAGAGGCAAGATAATTGAAAATTTTCTTTTATACTCCAACCTCTCGATTTTGAACGATGGTTTACCAACACATATCTCCACAAATAACACCCTCACGCACATCAACATTACCTGCTCTTCACCTGATCTCCTACCAAAATTAGACTGGGGCACCATTGACGACCTTCACAATAGTGATCACTTCCCAATCATTACAACCATAAATTTAAATCAATTGAGTAAACATTTCCTCCCAACTCCAAAGTTTAAAACCAACTTTGCGAACTGGCCTGCATTTAAAGCTCAAGCTATAAAATCATTCTATGATAAAAACCAAAGTTCAAATACAAATAAGGAAGCAGCACACATCCAAAAAGTCATTAGGTCTGCTGCAAATGTTTCTATCGCTCAGACCCACCCAAAACCACGGCAAAAGTTAACACCTTGGTGGAGTGCAGAGCTTGCAGAGCTAAGAAAAGAAAAAATGGCAGCTTGGAAAAGATTTAAAAAACATCAAAACCAAAGCTATCTCATAGTCTTCAAAAAGGCAAGTGCCAAATTCCGAAGACAACTCAAAATAGCTAAAGCAAAAAGCTTTGAAGATTTTACATCTATCATCAATCCTAACACCCCTACAGGTAAAATTTGGAATAGTATTAGATGCCTAACAGGTAATCCTACTTCTCTTTCAATAAATCACATGATAACACCAAATGGTCGAATTTCAGATCCAACTGAAATCGGCAACTACATAGCCCACTGTTGGTCTAGTTATTCAAACGACTGCAATTTTACAAGTGAATTCAAAATGTTGAAACACAACACCATTTCCAACCAATTTGTCATCCGAACAAACGATCCTAACGCTCTACTAATTGAAAGAGATATCTCAATAACAGAACTTGAATCTTGCCTATGGAAGCTAAAAGGTAAAACCCCCAGTATAGACCGAATATCATATTCTATGATTAAAAATCTTCCAGATTCAGTGAAAGTTAGAATTCTTGATCTCTATAATAACATCCTAAATACAAGTGTCATCTCTAAAAGCTGGAAAGTAGCTTCAATACTTCCGATCCCAAAGACCGGAAAGGACAAAAAATTGCCAGAGGGTTACCGCCCTATTTCTCTCCTACCATGTATTGGGAAAATACTCGATAAAATTGTTGCCAAGCGTTTGTTTTGGTACGCAGAGTCGAAGCAACTTTTAAGTATAGACCAAGTAGCATTCAAAGCAAATCGAGGATGTACAGACGCTCTTTTATACATTGATTACTATATTTCCAGAGCATTAAGCTCCAAAAACCATGTGTCTGTACTTACCTTAGACTTCGAAAAAGCGTTTGACAGAATTGGAATACATGTTCTATTGTTGCGCGGCAAGAGGAGGGGAAGGAAAAGGAATAAGTGTGGACGTAGGGTAAGAAAATAGGAATAGGTAGGAAACCAAAAAAAAGGAAGTGTTCGGAAAAGGAAACGAATGCTAAGTTCCGAGGGACGCGGCCTGCTGCCGAAGCACGGCAGTTAGCTCGCCGGAATGGGGGGGGGGGATCTTGCCCCCGAAACTTAATCTCGCCAGAAACAAAAACACATATCAGGCCTGAACTCACAAAAGGTGAAAACGTGGACGGACACTTACCACACACAAGGGCACTGCGGATTTTGGTGCAGTGTGGCCATTACCCACCCAACCATGGAAATCTGCGGCCATGTTTAGATTTCCCCAATGATGGTGGATGATCGGCGTCAGATCATACCATCCTCACCGAAAGAACTTGGCTACGTTAGGCACCCCTGAAATTCACTTTTTAACAAATCATGCTCCGTTTACACGAAACAAAGAAGCACAAAAATTTCAACCAAACAGGTGTTTAAATTTAGTTTTATTTTAGACTAACTTTAGCATTTAATATTAAGTTTAATTGAAAGGGAATCAAAAATAAATTAACCAAAATGAAACAAATCATAACCTCAAAAAAACTAAACTATCAACAATAATATCTTTATATTCCGCAGTAACATAACCACTAGAATATGCCAACAAATAAAACAACGAAAAGGTGATCCGGAGATGTTTCCTACGAAGGAGGTTAATAGTACCCTTTTTTGGTACCATATACTGGATAATATATAGGCGCGACAGTACAATTTCCTACTACAAGGAGCTCTCTGGAGGTGGACAAAAATAATATGAAATCTTAGAATTGGACGCGAATAAATAACGAAGGAAACAATACCTTTCACTTACAAAATAAATTTATAAGTTATGATGAAAATAATGGAAAAATGTGAATATAGTATTAAATCAAAAAAATATTAAACAAATTAAAAAAAAACTCCAACGCCAACACAAAAAAACAACAAAAGGACACCACAACACAAATACTGGAGTTCAAAGTGGAAAATAATCCGTTCCACAATCAAAGTTTTGTCAGGTAAATTGTAAAAAAAAATCGTATAGTGACTCAGCAGTTTTAAAGTAACAATTCGGCCGACGAATGATGAGTGATGCCAGGCAGCAATCGCTGAGACGTTTAAAATGGCAGAAAAAAACGTGAGGCACACACAAACTCGTGTGGAATCAAAAATATTCGTGGCGGTCCAGTGCTCTGCTGCCAAACTGTGACCGCCAGAAAATAGTTAACCTACGAAATGTTACACTTTAAGCACACACTTGTAATAAAAAAACATCTTCACAAACTCACCCTATTTTATTTTCTTCTATTTGTAAAAAAATAGATTTGAGACAATCAGGATCTCTCGCAGGATCTTTAAACTAATTAACTAAAAAAAAGTTAGTAAAAGGTGAATTTAACACATCTAAACTAATAATCTACACACCCAGTAGGTAAGCACACTTGAAAATTAAATTACTGTTTTTTTCTTGCCTAACCTTTAAAATTTACTTGCGAGTATCTTGCTCGTTCAACTATTGTAATATATTTGACAAGTCAAGTGATACCACGCTTTTTCCTAACCACTTTGACACTTGACAGTACATATTCTTAGTTTTCGGAGTCGATGACATTTCGAATCCTGTTCCGAAAATAGTTTGTCTATGACAAGGCAGAGGGTGCTAGACTAGTCAACCATTTTATAGTCGGCTTACACTAAGAGTAAACCTACAGGAGGCAACTCTTCTGATAATTTTTGGCACACTTTGGGCGTCCACAACCAAATTCGTACTTTCATTGGATAAATTCCCATGAAAGGATGAACAAAATAGGTTGCTCGTAGCTTATTTTGGCGAAATTGCACTTAACCTACCAAATGGTGAAATTTATGGGCTCAAGTGTGGTGAATAAATCAACTGATCAAACATTTTTTAACTCTTCCTCTTATTCATAATGACAATTGACCGAGTCACACAATTTACTATTACATTATATAGATCAGTAACCTTATATCTATGTTATAGAGATTAGTGACCTAGTGTAAACTTCACATATAGCTTTACATTTACGGGTTTGAGTTGAAAAGTCGAATCGATGTTGTGTGTCTCGTTTACGAGTGTCTTTGATTTTGACATTTAGAAATTCAGACCCTTCAAGCAAAATCACGGACCCAAATTTCTCGGTTCACTTGGGACTCCAAACAAAATGAGTGTCTCACACACAATAACAAATTTTCATTGTACGCATGTAAAATGAACGAGAATCGAGAGTATTTTTTTTTTTAAAGCACCGCGGAATAGAGAGAGTATAGGCGAAGTATACAATCATTTTGCCTTAATTTCCAACACTTTTTTTTTTAGTTCAGTTTGTAGGTAGCGTGGCGAAGACAGTTTCTTTTTTATCTCTTTTTTTCTTGTTAAAACTTTGAAAAATTTCCAATCAGAAATGCAAGTTTCTATTTATTAAATGTAAACTTATATTTGTGGAAATATGTGATGTTTATTAGTGCGAAATAGTCCTTAGAAAACCTTTTATGAAATCAAAATGGACGGTCAGAACAGAACTACACTGGTAAGTATTTTGTTGAATTCAGTAATTAAATAATTCCTTAAATTGTTGAAATATCGATGGTTACAAATGTATTCTATCATTAATTTTTATACTTCTCATTATACTACTTTGCAGATGACTATGTATTACTATTTGGTCAAGCCAGAAGGGAAGCCTCGAGTCGCAAAAAAAAACATTCAGGACGTAGGTACTTACATATGTATATAGTGAAACTAAAGGTTAGACCGCACACAACTGCAGCGGAACTACACTTCACGACGCGCCAAAACATTATTTGTATGAAATTGTATGAGCTATATCGCACTAAGCGGCAACTGAACTTCATAAAATTTCATACAAATTATTGTGAGTCGCAGTTCCGCTGCAGTGCAGTTCCGCCTAGTGCGGTCTAACCTTAAACGAGTAATTCTGATTTTTTTTTTCTACAGATTCATCCTGAAATAAATTAAGGAGACCAGACAAACCTTCACTGGAACACCCATCAAAAATTAAGTTCCCGACCTTGAGCATTCCTTAACGTGGGGAGCAACCCACGCTGTGCCGGGCATAAGCCATGAGCAACGGGATAATTAGTACATATTTCCCGTTTCGTTTTAAGCTTGAATTTTATTGATAAGCAACAGGTTAGTGCACAAAAGTTTATTTCATGTATTTTTTTTTCAGAATTGCTGCTGTTCAAATTGCAACAAAAAAAAAACCCTGTCAACAAGTTATTATTGTCCAGCCATCTAAACCTGCTACCAAAAGGGGTTCTAGCTACTACGTTTAAGCATCCATATTCCATATTATGTATTTATTGGTGAGCGTTTTTAAGTAATTAGTTTGTAGTTAAGAAGTGTGAAATAAATAAAAAGTTAATAAATAAATAAAAAAAATAATAAATAAATAAAATAAAATAATAAATAAATAAAAAAAATAATAAATCAATAAAAAAAATAATAAATAAATAAAAAGTTAATAAATAAATACAAAATAAATAAATAATAAATAAGTATAAAAATAAAAAAAAATATCACAGTTAGTCAGTAATTAGTTTGTAAATATCACAGATGAAAGAAAGCAAGTTAATATAATAGTTAATAATAAATAGCCAAGTAAATATCACAGGACGTAGTTTTTAATCATTGCGGATACTTAAAATTAATACCACAGACTAGTTTTTAATCTTTTCGGATTATTTCATAACCAATTAAATAATAAAATAAACATATAAATAGTTAATAAATGAGTATATAAATAGAATAAATAAGTAAATGACTAGATATAAGCATGCAATATATTAATAAATACTCACAAAAAACAAATGAATTTGTTTTACTTGTAGACTTTCAGGTACATGTGCGGGGTGTTTCAGGACTAAATACCTACTAAAAGTAAATAAAACTAACTGCCCGAGCAGAATGGAGTCGCTGTAGCGGCCGCTTGTCGTACTGTCAAAGTTAAAATATACGAAAACAGTACACAGCGCCACAATGAGAAGCTGTAGCTGCAGCGATCGCTGTCGCCAAAGTTGAATAATTTTCAACTTTCTGCTTTTAGGCGCGCTACTTTTTGACAAATCTGTGGGTATGTTCAAAACGTAAATGTAGGTATGTAAACTAGACATTGGGTTCGTTCAGCACAATGAGTTATTTTTTCATGTTTATTATGAACTGAAATTTGGAAAAAAATTGGTTTCGATAGCAATGATTGTAGAAAAAAGCATTCGAATAGAGTCTTATTTATTATTAATAATTTGAGTATGTTGTCACTGACCCCAAAATTGCACAACTTTGAGAACTCAATTTTAAAATTGCGCAGTGTTCACGCTACAAGTGTTTGAAAGCTCCAATGGGATTGGATAAAAAACAAACGAAAAAAATAAACAAATTCTTCACATTTATAAATCTGATGGAATTTTTCTAGATACTGTTGTCCTTTTCTCCTTCCAATTTTGTATCTGTCAAGGGCAAGGTTTAACTACATAGACCTACTTTTTCCAAAAAGTGCTAAAGTGAGAAATGAACATGCATGGTAAAGACATCTGTTTACAAAAAAACATGCGAAAATTGTTCTGACAAATAATTTTAGTCACCATACACGAACAAATCTAAATGTCAAAAAAACGTTCTTTCTGCGCTACACCATTGTGGACGACCTTTGCGACCTAGTGAGCGATTTTAATGACAGCTTGTGCTACAGCGATTTTTACCGCGACCAGCGACTTGCATTGTGTTCAAGGGGTAAAAGTGAAAAAGTGATTTAGTCAGGTACTTAGTGAACAAAAAAAAAAACATTGAAGGATTTAGAGGACACACGGACAACATGCATGGATTGTTTTTTATCGACGAACGTTTCGGTTTAAAAAAAATAACATTATCGATTTTCATGTGGTCCGTTTTGTGTCGCGAATTATTATTGTTTTAGATCTTTTGCGTGAGATATACCGATCTTTTTGCCGCTTAGATTTTCATGTTCGTACATACGATTTCCTACTTGTTTAACAATTCGGCATTTTATAAATTTCGGAGACAATTTCGCGGATAAGGATTTCGTAGCATCGCAACTCTTTTTATATACTTCCTGTCCGGGCAGGAATCTTACGGTTTTCGTTCGGATATTATATGTTTTTGCGGACTTATCGTTGGCTCTCAAGATATTTTCGCGGATTTCATTTCTTATACACTGCAGTCGATCTCGTCGGGGAATAGTTAACAACTCGTTATCGTCCACCACGTTTAGTTTTCGGGCTAGTTCATAGCTGCTACCGTGTGTCATCATATTATTTCCAAATAAGGCATAGTATGGTGACACGCCAGTAGAACTATGAACTGAACTCCTTAATGCACACGCGATATCGCTGAGATGTACATCCCATTCGCGTTGATCGGTTTTAAGATACGAACGGATGGCTGCTAACAACGAGCGGTTAACCCTCTCCGACGCGTTCGACTGCGGTGCATAGTTGGCAGTTTTGAAGTGCCTTATGCCGTATTTGGATAAAAGATTTTGAAACTCTTTAGCCAAGAATTGTTTTCCATTATCCGAATGGATAATATTCGGAACGCCAAACACGTTAAAAACTTCTTTTCTTAAAAACTGAATAACACTTGATGTGTTAGCATTTCTCAAAGCTTTTAATAAAACAAACTTGGACAAATGATCCAATACTACAAAAACGTACGCGTTGCCGGTTTTTGATCTCGGATAAGGTCCGAGAAAATCAATATACAATTTCTCAAACGGTCGATTACTACAATAGGACATAACAAAAGGTGGACGGGATACTTGGTTGGACGCTTTACTTTGTTTATATATACTACAGTTAGACACATATTGACGAATTTGGACAGTCATATTAGGCCAATAAAAGTGTTGACGGATTCTGTTCAAGGTTTTCCCTATGCCTATGGGATTTTTGTATAATTTCTTCGGTGAGACCGGACGGAATCCACAAAAGCCAAGCGTGTTCCGTCATGATCTCATCGCCTTCTCTCCTAAACGCACGTTTATATACAAATCCGTCTTCAATTTTCAAATCTGGAAGTTGTGTTGTGTTAGCTTGTATAGAAACATCAAACTAGTGTACTCGTCGAATTTGAATTCTACTGAGTTAAGATCTAGTAGAGGTCCAACTTCTTCTAAGTCCAGAGAATCTACGTGTACCCGAGAAAGAGTGTTTGGAACTACATTCAGCGTACCTTTTCGGTGCTGTATATCGAAGGCATACGATTGCAGCAACAGACTCCACCTGGCGAGCTTACCACTCAAGTCCTTCATGCTCATAAGCCATTTCAAGCTGGAGTGCTCGGTGATTACCGTGAAATTCATGCCCTCGACATACGGCCTGAATTTCTGCACAGCCATCACAGCAGCCATGCACTCCTTCTCGGTGACACTGTAGTTTCTCTGGCTTTTGTTAAATTTCTGCGAGAAGTACGCAATTGGAACTTCCTCATCTTCTTTATTCTTTTGGAACAAAACAGATCCGATTCCCGCATCCGAAGCATCACATTGGATATAAAATCTTTTTGTAAAGTCCGGATGCGAAAGAACCGGCGCCGTGGTGAACGCCTTCTTTAGTTCATCGAGTGCTCTCAGTGCCTCTTGAGTCATTTTAAATTTATCATTTTTCTTTTTCAGTAGGTCAGTTAGGGGTGCCGTCAGACTAGAGAAATTCTTTATAAATTTACGATACCACCCTGCTAAACCAAGCAACCGCCGAACCTGCCTTGGGGTTTTGGGAATTGGTAAATCCACAATTGCCTCCACCTTAGCAGGATCAGTTTTAAGCTGTCCACCACCAACTATGAAGCCCAAATATTTTAGGTCTTTAAAGCAAAATTTGGATTTCTTCATGTTGATGGTAAGATTAGCCCTGCGTAAACAGTCGGCTACTTCGCTCAACAAGGTGATATGCGTTTCACAATCCGACGCCATGACAAGCAGGTCGTCTAAATACACAAAAACACGTGCAGGAATAACCTTGTCCATCAACTCGCATAACCTTTGGGCTGCATTGCACAACCCAAAGGGCATAACATTAAATTGGTACAAGGGTCTTCCCAGTACCGAAAAGGCAGTCTTTTCCCTACTCTGTTTCTCCAACGGTATTTGCCAGAATGCTTCTTTTAGATCAATACTACTGATATAGTAAGTATCCGGCAGTCGACCGAGGAGCCCTTCGATATGAGGAAGAGGATTCGCGTTTCTCTTTGTTAGTGAGTTCACCTTACGAGAATCCAGACAAAAACGATTTTTGCCTGGTTTTCGCAAGAGAACCACTGGTGAATACCATGGACTTTCGCTTTCCGCGATAACGCCGAGATCCAACATTCGATCTAACTCTTCATACAAAATGACTTGTACCGCTGGCGAGACAGGGTAGTGACGCTGTTTCACAGGGAGTGCATCTCCTGTATCGATGACGTGCTCCATGAGCGCCGTCTTTCCTTGACCATCACGGTCAAAACATAAAATAAAAATCTCTGCCTGACTAAATCCAGTCTGGCCTGCTGATCAGCGTTCAACCGATGAGCGTTCAATAAATCTAAATCTCAGTTAACCGATATACTACTGATAATGTTTGGGGCTAACTGGAACGCTCTCCAGAAGTCTACCCCAAGGTCCAAATTTGGAACGAGGAAAAACGTTAATCTTTCTATTTTGTTTTCGTATTTCACATTTATTTCTATTTTTTCCACTTTAGACTGACTTTTTCCATCAGCCGTCTTAACTCCTGATTGGTAGGGTAGAACTTTACATTGAAGTTCCTTAGCTAGCAGCAAGCAATTTTGTCCTAGTATGCTTACACTTGCTCCACTGTCTAGCAAACCTAAAACTTCTTTTTCATTTAATTTAATTTTAGCATAGGGCCTAGGATCTGACGCTAAGTTCAAAATCGTTGAAGAAATTCGCTTTCGAGTTTCTTTTCTAGATTTGAGGCGCGACCGAGCTTTTAACACGTTTTTCGACGGTAGATGAATCTCACTATTAAAAATTCTCTCTAGCTCGGTTGTATTCTTCAATTCTGACATGTAAAGGCTTGATTTTAAACAGATTTGGTTTCATATTATTATTTTCCTTAATTGCTATTTTGGTTTCTCGTTTTAAAATTTTAATTTTGTTCTCACCCTCTTCCTTAAGAGGGTTTTCCATCGCTTCTTCAGCTGATATGGCACTTTTTGACTCTACTAGGGGTTCTGAGTTGGTTTGGCACGCGATTCCCCCGGACCCTTCGCGTCCCGTGACCGGTTAACCTGATTGCATCGTGTGCAACGCGAAGTTATAACACTCTCTTGGCCACATTTGTAGCAAAACACATTTCGCACTTCAGATTCGCAGTCGAAGTACGTATGACCCTGCACCTTGCAGTTCCAACACACTTGTTGTAGTATCCGCATATTTTCAAGAAGGAATACTCCAATTCGTTTGCCGCATATTTGCCTGGCGGTTTTGAAAAATTCTTAGGCACTTCTTTTCTCGGAAATGCCACTTCAGGGTCCTTGCATGCCGTCCTCAGCTGATCCAAGGTAAAAATAGCCTGTGGATAAACTAATTTCCCTATCCTCTCGTTCAAATTTCTTTTCCGGATTCGCACCATTTCTATCTCTGGTATGTGGATTCTCAACTGAAATTACATTTTGTTGATGGCCATGAAGAAATCTTCACTACTCTCCCAGGAATGCTGCTTACGATCCATGATGTCTCGGATTAGCTCGAAGTCCGATCGTGTATTTTTAAACTGATGCAGCAAAGCGTCCTTTAAAGCTGGCCAGTCATGACGGTAATTTCCGTTGAAACTGCCAGTACCACTCCGTAGCATTTCCTGAGAAACAGATGAACAACATGAATGATGAACGAACATTTGTGATTGATCCGCTGTTGCTCAACCAGAAGAACAAAATCTTCAGCGGTCATAGGAGATGGTTGACCATCGAACTTTAGGCCCCATCTATCCATTCTTAACGGAGGTTGAGGTCTTGGATACTGAGTTGGGCCGTAATACTCAGGTTGGTAGCCGTACGGATTTGAATTTGGCATTGAATAGAAGTTAGCATATGGATCTGGCTGGATCCCATTTTGTCTCGGACGTTGTTGATTTACCGGCGCAAAAGCACTTCTACCTGGATCAGCTGGAGGATATTGCTGCATTGGTGGTGGTGCTGCTGGCACAGGATCACACGCACGTCCCGTCGGTCTTGGTATCTGATCGGTGGCAGAATGATTTGGTTGCTCTAAATTCAGATTTTTGAGAAAATCACCAAGTTGATTTCGGATTTCATCCTTTAAGGTATTTGTCATTTCCCTTTGCATAGCTTGCCTGGTAGTAGACAAACCTCCTACCAAGGCCAAATTTATATAGGCCTTCCAATCTTCCGGTATGAACCTTTTTTCTTTTATTTTCTTTCCAGGAGGCGGTGGTCCCTAGAACTACCTAAGCCACCTGTTTTTACCGAAGTTGGTCTATTACTAGTATCAGGCACCCTACTTGTCACTTGCCTAACCGTTTCGTTCATCGATCCGATACCTTCGCTATGATGTAAATCCCCTGCTTCCATCCCACTAAGCTGACTAAACTCAGCCAGAGGAATACCTGACCTAGCTGGTTGGTTGGATTCTGCTCGGATCTGCCTATCGGAAACAAGAGGGGAATACATCATCCGCTGTCTAGTGGTGTGGTCTAACCCTTGACTTGCTGACCTAGTTAATCTATGTTCATCATTTATTTCAGCATTTCTTATAAGACGGTTGATGCGATCTTCCTCTTCCTTATTGGAATAAACCATCTTTAAAGCTTTAATGGGCGTCGCAGAATTTACCAAAAAAAAAAAAAACAACAAAAAAAACAATAAGGTGAGTTTCTCAAAAAAAAGGATCTTCTATTATCAAGTGTAGTGCACAATTGTACAATAGAAACTTTAAATAGTAAAACTAACCTAAGAAAAACTTGAAAAAATTTAACAAAATACTTCGAAATTTCAAGGTAATTTCAAAAACTTGATTTTAACGAAAAAAACAAAATGATACTGAAATCAACAAAAAAAAAATAATGAAACAAAAGTATCAAAGAAACAGTTTATAAAAAAACAAAGGATGTTTCTTATGACAACTTGTAACGAAAAACAAAAAAAAACAAAAGATAACCTTAAAACAAATATAATTCTAAAAAACGCATTTTAGAAAACTTTGTATGGGTATCTTTATATTACAAACTTATCAAAATTGAAGTATTTTTTTTCTAAAAAATGAAAAAAATATACTCAATAGCGAAAGAAAACTTAACCAAAAAAAAACTTATCAAAATAAGAAAACAAAAAAAAAATTAACGAAAAGTAATAATAAGTAACGATTTAGTAATGAAACGTAAAGTTTCGTTAAAGAAAAATAAATAACAAAAAAATAATAAATTAAACAAAACAAGTTTCTAAAAACTATTTTTAGAAAACTGGTTCAAAAACTAAGAAAATAAGTTTTCAAAATTATAGTTACCAAAAAAACGATAAATTTCTTAATAAACAAGTAACGCAATATTTCAATACAATAGTATAAGTAAATGTAAGATTAATAAATTTAATTTTTTTTTTCAAATCAAAACTAACTTTTATTTTGAACAAAAAAAAAAACAAGAATATAACACAACTCAAAATTGAAATATTGAACTTTCGAAACAAAGTTTCACTTTCCAAATAATTTTCATAAATGAAATAAAAATTAAGTGGTTTCTTCACTTAAAAAGGTTTTGAAATAGGTAGTTTGAGGTTTGGGTTTTCATAAACATACGGGGTGCTTCAGGTAGCATTGTCGGCGGTTTTTTTTTTTTGGTATGGTATGATCCTAGTAACGATATCACTATTTAAAAAGACAACGGACAGACGAACTAACTCCCTTGGTGTAATAAGATTGTTAAACGGGAAAAAAAAGTAGAAACACTAACGAAAATATTACTTAGTTTTTCTCTCCGTTCCCGCAATTTTAGACTGTCACTTACGACTTTGCTAAAAGACATGAAACGGTGAGGGAAACTACACAGAAATGAGTTGAAAAACTCAAAAGAACAAGAATATTAGAACGGTGCATCGATGTTCAACAACTCGTCAAACACGGTCACTACGTTCCAAGAAAAAACCTAACAAGACAAGAATATATGATAAGAAAATTGAAATTTGAAATAGAAAAGCAAAAAAAAGTAAGGAAAGGAAAAGGGAAAAACGATACTAATATACGCAATCTGATACCACTGAAGCTTTCACCAAGGAACGTCGCGATACGACTAGATTCGTCTGTGACCTTCCTGACGCAGACATACGCCCTTGTTCAAAACTCCAGTAATAACCGACAAACGCATTACATTTACTAACCGCAGTCACTGTGAATTTTCAAGAAATCGTCGCGATACACCTAGGTACGTCTGAGACCTTCCTGGTGCAGACTTACGATTCTTAAAAATTCACAGCAAGTTTAGTTGGGCACTATCAAAACATAAAGGAACTGAAACTAAGACTACAAAAGCTAATACGTTGGGCCCCATTTTGTTGCGAGGCAAGAGGAGGGGAAGGAAAAGGAATTAGTGTGGAGGTAGGGTAAGAAAAAGGAATAGGTAGAAAACCAAAAAAAAGGAAGTGTTCGGAAAAGGAAACGAATGCTAAGTTCCGAGGGACGCGGCCTGCTTGCGAAGCACGGCAGTTAGCTCGCCGGAATGGGGGAGGATCTTGCCCCCGAAACTTAAACTCGCCAGTAACAAAAACACATATCAGGCCTGAACTCACAAAAGGTGAAAAAGCGGACGGACACTTACAACACAAGGCACTGCGGATATTGGTGCAGTGTGGCCATTACCCACCCAACTATGGGAATCTGCGGCCATGTTTAGATTTCCCCAATGATGGTGGATGATCGGCTTCAGATCATACCATCCTCACCGAAAGAACTTGGCTACCTTAGGCACCCCTGAAATTCACTTTTTAACAAATCATGCTCCGTTTACACGAAACAAAGAAACACAAACATTTCAACCAAACAGGCGTTTAAATTAAGTTTTATTTTAGACTAACTTTAGCATTTAATATTAAGTTTAATTGAAAGGGAATCAAAAATAAATTAACCAAAATGAAACAAATTATAACCTCAAAAAAACTTAACTATTAGCAATAATATCTTTATATTCCGCAGTAACATAACCACTAGAATATGCCAACAAATAAAACAACGAAAAGGTGATCCGGAGATGTTTCCTACGAAGGAGGTTAATAGTAACCTTTTTTGGTACCATATACTGGATAAAATATAGGCGCGACAGTACAATTTCCTACCTACAAGGAGCTCTCTGGAGGTGGACAAAAATAATATGAAATCTTAGAATTGGACGCAAATAAATAACGAAGGAAACAATACCTTTCACTTACAAAATAAATTTATAAATTATGATAAAAATAATAGAAAAATGGGAATATAGTATTAAATCAAAAAATATTAAACGTATTAAAAAAAAACTCCAACGCCAACACAAAAAAACAACAAAAGGACACCACAACACAAATACTGGAGTTCCAAGTGGAAAATAGTCCGTTCCACAATCAAAGTTTTGTCAGGTAAATTGTCTCGATATTTTGACTTTTTGTTTTATGTAAGTTTCTTTCTTAAAAATTTGTCTTTTAAATACTTGTTTTCGTTTAAACAGACGCACTGCGTTGGATCTTATGGCAAAGTTGTAAAAGCGTACACGGGGCTCGTGTGGACATAAATGGTAATCCAGTTGAGAGCGAAATCGTATAGTGACTCAAAAGGTAATAAAAAAACATCTTCACAAACTCACCCTATTTTATTTTCTTCTATTTGTAAAAAAAATTAGATTTGAGACAGTCAGGACACATTAGCAAATCCAAGAAAAAGATCACAGGAGCTTTAAACTAATTAACAAAAAAAAAGTTAGTAAAAGGTGAATTTAACACATCTAAACTAATAATCTACACACCCAGTAGGTCAGCACACTTGCAAATTAAAATTACTTTTTTTTCTTGACGTATCTTGCTCGTTCAACTTTTGTAATATATTTGACAAGTCAAGGGATACCACGTTTTTTCCTAACCGCTTTGACACTTGACAGTACAGATTCTTAGTTTTCGGAGTCGATGACATTTCGAATCCTGTTCCGAAAATAGTTTGTCTATGACAAGGCAGAGGGTGCTAGACTAGTCAACCATTTTATAGTCGGCTTACACTAAAAGTAAACCTACAGGAGGCAACTCTTCTGATAATTGTTGGCACACTTTGGGCGTCCACAACACTATTAAATAAGCTCAAAGAATGAGACGTCGGCCCCAAAATTTTTAGCTATGTCAAATCATTTCTTAGTAATAGAAAATTTTGTATCAAATCCAATAATACCTGCTCCCCCACACATCGACTTGAAAATGGAATCCCCCAAGGATCTCTTTTATCAGTCGTTTTGTTTTCTATTGCTTTTCAATATATATGCGATATACTATCCAAACATGAACTTTTAAATTACTGCCTTTATGCAGATGACGTTTATATAATGTGTAAAAGCTACAAAGTAAATGACATGAAGATTTTGCTTACTAATGCTCTTAAAGATATTTTAGATTGGGGCATTTCCTCTGCAATCACTCTCACTACCTAAATGTAAGATTCTGCACGTATGCCGAAAACATTTCTGCGACCCTCTTACTATTAATATTAATAACGTAGAAATAGAAAATGGAAAAACTTTAAAATTGTAGGTTTAATATTTAATAACATATATAATTGGCATAACCATTGCTTAGATATTAAGAAATCCCTAGCTGCAAGGTCTAATATTTTTAAGTATTTATCGCGTAGAAAAAGTAGCGTACATGTAAATACACTGTGTAATATAACTATATTATTAATATTAAGTAAAATCGATTATGGCATTTGCATGTATGGCAACTCTCCGAAAACCACAATTGGGATCATAAAACCAACTTTCCACCAAGCAGCAAGATGCAGTGTTGGCGCCTTCCGCACCACTCCCATAAAAAACATCCTAGCAGAGGCGGGCCTACCTACTTTCGAAGAACGTAGAGAAAACAGCATATGTAAATTGTAAACTATACGCTAAACTTATTTTTTCAACCAACTCATTAATCGACAAAGTAGTCAACCTCACGGCCAATCAAAAAAGGAAATATAAGATCCCATCGGCCATCCACATAAGCCTTTAATCCAGTAACACCGAATTTCTGAAACAAAATCTTCTGAAAGTTAAAGATTCATCTTCTCTAGTACCACCTTGGCTCATAGTCTCAAACTCATTTATAATGAAACTTGCATCATATGAGAAAACCAATACAAGCAACGAAATATACCGCAAGCTCTTCCTTATGCCGTTTTCCATTGGTTTCACTCAAGGTTCCACTCATTCCTAAATCCAATGGAACAGTTTGTAATGCTTCTGCTCAATTCTGACGTTTTATGTTTGATTTGGTGAATCGTCAAAAGATCTAGAGGTAGGGATGAGCGATATTGATAAATCATCGATGTTAACATCGATAAGTCAACATCAAAGAACCAATCTCGATGTCAAAAATTATCGAATCAGAAACACCGATTTTGTGTTTAACATCGATGTTTTTAATACATTTTTTTCAACATAAAAATACAATACATTACAAATTCAAAATAACTTCATTGTTTTGGAAAATTATAACCATGTTCTTTAACGTTATTTTCTTCCATAACATCGATGAGTTCAAAATATTAAGATACAAGTCAAATTTTCTATAGGTACATAAAAAAAATCGAACAAGTTGCCATGATTTCTTCTATTTCGCTGATTTTAATGTTTGAATATCAATCTTAAAATATTAAGCATGAATGAACATGTAGCAAGTCGAATGTACACAAAATTATGTGTAAACGGTGCCTAAGCTTTCTGAACATCGATGATTTTAATGCTTGAATATCGACCTTAAGTTATTATGCATCAATGAACATCTAAAAAGTCGTGGGTAAGAAAAATCTTTTGTAAACTTTTTTGATCATCGATGATTTTAATGTTTGAACATCGATATTAAATTATTTAGCATTAATGAACATCTAACAAGTCGTTTATACAAAAAATCATGAGTAATTTGTGCCTAAGCTTTCTGAACATCGATGATTTTAATACTTCAAATACTTCAAAACCATTGAAAGCTAAAATAAATTTGTTTTTTCGTCTAACATCGATGTTTTGCCAACATCGATTTAAATCTTTAGAATTTGCGTTCATCTCTCACAGTTTGCTTTCAAAACGCTTGAGTGAGTTGTTTTTTGACATTTAATTTTAAATGTATTAGTCCTTCTTGAGTGGATTCTGATTTTAAATCAAGAATCGAATTTCTCTTCTCAGATTCGTCAGAAGCGTACCTTTTGTGCCGATGGAATGGTTTCAGAAGACTTCCGGACGCTTCTGGGGGTCAATTCTCGATCTGTGAAGTGATAAATTTTCAAAAACTTCAAACGTTAATATTTCTTTTCTGGATGAGTATAAAAAAATGAAATATAATGTCAAAACTTCGTAATTTTTTATCAAGTTTTGACATTTAATATTACTTTTTAAAAACTTACTTTACGTGTGAAGTTTTGGAAAATTTATCACTTCACAGCTTCACAGATCGAGAATTGACCCCCTGGACGCTTATCCGGACGTCCAAAGGAAAACGGCATTAGCATCTCATCCGAGCTCAAGGCCAAAAATTGAAAATTCATATCTACGGACGGATCCAAAACCTCAAGCGCTACAACCTTTGCAATCACCCACGAAGACGGCAACATGATACATGTTGTATTGCTCCCACAAACAGCTTCCATTTTCACTGCAGAAGCCTTTGCCATTCATACCGCTATTCAAGAGGCTATAAAAATTGACAAAAAAACAAGTTATTTGTACAGACAGCATCTCTACCATTCAAGTTTTTTTTAAATGCCAACAATCATACCAATCTCATCAACAACAGCCGCTCCTTATTAATCAAAAACCAGCATATTAAACTAATGTGGACTCCTGGCCACGTTGGCATCCGAGGGAATGAGCTGGCGGACGAAGCTGCCAGCCTTGCAAGCAAATCCCGAATCTATCTACTAAACATCTTTACCAAAGCTGACCTCATTAAAAGCCAAACCAGAAGACTCACAAACTCTGAACAAATCGAATTGAGCTGGTATGATCACCATTACACTAAAATAAACCCGACAAAATCAGCGCCCGCCTACCTCACAAATATACCAAAAACCAAACTCACCAACTTTATCCGACTTCGACTTGGCCATACCTCTGCCACCCACCTCCACATCTTTAATACAGAGCCCTATAATATTTAGCAACATATTAATAAAACAAACTTTTATTACTAAAGATTAATAATGTTAATTCTTTATTTAGATGAACTGACATATGAATCAGTGTTGCCATATTTAACATATAATCAGTGATGCCATGTATAACATTACACGCTTTTTCTTTTTAATTAAATTAATCTTTAACAATTTTTAAAAACATACATTTTAAACAACATCCGTAAATGGACTAGGCAACCTTAATGATTGTTACAATTTTACCAATCGTATCTATTCGGTGGTTTGACAATACGACCACTTCGTGTTCTATAATTATCCTGCATAACAAGCTCTGAGTTTATTTCAATATCACTCCCCGAGCTTGCTTCTGAATCATTATTACCAGCAGTTTCGTATTCTGATGAAGAATTTTCCCTTTCATCACTCACTGATAGTTTTGATTCATCTGCAATAACAATTTCCGCAGGAGTTTGTTGCGAGGCAAGAGGAAGTAGGGAGGGGATGAGGTGTCACGGTGGTGTAGGAATAAGGAAAAGGTGGGATAAAGGGAAACGGAACTGAAAGGAACGGAATGGAATGCCAAGTTCCAAGGGACGCGGCCTGCTAGCGATGCTCGGCAGTTAGCTCGCCGAAATGAGGGGGATCTTGCCCCCGAAACTTGACCTCACCTCCCAACAAAACATTTATCAGGCCTAAACACAAACACGAAATGGAAGAACCGCGGACGGACTTCACCACACTAGGGTGCTGCAGATGTCGAAGCAGCATGGCCCATACCCACCCAACCTGGAAGTTCTTTGGCCTTAGTTTAAACTTCCCCAAGAAAAAAATAAAACCTTACTATAGTCTGGTCACTCCCCTATCATCGTACGGTTTCGCCTTCCATCAGCACCCCTGAAAATCTTTCCTCAAACGAACATGATATTGTTCACCAAAATCAGTACAAACAACAGAGTTTCTTTAGCAAAAAGGGAAAACATTAACTTTTTTATTTCTATATATACATTCTTCAAATACAATCATAATTCTGTTGCCTCAAACAAAAATAAAACACCTTAGTGTTTTTACAAAATTGAAAACTGAAAAAAAACAAGGTGATAAAAAAAAAGGTTTCCGAACGACACTAACTTTGGATAGCACCCAATTTGGCACCTGACATATATATACGGTCAAAAAAAAATCCTACCTGCATGGAGCTCCTTGGAGGTGGTATAAAACTCTAGCAATCAAAAAAACTCTAACAAAAAAACGCGAGGAAAAACATCCGAAACCTTAACTTAATCACTTACAACGATATTTAAGTTAAGTTTTAATAATTTTTTTTTTTTTAATTTTTACTAATATTAGATTATCTATTGTTCTAGCTATGTTTTTTTTTTTGTTTTTCAAAATGAGTTCAGTAGCTTCAGGTTTTTAAATATTGGAAGTAGGTAGGTGTAGTAAAGTTAATTTTAAGGTTTTTTTTTTTCTCTATTCAATATAAATTAAATATCTTTAAGTTTGTAAACATTTTTAGGGTGATTTCAGTTATTGTTAACGTTTGTTTTTTTTTTCTTCTAAATAAATTATGTAGTTTTAAAGAACTTTTAAATTTAGTTTTTTTTTTTTTTAAGTTTTAAGTTTTAACTCTTATGTAGTGATAAGTATTCTTAGGTAGTTAAATTTTTCATTAGTTTAGGTAGTTTTAAAGGATTTTTAAATTTAAATTTTAAACTTTAAGTTTTAACTTTTATGTAGTGGTAAGTATTTTTAAGTAGTTTAATTTCTCACTAGTTTCAGGTAATCTTAACGAAATCTTAAATTTAAATTTAAGTGGTAACTTTTAGGTGATAGTAATTATTTTTAAGTTTTAAGTTTCATATATAGGTAAGTTCTTTTAGGTAGATTAATTTTTCAATATTTGAAAGTATTTATAACGAGAAAGTTTAAGTTTTAGATAGTAATTTTAAGTTTTAAATTCTTATAATCGGTAAGTATTTCTAGGTAGTTTAAGGTTTATACCAAGAAAGTTTAAGTTTTAGATAGTAGTTTTAAGTTTTAAATTCTTATAATCGGTAAGTATTTCTAGGTAGTTTAAGGTTTATACCAAGAAAGTTTAAGTTTTAGATATTAATTTTAAGTTTTACCTAAGTTTTAATTTTTAGATAGCTGTAGGTATTTTTGATGATTTTGATTCTTCGATATTAGGTATTAAGTAGTTTTAAATTTTTAACAATTTTCTTTAATCACTAGGTAGGTATAGGTTTTAATAAAATGATTTTTCTTAGTGTTTTCTTGTTAAACTGGCTTCTTTATCATTTTAAGTTCTACTTAGCTTTTCAATTATCCCGGGAACTCTGCCTCCAACTTCCGACTTTTCTCCTACAGCTAACATGAGAGCTCACGATGGTGATCCTGGACAAAAAAGGTCAATATCCATATTGATTGATTCTCAAAGCAATAAACTGGTGGGGCGGCCCAGGCGCCCTTCTGCCTATGACCGCCAAATGATTCCTGACAAAAAAATTAGACTTGGTTTATACCACGATCACTACTCATTCTTGCACATTCCCAAAACTCACCCCTTTGATGTTTCTTAAACCGTATGGTTATTAGGTTTTTTTTTTTCTTCTTTATCTGGGTGTCTACCTATAATTTTTGCTTTGCGCGCCAGCACCAATATCGGAGACAGAAATTAGAATTGGGTACCGTACCCTGAAATCGCAAAAAAAAATTTGATTTAAACTATCGTCAAAGAAAACGTTTTGCACCACTGTTTTTTTTTCTTTCTAGCGATAATGGACTCACAATTATAACTTCGCGTATTAATAATTAATTTTTCTCTTTATAGTTTTTTTTCGTTTTTCTATCTTTTTTTTTCTTTTTGCAGTTTTTGCTCGCTTCCGTGCTAATACTTAAGTTAGACGAGTGAATGTTTCCAAACCGGCTGATGACTATCTAATGGAAATCTGAAGTCTGACAGGAGATCGAGAAAGTCACGGAATTCAACGTTCCACTATTTTCCGTTTACCTCTAGCACGGTATAATCATTCGATATCATGTCAGTATCCAACCCCTCCGTTATTCTGTGTCTGTGTTGTCTCGAACATTTTTTTCCAGTTCCCCTCCTGAGTCATGACGTCACGGTCTCGCTCGGCACTCCGAATTGATTTGGAAGGTAAACTTTCCAACCGGCTGAATCGGTCCAGTGCGAGTTTACACGAGGCAATCCCAGAAGTAGGGACACGTAAGGCATCCCTGCTCGACCAACCCAAGATAGAACCACGCCTGAGGGTATCCTGGCAACTTTCCCTGCCGTTCAGCTTATTTTACCTCAATAATTCAACAGATTACACCCTAAGCGAATTTTATAGCTCCAGACACCACTGTCAAACTTACCCTAGCCCTATCTGTCACTCTTGACGTTCACCCATTCACCCCATCTGTCTTCTATTCCATTCCCTTTAAACTTCCAGAATGGACTTCCAGTTTCTGGAAGTTTATTTGTTTGTTTCTTCTTTTATCTTCCATTTTCCCCACTTTAGCGACTGTCAATTGTATGAAAAAGGCCAATACCACAAAACCTAAAATGGACGGCGAATTATGTATGAAGGTAAGTATCGTATTATTTTGGTTGTAACTCAAGGTAAACAAACATATAAATAATTATTTCAGGTTTTCTAGAAGGCAACTGTGGCTTCATTTGGGTGACCATATACCTGCAAAAAGTGAAAAGTTTCGTGACAGTTCAAGGAGTCTTCTTTGCAAAAATCAACCCAGCACTTCACAATTTCGAGTTAAAAATATTCTGGAAAATCGTCTGAAAACCACTTTCAATACAATTCCAAACGCTTATTCCATAAAAAGGTGTTTCAAAATCTTGTTTTCAACCAAAACACCTCAATTGAATTCTGTGCCACCATCGTCGTCGGTGTGACACATTTAAGACGCAACCCCACAATCGCAAAAAATTAATTGACAAAAAAACAGAACTTTCCTCCTTACCAAATAAATTCAAAGTCGCCAAAATATTTCCACAAAACAGATATAACTATCAGAAGCTAACTATGAGTAGTCAGCCAAGTCCAGCGAGCCTTAAACCTCAGGCTGAAACTGATAAGGTATTTCAATGGATCAACGAGCTTGCCCATCCAGAAACTCTTGAAACTGCTCTGCTGGAGCTTAGTAAGAAACGCGAAACCGTGACAGATCTAGCACCAATGCTATGGCATAGTTTTGGTACAACAGCTGCCCTCCTGCAAGAGATTATTAACATTTGCCCCTCAATTAATCCTGCCACTTTAACTGCACACCAATCAAATAGGGTATGCAATGCACTTGCCTTGTTGCAATGTGTAGCATCGCATCCGGACACACGAACTGTATTTCTGCAGGCACAGATTCCACTGTTCTTGTATCCGTTTCTACATACAACATCAAAAACTCGACCATTTGAATATTTAAGATTAACTAGTTTGGGTGTAATTGGGGCTCTTGTTAAGACTGATGAACAAGAAGTGATAACTTTCCTTTTAACAACTGAAATCATTCCTCTTTGCTTACGAATAATGGAGTCAGGCTCAGAATTAAGCAAAACTGTGGCGACATTTATTTTGCAAAAGATTTTACTTGATGAAAGTGGTTTGTCATATATTTGCCAAACCTATGAAAGGTTTTCCCATGTTGCAATCATTTTGGGCAAAATGGTTATACAACTTGCCAAAGAACCTTCCGCACGATTACTTAAACATGTTGTTCGTTGTTATTTGAGGCTTTTAGACAATCCAAGAGCCAGAGAAGCTTTGCTGCAGTGTCTTCCTGATCAATTGCGCGATGCAACACCCTCCGGCTGTCCCCAAGATGATAAACCTACAAAGCATTGGCTTCAATTGCTGATAAAAAAATTTGGAACTTGGATCTGTTGCACCAACCGATCCACGCCAAATGGGAATGTCACCATCAACCCCACAAGTATAAAGCAAATAAAAAAACTCAATCCACGCTACAACTCCACACACATATGATAAGCATTGATTCAATGCCTCTGCAATCGAGTGCCTCGAACATAATAAGACGAACGGACCGGGAACAGTTCATGAAGATCCCTGTAGTCCACAATTACACGTCTGTCGGAGCTCCTATCCTCGATGGGCCTAACTACCTCTGGGCATAACTATGTGCCCTGAACGCTCCGGTGTGCATCGTATCCTCGGAGTTCACTACAACACGGTACCATCACTCACACTAGAAGTGCTGGTATAGGGTGGCGCATGTTTTAGTCATAATAAAAAGAACTAAGAAGTAAAACAAGGTGATTAGTTTGTATTTATTTAATCAGGTGAAAGAGAAATTCGAGTTTTAATTTTCGAATCGATAGGATGGTCTGACATTATAGAGTCTGCGAATGTGTTACTGTGGTGGAATTTTCGCCAGTCGGCGATAATGGGTGGTCTACCTTTTTTTTTCTTTAAAAGCCCACAACAAGTTTCCAAATTTCCATTATTCTCTTTGTTCCGCGTAGCATTTTCTAAAGTTGGCTTGACAATTTGTATTTCTGGTAAATTATTTAAAAAACCCGACATAACATTTTTATCATAAAACAAATCACTAGCATCAAAGTCCTCATTTTTTTTGCAATGAATATACGATTACGTCTATAATAATTATCAAAAGTATCCTTAATAATATAGGAGCGGTCATTAACAATCCCAACTATTTTACCATAGTGCTAACCCTTAGCATTTTTTTTTTTAAATGACTAAGTTGCCCACTTTTAGTGGCGATAACAATTTAGCGTTCCGATCATAATAATACTTTTGTTTTTCCTTTTTTTTTAAATTTTATCTTGAATATCTCTTTCCGATATATTATTTCGGAGAAGTAACTGGTCTGACACAGGTAATTTTGTTTTAATCAACCGGCCAAAAAATAGTTCAGAAGGTGTTAACTTCATACTTGCAATTGGTGTTGTATTGTATTCTAGAATTCTATACTGGAATTTATCTACTTCATTTACTTCATGACATCTTTTGAGAATGTTTTTAGCAATAGCTACTCCCTTCTCAGCTAGTCCATTGCTTTGGGGTACCTTGGACTTGAGTATTTAAACAGAATATTAAACTGTTCTGAAAACTCTTTAAACTTTGATAAGTTAAATGGACTATTATCACATTTTAATACTGTTGGTTATCCAATTTTATTAAATATATTACAAATGACTTCAATGATGTGCTTAGACGTTTTATTGTTTAAACTTGCCGCAGTTAAATAATTTGAGTAAGCATCAATGATTGCAATGACATCACGGCCAGCATACTAAAATAAATCCATGGAAACAAATTGAAATTGATAATTTGGGTTTTGTTCTTGAACCAAAGGTTCTTTTTGATTATTTGAATTTCTCACATATGTTACATGATGCAACAATTTCTTTTATTTGATTGGTCATACCAGGCCAAAAATATAACATTCTTGCTCTCGAAAGAGTTTTTTCAATTCCCAGATGTGGTCCATGAAGCCACTTTGCAATTTTCCCTTGTAATTTTGTTGGAAACCAATTTGTGATTCAAAAATAGCAAGCCATTTTTAAAATGTAATTCCGATTTTAATTTATATAAGGCTTGAGTAATATCATTTAAATGATGAAAACCAGGCCAGCCATTCCTAACAAAATTAGAAATACGTTTGTAATTCTCATCTAACTCTAATATTTCTTTGTAAAAATTATAATTTTCCTCCGACAGACAAGCGGATTTTATAACTGTTTGAATAACCCCTGATAATCCTTCCAGTTCAGAAATTTCAATAATCATGTTCTTCCCTGGCTTATAAATTATTTCAATTTTCGGGTATTTCAACAATTTCATAAACATCCGCTGTAATCTTGGAGTCACGTGTCATCAATATCACGTTTAATCAACGTTTCCAGTGGTTTATGATCACTTTCTACAGTAAATTCACGACCATATATAAAATAATGAAAACGTTGACATGCAAAAACAATAGCCAATAGTTCTTTTTCAATTTGTGCCCACTTTTGTTCACTCTTACTTAAAGTTCGGGACACAAAGGCAACCGGATTACCATCCTAAATGAGAACTGATCCAAGTCCATTTTTCGATGCATCAGTTTGGATAACAACTGGCCTTTTAGGATCATAAGCCCTTAGTATAGGATCAGAAGTAATTATTTTAAACAAATGTTGCAACTCCTGATCATGTTTTTCATTCCATTCAAACTGTATATCTTTCCCAGTTAATCGGCGTAACTCAGCCGTTTTACTAGACAAATTTGGAATAAACCTAGCCAAATATTTAAATATTCCCACTACTCTCATAACACCCTGCTTATCTGTAGGTCGGCTCATTTCAAGAATTGCAGCCTTGTATTTTTCTGCTTCATTGTTCCGCTTGAAAGAATATGACCCATGAATTTGACTTCTGACCAACGATATTGAATTTTTTCCGGATTAAATTTGACATTATTTAAACGTGCTCGATCAAGAACAATTGATAATGTTTTATCATATTCCAGCTCATTTGATGCAGCAATTGCAATATCGTCAAAATACACTAACCAAATATCTGTACCATTATTTTTTGAAAAATTTCCGGTGCATTATTTAACCCAAATGGAAGTCTATTGAACTTGTATCGACCAAAGGGGGTCATAAACGTCTCAAGTTCGGAGCTTTTTTCATCTAATTCCGATTGCCAAAACCCATTTGAACAATCCAAAACCGTAAAAACCCTTTTATTACATAATTCAGTTTCAAAATTATTTATTGTGGGAATTAAAAAATGTTCCCGTTTCATACAAGCGTTAAGCGGTTTTGGGTCTAAGCAGATTCTTAAATCACCATTTGACTTTTCTACAATTTGTAAATTATTTACCCAATCAGTTGGATGAGACACAGGCCAATTTATTCCATCCCGCACCATGTTTTCCAGCTTTGGTTTAAGTTTCTCAATTATGGTAATAGGAAAACGTTTTTTGTAATGAACTACCGGCTTCGCATTCTCCTTCAAATGAATTGTAATTTTTCCTGGAAATTTTCCCAGTCCCTCAAAGATATCAGTGTTTTTACTTACAAATTCCTCTTTAAGTATTGATTGGGATACAATTAACATCCGCTCCTGTATCAATTTTGAATTTTACTATTTGAGTTCCTACTTGGTATGCCTTAGTCCAATGTTCATTTTTATTTATAATAGAATGTATTCTATAAATACAATCATAATTAGCTTCATATCCTGTCTTATTTTCTTTTTTAATTTACCTGATGTGTCACCCCAATTAATTTTATCAACCCTCTGTTTTCCGCTTGTTTTTTGTTCCGATGTACATGTTGGCTCCAACCTCTTTGAATTTTTGCGGCACATCCGACGATAATGACCTCTATTTCCGCATTGACAAATATAATCCCTCGCTGGACATTGTTTTTTGTGATCCGGTTTCCAATCACCACCACAATTAAAGCAGAAGCGACGATTGATGACATTAATTGCCTCCGATTGAATATTGTCATGATTCCTATCCGATGAAATAGCTGCTACAGGAGGTTGCTTGGATTCCAGTAATATTTTGTTTACATTTGCTGATTCAAAGGTTTTGCAAATGTCCACAACCCTTTCCAATGTTTCTTCCCGTCCATCAACCAATTTTAATTGAAGATTTTTATCAAAAACACCAGTGATGATGAGATCGCGCAGCATTCGGCTCTCATATGCCAACCCACATTTACAGTTGAATTCACAACATTCAATCTGAACACGAAGCTCAGTCAGGAATTCACTAAATGGTTGGCGTTCCTTCTGTTTAATGTTACTGGACTTGTATGCGACTCCATAGTTAGACGGCTTTCACACAAGGAAACTGAGTTGCCAGAAACTGGCTAGTTTGTACGCGAGAAGGGTGTGAGGGGAGATTTTTTGTCTTCCTTTTACGCCCTTCTCGCCAACAAACTAAAAATCGCCGGCAACTCAGTTTTCTTGTGTGAAAGGGGTCTTACATTTGTTTGTGGCAGACAATGATTGTCGAACGCTGCCAAAACTTCCTGCAAAGATCTTTGACGGCTTTCACACAAGGAAAGTGAGTTGCCAGAAACTGGCTAGTTTGTAGGCAAGAAGGGTGTGAGGGGAAATTGTTTGTCTTCCTTTTACGCCCTTCTCGCCTAGAAACTAAAAATCGCCGGCAACTCAGTTTCCTTGTGTGAAAGGGGTCTTTGTTGCAAGTTCCAAGCAATGCATTTTGTGACCCATCATTTGGAAACAAGGAGCTGTAAACGTTTGCACTTTTGTCCCGATTAACGAAAAGAAAATTGCGATTTTTGTTGATTCCGGCTCAGTGTTTTTATTATTTGCTATCATGTAGACAACAAAATCACGTTTCCAATTTTTCCAGTCCGATGATAAATTTGAGCAACCCAATTCTCTTAATTTTCTGCGCATCTCCACCATTTTATAGCTTACCAACAATTCACCAATGTTGCTAGACAAAATTGTTGCGAGAACGTTGTTTTAGTCTGAGAATTTTTTATGACTTTTTAGTCTTATTTAAAGTAATGAACTAACTTATTTAATGTTCTTTTTAATTAACCACTTCTGACACCATATAATATTTAGCAAAATATTAATAAATCAAGCTTTTATTACTAAAGATTAATAATGTTAATTCTTTATTAAGATGGATAATTGCGTCTTTACAAATAAAAGAATGATGCACAACTGAACTGACATATGAATCAGTGTTGCCATATTTAACATATAATCAGTGATGCCATGTATAACATTACAAGCCCCCTCCATCATGTCCTACCTTCAACATCTGTTTTACGACTGCAAGAGAACCAGACCAACCATCAACAAAATATTAAGTTCAAAAGACATCTAACATTTACAAATTTAATGAAATCCTATTATAGTACAGTAACTATATACATCCACGTATGCGTCAAATCTGGTATTTCTGATTTTTTGCTGAGTTGTTCAGAACCTTGGCCTAGTAAATAACCTAAGTTTTCGACCTCGAGCATCGGCCGCTTCATGGTAAAAATCGAAAAAACCGCGATTTTGTCGCGCTTTTTTCAGTTATTGTCGATTTTAGTCCTAAAGAAGTAATTTTTAATAAAAACATTGTTCTACGATTTCAAAGTAATCTACTTTGCTTCAATTTGAGCTCAAAACCATCTCTGTAGACCGAATGGTTTCCCAAATACAACAGTTTCAGAAATACCAGATTTGACGCAAAAGGTGCCTTACATACAAACGACAAGGTTACTGGACTATTAGAAACAGAAATAAATGTATAAATTATATTAAGAAGAAAATTAAGTATTATAGAGAGCGGTAGGCCTTTGCAGCTAGTAGCTCTTTAAAATTATTATTAGCCTGTAATTAATTACATGTTGAATAAATATATAATAATAATAATAATAATAATACAAATTGAATGAGTCAATAAAATGTTTCAACTTACAGTGGTTCTGGTAGTTCTAAAGGATTTGAATGATCCCTTAAACTCGCCTTATTATTCTCTGCTCATTTCTTCCTCTCTGCTCTATCTCATCAATTAATAATAAAAACGATATTCTTTGCATTATCTTTCATATTGTTTATAATTTAAACACTGCACAAAATAAATAAACTTTTGTTTACTGCTAAATCAAATGTCAAACTCTTCGAAAACAATATTCGAATATTTTTTTTTTTTTTTTTTTATTTTCATGTTGGTAAAAATTGTTTCCAGGGAAAAGCATTCCGTGTGGAATTCCCGATAGGAGGAATGCGTTCCCGGGAACTATAAAATTCCGTGTGAAAATTATTTCCCAAGGAATTCCCGATAGGCCTGATTGTATGTCATCAGTCAATACGGAAAAAGAAATGGGGCATGCCTTCTTCTTGAACAAAAAATGGACAAAGACTTGCTGTGGTTGACATGCCGTCACCACATCCATGAGATCATGTTGGAAGAAATGGTCACGAGATCAATTCTTATTTTTAAAAGATTCAAAAAGCATTGGCCCAACATCGATCGACAAAAATACGAAACAGCCTTGTCCAATGAAATTTTCGCAGCCGCAATTATTGAAATCAAGGAAGAAATTATTGCATTTTCTACATCTCAACTCCAAAAGTTCCAATGTCTGTCAAGTTAGCA
This sequence comes from Melangyna quadrimaculata, assembly GCA_949320155.1. NCBI lineage: Eukaryota > Metazoa > Arthropoda > Insecta > Diptera > Syrphidae > Melangyna > Melangyna quadrimaculata. Next base: position 110,092,522 of record OX439483.1, read on the forward strand.
TTACCACTTAATTGTCGTGAATTTGTCGTAAATTTGTCGTGAAAGAAAACAAAATTTCTCGCGCCTATTTTTTAAAAATTAACCCTGGGTAATGCTAACTTGATTGTCAAGTTAGCATTGTCTGGATCGATCCTCAAGCTTATTTCTTGCAAAGATACCAAAAATTGCGAAAAAGCTTGTGGATGTGTGAAAGCAGGTCTTCATTGCACATCAATTTGCCAACAGTGTTTCAACAATGCCCCCAAGAAACAACCAATCATGGACGATGATTCAGAGGACGAAGGTGGAAGAACTGTTAGCACTATTTCCTTCCGAGAAGATAGTCTGCCAGGTCCTTCATGTAAAAACCAAGGTTTCATGCACTGGTACTTAAAATAAATTAAAGCCACGTAAGAGTATATATATAATAATATTTATGCCTCTCAAGAATTATTATTAATTTATAATAATCTTATGAACAATAAATAAAGTTATTGTTCAATTACATACACGATAACTAGAGTTATAATAATGCGAATTACTGGAAAATGATCCGCCACACACGATAAAAAAAACTTTTCAATTTACACTGCATGTGTTACACACCAGTGTTGCCATAATCTCAGTTTTCATAATGCTAGATTTCAAATTTTATAATGCTAGATCATATGGGAGATCAAAAAACAAAATGCTAGATTTCAAAATCCATATAAAAAAAGTCCATATCGATGATTTAAAATCAAACATTTTAAAAAATGCAAAATAAATATTTTTTATTTTCTCATAAATACCTTACATACCCAAGATACATATATTACAGGTAATATCATTAGCATGTTCATTTTTGTTCAGTTCTGCGCATGTTGTCAAAATCAATAGTAAAAAAATTGAATTTCAAACAATCACAAAAAATTTGTTTTTGTTTACTGTGTACTTACACAAAGGACAGCCATCTTGAAATTTGAAAAGGTGCGCCAATACCTTAGATATGTGTACTGTGTAACATACCAACATAGGTAGTATCTCCTTATTGTATAACAAAAAAAACGAAAACAAAACAAAATTAATTCAAAAATAACGAAACTTAAAGCTTTAAATGTAAATAGTTATTAGTAACTTTTACAGCAAACTATTTTTAAGTAGGAACATGTTTAAGTAGTCAATTATTTTATTTTAAATCAGTCAGACTTATCACATTCTTACTTTTATAAAATGACATTAGTTTTTAGAAATAAATATCTTATCAAGGTATCTTATGATTTTAATAAAATAATGAGTAAGCCCAAAGTTCTATATACAAATAATCTTTTTCACCCTTAGGTTTTTCATTCTTCGCCGAGACTTCAACTTTCTCTATAACACTTCTTGAAACCTTGTAAGAAATGTAGCATTTATCTTCTATCCTTACCCCTTGCGTATTTGGGCAATGCTGTTCAATAATTCTTTTCCAATTTTATTACGAATTTTTGACTTAATTATGTTCGTTTGGCTGAACAGGCGCTCAACCTCAGCGCTTGAAATAGGAAGTAAAAGCAGTCCAATTTCCAATCACAAATCGACCTAATTCCTTAAACATATTTTTCCAGCTGCATCTGTAAAAGTTAGTACCTGGATCCAAAACGCATTTGTGTTTTGTGAATTTCTAACTTTTGACATCTCATAGGATATTTTTTAACAGATTTCTTAACAGTCTAAGCAGCCGAATACCATATTATATATTCAAAAAAGATTTTTTGACAGCTCAAACTTTTATATTGAAATTGATAACAGAACAGCAGAATAACAGAACAAAAGACCTCGCTGAATAGGCCCAAATAATTGACTTTCCACATTTCACAGAAACATGCTTTAATTAATTTGTTTCTATTAGAAAGTCATACATTTTGTGAACGTTTGTGTGAATCTTCGTGATTTGACGTTATTAAGGTTAAATCACAATGCTTTGTAATTTTTTTTTTAAATTTTTTCCAAATAAACACTGCACCGTGCTATACACACACACATCTGTAATGGAATAAATGATTTCGATTCTACGTTTGAAGATGCGATTATGAAGCTTTCAAGCGCTATAGTAAATAAACAATTGCTCGGACAAAAAACATATTTGAGTAAAAATTGTAGCAGATAGTGCTTTCAACAACTTTTAGAAGAAAGTTTTTGCGGAACACTAAACGGAAAAAAAGTATTTGACTTTAAAAAAATGTGAACTCCATTTTTTTTTAACTTGTTATAACTTGTTAAATACACATAATATATAAAAAAAAATTAACATAGACAAATTTGTTTCTCTACAAAAATAAATTTTCAGTTTTTCGATAAACACAAAAATACGGGTTTAATTCATGAAAAACAAATTCTTTTTTCCAAAAACTTTTTAAATCAAGATAGTGGCAACCCTGCAAGGGGTTGGTGGTCGAAAACTTGGAGTTAAGCTTTCTGTATGGTACTCTAACGAATTCAAAACAAGAATTGCTTCCCCATATGTTTAAAAAAAAAAATACCTAAAATGACTGGACTGATGATTTTATATTATTTTATATTTTGATTGCAATAAAATACAAACACCTTGCTTAAGTTTTGCAGCAGAAAACGATCGAAATACGTTTTTGTACATCGAAAATCTGAGTTCACGTCGGCAGATGTTATTGGGGCGTATTTAAATGCAAATATTTCAGCAGATGTATAGTTTTTAATAGATACGAATTCCTCTCCAGAAAAAAACAATTGAAACTGCAGCTTTTTTTCAATAAAGTTGTTTTAAATGATATTTTACTATCTCCACTGAATCATTTGGTATTTTAATTCCCGAAAACACTGGCTTTTCGAACTTGTTTATTGATGATAGCAGAAACCCATTCAGTAAAACCCACTTGAATTTCAGCAAAATTTCAGTCTTACTTTCACTTAAGCTGGTTTTTTCACTTAAACGAAAAAGAAAATTCACTTAAACCGAGTCCGGATAAGTGAAAATAATTTCACTAAGTGGATTTAAAAATTCTATTAAGCGGGGACTTAAAGCTAGAAACAATGGTATTTAGCTTTTAGGGTTGCCTGGGCCCTATTACGTAACTTCTGACTCATTGTAATAGAATCTACAATAAGCGCTGTTTTTTTGATTTTTTAAAGTACATTTTATAGAATAAGACTATTGAGATTTTACGAATTCGAACATTTTTATTGTAGAATCGAGTTACATAGTTGGATTTCTTGAACAAATTTAAGTAAAATAGTTTGAATAACCAACAACGATTAAATAACACAAAAACAATTTATTGAATAACAAAAACTAGTTATGTACATACATACATAGTAATTCATAGGTAGTGGTACAAATATATAATTTACATTAAATCAGATTTGAGTTTTGTACGTTGGCACGTTGTGCATAACAAAAATAGTTCACTTTCAAGTTTGGCTTCATACAATATTATGTACGTTTTATGTAGAAAAAAATAATCTTCCTTTTTTTAGTCATCAATTTTCGTTTGTGACAAAGTCTGAAAATGGCAATTCATCATTTTATATTCAATTTCATCTAAGATTAAAGAAAATTTTGGTAAAATATGCACTTTTAAAGAAAATATGCAACACTCTGCATTTCCGATGAAATATGCCCCAATAAATGTAGCTGAAGGTCTTGCTTTAATAAGAATTAACTGAGTGTGGTCTCTGCGACTGATTGTATTAAAAACGATTATTTATATAACTGCAACCGATTCTTGAATTTTTGTTTCTATTTACACAAGAGCATTTCGCAATTTTTACCAGCTCTACAACTTTTTTCTGAAATATTATGCATTTTAGCCGTTACAATGTTAAAAATCGTTGTTTTTTCGTATTTGACTTTAAATACTCATTTTTTTTAAATAAAAATTGTAACTGCTTTAAAGAGAATCAATAACGTTTTCAAATTAAAAAAGAAAAATCGATAATCATTCACGTTTTTTTTTTTTGATTAAAATAATATTGAAATAAAAAAAAAACACTTTAAAAATTGAATTTATCACATTTGGCAATAAGTTGTGGAGAAACCGTTATGCACATGCCAAAAAGTTATAAGTCAAGTTTTAATTGTTAAGGATTAACTACATAGACCTACATAGACCTTTTGTACAAAAGTACAAAAGTGAGAAATTACACACATACTCTAGTGTCATCTGCTTGCGAAAAATTGAACGAAAATTGTGTTTTTACGCTTAGAGTTTTTGACATTTATCAAAAAAGAAAACAATTTGTTGCGCTAGGTGAGGCATTCGATTTTTATTATACAAAATATCTATTTTGTTTGTCTTTCTTTAAAATAAAATCGTCCTAATCTTTCTGAACAATAATAAGCCAACTTTTCAGGAGCGCTTTATTTTGTCTATTGTGTTTGGGGTTCCAGCGTAGATGTACGAGGAAAGTATTTTGTTGACCTCACATAAATCTCAGAATATTAATCATATTATTATTATATTACAATACATGCTATTTCCAATATGCTGATGAAATCACACATTCGCCTCCACAAGAATGAACAACAATCACGCATTTACCATCCAAAAGCTCTGCAAGTAAGATGATCAACGAACACGTGCGATGTGATCCAAGGCGCATGATATATTTACAAAATGATGCTCTTCATAATAAAAAAGAGTTAATTTTGCTGAAGAACACAGTTGAATCCCTGGTGCCATCTCAATCATCAATTTAAAATTTGTTTAAATAAAAAACATATTTATTTATACACACTTTTTTTGCATTGAATTTAATTTTTTTCTTGCACAAAAAAACGTCAGCTTTCAGCTGTGAAGATAAGGTGAGTTCGTTGTTTGTTCCCCTAAAATTTCCCTACAACCAGTGACATCTATTAGTCGTTTTCAAAATTGTTTCTTATGATTGTATTGGTGTTTTAATTTTGCACAAAAGTAAAAGTTAAGAAGGCTCTAACTTTTACTTTTGTAAAATTTGAGATACGAGATAGGATTGGTAGCATGTTGGAAAAAGACAAAACATTTTTTTCACTATTGTACAAAAGTGTGTTGAATGTAGTTAAGGCTTTAGAATAAAAATTACTTTTCAGTTAAGGTTAGACCACACTAGGCGGAACTGCACTGCAGCGGAACTGCGATTCATAATAATTTATATGAAATTTTATGAAGTTCAGTTGCCGCTTAGTGCGATATAGCTTATACAATTTCGTAAAAATAATCACCCCTATTACAGAATTCGGCGAATGAGCTAGAGCGACAATTCGGCTCATTTTCAATTTTATTGCTACTACGAATTTTGGTAACATTAATTGCACCACCGACATTTTGTTCAACTAATTTGGTATTACTGAAAAATGATTACAAATAATATGGATGTGACGTTTAAAATGTCAACAAAATGACAGCTGCGATAATATAGTTCGGAAAATGGTAAGGAAGTGAAAGAATTGGTAATATAGTTCATTCGACGAATTCATTAATTGGAATAACCGCGATCGCGAATTCACCGCGAATCTTGTCAACTCGCCGGGAGTCAAATTCTGCGAATTCTGTAATCAGCATAAATATTTTGCAGTTGTGTGCGGTCTTACCTTTAATTGAAACGTTCATACAAACTGTTATAACTGCAAAACTAAGTGTAAACAAGAAAATTACCTTAAATTACAAGATGTTTGGCTTAAAACAAATTCAGGTATCCATTTTGTGTATAAAAATCAAATCAGGAAAAAGTATACACTTTGAATATTTTAAAGGTTAATGGAAAGAAAATTAAAAAAATGGCCGTTGGACGTCACAATATCGACTTTAAGTCGAAAAATACAGATCCGATCCCTTAAAGTTGTGGTGTCTATGGAAAGGTAAATTTGTGAATCTTACTACTGTAAAATATTAAAAGGTGCCCATACAATTTTATAGCCTTTTGGGCTTTGATAGCTAAAAAAAAATTCTTTTGACTAAATATCATTTCTCTTTTCCCACCGATTTTCAAAATTTGTATTTTATCAAAATCTTGACATGTAAAATATTTCTCTACGTAAACCACAAAGCTTCAAAAAATCGTCTTAAACATTCAAAAATGAGAAATCGAGCAAAATTTGCGGAGATTATTGAATGAAACGGTTGACTGGCAAGGCCAAATTGAAGAATGGAATACACTTAATTGGTTCGACCCTTGTGCAAATAAACGTAATGCTGTGCAGAATTTTATAATGTTTAATACTTTTTAATAATGTCTGGACAAGAATACCCACATTTTTTCCAATTCTGAGAGTCGACAGCAATTACGAGTGTGAACAATAGCAAAACTTCCTTTTGTTTTAAGATAAGCTCATATTGTTCATATGCAAATATTAAAGTCGGGCAAGTTGGGGTTGTGCCCTTTGTACGTAATGCTGCATTGAAAATGCATTTTTTTTAATCCCAGGTACCAAGGGTAGGGACTTCAAAATTGTATTTAATTAAAGAGCTGAGCCCTCGATATGAATATGTCTGCAAGACGCACTCAAAGATTGAAGCTTTGAGTGCGTCTTGCAGCCATTTGGCCCTTCCAAAACTATTTTGGACTCCATAGTCATATGTCTAGGGCACTCAAGTCTTTTATTAAATATGAATTTGAAGTTCCTGCACTGCTTTTTCAATGCACTGCATTTTAAATCCAGTATTGAATACTGTAGTAGCCCGTAGCGTAATGGTTAGTGCGTTCAACTGTCACGCTGGAGGTCTGGGTTCGCTTCCCAGCCTCGTCCACCTAAAAACTAAAAAGTTTTTTTCAGGGCTACTGCCTCTTGCGAGGAATTGACAAATCCTCCAGGAGTATCACTTGTCACGAATAAGTGCTTTTCGTCTAGCCGTTCGGATTCGGCATAAAATTGTAGGTCCCTTCCATTCCTGTCGATAGGCGCACACAGGAATGGTTGCGAGTTGTTAGTCACTAGGCCCTGGTTCTTCATGAGCCGTTGTGCCACCCGATTTATTTTTTTTATTGAATACAAAGGCCCCAACCCCAACATGCCAGACTTTCTTATTTGCATTTATGAATTGTATGAAGCTACGTATGTATATATATACAAATGTACATATGTATGAATGTATTTTTAAAAAACAGGAATTTTTGCTATCGCTCACACCAAAAATCTTCTGCGGGCTCAGTCTATCCTTTCTTGTTCTTGCTATTTAATCACAAAATCACAACGTAAAACCACAATTCCACTAAGGTCGTCCCAAACTGCAATTCAGCTTATGTATGTATGTATATTTGTTTTTATTTAGACAAATAATTATTTTGATAAATAAAACATTCACATAAGGCGTTTTTCTTTTTTAAAGGCCTTACCCACTGGGTATTAATACATGTCAAAAAAGTGGGAACAAATCATGTAGAATAGTGTGGAAACAAAATATGAAAGCCCAGCCTACACAACCCGACATTCTATCCCACACGATTTTACATGTGTTAATACATGAATATTTTTAGGAATGGTTCTGATTCTATCCCACATTCTATCACACTTTTTTTTAGGTTAAAGTAATGTATTAATACAAGCAAATGTGGAAGCAAAATATGAAAAGTCATTTCTTTTCCACAAATTTGGCAGTCGCGTGGAATTCTTTCCCACTTTCATAGCCTTTTCACACCAAACCCAAAACCCGGTTTTCGCGAAAATATCGGTTTTGGCTGAAAACTTAGACCGAAAACACAAGTTTTCCCATGCATTTTTGGTAAACCACAAGTTCTTATTTTAAAGCAATACAATAGTGAATCGATTTAACTGTCTAATGTTCATATATTGTAAACATCAAAAAGTAATTTATTTGATTAAGCGCTTTCGCTCTTAAAATAAATAAATAAATCGGGTGGCACAGCGGCTCATGAAGAACCAGGGCCTAGTGACTAACAACTCGCAACCATTCCTGTGTGCGCCTATCGACAGGAATGGAAGGGACCTACAATTTTATGCCGAATCCGAACGGCTAGAAGAGAAGCACTTATTCGTGACAAGTGATACTCTTGGAGGATTTGTCAATTCCTCGCAAGAGGCAGTAGCCATGAAAAAAACTTTTTAGTTTTTAGGTGGACGAGGCTGGGAAGCGAACCCAGACATCCAGCGTGACAGTTGAACGCACTAACCATTACCCTACGGGCTACTACCGCTTTCGCTCTTAAAGTGTCCATATTGTTAATTTTGTTACATAATTAAATTGTTTAATATCAATTTTATACAATTCCGTGATTGATTTAAATTATAACTTGATTGTTCTAGATAATAGAACGCACTCGCTCTAACACATAAAATTTAATTTTTATATATATATACTGCCTCTAGTATTTTGTCCGCTGTGCTCAGGAGTGGTCATTTTAGGTTAGTTTATTTTTAAGTTGTAATTAGGATTTTGTATTATATGTATATATCTTTGTTGCACCAATAAGCCAACACGTAACTGTCAATGCTTTTAGAGCAGGAGCAATATAACATCCATATAAATATAGCCATGTGGCGAACAAAACTGTAATAGACAAAGCTGGCAATACATGATAGCCGCAGTATTTTCCTTTGTACTCTTAAGTATATATAAGTGTGAATTGACAACTCTGTAAAACGCTGATAAAGTCTCAATAAAAATCAATTCAATTCAAAATTTCTTTTTTACCTCTGAACGTTCAGAGCTTCAAATCTGTGTTTCTTTTTTCGTTCTGAACGTGTTCTGAGCTTGTTCATAGCGCGCTCTATGAGCTCAGAATAAAATAACTGAGCAGACCGAGTTGAATGCTGAACACAAGCATTTGATACCTAGGTGAAATTGCCCTTCAAGCAAGCGAGTCCGTTTTGGATCCGAAACCAGTTCATAAACGGACCCAAAACCGGATCCAAAACGATTCCAAATCGGATTAAATTAGTATGGAAATTAGAATCACCACGGAGCCATTATGTGAATGTATTGTGAGAGAGAGAAGGTATTCGAATTCACCATACTCCGAGAAAACGGAGCCTAAATGGAATCCAAAACGGACCAACAAAAATGATTGAATCTTCCCCATTTAGTCGAGTTTCTACATTGCATACAAACAAAAAAACAAACAAACAGAATTTTGGTCATTTCAAGACTTTATTTTTATTTATCAATTATAAAAGGTACATTATATATTTCCACAACGAAATATATACATATAATACACAGTAAACTTGTATTTTTGATTGGAAATTTCTTAAAGTTTTCACAAGAAAAAAAGATAAAAATCAATGGTCTTCGCCACGCTACCTACAAAACTGAACTAAACAAAAAGTGGTGGAAATTAAAACAAAATGACTGTGCTCTATCTATTTCTCCGTGCATACAAAAATTCTCTCGATTCTTATTCTTCTTTTTACATGCGTACACAGAAATTTTGTTAATGTGTGTGAGACACTCAGTTTTTTTGGATTCCCAAGTCATTCCAAAGTGAACCGAGAAATTCGGGTCCGTGATTTTGCTTGAAGGGTGAAACAAAAGTGACAGTTTAGTGTTCAGGCCCTTCAAGCAAGCGAGCTCGTTTTCGGTCCACAAACGTTTTAAACAACGTATGGACGACTTCGCATTCGGATCCAAATACGGATCGAAAAACTGCGTTTTGCGGCTCAAATTAGTATGGAAATTAGAATCACCACGGAGCCATTATGTGAATGTATTGTGAGAGAGAGAGTTTTTCACTTCACCATACTCGGAGAACCGAAACCAAATGGAATCTAAAACGGTTCCAAAAAAAATTAATGAATTGAGGCATACCCAACCCAAATGTATTAAAAAAACTTCCCATCTAGTCCATTTTCTCCATTGCCTACAAAATAAAACAAACTAATTTTTTCATTTCAAGAGTTTTTTGTATTTATCATTCATAAAAGGTTTTCTAAAGACTGTTTCGCGCTAATAAACATGACATTTCCACAAATATAAGTTTACATTTAATAAATAGAAACTTGCATTTCTGATTGGAAATTTTCCAAAGTTTTAACAAGAAAAAAGAGATACAAAAGCAACCGTCTTCGCCACGCTACGTACAAAACTGAACTAAAAAAAAAAGTGGTTGAAATTAAGGCAACATGATTGTATACTTCGCCTATACCATAGATAAACAATATAAAGATACACATCTTTCGTACGTTTTACCCCCCAAAACCCATTTGTTTACATTGTTGTTTTTGTAATTTAATTCTGTGTCCATGAATAAATGTGAAATCCAACAACAAAGTTAGGGTGGTGGAAATCAGTAAGTTGCACTAGTATGCGTGTTTTAAAGCACACTAGTAAAACTTACTGATTTCCACCACGGCTAAACCCACCTTTTAGCTTGTAGGCAAACCGGATTGACAGCCAAAGATTTGTATCTTTATTTGTTTATCTATGCCTATACTCTCTCTATTTCTCGGTGCTAACAAAAAATACTCTCGATTCTCGTTCTTTTTACATGCGTACACAGAAAATTTGTTAATGTGTGTGAGACACTCATTTTTTTTGGAGTCCCATCCCAAGTGAACCGAGAAATTTGGGTGTTTCAAAAATAATTCTGAGCGCTCAGAACCAGAACACGCTTTGTTCAGAGGATGTTCAGAGCATGCTCGAAATGTTCGGACTTTGTTCAGAACTCTTTTCTGAGCTAAAAAGAAAAACGCCTATTTAATCATTTATTTGATAGAAACAACCTCCTAACGTCAAATACGTTGTGATCAATTCACATCGGTCAATACAATTCGCAATGATGAAAGCTTTACTCAACTGAGTTATACAATACAGAAATTTCAATTGATTGATAAGTTTTAGCAATCGTCAACTGGTTGATAATTGACAATCGTAATAGGGCTGGAACCTTAACAAATATATTGAAAATCGGAAGCGTTTTAATCACTGGCAACTCGGTTTTCGTAGCTATATAGTTGACTGGTGATCTGATAGGACATTTCACCATTTTGTTATTGCCAAGCTTTTCATCGTTTAGAACAAAGATAAAGTTTGGAACATGCAATTTGGAGTTCAAACCGCCAGCAAAATTACTTTTCCCTGGAATCTTCATTTGATAAAATTGGGTGGTCGTGAAATCTGCACAATTCTAAATAGAAATTCCGGAGGAAATGTTTTCCTTTTCACTCCTCTCTTATTGTAAATGAAAAATTCCCGCGGATTCGGAGAAATAATGCTACGAGAAAAAAGCTGGCATTATAAAAATCTAAAAAAAAAATGAAAATCACATCAAGTATGTGAGGAGCATTTTAGTTTTGGGAGAACAAATCTCCCGAAGAATATTTAGAATTGGGCTGAATATTTTTGTCTAAATCACTTTTTTTCTTTTGTTAATAAAATACGCTTATGTTATGTTTTAACTTTTATTTTATTAATTTTTCCCTCAAGTATTATTTTCTTGTTTATAGTTTTAATTCAATAGCACATTCGTTAATTATTTTTGTTTTCAATCTTGATTTGATTTTGAAAACTTTATTTCTCGAAACAATGATCATAATTTCATAATACAAACGCACATTCTTTTTCAAAATGCCCATTCCAAGAGGATAGATACAAAATAAATACAAATTATTATTTTTAATTATTGATTCTACAAATAAATTCCTATTACAATTACAAATTACATAGAATTGATTACACAATGCACAATTATTTATTTAGTTTTATTTTATCTCAAGCTTATCACGGTTACCAAAAGTTTTCTAAACGGAAGTAGTTATTCCATTTGTATTTCATTTTATTTATTAAAAATTCTCGTTTTCAATATAACATGAGTTATGAAATCTCGTACCTTTTCAAAAATTTAACAGTTTTTTTTTTTTTTTTGGTATGTGTTTATTTAAATTCCAATGGAAAATCATTGTTCTAGATATTTTGCATATTATATTTTTGCTAATTGTATTTTTGTTTTAAGAAATAGTTTTATTTATTTATTTATTGTTTTGATTTACTAATTTGAAAGTATGATTTTTCAATGCGGCAATTTGTTTGTTTCGAATTAAAATTATACACATATTTACATGAATATATGGCGAGTTTTGAGTTCCAATTATTTGCTACAAAAACCAATTGTTTTGAGCCAAGGTTTTTAGCAGTTTATCTATTTCATCCTTATGATTATAATTTTTTCAGCTGGCTTATGATGCTTTGAGTATTTTTTTTTTTTTTTCTTTTGTAAAATGCATTTCTCTTGTTTCTATTTTAGTTCGATTGCATGTATGTATGTATTTATTTATGTATTTTGTTTGTTTTTAATAAATAAAATAATAACTTAACTTCGTTTTCCATTGTTTGTAAATAAATGTTCCGTCTAAATTTTCATATTGAAAGAAATTGTCTTTTTAATATATTTCATTGTCGTTAAGTGAAAATTTCCCACTTTTACAAAAACCAAGGTTATTGGAAATATCTAATCAAAGAACAAAATCTATGTATGTTCTGAGAAATTTTACTAGGGCCTGTCTCCCTCTACATTTTTCCGTATCATAAGCTTCCCAAATGCAAGCATTTTCCTGTTCTTGTAAACATGTTTATAACTCTGTCAAAAAGAATACAAAAATGAACTTTTCACTAAACAATGACGGATTTGGTTTTATAACATAACTAAATATAATGTAAGTTTTCGAACTCAATATACATAGATTACAGTTATTCATTCGACAAAAGATAATTGCATCCTGAATCTGATTAAGCAGTTTTTCCATTTAAATGTCAAATACTACCTATTCCTACATTCAATCGCTTTTAAAAGTGGCAAACCACAAATCTGCCAATAAAAGTTGCTTACTGCTGCAATAGCCCTACAGATCTCTAATACGAGTTCCTTAAAATCTATCAGAAACGAATTACTTTCTTCCTCCAATTGTTATTTCAATATTTGGTTTTGATGGTTGGTAACTCGTCTTTTTTGGTTCTCGGTAATTTATTACCAATTTGCTTTTATTTGATATATTCCTTTTCCTTTAGTTTCTAAAACAAACAATTGGAATTGGAACGCAACCACATTCAATCTTAATTCAATAACTTCAATGAGCTGCAATTAAATTCTTAAGATTAGTTTTTACTCTATTCTCAAGTTAATTGTTTGTCGAAATCTTCCTACGCATTCTTAACCTTTAAAACTCACTCTTTTTATTTTTTTTTAAACAAATCTTGCGTTCAACGTTCATTTTAGCATGTTTTGGTATCGTGTCAAATAATTCAAGGTTTAAATCAAATCTAATACTAAGATGAACGAAAAATTCAATAAATTGGTTTTCGTCATGGTATCCGTCAGCCTGTGCGTACAATGTTCATCTAGCTTAAACCTCAACGCGTTGACACATTTGGTACATAGCATTTGTATGTGTTCCCTAGAGGTAAAATTAGAATTTTGTGGCCGTTGTATTCGAAATGAAAGAATTTTAACTTCAAGGTATTCTTCGTACAAGGCGATGTGAACAAAAATCCTCCAATTCGTATGAAATCGGCGAATTTATCCGTTCCTACAGATACCTCGGTAGAGCCGTTTATTAGGTCATCTAGAACGGGTAGCAGACCTACAACGAATTCGTGTTCTACAAAATTTCTCCAAAAAGACTTTTTTTGAGAAAATTGCATCGTGGCCTTGTAAGACAAAATTTGACAAAATCAGAGAAAGCAATCATAGTACATTCGATACAATAATTGTATACTTTGCAGACTTTTCTTTGTGTTATTTTGAAGTACCCCAGCTTGGTTCGTCTACTGTCATTTTTGAAGTTACCTGTTTGCCTAAATCAGTTTTAATTGCGAGGGTCAAACAACTTTAAGTTGGGTTATCAATTTTTCACTTTTATCCGAAATCCCAAGTAAGGCAAAAAACAGTTTTATTGTTTTAATAATAAAAAAGCTCCAACGTAATCGAAAATATGTACCTATTTTAATAACGAATAAAACAAGTTTCACTTTTTTGGGCAGATGTCCTCTATTTTCGTTAAAAAAAATTTTTGGCGCATCGTTGATGAAATTATCTAGCTGCTTTTTCTGAGTGAGATTTATTTAAAGAATCCGCAATCATGCACAACTTATAGAACTTAGAAGGTTGTCTGCAACCAGTTTTCGAAGAACTTTTTCTTCATAATATGCTACGACAAAATAAACTGGCTAACACAAACAAATAAAAATGAAATTATTTAACAAAATAAAACCAAAATACGTCTTGTTTTTAAAATTTTATGTATTATTTCTGTTTATTTAGGCTCGTGTTTTTTTTTTTGTTAAAACTTTGAAAAATAGTCCACACAAAAAAATCAACTTTGTACAAGTGTGTTTTGTTTAAAAAAAAAATATTTGTATATAATATTGATATTATTTTCAATAATAAAATATCTTAACAACTAAATCATATTTTAATTGAAAAACAAAAAAAGTTTAACAAACTAATTATTTTAATTGTTAAGCTTTTTTTATGTAGAGAAAATCGACAGAAATCAACAGGTTGATATTTTCAATTTGCTTACATTATAGTTTTTTGCCATTTACGATGCATAAGATCAAACTTTAAGTATTTAGATTTAATTGGGTAGTTGGATTTTTCAGGATTATAATTTCACTTTCCCTAAATGATTATTGAGACGGAGTTTCAAAACTGTGATGTTGAAGTTTTACAGGAAAATAAATATAGCTAAAGATAAAAACGGCGAAATAATTTCAATATATTGATTAAAGAAGATTTTTTTTGGTTCGCGTAACTGAAAGTTAATTTATTAGTTTTCAATGCATTATTAACGTTTCGCTCTGTTAATCGAAATTCCATTTCTTTTGTTTGCTTTCTCAACGTGTTCATATAAACTTGCTGTCAGATTTTCAAATTTGTACTGCAGACTAAAAGTGAAGATGATAAAACGTAGTACTTTTGGTGGAAATAGGATTTTCCAAGTTAGAATCGACCTCATTGCACAATCTGCAGCTTTCACAATTTGATTCTTACTTAAGGAGATTTTTCACGGAATTTGTATTTAAACCATAATATCCGCAAACGCCTCTGTGCACCAGACGCTTAATGAATGACTAACCGAAATTACGAAGTCTTTTCCAAGATCGAGTGATATTCACACTCCGCCTTAAGCCAGACCATACAAAAGTTTATAGGCGACATCAACATCTTTGAAAGAAAAGATGTAGATCTATGGTCTTCTGTGACATGCTTTTGGGGCCGGACAAGTAAGAAAACCAGACGAAATTATTGTGTAGTTTTCCCAAATTGATTTGGTGCACCACTATCTTCTTTGCATGCGTGTCTATAATGTTAGATCCAATGATGCATATCGAGTTTCAATATCCATATTTGTATTTAATTCTTGTAAAGCCTTTTTAACATTGAACATTGATTTTATATTTTAGTTTCCACTTTAAAACAAATGTGTAAAAATAAAGAAAAAGACTTCCGATACCCGAACAAATTCCGAAACATTCAAATAAAACAGGTCGCAATTCAGATTTTCAAAATTCAAAAGCATAATCATGTAAATAAATCCTCCTAACATTTTAATTTTACACTTTACATTTATCGTTTAAAATTTTTATTTCTACCTCTTTGAGGTGTTAACTTATCCAATACACATAAATATTATTTAAAAATAAAAATATACAAAAATAATAAGATTTAAACAACTACAATACGTTATAATTATTATAAAACACACATTCAGAGGTTTAAGCTTATCTTTGCGAATTCCGTCTAAGCACAAGACGAACAATTCTCACTACCAAATATGTTATTGCTATTTTTTATATTATTACACAATTTGTATTTAGTTTTTTTTTTTTCTCTAATGTTTGTAGCAATATCACAAAATTTTCTCATTTATATAGTTTTATAAAGTTTATATTTTTATATATATATTGATTATATATTATTCATTCGGTTAATTTGCAATAACAAATTTTTTAATTGTTGTAAAATGTTTTGAATTTGTATTCACAAAACTGTGTTTTCATATAAAAAAAAACTCTTTAGTTTTTCTTATTTGTTTCGTGTACAAAAAACATTTTTTTCTTTTAATCGAAATAGAGTCGTTTTCATTTTCAAGTTGTGAAGTTGTGTGCATTATAATTTTATTTTGTCCAGAATAAATTTTGTTCCTGAATTTTTTACAACTTTTTTTTCTAATCGAACTCTTTTCGGTTTGACCAAAGTTTTGTGTTATTTATTTATTTTATTCTAAATAAGACAGAAAATTCCAAAATTTGAATTCTAAAACGAGCGACTTATGTACATAATGTCGCGGGCTTTTCGAATCGCATTATTTTAGTTGGTGCTGCTGTTGTTGTCCAGTTATTTAAAATATTTCAAAATTCTCCTAACTTTTTTGGAGTAAAAGAGTCATTAAGATTCACGTTCCTTTTTTACTTTGACCTCCTCGCCTAAGATCGTCGCAATTTCTCCTTGCATAAATGCCCATGGTATAGTTGAATTGGCTAGTGGACAGCGCTCACCACTTGGACAATAGACTTCGTTACCGGAGCCCTAAAAAGAAGAAAAATGTTTAATTTTAGAAAATCAAAAAAAAAAAAAATTTTTTTGTGAAGATTATCAAATTTTCTTACTAAAAGTTTATATGTTACTACATTTTTACTGATTTTGGGAATTTCGTATGAAGAATTCATCAATTAAACAAGCTTTACACAATCCGGTTGTTGTTTGATGAACGGAATTCGAATGCAATCTCAGCTCATTTGGCTCAGTGTTGAGATATCAGAAGAAAAGAGTTTTTGTTGTTATATTCGATTTAATTTTTCCCAAATAAAACTGTTGTTGCATCTCAAATTACTTGAACCATGGACCTATTATTTACTAGGTCCATGACTTGAACTTTTTAGTATCTCCCGCCCTACTTAGTTTTCGAAGACAACACTGCAAACTTATGCAAAATCCTGTGTTGGAAATATGCAAAGTCTATTAAACATATGCCATGCGTATAAAACAACACACAAGAGGTAAATGAAGAGAAAGGATTTTCGTTGAGTAAAGTTAATTCGTGGTGTAACATAATCTCCAAAAAAAAACCTAAAACAAAGTTTGTTTCACTTTTATATTAGACAGGATCGGAAAAGTTTTTTTTTGGTTCTGCCAAAAAACAAAGTTTAATTTTGTGTTCGAATTCACATCAATATAAGCTGTGTTTAAGTTAAAGGGCCCGCTAAATTCAAAAATTGAGTTTTTTGCAAACAAAATTTCATTGCAAGAATAAATGTCTATTTCATTGGATAGGTTGATCCAATTTGAAAGAAAAGATTTTTCGATCGAAGAGGTTTTTGGTGACCTGGGGTGAAATCGGCTAAGCTTATAGTTGATTATCAAATTTTTGAATGCCATTTTGACGATTACTTTATCAAAAAAACAAAAAAATTGATAATCATATCAGCTTAGCCGATTTCACCCCTGAATTCGAATTTTATCTCAGAATTGATCCACCGCGTCAGGCTCCTGAGGCTACACGGGCAAGTACTGGCAAGCAAGTTGGTATACAAGCACAGTTTTTAACTAATACCTACAAACCTAAGCAACTTGGAATTTCTGAAGCCAGTAGAGAAGCAAGTTGAAAGCCAAGTGGACTCGTTCAGACTTTTATATAAAGCGATCAAAATAGCTTTTCGTGACATTTTTGGAATTTAAAATATTCTTTCTAAAACAATTTTTAAAGGGTGGAGGGGCCAAGAAATTTTAAGATTTCAAAAACAAGAAACTGTCAAAATTGATTGAAGGATTGTTATCATATAATCCGAAATTATTAATGTCGAATTCCTAACAGCCATTTGAAGTCGATTTCATTACAAAATTTTTCTTGGTAGAAGGAATTTAAAAAAAAATCGACTTTTTTTGTGAGTGTGTGAGTGCAATTTGACAGGAATTTTGTTGCCGCACAAAAACAAAGAAGTGGTGCGCGCTAAACAGATATTAAAGTGAATTTTATTTTTCGCGTTGTTTTGATAATTTAGAACCAAATATATTTCGTCTGAAAATTAAAAAAGAACAAAAACAATTGTGCGCGTAATCGAGTAAAAAAATTACAATCCAAAATCCATCCAGACACAGCAGCGAAGATCTATTCTGAATATTTCACTAGGGGACGAAGATAAATAAATTTGCAACGTGTTTTTCTCGCGAATTGTATGTTATTTAAATGGGATTTTTGTTTCTTGGAGATATATGCACAATTATCTTTACTTTTTTTGATCATTCACTGAAATATTAAATAATTTGAAACACTTTAACATTTGTTTTCATTTTTAACATCGTCACAAAATTGTAATGAGAACATTTAATTTCATCCTGATGCATGAGAAATGTCAAATCTTGATAGTGTGTGTGCGATTTGATGTTAAATCTAGCTAAAAACGCAAGATTTGTTTGACAGCATTAAAATTGATTTTGTTTAGAAAAAATTCTATTTGTTCAGAAAAATTCGAATTTTTTTGGTTGTAAGGAATTCGACATAAGATTACATTTTTTGGGCGGGAAAAGGGATTTCCACCCGAAAGGTGACATTGGAAACAAATATTCTGTTACCGTTTTATCAAGCCATAGACTGTTAAATTAAATTGAAGTATTGCTACAAAGATGATGTATTGAAAAACCTTAATGAAATCTTAATTTTTTTAGATTCAATTTTTTGTTCAGGAAATGGTGATTTTAGGGCTTATGGGTGACATTTGGATCGAAATATTCTGTGTACTTCAAAATTTAGTTTCTTACCTATCTGTCAAATTCCATTAAAAGATGACTAAGATGATGATTGATTAAAAAACATCAAACAAATCTGAATTTTTTAAGCATTATTATTAAAAACATCGAATTTTTTTAGATTACTTAAGAAAAAAACCGAAATCTGTGATTCAGTAGGCGGATTCTAGAAAGCGCGGCGGATCGCTTTCAATGGCGGATTTGTATTTTTTCATTCTCAAAAGCGCTTGCCCTTTCCATTTTTTGTTTGAAAGCGACAGGTTTATAATTGATCGTTTACAAACAAAAAATGGAAAGTGAAGCGCTTTTGAGAATAAGAAAATACAAAACGCGAGGTAATTTTTTTCAAACAAATTTTTAACGATGCCTAAAAGTACTTATCTTTTTATTTAAAGAATTTTACAATATGTCTTTTACTCCCCGAGAAATCTTTAGTTGGTTATTAGACCTACCATAATTAAAAAAAAAGACGGTACAAAAACTGCGGATTTCTCGAAAAATTGAAAAAAACTGTTGGAAAGATTTGCATTAAATTTTTAAGAAAAATATTACCATTTTCAGGAATTGTTAAAAATGTTATTGAAAAACATTACCTCGCGTCATTATCTAACATTTTTTCAACGGACTTTTTCGAAAATATAACGTGATGGAGAAGTTCTGAGGTCAGATTCGAATTCAGGTCGTTCAAATAGAAAAATCGTGCCGACCAGTAATTAATTAATTCACGCTAAAATCACACTCCAGACCACAGTGCGTTAGCCTATTGTTAGAAATAAAAAGTTTCTATGGAAGGACCAGTTTTATAGGTTTTTATAATTACATTCTGTGTATTGTTGGAAATACAGTAACAAAATTTGTAACAAATATTTTTTATTAACTGTAGGTTGCAATTATGAAAAAAGGCTCATATGCTTTTTTCTATGGTTAATAATTAATATCTGGCTTCATGAAAATGACATTAAAGATCAATATCAGAAAATATATATATATATATATGCAGGTAATTAATTAAAGAAAAAATCTTTCGGTAAATATTCTTAAATCCTTAGATCTACCATAAGATTTTGGAGTTAAGAAGGTGTAGTACTTTGAAAAAACATATTTCCCACCAAAAATAAAATGGCTCACATAGTTTTTTTTTATATTCATTTATAAAAAAAAAATTTACAACATCGATCCGACGCAAAACTTGTTGACAGTGGCGCCTCAACAATAGCTAACAAGTGGCGGATATTTAAATAATTTTCCTTAGCTCACGCTTTGACTAACGTAAGGACTAAAGATCATAAGAAACTTTTGAAGTTATTTTTTTTAAGCATTATCAAGTTTAACTTTAATCTAGTCACTATAAAACTGGGCCTTAACTCAAAATTCCAGATCAATCTTTTAAGGCCATTGAATTTGCAAGATTGGATTATGGACATGAAAAGATATTTGTATGAATGTATATGTGGATCAGTGTTAGCATAATAGACTGTTGGGGGTTGAAAACTCCCATTTGGTTCTACCTTGAAAAAGGAAGTTTACAAAGTTTTCCGCGGTATCTTGAGAACGGCAAGTCTCGCAAACAAAAATTTAACACTTTTTGTAGAGAATTGGGTTGATACTTTTACCGATGCAATTGCTACTAAGCCAGCAACCAAAGCAGTTGTTATGCTGCTCAAAAGAAATTTTCAAGAATTTTAAGATTCAAAGTGCAATATCACTTTTCGTATGACATTGTTCAAACGCAATATAAGGTCTGTTCCTTTACTTCGAGTGTCTGCGATTTTCTGTGCGCCCAAGTTCATATAAAACAAAAAATGAAATTGACAGTATTTGGGACCAGAATGTACACAAAATCACAGATTTAAGAGTAAAGGAACAGACATATATTTTCAAAAACGAAATTAGTTAAATATGTGTTTTAAAGTTAAAAATTATTTTTTTTTTTAAACAATGTTAAGAAAAAAATAATTTTACTTACATTTTGTCTCTTAATACTTTCACGACTGCAGGGGAAACAAAACTTATGATGATTAACAGAAGGACATTGTACAAAATGCGTATCTTCGAGTCTTTCTTGACACAACGTACACTTAAGAGTTGTATTCTGTGCAGACGTAGGTGCTTGAGCTGCTGACGTAGGTACTGCATTACCCGGTGGACCATTGCCATTCGAACTATTTCCGTTGCCAGTTGAGCCGCCATTATTCACTCCGACACTTCCATTATTGTCTGTACCGTTCGAACCAGGCGGCATTGGTCCCACTGAACCACCACCAACCGATGCAGGTCCGACTTGAGGTCCCTGATTTGATTGGGCTTCCGTGCTTGTGACTGTAGTGCTGGATACATGCCTTGAGCCTGATGATCTGCGACCGGAAGATGATCCTATACAAACAAAATAGAAAACAAAATTAGATTATGTTAGACTTTGAGATTTATATACTAACCAGAGCTATTTGGCGAATGTTGACTGCCCCTTGACGCCGTCCTTGGTGGTGGTGGGCCTGGTGGGCTTGGTCCATTTCGAGGGCTACCCGGAGGTAATGTCTCTGTAATTGACATTAAATTAGCCATCGGACTTTGAGCTAACTGAGTGACTGAAGAGGCAGATGTTAATTGTGGCAGAGGTGGTGGTGGTATTGATTGTGGTTGTGATGTTGGTAATGCTGGTGGCGTTGAATTACCCAGCGACACAGGCGGATGTGGCATTGTTGGATAAACTAAAATTAAAAAGTCGACCATAGGTATTTTTGTTTTATCGAACAAAATTGATGAACATTTTTTTTTGGAAGATTGGAACAATTTAAAAACTGTTAGGACATCATAAATTGTCCATAGTTTATATGTACATATGTATGTACATAATGTATATTAAACAAAAAAAACCTAATAAGCATGAAAATGTTGGTGTTAAATTTTGTCATAAATAAAAAATAATGTTAATAAAATTGCCACTTAAGGAATTGGTGGTGATTTGGTGTTGTGGAAGGGGGAAGGATTTAAATCTGCACTCATTTAATTACAAATTAATTATTTGTCAATTAAATTCCTATAATAATTATAGGAAATAAATCAAAAACCATGCAACTACATTTAAGAAGCTTAAACAAAATTAAAAAAAAAAATAATAATACTCTATATCAGACCATCGATGTAAGTCTATAACCTTCTCAATTCCAGTTTAGTAAAGTTATCCCGCTGCTATGTTATATGTCTTCTTATGTTAAGAAACAATGTATCGTCATACGTAATATCATTCAAGGAATTTAGAGTATTCAAATGTTAAAGTTACGTGTACAAATCGGTTAACTATGATGTCAAATTATTATTACAAAACTAGGCATTTTTTAATTTTCTCCGCAAAATATTAATAATGCTAAAGGGTAGTTTAAAAATATCAGTCTTTTACGACAAGCTTAGGTTTTCCTAAACTGATTTTCAAAATAAATATTTAAGAAGAACATTGCAGTCACATAAGATTCTTTTATAAGGAAACGTGGTTTAATCGAGTTAATAACATGGGTGTAACTGTTTAATAAATTGTAGCTTCTAACATTTCTCCTTTACATATGTACATACAGTGGTGAACACGAAAATAGCAGTAGGTAGAAAATAAAAGAAATATTGAGAAAAAAAATTAAAACTTTAACCACCGTGTTGGACTGTTTTCGTTGTGTATTGTGGTAGGTATTCAGTGTTCGGAGGACGTCTAACAAACTATCAGGAACCAGTCACCATACAGAACAGTTTTAGACTCATCCGACCATAAAATATTTCGCCATTTTTCCACAGAAAGGAGGCAAATTTTCTATGGAACGTTTTTTCTTATGTTTTTTGGTACGTAAAGGAGTTTTTCTTGGGCTATGTGCTGGTAATTCTGCTTTCAATGGACTTCTTCAAACGGTCATATCACTCACTTCCAAATTTAGCTCTTTGATGGATCTAGTTTGGCTGATCTCACTATCCTTCTATCATCTGTCGTATTGTTTTTCCTATTCCACCTCTGTTTTCAGATTTTTTAATGAATTTTATAGCGTTGGCTATCATTTTGCCGGAGCATGAACATGAACAAATACGCTGGATTTCGGTATAAGAATTACTTTCTCTGCGTAGCGACAGTATGAAACTTCGTTGTTCACTGGTGCAATGCTTACCACGACACACTTTTGTTGATACAAAAAGAAAACCGTTATTGTAAAGGCCCATTCCTGGTTACAAATATTTTTTAAAAGGAACTCTCTTATTTTAATCTTATCTTTTTAGAGAATTTTTTAATTAATCCAAAAAAAATGTTAAATTCTTACAGAACACTGCTATTTTAATTTGCACACCAAATAAGATCTACAATAGCAAAAGTAACTATTTTTCTATGATCATGAATTGTTTCCTATTGTTTTCTCTTTTTTTGTTATGCTTAATATTTTCTCTTAAGCTGAGTGCTTTCATTTTTAATGAGTGAGTTCAGAGCTAAGAGTATTTTAACATTGCTTAATTTTTTTTATAAAACTACTGCTATTTTCGTGTTTACAGCTATAGGTAAATAATAAATATATATACATACTCTTCTATTTTAATACAAACTAACTTAATCGCTACAATAACGAACAGTATGTAATAACCAAAACGATTTCATAAACCGATATCTTAAACAAATTTATTTTTATACCGTAGTCAGAAACACATTTACATTTAAAATGATCTTTTATTGCTCCTTTTAGTTTTGTATTTTAGTTTCGTGAGTCAGCTGTGTTCGTTCTATTTTTACAGAATGTAGGTGAAGTATTTTGAAATATTCAGAACGTATGAATGGTAGAAATGTGTTCAAAATCATAACAAGATGTGCACGAGGTTTTTAAGTTGAATCAAGATCAATAAAATCGAAATTTTAAATTTAAACCAATGCGGTTTCATACATTCTTTAGGAAGAAGCTTGTGGTGCAAAACTAGGATAGCTATGGGGAACTAGGGGTCTGTTAGAAGCTTGCTGGTTTGGTGTCAGGCCAGGAACACCCTTATTTTAGCGCTACCTAAATGAAGTTTGTAAATCTAGCCAGCAGATTTTGTCTGCATAAAAAACCCAAACACTGGTACCAACGGCACCGAATTAATAATTTCCATCTCGAATTTGAACACCCCTAAAAGGGTATACTAAATATACCTATTCAATGGCTCGGCAACAATTTTATTCGAAAACAACTGAAAATTCAGCTGATAGTTTTCTATACAAAATCTATGCTCTCCAAACAAAACTGACATTTCATATAATTTTGCGTTCAATGACATAAATTAAGTACTTTAATTTCAGAAATTGTCCTACATGCATAGGTAGGATATTACTTCATGGTTTAAAATACAATTGATTAAAAACAAAATACAATTTTTTCCATATCTCAAGATGAATAGAGATTTACTCTTACAAATTTTTTTTAAGCTTTGTTCCTTTTATCTCATGTATTAAGTGCAAAATGACTTGTTGCAATTTGAAAAAAAATAATAATTTTAAAGATTTTGCTAGAATTTTATTATTTTTTTTAAATTTTGATAAAAATACCTTATAATACCATATTTTTAATTTTGTTTAATTCGCTGCGAAATTGATTTTTTTTTTCAACTTTTAAATGACCGACTAGAGCCTACAGACCCTTCTATTTACTGAAACTACAACTTCTACCGCTTATTCTCTTTCATCCTATAACCTCCGCGACCTTCAAATCTTTATGGATTGATAGACAGTTATGTCAACTTAACAATTTTTTTTTCGAGAAAACATATTAATCTCAATTCTGCATTTTGAGCATGCCAGAAAGGTGGAGAAATATTCGCCGTTAGTGTGGGCACTCTCATTTATCACCATGTAAATAAATGTTGACTGGCGAATGTTTCTCCGCCGCGCCGAATATTTAGCGTTGCTTTGGGAGAGACTTTATGCTAGGTTTCCACTTGCCATTGAATGACACTGTTCGACCTGTTTTCTGCTATTATTTTCTTTGCTTCTTGTGTTGTTACTTATCATCCCCTCTTGCCAAAGTGTGCCAATTTGGGCTTTTAAATGACAAATGGACCTAGCGTTAGTACCTGGATCCTTAAAAAGATAAAATGGATATATTTGGTGATTTTAACTTTAATCAAATGTTAACAACATAATAAGGTATATATCGTTTAAAATTGTTGCGCCACTGTTTTTAACTACAGTTGCAGTTGGCTGAGTCAGGAAAATGTGATCTCACTTTCAAAACACATCAGGAAACAAACTTTTGGATTCGCTACCTGAACTAGCCAAGTTACAGTTACAGATAGCATTAACACATTTTTTAGTTCCATTTTAAAAATAACTAAAGCCGTTTTTGATTGGTTGTCTGGAATTACTCCTTTTTCACTGTTTCTGTTCAAATCCTATCGAATATGGAAACTCTGGAGTAGAAGGATTAACTTCCAACCGTCCCCTCGAAACCGACATACGGTTTCGGGTACCGGGAAAAGAGAAAGAATCCGAATGAACAAACTAGCCAAAATTGAGGTCTTACGTTCAATGCCAATGACGGACATACAATTTTTCAAATAAATATATGGTAAAATTAAGACTCAGCACTATACAAAGAAGTTTGATTATAGAGTTGGCTTCAGCTTAAAAATAACTAGGTGGTAGTTGTTTTTTGATTCTAATTTTCAACAATGGTTTCTGTTTTAAAACTTATGATAAGATGTACCTTTCTAAAAAAGAATATTAAACATTTTAAAACCAGAAAAATGTATACCTACCTATTCAATGATTTATTATTTATTATCGGTATATACCTACCTACAATTTATTCAGAGATTAGTATGCATGTATAATGTTATTGGTAGGTAGGTAGGTACCTACCATAGGTATTTGGATTTTGTGTTAATAAACATTTTATCAGTTGATTGGCTTAGGTATAGCCAAGTTTTTGTGTGTTTACTTTTTCCACATTTTATCATTTTTATTTATTTATACCAAAAATCTGTGCTTCGCATCCCACAATAATTATTAGTATGTAGTTTGTCTACCGTGACAAATAATAATTAAAGGTAGGTACAGTAATGTTTTGTTTTTTTCATATCTCGTTTCCCATGTGTTTTGCTTTTCTTTTTTGTGTGCGTTCGTCCTTCAAAAATCTGTTTTAATAACATTCAAATATGTAGGTAAGTACCTTGGTATGTTTGTTTAGGTACCTACAAAAAAAAAAAAAAAAAAAAACTAGTGACGACATAATTATGCATACCTATGTATAGGTCATGAGATCTTAACTGGTCTTCCAGCATGGGTACCACGTACAGTGTCGGACAAAACAAAAGCACTAAATTTCACTTGGTTACATTTTACTTAGGTACATTTCTAAACTTGAATATATTTAAATGAATTTTATTTGGTTAATGAAGGTATACATTAGCTCTTCAATCGCAAAGAAAAAAATATATTAGTTACACAGTAAAGGAAATACAACAAAAAATTATTAAAAGCGATTGCGACAAAACTAAAGCACATAACTAAATTCTGTAGTTGTTTTCCAATATTTTGTTATGAAGCCACTATTTTTGATAACTGGTGCTTGACAACTACCAGGCATGGACTCAATCAAGTTATTTATGATTTCCTGGGGGATACTTCCATGCAATTTCTGTTAGAACAACAAGAAAATCCTTGTTTTTGCAGCTATCACGATGAATCTGGCTATCTTCAATCTCCAATAGGTTTTTTATGGGGATGATGACACCAATTTTTCACTAATTTAGCGGTATGTTTTGGATCGACTTGATATTGGAATGTCCTTTTCAAGGGCGTTTTTACTTCTGCGTGTGGCAGCATGATGTTTTAAAGGACGTCATCATACACAAAACGATCCATTATTCCACCTATTTTATGAGTTGGTCCGATTCTTTGGCTAGAAAAACATCCCCAGGCCAAAACGCCTGGGCTTAGCCTTTTGCGTCATTCTATCAGAACATTGCAGATTAAACTTCCGGATTCGTCCGAAAATAACACTGCTTTCTATTTGGCAACAGTCCAGCCTACGGGTCCGATGGAATAAAGCAAGTCCGCAGACCGAAAGGCAAAATTCTAAGCCAACGTTTTACAAAAGAACAATAAACCACGGAGGAGAAAATGTTTTGGCCTGGGGATGTTTTCGTTCAAAAAATCGGCCCAAATCATAAAATAGATGATAGGTATAATGGATCGATTTGTGTATGATGCAGAGCTGTAAACTTTCAAGTACAAGTACCAGTCAAGTACCAAGTACCTTGCACTTGTACTTGTACTTGAAAAAACAAGTACAAGGTACTTGGTACTTGAAAATCATCAAGTACAAGTACTTTTTTTATTTTTTCATCTAAATACATTTACTGGGTACTGTAGTACTGCCCAGTACATTTTCAAGTACTTTTCAAGTACAAGTACATTTTCAAGTACAAGTTTATTTTAAACACTGTTTGAGTAGAGTATGAAATTAAATGAACATTATTTTATAATTTATGAAGCAAATTATATTATTTATGTATATAACATATTTACCTAACCGAGGCCAAGGGCTTGAAACGCTAGTAAAACTAGAATGATTATTAATAAAATTGATTAAATTTGTACGTAAGTGGACATTTTTATGTTAGTAATAAACAAAGTATTTTGTATTTACTCAATTAGCAGTCGGTAAGTAATTTCAGTGAAAATAGAAACTGTTTTCTTTTTTTCATTTAGTTTTATTTTTTAAGGTATCAGTGAATTCATAAAAGACAGGTCCGCTTGGTAGTATTGTTAGAAAGTTATAAAATTAGTTATCCTAATGTTTTTCTTTCCTCTTTTTGTTTTGTTTCCATAGTTTTGATATTTTTTTAGTTTTTCCGTTAAAATATTTTTAACTTCCCATTGGAAGTTATTAGTTCAAAAGGGTAGTTATGTACATTTAAGAGGACACAAGCGTCCACAGGTTTTTCCCAAAACCCACCTCTGTCTACCAACTCCTACTCTCACCTCCTAGTGGTGAACATCGGGTGTCTAGTACCTCAGCTGGAGACGGGGTTTAAATCCCCGTGGAAAGCTGTTGGGGACAGCCAACGAGAGAGGGTGGGGAGGAGTGTTCCCACTAAGGCACTTCTCCTTCCTTTCATCGAGGTGGCAGTGGACGAATTCTCCAGATGGAATCAACGGTGGCGTCTACATTTCCAGTTAGGTTGAACTACTTAGTGAACACCTTATACGGGCTACTACGAAATATTTGTAGCTCAGGCCTATAAGGAGGGGTTTATCCGGCTCCCTACCCTTGGAGTTATACGAAGGGTCTGGTCCTCCGGGTCGGGGGTTGTGCGTCGGGGTAACTTCCCTACCACTTAAAAAAAAGTTGTTCTAAAACAACAACAAGCCTCGGATATGGATGATTTTAAAGTTGACGACCCCAGCAAACAAACCAAGGACAATGAATTTCGGATCTGCACGTGGAACGTCCTGTCCTTATACAGAACACGTGCAGCCGAACAATTAGTGGAGAACCTGGACAGGCTAAAGGCTGACGTAACAGCCATCCAGGAAGTGCGATGGGATGCAGAGGGCATACGGAGACTGAAATCGTGTGACATCTACTACGGCGGGTGCTTGAAGGAACAGGGTCAGCGGCTCTTTGGTTGTGGTTTTGTGATAAGGGGAAGACTTAGGCAAGAAGTCTTGGGCTTCCCAAGTGTAAGCGAGCGCCTGGTCACAATCCGCATCAAAGGCAAATTTAAGAACATTACGCTGATCTGTGTTGACGACCCCCATGAAAGGAGAGAGGACTCAACCAAAGAAGCATTCTACGATCTCCTGGAGACAACATATGATATGTGCCCGAAGTACGACGTGAAGATCATTCTTGGTGACTTCAACGCAAGATTCGGAAAGGAGGGCATCTTTGGTTTGATAGTCGGAGGACACAGTCTACACGACTTAACTTCCGGCAACGGACACAGGCTGGCAGACTTTGCGGCGGGGCGAAATGTCATCATCTCAAGCACCTACTTCCCACACCTCAATATACACAAGGGGACTTGGCGGTCGCGTGATCAACTAACCGTCAACCAAATCGACCACGTTGCGATAGACGCGAGACATGCTTCCAGTATCTTGGATGTCCGAACGTTCCGAGGGGCCAACATTGACTCGGATCACTACCTGGTGGTAGCTAGACTACGTATGCGGATATCCATGACGCGACAACGCAGAGCAGATGCTGTGAAAAGATTCGATGTCGAGAAGCTTAAATCGCAAGAGACCGCCAGAACTTTTGCAGACCACGTAACTCTTAATCTTTTAGGAGGTCCGCCACCAGCATCAAGTGCAGAGGACCAGTGGAAACACTGTCAACAAGCCATCAGAAGTGCCGCTTCTGATGTGCTGGGTTTCACTAGGCGAATACAACGAAACCCCTGGTTCGATGAAGAGTGCCGGCTAGCGCATGCAGCTAAGAATGAGGCCTACCAGGCTATGCTGCAGACTCGAACAAGAGCTGCTGAGAGAGTAGCCCGGGAGCTCTAGGGGCTGAAACGAAAAGAGGAGCGCCGACTTCTCAGGAGGAAAAAGAGAGAGCACGAGAAGCGGGCGGTAGAGTCTATTGAGGGTTGTAGCGGTAGGGGAGATGTTCGAAAATTTTATCAGAGGGTGAAGCGATCCACCCAAGGATTCAAGGCTAGAACGGAAGCCTGCCGAGATGAGAGTGGGAATATGGTAGTAGACACACAGTCAATGCTGAGGATCTAGAAAGAACACTTCTCTAGACTGCTTAATGGCGAAAACAGCCAAGATGCCGCTAATAGGCAGAACCCTCCATTCAACTTGGACGATGATGGCCAAGAGTTCCGTCCACCCGACCTAACCGAAGTGCGGCTGGCGATATCCAAACTTAAGTCGTATAAGGCTGCTGGTGCGAATGGCTTACAAGTCGAACTATTTAAATCAGCGGGAGATGAATTGGCTAGGAGCATACACCAGCTCATCTGCAAAATTTGGTCGGATGAAAGTATGCCCAATGAATGGAACCTCGGTTTAGTGTGCCCCATCCATTAAAAGGGAGATGTTCTGAAATGTACTAACTACAGAGGAATTAGTCTCCTAAACGTCGCTTATAAAGTCTTGTCGGCTATCCTGTGTGACCGCTTAAAACCTTTTGTCAACGATCTGATCGGCCCCTATCAGTGCGGTTTTAGGCCTGGCAAGTCAACCGTCGATCAAATGTTCACACTCCGACAGATTTTAGGAAAATCCCGGAAATTCCAGATCGATACACACAAGTCGCGTATGATAGCGTGAAAAGGGACGAATTATACAGAGCCATGTCGAGTCTCGGCATCCCTGCCAAACTCGTCCGCCTGTGCAGGATGACGATGGAAAAATCTCGCTGCTCCGTCAAAATTGGAAAGAACACCACCGGTTCCTTTGATGTTGAGAAAGGATTGAGGCAAGGCGACGCGTTATCATGCAACCTATTGAACATCGTTCTTGAAGCCATTGTACGCAACGCACATGTCAACACCAGCGGTACAATCTATCAAAAGTCCGTTCAATTGCTTGCGTATGCGGATGACATAGACATTGTCGGCAGAACGAAGCGAGCTGTGGCAGGGGCATTTGCGAGCGGAGGCGGCTAGAATGGGATTGGCGGTTAATGAGAACAAGACGAAGTATATGCTGTCATCGAGAGAGGAATCTCAACATCGTCGACTCGGGAAAAATATCACGATGGACAGATATAACTTCGAAGTTGTCAAGGACTTTGTATACCTGGGCTCCACTATTACATCGCAGAATGACATCACTGCCGAGATCAAGCGAAGAATTACTCTTGCCAACCGCTGTTTCTTCGGTCTAAGAAGGCATTTAAGTAGTAAGGCCCTCTCTCAGAGAACCAAGGAGACTTTATACAAGACCCTAATGGTCCCGGTCCTGCTTTATGGGTCAGAAGCATGGACACTGAAAGATTCGGATAAAAATCTGCTAGATGCTTTGAGAGGCAGATTCTTCGTGTGATTTTCGGTCCGGTGTGTATCGAAGGAGTATGTAGGAGAAGTTTCAAAGACGAGCTATACGGGCTATACAGCGACGTTGACCTCGTCAAAAAGATGAAAATACAGCGGCTGAGATGGCTGGGGCACGTGGAGCGTATGAAATACTTGAAAATGGATTTGTACTTTAAAATGTATTTGTACTTGAAAAGTACTTGAAAATGTACTGGGCAGTACTACAGTACCCAGTAAATGTATGTACTAAGATGAAAGTACTTGAAAAAGTACTTGTACTTGGCGGTTTTCAAGTACCAAGTACCTTGTACTTGTTTTTTCAAGTACAAGTACAAGGTACTTAGTACTTGAAAAGTACTTAAGTACAAATGTACTTAAGTACTTTACAACTCTGGTATGATGACGTCAATTGCAGAATTTCTTGAGGTAGTTAGGTGTACCTACATCAAATACCTATATAATCTTACCTAGGCACTTACATGCAAATTTACATACCTTACACCTGCCTACCTACCACGACTAGGACTGAATTCCATAATAGGTAAGTAGGTAGTAAGGTACATATACGTATAGGTACCTACATTTTTTTTTTAACAATTTAACGTAGGTACCTACCAGACCTGTATAATTTAAGTTTAAGTACAAGTACAATTCCTTGGTAGGTACTTAAAATTTTTAAGTACAAGTCCAATTCCTCGGTACTTGTACTTGAAAATTTTAAGTACGGGTACCGAGGAATTGTACTTGTACTTAAAAATTTTAAGTACCAAGGAATTGTACTTAGAAAAAAATTGTCTTAGAAAACACGTTTATGGCAAAACGGAAAAGAACCTTCAAGGTGGTAGGGTAAGGTATCTACCACAAAGGAATTTAAAAAATTTGTAATAATTACTTTAATAATTAAATACTTTTAATTCCTTAAGTACTTTTAATTCCTTTTGTTTTTCTTATATTTTTTTTTTTTTACAAAAGGAATTTAAAAGGAATTATAAGTACTAAAGGAATTAAAAGTATTTGAAAAAGTATTTAAGTACAGTATTTAATTACCGAAGTAATGAATACAAATTTTGTAAATTCCTTTGTGGAATTTAAGTACAAGTACAATTCCTCGGTACTCTTACTTAAAATTTTCAAGTACAAGTACCGAGGAATTGTACTTGTACTTAAAAATTTTAAGTACCAAGGAATTGTACTTAGAAAAAAATTGTCTTAGAAAACACGTTTATGGCAAAACGGAAAAGAACCTTCAAGGTGGTAGGGTAAGGTATCTACCTAACTAAACAAAAACTAATTGATGAGTTATTTTGTAACGCTTGAGTTATTTTGTAACGCTTTTTATCAAAATTAATGCGGTAGAAAAATGCCAGTGTAGGTAGAGTAGTTTTCTTTCATAGCATAGTGTAAAAAAACCTATTTAGGTATAAAGTATCCACATGCAATCCCCAAAAAAATGTATAGCTAGGTAGGTAGGTACCTACCCATATTAACCCCTGCCACCTGCCAGAAGTTGCAATATCCTAGCCAGACCATTGCATTAGTTCGATATCGAATCAATTGATGTCTGCTTTTGCTCAAGTCACCCTCTCCTCATCCTTATATTCGTGATTTTCATGACGATACAAAAACGAAACAGCGTAGAATGAACGAAATAACAAAACATCAAGAAACAAACAAAAAGACCACTACAAAACTGGTTTTTCAGGTTCTCTTTTGTGCACATCTGGTCGGTCTCTGTATCTATATATCTGTTTTGCTTGCTGTAGCGAAACCAACCGCGACGACGACGCACGACGACAACGAGTCAAGTTGAGTTGGGCTACCTACTACTAATATACGTCACTTTTGCGCCACTTCAAAGATAGTATATTTTTATTATATATATAAATATACATCCATATATGCATTGTATACACAACTTTGTGAGTATGGGTTTTAATTTTAGGTTGTTTAACTTTTATGTGTAGTGAACAGCTTTTTCTTTACAGCTGCGTACATAGTATAACAGTATTTGTCTCGTCGTTTTTTGGGTTTGAATGTAGTGGTAGTGGTGGGTACATTTAATAAAACGAGTTTTGTAATTGCAGTGTGTAAATATGCAAGCATGATAAAACAAAATAAAAAACACGACACCTACAAATACAGTTGCAACCTACTGTGTCATGTCAAGTGCATTTGCGAATCGAATGAAAACAGGTTACGTGCAGATTGACTGTGTTGGTGTGTGACATTCCATGTTCTTTTTTCAGAGAAAATTTGCAACGTCGTCGTCGAGAAAGCTCTTTAGAAGAATATTTTTAGATACCTACCTAGCCCTATCCACCTAGGTAAGTACTGATGTTTATACATACATATACATATGTATGTACATTCTGTAGTTTGATTTGTAACTTGTACTTGTAAGTAGGCACCTATCTAAGTAGGGTAGGTACCTACCTAGGTAGGTATTGCTATTTGGGATGGGTTGTAGGTAGGGTAGTTACCAGTACCCGGCCACTCACTAGTATCCGGCCACTTTTCAGTTAATGCCCAATAATAAGACTTCCAAAGACTTTTTGTAGGTAGGTACCTATATCAAAAAAATATATTTAAATTATTTTAGGCTTATTTAAACTTTTGGTAACATTTGGCTAATCAGGGCCTCATAAATTTGTCAAGAAAAAAAATTAGAACTTGTGAAGGTTTACCGCACTGTGAAAAGTGATATTTACAGTGTTGCAATGCAATTGGAAAGAGTGAACATTTCTTTAACCGGTATTGAGAGTGAATCAAGTTTTTGTTAAATGTTTTTATTAAAAGCAATACTATAAATCTATATATAAATAGCTTTAAAAAATTTTGTGGTACCATTTGCTCCAAAAGGAAAGCCATAGGTGCGGAGATGTGCAGAATATACCTACCTGAGAAGCGCATTTTAACACTGTTGGTCATTTTTGTTTTTGCACTGACGATCACTGCATACAAAAATTAAATTAAAAAAATAAACAAAATTTGTGTGATTTAATTTTCAAACAAATTATTTGACTCTAGACCAAGTGGCCGGATACTAAATTTTTAAGGGACAGGCAAATTGTTCTCTCATTTGTTCTTAAACTAAGTTAGGATCTTTCTTTTACTGCTAGAGTGAGTAGAATATATTAAATATGCTTAAGTTTAGTACCCGGCCACTATTTTTCATCATAATTATGAGCAAACAACAATAATGAATTCTCTGGCCGGTTTTTTTGGCACACGCTGTCTATGTATCCGGCCATAGGAGCTACAATGTTAAATTTTATTATTTTTGTAGCCCAATTTTGATCCTGTCGATACATTACGTATTCAAGAAGGGAGTAACACAAGAATGCTCACAGCTTGAACAGCAGGTCAATGATTGTTAATGATTACGTATAGTTAAAACGGATTCTTAAATTAATGTTTGGATTCTCATATTTACAAAATAAACTAACTGGCCGGATACTACCTCAAAAGTGTTTTAATTGCAAAACAACAATTACCTTCATTACTGGTACACTTACCCTAGGTAGGTATGTACACATTTGGGCATATTCATAGTCGCAGATAGACCCAGGTTTAACTAAACTACAGTTTAAGACAATTTTGGCTCAATGCATACGACCGATTTTAATTACCTGCCTACACATTTTTGATTTTATATTTTTACTAGCGGATCCGACAGACGTTGTCCTGCACGACATTTCAACCAATTAGGATATTAAACGAAGTATGAAATGAAAGACAAATAATATAATAATTTTTTTATTTTGAAATAACAAACAATTCGCTACCTATAATCAATAATGAATGTTTTTTTTATATTACATATTCTATATACCTAGGTTGGTACTACTGAAATACATCAGCGAAGTAGGTAGAAACACTTAGCATTATTTAATTGGACTTGTTTGTTTAATTTTATCTCAATGCGAGTTGATGAACAATATTTTTAGTAAATTCTTGAGGAGTATAAACTGGACGGTTTTCCAACGCGAGAACACGCTACATATTATTTGCCATGTGAAAGACCGGATTTTCTAGATCCAACCCACAAATCGACATTGTTTTACCTTGTGAGTTATTAATAGTCATGGCAAATCCCAAGCGAATTGGAAATTGCAGACGCCTGAATGGAATGGGTGAGTCTGAAGGGATCATTGGGATTCGTGGCAGGAGAACAACTTCACCTTCAAATTTGCCGTTCAAAATTGTAGCTTCAAGAACATTGCCTATAATTTTTTTGTATGACTAATCTTGTACCGTTGCATAGCTTAGGTGCATTTAAATTCCGAAGCAAAATGATAGATGAGTCAATTTTTAATCTCCAGTTATGTGGTGGCATTGGCACTGTGTTACATATCTCGACGGTCAAATGCGTCGCAAACGATGACAACTGCAACTTCATTAATGGTCGGTGTATTATATATAATATATAATATATTTTATTGAACTGAAGTATATACAATTGGGTCTTAATTCTAATTTACAGTATATTACATTGATGTTTTAAATTGTTTTGGCACATAAGGGGCCTAATTTTATACATTGTTTGTTATTTTTAAAAAATTGTCTTATACTATTTACATTATTATGGATGGCTCATCTTGGGTTGTTCATATCCAGTTGTAATTGTGGTGGTATGCAAGGTAAGGATGGCTACTAGCCACGGTGGTAGTTTGACGCTGCGTATCATAACTTATCTAACTTATCGACCATACTATGACAAGTCAATGCACCCCAAATTAAATTAAGTTTTATACTGTACTCTGTACCGTCTGTGTATTTTTGATTCAATTTCTTGTTCTAAGGGCTTCTTACATCAAATTTCCTTTTGACCTACAAAATAAGACATCCTCAGAAAAAGAAATTGAATCAAAAATACACTCTTAAGACGGTACAGAGTACAGGATAAAACTTAATTTTATTTGGGGTGCATTGACTTGGTCGATAAGTTAGAAAAAAATGCTCGAATTGACCAGAAAGTTTATAAAGACATTGAGGAACATGTTATGGAGTCTTATTCATTTGAAATCATGCCCATAAATTTGTTTTAAGGACGATAATGATCCAAGAAGTCCTCAACGGATTGCTAAGAAGGTGTTTGCGTAGTCAAGAAGTCATTTTTTTTAGATTAGACCGTCCATAGCTCGGGCCTAAATTCTTTCGAGAACTAGAGGGAAGACATCAAGGGACGGTTAAAGTAAAAAAAAAAAAACATTTTGATCAGAATGTTCTAAATATTGAGGAAATCTGATACAACACTATCAAGATTCCATGCCTTACGCGAAAATATGCAAGGAATTTTGTCTGAAATTATAAAGAATAAGGTTTTCCTACAATATATTCACATTATTATATTGAAATTTCAAAGATTTTTAATTTTATGACAACATTTTGTTTCTGTTCTTAATTATATTGCCAGACGAAATAAGAGTTAAATTAATGCTTATTTTTTTCCTTATATTATTCTCATGCTTATATTTTTTTAAACATTACTCAAAGTGTACCGTAGTTCATGGGCTATTATTAAAACCACTACTCAACCTCAACAGATTTCCCAAACAAAAGTTATGCATTTTATAAATTTATAAAACTATCGTTCTTAATTAGGTGGCCACGACTGTATATAAAGATAAGATAATTAACTTGTTATACCTACTACACAAATAGCTAATACCTATTTTGAAATGACAAACTTAAAAAAATAGAATCAACGTCCGAAAATTCATCTTAACGTACCTAGGTAGGTACCTACCTACCTAAGATGTAAGTTCAGGGTTGTCAATAACTGGCGTGGCCAGCGAGTCTTAAATGAAACTGAGTGTGTAGGGTAAGTGTACCAGTATCCGGTCACCTAACTTCTTACTTTGGTGTTTTATAACAAATTGGTCTGACAAGAACGAATTTTAGAATATTTTTCTTGATCTTCGTAACTAGGTATACATTTTAATCAAATAAAATATGTATATTAGGTATGTACATATGAACATACGTATACATATATAGGTAAACTCTATTCTTTTAAATTATAGGGTTTTCTAACTTCGCAAAATGATTGCTTACTTTTTGTATAATTTACCATACCTACCTACCTATTTTGCGGTCTTATTCATGGCTCCCAGAGAAAAAAAGCAATTAATGCTAGGTACCTAGTGAAATGTATGTTGTTTTCACTTATTTTGAAAGGTTTAATAAAAGGATTAAATAAAATATTTCGATTTTCAATAACTTTTTACCAATAAATCATCTTATTTTCTTGCAAAAAATACAAAACCCATCGGCCCTGTCTGCTCTTTGTCAGCTTGTTTGTTAGGTGTATTAGTACTTAGTGTTATTTTAAAAGCATGTATGGGTTTTGATTTTTTTTAGTGTTGTGTAGGTAGGTAATAATAGCATAATAAATGTTGTCGCTAAATTTTCATGTTTGAGACGGATCACTTGGCGATTGATATTTCAATTGATCCCTAATTGATTCCTTTTCCTACTTTTTGCTTCGCTTTGCGAATGTCAAAGTCCTTTTCAAACAAAAAACTGAGTAAAACAAGGATGTAGGTACTAGTCCGAGAGCTAGTGAACATTTACTTAAAGTGTTTTATACCGCTTCAAATTTTGTGGCCATGTCTCGTTTGCAAGCTACATGTCATCGGTCTGGCAGCGATATCGCGGCCCTAACACCACTAAAATGCACTTTCAAAGTGCAACAACAAAAATAATCCCTCTAAAAGATCTTTATAGGTACGGCTCCAAATTTTCATCACTAAAGCCTTGTGCCTATGCTAACTAGAATCCATCAGTCTGGCAGCGATACCGTGGACCTAACACAAGTAAAATATGATTTCAAAATGCACTTTCAAAATACATTTTTGTGCTCATTGGTCTGTGGTATTGCTGCCAGACCGATTGATTCTGGTTAGTATAGGCACAAGCCTTAAGTGATAAAAATTTGGAGCCGTAAATAAGCCCTTTTAGAGGGATTATTTTTGTTGTTGCACTTTGAAAGTGCATTTTAGTGGCGTCGGGGCCTACTTACTACCAAGGTACCTACCTATGTATGCAAATCTGATCACACGGGTGCCAAAGATAGCAGTGCTGCTAAAATTGTTAAACTAATTTCCAAGTCAAAAAAAAGGCTTATCCTAATATAATTACCACAATAGTGATGAGTTGGTTTGTTTAGTCAAAGATGGCCAACCAACAACCCATCATGGCCGCCCTGGCAAGGAGTAGATAGGTAGGTACCAAGTATGATTCAAAAATACGAAAGCCCGTTATCATCGAATGTCGAATAAATTCGAGCCATTTATTGGTAGCTATGTATGTACTATACGCATCTACATACATATGTAGTTGTACTTACAAGTACATTATAGGTACATAGATATGTTTATGTACACACATAGGTATGAATCTACTAGGAATGCTTTTCAATCGATTTTTTAATAAATTATAGGTATACCTATGTATGTATGTATGTAGGTAAGATAGGATACCCGTACAACAGGAGCTCGTACATACCTAGATACCCACGTTTATTTTTTTTATCAATATCTTATCAACTTAGGTATATCTGCCTACTGTTGGCTATCTGTATCTAACTATAACTAAAATTATGATTACGTTACAGGAAGGACACAAGCACCACTCGCCGACCACTTACTACCTATACCTATTATTGTAGGTATGTTTGCTAATACGAACGTAAGTGCTATTTCTACATAATTTTTATTACTGGAATTATTGTCGTGTTTGTTTCCAATAGATACCTATGTTCACTTTTAAGGATCAGCCTTTGAGGACTCAGCTTTATACTTTATTTATAGATGTTCTCAGGAACCTATAAGAATCCTTTATTCGTACACTTTGAATGATTATGAAATCATAGTACATGCGCACCACATTGGAAGTTTTGATGTGTGAACAAAATCGTCTTTTAGAAATAGTTGGGTAAGTACATAGGTAGGTAGGTTGGTATTAATAATTTATAAATTGTATCAACATAGCTAATCAAAATTGAAGGCAAAAAGAAATTAACAAAAAAAAAAAAAAACAGTTGTGTGATATACCTATAGGTAGGAACCTAGGTAGGTAACTATGTACCTACCTACTTTAAAATCAGCTACAACTAGTCTAAAGCAACCACTATGCACTTAACCACTAAGAACGTTCATCTTTGAAGTTCAAGGGTAGATGACGTTTGAGTTGTGAATCGTGACACTTTGTTTTACCCTCTTTTTCTTACTCCATCTATCCAAACATCCACTCTGCACTGCTAGTCTGTTAGTTGTTGACGACAAACGACAAACAACAACCATCCCAGCCCACCCAGCCGTGAGCCGACGACGACTTAGTCGGCCGTCGTCGTTTGTATCGTTATCGTCGTCGTCGGCCAACTCAACTACGTAACAAACAGCTGCGACTTTCAATACATAGAAACTTTCATGCCAACAACAATTTTATAAATGAATGATATATGTATTTATGTAAGTATGTACCTACAATTTGTATACTGTACACGTACCAACATACGTATGACTCAATGCATAACTGAAATTTTTGTTTAAGGAAGATGGCAATATGTACATAAAATATATAGGTACCTACCTAGTCGTCTGTGTCTTTAAATTGATCAACATAGTGTTTATATTTATTCAGCTTTAGCTCAATCTAGATACCTACCTATATTTTTTTATTTTCTACTTATCATGCTTTTCAACCACAATCTCATATTGTTTGTATTTCTCACTAATAAGGAAAGTACCTAACCAAAGTGGATAGGGTACAAAAAATGTATAAAGAACTTTTAAATAATTGAATAAAATCCATCTATCTGCTACCTACCTACACTTTTTAATTTTCAATTGTTTTTGTGGAAAATTGGATAAAATACCGACGCGACCCAATGGTCCCTTGGCGCTCGTTTTACGCGGCGTCGACTGTAGATAGCAATGAAATGATTTTTTTTTATTTAGCTATTAATATTTTTAAAGAATCAAGACCAGTTGTCAGCTTTCACTTAAAAGCTTTGTTCAGCGACGCTGTTCCCAACTGTTTCGAACAGAAAACTACAACGTTTTGCTGATTTGCTGTTCAATCAGTTTGGTGCGAACAGATTAAACGGTATCTATGTAACAAAAAACAGTAGGTACCTAACTAGATCTCACAAAAAAAATTAAAGGATTGAAAAATGGAGAATATTCTTATTACAGCAAACCATTCCTACCAACCTACCTATCTGTTATTTTGCAACATCGCAAAAAATGCATTAAGTTTAAGAAATCCTTAAATCTACGAGCAACTATTCTTTATCAACATAAAATATTTGTAAACTTACTTTTTTATGTAATTAGTGAGAAAAAATTCAATTTTGCAAAACTATTGCTTATGCTATACTCACCACCTCTTTATCGATTTTAAA
This sequence comes from Melangyna quadrimaculata, assembly GCA_949320155.1. Lineage (NCBI taxonomy): Eukaryota > Metazoa > Arthropoda > Insecta > Diptera > Syrphidae > Melangyna > Melangyna quadrimaculata. The sequence continues at coordinate 110,132,567 of OX439483.1, forward strand.
GTCGCGTTTGATAGATGAATTATACAGAGCCATGTCATGTCTCGGCATCCCTACCAAACTCGTCCGCTTTTGCAGGATGACGATGGAGAAATCTCGCTGCTCCGTCAAAATTGGTAAGAACACCACCAATTCCTTTGAGAAAGGATTGAGTCAAGCTATTCAACATCGTTATTGAAGCAATTGTACGCAACGCACATGTCAACACCAGCGGCAGAACGAAGCAAGCTGTGGCAGGCGCATTTGCGAGCATTGAATCGGAGGCGGCTAAATGGGATTGGCGGGAACGAGGACAAGACGAAGTATATGCTGTCGTCGAGAGAGGAATCTCAACATCTTCGACTCGGGGAAATTGTCACGATGGACACTTCTAAGTTGACAAGGACTTTGTCTACCTGGACTCCACTATTACCTCGCCAAATGACATCAGTGCAGAGATCAAGCGAAGAATTACTATTGCCAACCGCTGTTTCTTCGGTCTAAGAAGGCATTTAAGTAGTAAGGCCCTCTCTCAGAGAACCAAGGAGACTTTATACAAGACCCTAATCATCCCGGTCCTGCTCTATGGGTCAGAAGCATGGACACTGAAATAATCGAATACAAATCTGCTAGGGTGATTTGAGAGGAAGATTCTTCGTGTGATTTTCGGTCTGGTGTGTATCGAAGGCGTGTGGAGGAGAAGATTCAACGACGAGCTATACGGGCTATACAGCGACGTTGACCTGGTCGAACAGCTAAAAATACAGCGGCTGAGATGGCTGGGGCAGTTGGGAACAGCAATGTACCTGCCCGACGAGTCTTCGAATCCAACCCCAATGGGGTACGCAGCAGAGGAAGCACCCGTAACAGATGGCGCAAACAAGTGGATGACGACAGCAAAGCACCCGGTGTGCGCAACTGGAAGCGGCTAGCTAGGGACAGAGCTGGCTGGAAGGGGCTTGTTAGTTGAGGCCGAAGCCCATCCTGGGCTGTGAGCGCCATCTAAAGTAAAGTAAGTATTGCCTATGCTATAGGAGCCAGATTTCCACTTATCATTGATGAGACACCCTTTGACGAGACGGGTTGGGTGATGCTAAATCTCTACTCGTATTTTCTTTTGGATATTAGCCACCGTCTTGTTAAAGTTTGTCCATTTTCCTCTGCTAAGCCACCTTGGTTTTTTTAATGATATTTTTCACTTAATCCACGAGTTAAAGGTAAAACGACAATATTGAACATATTTTTGCAATGTAACTACTTATATGTTGAGCTTGCATTGGCTAAAAAACCGAGTTAAGTACCATCTTCTTCATCTGAATTAATTAATAACTCACGCTATACCTAGTGCTTTAAACTATAAATCAGGGACTGTTTTAAGTGGTAGTTGTTATAATGTTTTCTGGTAGTTGCTATTTGAAATTGGTAGCTCTAAATCAAGTTTCTGGTAGTTGTTATTAAACACTCCGCCCTTTCTTCGGCCTGTTCAACACAAAGTACTTCTACAAATGTTAATTTTCAATCACAGTGTAGGCTCGAATACTTGCTGCCTATTTAAATTTCGAATGATTTATCACTATTCAAATTTGTTAGGATTATCTAAGTACAGAAAACAAACGTTAAACTTTTATCTGATATCAAAATTTTAAACGGATATAACTAATAATTACCCGCACAGAATAACCGCACTTGGTTGTGTTGCTTCAACGACTTTACATGCGATTTCAATTAAAAGTCAAACGGAAACCTACAATTTTGAGCGCCGTATTTATGATTTTTCAACAATTTTTTCTCAATAACTCAACTGTGACAAAAAGTTCGTAAGCAAGCAAATCAAACAAATTTCAGCATCAGCCTTTTGACACCAAAAGTCAGGAATTTGTAGAAACTTTTAGCTACAGTATAATGATTGCTGTGAATCGCTTTTCCAAAAATTAATTATTTTTGAATTCATATTTGGTACATTTCTATTGGAAAGTATATCAGATAGCGCGGAAAAATTACCCTCGGTAAGAACAACAAAGTTTTAAAAGTGTCGATAAAATAGCCAACCGATAGAAGGGCTACGTCTAACAAAAAACTATTTAATTCGAAACGAACATTTTCTATATAATTATGTTCAATAACGATTTGTTGGTATTTCTGATTTTGTCTTAAAACAGTCCCTGCTATAAATTGTACCTATTCCCTATTTATAAGAATGTCTATTTTGAAGATCTATAGGTAACAACTATACAGTTTTCTTTTCTAAATGTGTCCAGTATTGGGATATCAAAAACACGAAACTGTAGATCAAATGGATATGTAGGTACTCACTAACATGTTTTTAGAAAAAAACCTTTCCGGCTTCCAAACATTTTGAAAGTTATTTTACTGGTAAATAATCGATTTCTCCAGAAAACAGTACCTAGGTACTGACCTATAGGTATGGCCTACAGGTATCACTGTTTTGAGGAGTCATAAATTAGCAACGTTCTTTGGAGTCAATCTGGATTTAGCTGAAATTCGTGTTGTTTTTAGATGAAAAATGGCTTCAGAATTTTCAATCGAAGCCGAGTTCTTAAAGTGACCAATCTGTTTACGCAAATCTCCAGCAAGATATAAAAGATGGTTACCTACTTCCAGATCAACTTTAGTGCGAACAAAATATCAACAATAATCAGTATTATAGTTAGGAGACCTCTAGTACCTACCTAACCAAATTACAAGCGTCATAGAAAAAGATATGAAATGATTGAACGCAAAAGATTAAAAGCTGCTGTTCAAATAGGTACTGAAAAACAAACAAATAGCTACAGAATTCAAATAATAAAGTACATACCTACTTACATATGTAGGTACATATTAACAGAAAATAATATATTATTTAGGTAGGTAGGTATTTTTATTAAGTTAAGGTATCATTGAAATAGAAGCTCAAACTCTGGCAGACGATATTAAGGTATGTACTTTCAAAAGAGAAAAATGAACTTCATGAATTTAGCAATTCATTTTAAACTGCTTCCGTTTTAGATATTATTTCTTTCATATTTTTAATATGTATACAACTTTCACAGTCGAAATAAATAATCGTGTTCAAGAAAAGGAGACATCAGTTTGAAATCTGGTTAATTGTCAAAATACTGAGGAAAAAGAAGTTAAGTACGAAAATGAGGTGCGTTTAGGTACATAAATATTATACCTAGGTAAGGTATAATTTACATTGGCATTGTGAACGATTGGCATGAAATTAATCATGTATACATTCATAAATACCGTGCTTATCTGTATGTGGGTGATTCTCCACTAAAAGCTCCTTTTCGTGGCCCCGACCAAAAATGGTCAACAAATTAAAAAACCTTATTTATTTTGAAGTCAATAACAGCACAAGCAACATTTCTTACTGTGCTATTTCTAAATTTTAAATATTTGCAGATATTTAATCAAAAAATAATTGTTTTTATGGTCCATATGTCATTTCCGTCGCGTGTCTCCTCCTTGTTTCAGCGCGGAAAAATGGATTTTTTTTTTTTTTTAAATGCATAAATTTTAATTTGATTAAGTTCCAGGATTAAGAATATGTAGTTAAATATAACTTCCCTAAAAATTAAATTATTTATTTGAAACAATTAACTTACAATCTTTTCAACATGTGTCTCCATGTATTTGCATCATTTCCGTAAAAAAAATGTAAAATACTTATTAATTCAAATTAACGGCCGTCAGTTTATAGGATTTAGACTAAATGAAGAAACTAATTCATGCTTTGCGTGTTATTTTAAAGTAAGTGGTTGTATTCGTCAAGTGTTTCATCAATTTCGTCATTCCCGTAGGTGCATATAATTTTAGTAAGTGATAGTAAAAAAAAATTATTTTGTAACAGTCTTGTGAGGTTATGTTGCAGTTAGTTATATTAAATTAAGAATAAAATATACTTTCTATTTTTTTGTCTAAAAAGCTAAAAAACATCGATTTTCGTCATGTCCGTCGCCTTTAGATGTGTTTTTTTCTTAAAAAAATCATGAATTTATTGCAATTCATTAAAATGTTTGTGCATGCATTTAAAAGCACTAAAATGCAATTCCAGACCGTAAATCTGAGAGAGGTAGGGAAGCGAAAACGTAACAAATTATTTATCTTTACTAGTTAAATGTCATCTCCGTACCACACAATCATTTCCGTAAATCGATTTAATTTAGATTTTTATAATTTTAAATAAATTCCTGTAATACCGTAAATCATTTAAATGCATCCTGAATTACACGGCCCTTGTTACAAGGAACGTTTTAAAAGGAAAATTTTTTTACTGGTACATTATCATTTCCGTATCGAAGGCGTCATTTCCGTATCAAGCCCAAATTCTTAAAAAACGCTAAAAATTAAGTGCACGCACTTTAAATCATTAATTATTCCATAATTTATAAAAACACTTGAATGTACATCATTTTTTCTTAAATTTAGGTAGGGGACATTTTGGGTGCTAAAAAGGAGCTTTTAACAGAGAATCACCCATGTATGTATATGGATGTACATATTTATTTATCACTATTTCATTCAGTTATTTCATACCTACAAATAAAGAGACTCTGAGTACATAGGCATTTGTTTTATATTGAATTGCACAAAACAGAATTAATCTATTATTACACACATTTTCCTTATCTACCTATCTATCTTCCTATAAACATATAGGTACATATCTACCTATATATTTGTATTTTAGTCAGATTGAGACTCATTATTAAATCTGTCCATCCACTACAACAAGACACGGGTTTTATGATGTCATTGTCGGTGTTGGCCATTTCGAACCGACCGACGCACGATTAGGCCAAAACAACAAAAACAATGTGGCATAAGATCGTTCAAAATAAAATAGGTACCTGTGTTTGCTTGTTTCATGACTTTCGTGTAAATAACGGAATCCATTTAAAATGAAGAAAAATAAAAAGAATTTATGAAATGTGTATCGCTGAAAAAGGTTTGTTGACCTTTAAACGATTTATAAAGAACTCTTGCTATCCGTACGCTTTTCATAGTTGTTTTTTGCATCGTTAGTTGATTCTTAACTAAACTTGTTTATGAGAAGACTAGAATTTCCAGATTTAGAATCGGTGTTTTTAAGCGAGTGTGTGTGTGAGTAGAGAGAGCAGATTAAAGAAGAATCTGTTAACAAAACAAAACTGGATTATGCCTAACTACAGGTAGGTAACTATCACCTATCTTAATATTTGGTTGGATGATGATGGTAAAGAACTGAATGTTGCTTAGAATTGGTTTAACAAAGTACCTACCTTTCTATAAATCAGGTACCTATTTGTAATCTCTACAAAGGAAGGACGAGTTTAAACTTTTCTAGGAAATTTTATTTCTTTTGATAAGTTACGATATAGGTTTTGATCTCCAATTAACATTAATGTAATGGATTTTTAGTCGCATACCTTCATCTCCAGAGCAGAATAGTCCCGTAAGGAAGGTAAAGCTAAAGATCCATAGGCCATAATAATCCTAAAAGGCATCTAGGTACCTATAATTTTTCTGATGGGAAATTTGGGAGGTTTAAAGCTGATATTTCGCTGGCAACTTGACTGCTTGCACGTCGTCATCTCACGCTGAGAATTTTCCAAATTTGACATAGGTACCTAACCCAATTGCTAATCTATAAATAAATGGCCTTAAATAAAATTTGTGGTAGGTACCATTTGCTCAGAGAGTATCCAAACGATTTCGATAAGTTTTATATGGTCCTAAAGCCATAGGAGATGTGCAGAATATACCTACCTGAGATACGCATTTACTTACTGAAGGTCATTTTTGTTTTTGCACTGGCACTGCCGCTCACTATACTACCAACCTATAATAAAACAAATTTTAACTTAAAAAAAAAAAAATGTTTTGTGATTTAATTTTCTAACAAATTATTTGACTCTAGAGTCTGGGAATGTGAGATTTTGGTGGTCGGAATTCGGCCAGTGGGCGATACTAGTTTTAATTAAATGGTTTGAAAGAAAAATGAATGATTAGGTACCTACCTATATTGATACCAAGGAATGACTAAAGCGTGTTTCTAGCTTAAAAATAATTTGGCCCAACTTTCCTCATAAAATTACTTCTAATTTTTCAAGGACATGAACTAAATTACCAACTTTATGTGGACTTAGGTTAAAATAATTGTTTTAAAGAAAATTTATACCTAGGCCGGTAGATAAGTCATACGCTATTGGTGCGTTCTTTTATTTACAATAGTTAACTATAGTTATGTAAAAAAAAAAATTGTTGAAGTGTCATTGTTAGATTTAGTTGGAAATTGGTGCTTTTCATGTTAGATGTTGTTGATCTGTCAAAAGAACATTTTGGAAAACTTAATTTCATCATTAATTACCATAAAATCATGTTTTTATGTACCTACAGTATAGGTACTCTCCTTTTTTATTTAAAATTGTAGAAAATTCAAATTCGAACCTAATGAAACCGAATGTGTGAAACGAGCCTAAGGGTCTATTCGGTTTGTATTCGGCTGTGCCTGATATGTGTGAAACGATAAAACGGCAAAAATAAAAACCTGATAGAAACCGTATAGTTAGCACCGAAGGATCCATCGACACGAATCGGATTCATTCGGTTTCAAAACGGCACGTATTCGGGTCTACGGCACATGAAGTAAACGTAGCGTTCACACATAATCGGTTCGGATTCGGTTCTACTGAGGTTTTTTTTTTTTAATATGTTTTATTTAATTTTAATTACCTATTAGTCAGTACAAACCGACTATGAACCGACTGTGTGTGACCGGGTCTAGACGAAAACCGAAATCGAATCGAATACAGACCGAACCGAATGAAACCGAATATATGTGAAACGAGACAAAAGGAACGACCCTTTGTTAACTACAGTTAACCATAGTCATTGATCTCTATAATACACTGGATAGTGGATTCCCTATACGTATAACAGTTTTTTTTTGAAGCAAATTGAATCTGACAATTGTATCCTTGCACACTTTTGTCTCTTTTTTTTTTCACGAAGGGAAGTAAGAGATAGTTTTTTATCATCACAAAAAATCGTGCATTGATATCAGCTGTTTGTTCGACAGCACTGGTTTGGTTTGTTTGTAGTACAAACACAAACGAAAACAAAACATAAATAAAATTGTTTAATTTGCTATTGTTTTCCATTAATTTTAATAAGTGTTCATTAAAAATTGTAATATTTCTCTCAAACTTAAATACATGTTGAAGAAATTCAGTTTAAGAATTGTTTCTGCGTATTTAACAGATAAAATATATACCGAGCGCTCGTTTTCCGTAGTACGCGTCTTATAAAATGTTATAAAATTAAAATTGTTAATTAAATTAAAAGTATCTCGAAATATTGTATGCGTGTGTTTAAAAAACTGAAACTATCTTAGCCAGTCTTGTTCATGAAAGATGGATTGTGTTCTAAATTGGAGGCTGAAGAACTGCACCAACAAGATTTTCCAAAACTTGTTGAAGTTGTTAAGCGTTTGGCAAAAAACGGATCCTATGGCACAATGTATCATTGAAGAATCTGCAGAACACATCATTGTTGGGATGGTCTCTCAGAAGGTATTGACAAGGGTGATTTGATTTCAAAGGACGATTTCCAGATTCATTAATTCTGTTTCAAGACTCGAGTGGCAAGCGATCTTGTCGTCGCGATATCTTTATTTAAACTAAAATTATGAATTTCAAAAACCACAGACATTTGATTATTCCTATTTATTTTGCAACATCAACAGACGCAGTACTTGCACTGCTGGTTGATGGATACGAATACTGTTCTCTTCGCAGATATGGAATGTTCTTCCCCAGCAATTTGGGTGCCTTCAGTTGCAGAGTCATGGAATTCATATCTCTTGCGATTAGTGTTAAGCCAACATGTTCTGTCCATTTCACCAGAGCAATCTCACCATGTAAGGATAATGGGACACTATCACTAATGATCTCTATAATGTTTTGTGTTTTATATCGAAGAAAACTATGAAAAAATCAATTAAAATCTTTTTTTTTATGATCTATTATAAATAAATAAAAAAATGTAAACAAAAACCACCATTTTAATACAATTTAAACTGTTATAAACTAAAAAAAAAAATTGACAACTGTCAACAGTTGTATCCTTGCACTGTTATAATTTTCCTTCAATTTGCTTCAAGATTTTTATATGAATCCACTATCCAGTGTATTATAGAGATCAGTGACCATAGTGAACTATTGTAAATAAAAGAACGCATCACTGGTGCAAGGAATCGATAGCCAGTTAATCAAATTGTCAAGTTTTCAACTGTACATGTAAAACTTTACTATTGTTAAGGTACCTAGTATGGAAAGAATTTTTACATTTTCAAGACTGCACAATCCTCATTATATTTTTTTTAGTTATCAGATAGGCGAATATCTATATATATAAAAGAGAAATGTCGTCCGTGTGTGCGCGCATAACTCGAGAACGGGCGTTCGATTTTCACGATTTTAGGCTTGATGAATTTGTATTGACCCAAGTAAGGACATAGGACATTGTAGAAAAATCCCAAAAAATTTTCAGGAATATTGGAAATCAGGGATCATCCCCTTTATAATGCATATCTCGAGAACGGTGTCTTCGATTTTCACGATTAAGGGATTGATGGATTCGTATTGGCTCAAGAAAGGACATAGGACACAAGAGGAAAATTTGCAGGAAAATTGGAAAACAGGGAACATCCACTTTTTAATGCGTAAATCGAGAACGGTTACTTCGATTTTTACGATTTAGGGCTTGATAAATTCGTATAAGTTCAAGGAATGGCATAGGAAAATCTCCTAAAATTTCAAGAAAAATCCGGGAACATCTGGTTTTTAGTGCATAAATCGAGATCGATTAGGTACTTTGATTTTGACGATTTAGGGCTTGATAAATTCGTATTGGCCCCAGAAAGGGCCTGAGAGCATCGGCTTTATTGCAATACGTTGAGAAATTGCAATTGAAAACAAACATGCGAGTCGCTTTAAGAAATGACCAGTTCGCTGCAGATTTCTCCAGTCAATTTGTTGGCGATGGGCAATGGCATGATACCAGTGCACTTAATCAACGGCCTTATTGAATTTCCACCGAATTTTTGCTACTTTCCAACAACGCCGGAAGAGCTCATCGCGAATGTTTTTCCGAATTTCACTCAAAATTATGTTAATCATGATTGGCTGAGTTCACGCGCAATTTTGGTTGCGAAAAACAAGAATGTCGATCATTTGAATTTCGTCATTCAAAGTCAAATCGTCGGTGAGTTAATTTGTTCAAATCCGTGGACTCCGTGATGGATGAAAACGAAGCCACCAACTATCCCACGGAATTTTTGAATTCTTTGGATGTTCTGGGCTTTTCACCACACAATTTAAACTTGAAAATTGGCTCAGTTATAATTTTGCTACGCAACCTCAATGCACCAAAACTATTTAACGGAACGCGTTTGATTGTGAAGTGCATCAAATCAAATCTTGTATTCAAACCACGATTTTGAGAGAAATATTCAAAGGCGAAGATGTTCTTATTCCACGGATTCCGATTATTCCGAACGATTGGCAATTCGTATTTAAGCGTCTCCAATTTCCAGTGCGTCTCGCTTTTTCTATGACAATTGATAATCAATAAGTCGTAATTACAATCGCTGGATGTTTGTGGCAGCAATCTTGAATTCCCATGTTTCTTACATGGTCAGTTGTATGTGGCCTGCTCACGTATCGGTAAACCTACCGCTTTGTACGTGTAAGCGCCTGAATATAAAACGAAAAATGTTTTTATTAAAGATGAATTATTGACCAATTCGTAGTTACTTAAAGAGTGGATAAGATAAAAATCTTGATTTATCCTTCGGCTTTTTTGGTCACAATGGATATGGCAATGAAACAATCAAGTTACATTTGCTTTTCCCGACGTTTCGGCAGGGGTTGCTGCCTTCTTCTTCTTGGTGTGCAATAAAGTTCCCCTGAAGAAGGCAGCAACCCCTGCCGAAACGTCGGGAAAAGCAAATGCAACTTGATTGTTTCATTGCCATATCCATTGTGACCAAAAAAGCCGAAGGATAAATCAAGATTTTTATCTTATCCACTCTTTAAGAAAAATGTTTTTTACCATTAAAACTCTTCAGTAAAGAAGCGGAAGGTTGGCTGACACGCCAATCATTTTGGTTTAGTTATTTTATTGTACTTAATAAAACTTTAGAATAAAGAATTTCAATGGACCGAATTACATACACGAAACATCATTGTATATCATGCTCGGAATTATTATTTTCTTAACGTAAATGAGTTTAGACGGAACAAAGTTCGCCGGGTCAGCTAGTAACTTTATAAGAATTAAATCTTTTGTTAAGCAATCCATAAATTCATTCAAATTATTACTACCTATTGAAACTAAAATAAATTTACCACTAACTGGTAAAATATATCTACCTATGTAGCAGGGCGTGTCGTCCATATAACACGATTCCTACTGTCTTCCCTTTTAAAAATTGTACGAATACAACTATCAAATAAACATAAACTATGCAACCCTACCAATTGAATTATTATGAAATTCGCACAAACACACAAACATAAGCTATAGAATAAACACCGTCAATTCATTCTTCTCTTTGCTCTTTGCTCAACATACGCTCTCTTTGAAAGAATTAATTTAGAAATAAAACACGTCTTTCACCGTCTTATAAAATTTGATTTGTATCTCTTTCTTCCCTGAGCATTTTTGTTTCTAGATCCTCTTTGTCCAACACGCAACAACATAGGACAAAATAAGATGCTGTTCCTCGAGTTATACTAGCACAGGGTATGGAATAATGGAATGTTTTTTATTCCTTTGCTTGACTCCGTTTCTCTTAATATTCGTTCTGTTGAGTGAAAAATAACACGCTCTTCTGAGACTTTTTTTTGCTATGAAAGTTGTTAAATACATTTTTTTTGGTTAAGCTATAGTCCAGGAAAGATTTAAATGCGTAATTTAATATGGACAAGCGGTGAAAAATGAATTCATAAAATATTATTTTAGGTAAAATTGCAGAATTTCATCTTCTACAGCATATCAAAAGTCTCGCAAAATCAAAGCAGTGGCTTTTGGTATAAAGGCATTTAAAGATGGGTAAAGGGAAGGTATGGTTTATCAATCTGAAATATTTGGTATTGTTAAATGTAAGAATATGACACATGATTTTAGGATACTTTTTAACGCTTGATCTAAACAAAAATTATTCTTTTTTATGGGACTTTTTTAGAACAACAAGTTAAATATTAAGAAAAAATGGTAGAGTTGGAATATAAGTTTCATTGAGGTGTTGTTAAACAACAAACAAAAGAGTTCCTTAAAATAGGTATCTGTAATGAAATAGTCTTTATTTAGTTACATAGTTGTGAAGTTGAAGGTTTTGTCCTTAATTTTTTGTTTGATAGCTATGTAAATACTTTAGAGCTAGGTTTTAAAGCTTGATTTTTGATTGGTTTTTAAATTTTTTTTAAAGCATAGATTGTTGCTTAACAGATTTTCTCTTGGAGGAATCAAATGAATTAAGCAAACTATGTATCTTTTATTAATACAAAATCGTTTTAATGAAAGGCCACTCTATGCGCCCTATGAAAATAGACTGTTTGCAGAGTTGTTTTTTAACTAATTTTAATGTATCTGCTTGTTTTTTTTTTTTGTTATTCAAGATACAAAGAGGAAAGTTTTGTTTACTTTCGCAGACCAATCATTTTCGTTACGTCTTCCCATTTCAAATTATTGACGCCACGCCACTGCTATGTAGGTAGGTACCTACCAAAACGGAAATTGTTTCTATTAGGTGATAAAGGTGTTTGGTGCCTACTTTGCTATAGGCATATGTACTATTGTTTTCTGAGTTCTTATCTCAAATCTGAACTAGTTTTTTGTCTAGGAAAATTCTAAGAAAAGACAAAAAGTACTGAGATATTTCCTTTATTATGACTGAACCACCAATAATTGATTTGAAATTATTTTTTACTTAAGTGTAGCATGATGCAAGTACAATTTCCTGTGTCCCTAAAAATCAATACAAAATAAAATCTTTGACATTTTTCTATTCTACAAAAAATGTTACTTTCAATACATAGGTACCTACATACATATTATTTGTATGTACATATAAATATAAAGATTTTTTTTGTGAATCCACGTATACACCTCTTTGTTGAGAATGAGGCATAACGTCACATGCGCAATTTATATTGGCTACGTCGTTATGGTTGGTAAAATGAAAGAAAACAAAAACGACATCACTTGCTACATTATTTAGTTCTTATTTATAGGTATACATAGGTAGGTATACCTATCTTTATACCTATACATAAGTACATATGCATTATGTAGGTACATAGCTACATAAAATCTACAGGGCTTCCTTTCGCTAACTTTTGTGAGTTGTCTGCCCATAGATACTTGTATGTATTGGATATTCGTACACTTTTTCTTATATATCCGCACCATCAGCCATAATAAAGAAAAGAAAGAAGAGAATAGAGATGACCATTGCTGCATCTACGTTTTTTTTCAACAAGAAGTCCTCCTTCACCGCAACACCCACTTCCTTGTTCTTGTGAATTAATGTGAAACCGTTTTTTATGCATTAAATTGAACCAAACGTATTTGTATGTATGCAAGCGATACATACAGAATTTGCTTTTTTTTTAAGGAATGGTAGCGGTACCTTTAAACACTGCAAATGAAAAAAAAAAAAAAAAACGAGATTACCTACAAGATGTGCAATGCTTTGGAATGCAGTTGCAATAAGAAAAGCAAAAGATACCTAGTAGTGGAATTTAATTATGTACCGTTAACCCTGAAGGGTTCACCACAAATGAACACAGATTTTCTTGGCTTTGTTATGGACAGGTAGGTAGGTATGTACCTAACTACGCATAGGGTAAGTGTACCAGTACACGGCTACCTAACGCATTTTCTTACTTTGGTGTCCTATAAAAAATCAGTCTGACAATATAGAATTTTAAAACTTTTTTTTTAAATCATTAATAATTTGTTTATGAAATAAAAAATATATGTAAGTAATTGTTCTTTTGCATTTAAAACTGAAATTAATTTTGTCATAAAAGTGTTTTTTCACCAGTATCCGGCCATTGAAATTCAGTAGCCGGCCACTTTTGAGCTAGTATCCGGCCAGTTAGTTTATTTTGTAAATATTAGAATCCAAACATTAATTTAAGAATCCGTTTTAATATACCTATGTACAGTGCTGCCAAAAACATTCCGGATTTTTCCTCAGTATAATGTTTTTCTTAATATCAAGTAGAAAACTAATAACTTTCCATAGGTTTTCCATAATTTGTAAAGGGTATGAGACAATTTTATAATAACTTTAAAATTAGAATGCTACGATGACAAGAACAATAAAAAAAATATTTTATAATTTTATTCAAAAACATGTCTGTGCAAAACTGACCGGATTGCAGGGAGATTGCGAGTCTCGATGTTAAAGTAGCGGTTTTTTCGAGTCTTTTGACTCACGCCGTAGATTAAACAGACTTTACAAGTTGAGAGCTGTGTTAGTTGAAATTATATAGTTCAGAAAATGGCTAAAACACGTTATAGCAACGCGATTCGATAGCCGGAGTTCCAAGCCGGTACAAAACAAAATTTAATATCTAAAATATTGCAAATTCCAACGTCAACGGTTTGTGACATCATTACAAAATTTAGAATCGGGAAATCAGTAGAAGCAGATCATTTTGGTGGACGCCCTCGCAAAACAACTGTTCAAACTGATAGGCGCATACAAATTTCTTGCTTAAAGACCCTTTTGCAACTTCAAAGATAATTTGTGATGAACTAAATCTACCTATAGGGCCAAGTACGGTAAGGAAGCGTTTAAGAGATGTCGGTCTTTTTGCATTTCGACCAGCAAAGAAACCTCTTCTTACTGCTAAACATCGTAGAAAAAGGTAAAACATGAAAGGTGTTTGGAAAAGACTTTAAATTCCTAATTAAACATTTAACTCAGGGTTGAATTTGCAAAAAATCATCTTAACTGGTCTTTAAGCAAATGGAGGAGCGTGCTTTTCAGTGATGAAAGCAAATTCAACTTGTTTTACTCCGATGGTGCAAGGACAGTAAGGCGCTCAAAAGGTACGCGATTAAAGCCGGCAAATGTACTCCCAACAGTTAAGCACGGTGGAGCCTCGGTGATGGTTTGGGGCTGTTTGGGACCGTTTTCAATATAAGGACATTTTGGAGTCAGTCATGCTTCCATATGCAGAGAAAGAAATGCCTTTGCGTTGGGTTTTCAGCAGGATAATGACCCCAAACATTCTTCAAAGCTGCTAAAAGAGTGGTTTGCGACTAAAAATATCCGTGTTTTAGAATGGCCGTCTCAATCACCCGATCTAAACCTAATTGAAAACTTGTGGACCATTTTAAAAAGGCGGGTTGGGAAAAAAAACACACGTCAATAACTTTTCTTTTTGCAGCCTTGAAAAATGAATGGGAGAATATTCCTGCTTCTATTTTCGAAAATTTAATTCAGTCAATGCCTCGTCGATGTCGGGCTGTGATAAAAAATAGGGGTTACTGGACAAAATATTAAATACAAAATAATAATTAATTGTACAAGATAAAATCCGGTTAGTTTGTCACAGTAAAATTCTAAATCAACTTTAATTTTTGACTATTATTTTTTGTTTTAATGGATAATTTACCATGTTTTTTGTTTAAAATGATACAATTGTTTAATAAAAATGGCGCAAAATTACAAACATTTGATTTGTTCATTTTTATCTCACAAACCAACACTCAATGCAGTTGACCAAAAAAATGCGGAATGTTTTTGACACCACTGTATATATGTAATCATTATCAATCCTTGATGATATATTGCAAATATAAGACATTAATAGGACTTGCAGTTAAAGCTGTGAGCATTCTTGTGTTACTCCCTTATTGCATACGTAATGTATCGATAGGATCAAAATTGGCCTACAAAAATAATAAAATTTAACATTGTAGCTGCCATGGCCGGATACATAAACAGCGTTTGCCAAAAACCGTCCAGAGAATTCACTATTGTTTTTTGCTCGAAATTATGTTGAAAAATAGTGGCCGGATAATAAACCTAAGCATATTTAATATATTCTGCTCACTCTTGCATTAAAAGAAAGATCCTAATTTAGTTAAAGAACAAATGAGAGAACAATTTGTCTGTCACTTCAAAATCTAGTATCCGGGTATTTGGCCGGTTACTAGTACACAGGCTTTTACTTTGTTCCAGTAAACGGCCACCACTAAAATTGAATATTAAACTTATTTTTTTTAATTTTTTGTTGTTTTTATTATTATTTATAGTATTGCTTTTAATGAAAACGTTTAACAAAAACTCGACTCGTTCTCAATACCAGTAAAAATAATGTTTAAACTTCACTCTTTCCAATTGCAATCCAAGACTGGAAATCTCACTTTTCACATTGCGGTAAACTTTCACAAGTTCTAAATTTTTTCCTGGCAAACTTATGAGGCCCTGATTAGCCAAATTTTACCAAAAGTTTAAATAAGCCTGAGATTATTTATAAATTTTGTTTTGATATGCAAAAAGTCTTTGGAATTCTTATTATTGGAGTGGCCGCGTACTGGTGCACCTATCCTACCTAGCTACCTACAAACTTTTTAAACAGATATGGACGCTTGCAGTGTTTTGGAGTAACATTTTGCTTTAATATGATTGTTTTGTTATCATATAGGTACCTACATCAAGTAATGAAGACTTTTTTTTTTAAGTTATCATATCACACAGAGAAAAACGAATCAATTTTTAAATTTCAAATCTGAATTTACCAATAGAAAACAACATTAGAAAGCGAGTGGAGGAGGAGTTAAAAACAACTGAACGGTTTGTGGTTTGTAGGTACCTGCCAAAAGAAAGAAATCGGCTGGGCGGGTGAACATTATTGCCCTGGACCAGCGCTGTACAGAAATACTGTATGGCTAAAAATGCAATAAGAAGGCAATCTTAGCCAAATTATTTCTGTGTAAAACTAAAAACAGCTATTTATGGACCGAGATGGCTGCAGAAGATTGTTTAATGAGGCACAATTTCACATCTGACTTTAGTACTTACCATATAAAGCAAGTTAATAAAATAGGTATATTCACCAATAAATTTGTTAGTTTACAATACAAAACTAATAAGGTACCTACGTTGGCCAAAAAAATCAGCTCTTAGGACAACTTTCAACCTTTTTCGGCTACTAGATAACCTACATACTAAAAATAGGTATTTTGGGCTAACGTTCAGATGCTGCTTTCTGTAATTAGAGAGCAAAACAAAATGGGAAGGTAAGCTAGGTATTGAAAATCAAATAATGTGGATGTACATATATATAATGTAATTCTATTAGCTTGGTAACCTTGTCGGCTTTTCGCCTGAAAGAAAGTGGAACCTGCGTCCCAAGATCCGGTTATTATGAATACCGAAGTGTTTATTATGTTAGCCTTTGGTGACCAGATCTTTAACCATCAAAAAGGATGGCAAAAAAATTAAAATTTTCGCTTTTAAAATTGGGCAAGTTTTATTATTACAAAATATTTATTTGAAGAAATGTATACCTATAAAGATCAAAACCCTATTTTCGTAATGTGAACTTTTCGGGGATAATATGAAAGGCAGTTTTTTACAATCACTTTGCTATGTACCTAGGAAGTTTAAAATAAATCGTTAACAAACCCGTATGATACTACATTTTTTCTCATTTTTAATTAGGGGGGTTTATATGGAACAACATGTTGTACAACATCGCGTAAATTTATCGATGTTGTATAATATAAACGCAAAAACAACCGCTTGACACACCATGTTGTACGGTTTGAAAATATTTTGAAAACTTGCTGGCTTGTCACACCATACAACCTATGTAAGCAGATGTTGGTAGAACTTGGTTTAATTTTTCATTTCTGGAAAATTCTCGTTTTATGAACACGAAAGCAGTAAAAAGCGAAAAAATGGCTACCATAGCAAATACTCCGTATTGGAGGGACTTTTTTACCAGAAACTTGGAAGATTTTATTATTATTATTATTATTTTTATTTATTACAATATAAAATAAATTTACATTATAATATTAGCAATTTAACAGCACTAGCTACCATAGGCTTTAGGCTGGAAGTTATAAGATTTATTGGGATAAATGTTTTAGGATAGAATATCACAAATGCATGGGGCCGTCGGAGACCGGAATACCAGAAAATGGAGAACAATCGAAGGCATCCCGATCCCCGACAGCCCCATGCAAATGGACTTACAAGTATTGTTTAGATAATGGAGTCAAGTTTAAGGATAAGTAATAATTTATAAACATTTTTAATATTTTCGACTGTTGTTGTTGACAGAAGGTCATTTAATTTTTTGTTAAAAAGTGATGAACAAACATAATTGACTTTAGAGCATTCAGATGTAAGATGTTTTATGGATATAATTTGATTGGATTGACAGAGATGGCAGTTTGGGGAATTTTCCTTTTTGAGGAGATGACCATGCGTTGATTGTGTGTGTTCAAGCCGTAGGCGGAGAAAGCATTTGTTCATGTTGGTAGTCGTTTCAGTCGGATATGTGGCTGGCTCACCGTTTGGGTTTATGGAAGAATAGTGGTGAATGTAAGTTTTCCAATCGTCCATTTTTATGTTATCCCAGTAAGTATTGATCACATTGAGGAAATATTTTTTTGTCGGAGAGATAGAAAGTATATTCGGTTGTCCTGAAGCTATTTTGGAAGCTCTGTCTGCTAACTAATTCTCTTCGATCCCTGAGTGTCCTGGAACCCATAGTAATACAGTTTTGTGTTTGTTCTCAAGAACATTGTTACGGATATTGGTAATGGTTGAGGAGCAGTTTTGGATTGTTTTAGTGAAGAAAGGCTATCAGAGCAAACTACAATGTTATTCGGTATTCCATTTGCTATTTCTGTAGCTTTCAGGATAGCGTAAGCCTCAGTGGAAAAAATTGAGAAGTAGTTAGGTAGTCTTGTATTGTATAGAATATTTCCAGCTTCTGAAACGATTGCAAGTCCAGTTCCAGTGTCAGATTTGGATCCATCTGTATAGATGAAATCCCATGAATTGTTTCTGTATTCTTCAGTTATTTTGAGGAACATTTGTGTGTAGACTTCTTTAGATGTTGAATCCTTTTTGAATTTTGCTAAATTGGTATTTACGATATCAGTTGGAAACTCCCATGGAGGTATGTTACCAGGATTGAGGGTGGATATTGTTGGAGAAATACCAATTTTTCTGCATGCGTTCAGAGCGGTGTAAATGGTTTAGGGGCATTTTGGTTTTTTTTTCGGTTCAGGATTTTCTTGGCATCTTCTTTTATTGGGGATCTGTAAGACTGACATATCTTAGGTGCGGGTCGTGCTGTTAAAATATCTCTGCGATGCTCTATGGATGGGAGGCCTGCTTCAGTGAGGATGTTCTTTATTGGAGTGGTTGAAAAAGCTTTCAAGCTCGTCCTAATTGCGGAGTGGTAGGTTGGTTTGATGATATTAAGATTAGATTTAGCGCATTTCCCATAGACTGCCAACCCATAATCAATTTTGGATAGAATTATGCTAAGTAATAAGAATTAATGAATTAATATGTATAAAGCTATTTTTTGATGATAAAAATCTTATTATATTAAGCCTGGTAGCTAGTTTTTTCTTAATATATAAGCAGTGATCCTTAAAACTATATTTATTATCAAAAGTAATGTCTAAAATAGTTAATTAAAAAAGATTTTATGAATCAAAGCATTTTAGGCCCAATTTTCCAATGTCTGAGCTTATTTAGGATAACATGCATGCCGATCCTATCAAAAGCTTTTTCAAAATCAAGTGATAGTACGGATACATGATTTTTGCATGGTAAGACGGAGCTTACATACTCGTCGATATGAAGTAGGGAATCAGTGGTGCTTCGTCCATGTTTAAATGCGACTTGGTTTAGATTTAAGTAATTATTTTTTTCAATAAACCAGAGAAGCCTTTTAGATATGATTTTCTCTAAAAGTTTGCCAGTACAAGGAAGTAGAGAGATTGGCCTACATCCTTTAGGGTCATTCGATTTTTTTGATGGCTTGGAAGATAAAATCAGATATTTATAAAAATAGAGTAGTAAAAATAGAGGTAAACCATACGAAGTGTTATAAGATAAATATAAAGAGGTTGAACGGAACATCAGAGAGGGTTTAAAAAAATAATAAATAAATAAATGCTATACGATCGTGTTACCGGCGTCGCGGGAATTAAAAAAAGTGATACGAAGTGAAAAATATGGTGCCGGAGCGGAAGAATTTTATTGCCCAAACTTATGGTTCTATTTTTTTACCCATTTCTTCACCCATGTACATTTTTTCCTTTTCTGTTATTTTGTTTTTCTCCTCTTCACCGTCCAATATTTCTTTCAAGGCTTACATGAATTTTGACATTTTCCGCGCCCTACCTTCTACTTCAAAGATTCCAACCAAAGTGATGTTGTACAACATCATCTTACATACGCAAAGTTGTGTTTACAGTTATTTTTCTCATCAAGTTGTACAATATCATTTTGTACAACATGTTGTTCCATCTGCTTACTTTTTTACATTAATGTGGTTATTGTGTACGAGATCACTCATATCGGTATTTTCAATTATAAATTGTTTGAACTACTCTAGTTGCATTAAAAATGAGAAAAAAAATGTAGTATCATACTGGCTTTTAGACCGCATTCGAGAAGAAATTTTCGAGAGTTACTGTAATCTAAAACGAAAATTCGAATTTGAAGATGACAAACACTCTTTTCGATTTATGTATCTATCATCGCAATAGAGTTCTTTACCAAATGTCAATATATGGCTGTCTCATTCATTTTACTTTGTGGGGAATGTCATAAGAAAGAAGACACTAGTACTCAAGTTTCCATTAATATACTTAGCACACATTTTCACACGCGAATATTTTTTTTTTTGGTAAATTAACTAATTTAATTTAACAATTTTAATATCAGCTAGCTTTTATTTCAGTTTTTAATAAACATTTAAAGTTAGAAAATTGCATTCAATATGCATGAAATCTGCGGCCGCTAAGTTCTACTACTCAACAACTTCGCTATGGTAAGTGTTGAGCAATTTTTTGCTAATTAAGATGTTTTTTCGATTAAAAGTACTTTATGGGTGGCCCGCTTCGCGGGTTCAAGGATTTTAACTCCCTTTTCGGGACCTCTGTCCCGATCAGTCGTCTGGCAGGCGCCTATGTTGTCAGTCGGTATGTTATGAAGCTTGTTTAAAAAATTGTTAAAATTAAATTTTTGAAACTTTAGTTTAGTAACTCCTAAAAAGTCCCAAAAAAATTCCGAACAAAAATCCGCATATCACAACACTAACCATAGCAAAGAAGCATGTACCCTCATTTGTGTATGTTAAAGAACTGACAAATCAAACAAACGCAGTAAATTACATTTATTTTGTATGAAAAATAAAAACTTTATAAATGAATTAAAAATATAAATAAAAGTTTCATCATCTATCGAATAAAATGATCCGCTTGTGAAAATTCGTGCTCCCTTAAAGGAAAGTTCAGCCGACCAGTCTACGACAAAGAAATGTGGATTTTATGTTATCCAATAATAAACTGTCTTTTTTTTATTTCGAATAGAACCTTTAAATTTAAAAGAAAAAAACATACGTTTGAAAAATATAGAAAATTTTACAAAAAGAAAGAGGACGGATATTTGTTTGCACAAAAAGAGGACTTGTCCTTATAAAAGCGGACGTCTGGTAAGCCTATGTTAGCCCAATGAAGCAATCCTACTTGTTTATGATCCACTAAGGTAGGTACCTATTTAATTTTAAATAATAATAACACGCAAAAATTAAAGTAGGTATCAAGCTCATTGGAGTTAGCTTGAAATTGATTACAAACTGTTCCGAACAAAAAAAAAAAAAATAGTTTATAAGAACATTTTAAAAAGCAAACAAAAAAATCTTCCAAAAAAATATGTTGGTAAAAATAAAATATGAATTACTATAAAAAAAGTACTAACAAAACTTACCGCCTGGCTTAAAAGTAGTCGAATCAAAGGACGGCGCCCTTACGGGTTGATGTTTATCGCGTAATCCTTGTTGTCGATCTTGGACAAATGAAACCGCCGGTAAAGATTCACCTCTAGTTAATGGTGGTCTACCACCCGACGGCGAATCATCCGCACCCGAAGTCCCGCGTTTTATACCGGTGGGTGCGTCATTGTGCCCATGGCCATCATCATCGTCTGGCGGTGGCCTTTTTAAATTAACCGATAAAGAAGGTGGTATTGGGGGTCCGTTGCCAGATGCGGCGGCTGCCGCCGCAGCCACAGCAGCACGATTTGGCATAGTCATGTGATGGGGCGGCATATGTGATATCCTAACTGGACGAACTGCTGCTTCATGCGACTCAATTTTGACCGGAAAGTCCATTAAAGTGGGTTGTGGTGGCGGAGGGCCTATCCGTTGTGTTGTATATGCATGATGATGTTGCTGGGGTCCCACGTTGCCAACGGCAACTCCACCACCCCCACCGCTATTCCGATGCTGCTGCTGTTGCTGTTGTTGGACAACTTCACCGTTTTCATGACTGCGTTTGGCGGCTTGGTGAAGGCGTTTCATTTGTCGCGCCGCGTCTAAAACCAGCTCGATGCGGTCGGCGCCTTCATAGTTAACGCAACCGCGACACACGGCCTCCGAAAAATCGTTAATCATTGCCCACGGCATACGCGGCAAGTCGCACAGGTAGCAGTGTTGTCGTTTAGTTTGTAGCGACATCCTGACAAACCGGGCGGAACTTCCGACGTGATCGCGATCTATTTTGACGGTTAGTCGTTCAAAATACAAACAAAAATATCCAAAAAAGCTTTTCGCTCTATATAGCGAATATAATCAAATTCAATGCCGTAGTGCACTCTTTTTAATTTTTCTGTTGCATCTTGGTATTATTTAGATACTCCCGAATTCGCACTACATATTTTTTTCTTTTGTTATTTTTACCGTTATCACTTGATAGTATTATTGGCACAAAACACGAAAATACGCACACTTCCGTTATATACTGCCGACGTCGTCGAATCTTTCGATTCTTTGATCAGCGCAGCGCACAAAAACACTTGCAAATTCAACAACAAAATTTTCAATTCACATTCTCTCTCCCTCTTTGAATTAAGTGAGAATAATCAATCAAATTTTTAGGTTGGTTATAATTAGATTGGAATAACTTATGTATTCGTTTTATAATTTTTTTTTTCTAAAACCGCGCGCGAATTTCGCAGCTTATTTTCATTCTTATCCACAAATAATGACGATTATTGTAAATACATATATATATAATTTATTTTAAAATATCCAATTGGAAAATATCGGTCTAGAGCTTGCTGTTGAAAACGGTTTTTCTTTACTTATAATGAACTTGTTCCTAATGTCTGGGCGTGCAGCGCGCTAACAACGTACACTCCTTCCTTCCGAACTCAGAAAATTGTCTGCGGCCAAATAACATTCTTGAAGTCACCGAAACATGAATCAGACGACGAGAAACTCGCACACATTGATACGGAAAAAATGGGCGATGAAAAAACAATGTATACAAATGTTTTGCCGGAGCTCGTATAGTACATGCGAGTTGTGTAGTAGTGGTAGTCTGGTAGGTAGTTTCGTCGCAAAGAATAAGAATTTGAAGCACTTTGGTTGCCACTGCCACCCAACCCCACCCCAGTGATAGAGAAATACAGAAATATGCAATACAATTATGCTGTTATTGGGATGCCAGGTAATTAAATATACCCTATGACTCGAGTTTGAAAAAATCTACGAATTGTTTGTTTAAAGAACGACTTTGCACTTAAATTCAGACAAATTATGAGTATGGCAACGGATCTAATTCAGTTACATATCGAAGGAATGCAAGATTTGCATGTACAAAATAAACTACAGTAAAATTTTATCTTTTCACTTTCTTTATTATTTTTAAAAACTAAAAAAAACAGGTAGAGCTTCATTTAGTCAGTTATTTTGGGCTATAGGTACAAATTCTTAAATTGCGCTATTGAGGAATTGTTGAATGATGGTTTGTCTATTAGCAAAATGTAACATACCCTACTTGTAAGTTGCACACAAATATTTTTTATACACGAAACATTAACGTACCTACTGCGTCACACCACAGCTCGCAGGGCCAAAAATACAATTCGCACACATTAACACTTGCGTTCAAAAAAAATCAATACTATCTACACACACCCGTCCTTTGCCACAACCAAACATATAATTCCATATACGTATACACCTATGTTATACGACTTTTAAGGTATATAAATAGAGTTAATAATATTTGGCCTTAGCTGAATTGCATGCCAATGTAGTGGTATATACATATATTAAAAACTCAGTTTATGGATACGTGCCAACAGCAAGTTTTGTTCTTGCGATGACGAAAATCAAAATGCCAACCTTTACTCATGCTTCGATTTAACATTCAGCGATGATTACTAAAAATCATAAAAACGAATTGATAAAATATATAGGTAAATAAAAAAAACAAAGAAGCAAAAAAACAAACCTGCATTATGTATAGGTACCTACTTATCTAGAACGAAATAAAGTGCTCAAGAATAAATCGAGCATCATCAAATCAACAATCAGCATACCTTGGGAGAACTGTTTCTGTTGTGAAATGTAAATAGAACGAAACTTGGCAACGCTTCTTGCTATTACAATAAAAAAAAACTATCCAATCTACCGATACCGAAAAACCAACAGACAAAAGCTGAGAAAAACTTTATTCATTGCATGTATAATAATAATGTATGGATTTATGTATGTGCATATGTTGCTGTTAGTAAAGTGAGTAAATGTGGCCAGTGTCGACATTCGAAAAGCTTCAAACTGTATCCGCCGTCGTGGCCGTAGTCGGTGGCACAAAACAGTTTCATCACGATTCTTTCTCGCTTCCTCTTTTGCTATTAGTTCTTCGATTGGTGTGTCGTGTCCCAAGAGCGAGGGAAATTTTATCGTTTTGCGTTGTTGGGATATTTTTGGTTTGGCTGGCTAGAGGTTTCGACAAATTACGTATTTCTTTATCTACATCTACATACATAGCTAATATTGTGTTAAGTTTTCATTTCTTTTTTGTTTGTACCTACCCACATAGGTATACTGTTTTTGTTGCTATGCTTGTGTGGCATGTTAAACGTAGAAAATCTATAAACTGAGCAATAGATATAAATGTAAATAAACTAAAAAGAAAAAGCGCAGTTTTAGAGATGTAAATGTATATGTATGTATGTGTTTAACGTGTGCCATGCCATGTCCATGATGATGACATATTTATCGCTTATTTGTAGGTGTATACTTACTTCAATTAAAGCAGTATACATAATCAAAGCAAGTATGTATATGCATACAGTTATGCTGTAACCAGGAATGATATAATTATGGCTAAGTGTTGGTGGGAATATCTTACGTTCGGATTTCGATATTTTGCTCGTCTCGTGTTGGGTTGAAAATGAAAATCAAAAGAAACATTTAACAAAATTCCAATGCCTGTCGTACTCGTCTCCTCATGGTCGCTGTTCTGTTTCTTTTCTTTTAGGTTCTTTTTAGGTACCTATACCTACCTATGTATCTACCTATACCTATCTAGATTATTATTATTTTTAACTTTTTTGGTAGGAGCGTGATCCCTGGATCTAGGAACCTAGTTGTCTATATACCCATCTTGACCTGTGCCTGAACTGCAATCTCAATCTCGAGTGATAGGTACCTACCTACCTATTCCTTATACCTACCTAGTTCCTCGTTAGGGGCAAGTACCAGTAGCGATCAGGAAAACTCATCAGGAAAAGTCGAAACAGTATGAAATTGAATATTTTTTCCTGATGGTCGTTTATAGCGAACAGGAAAAAAAATGTCAGTTGGGCAGCCTACCACCAAGTTTTCCTGATTGACGAAAAACTTTTTCGTCCGCAATTCTATCAGTGGAATGCGTGAAATTGGAACTCAAATCATTGGCCGCATTCGGATACGTAACCAAAGGTATCTGGATTTTTTCGTGTTGTTGTAGTGCCTAAGGAAAAACCAGCTGACGAACCAAACAGTTGATGTCAAAAAGAAATCTAAAGCTATCCCAAAAATGTTCGGATTTGTTTGGATTATACTAACAGCTGACATCGCATCTGTTCATTTTCTTGGTGTTGTTAGGTTTGGTTACGTATCCGGTTTTGGTCGTTCGAAAACATATCAGATTCTAACGTATCTCAGATACGTATCTGCTTACCACCCGAACGTGGCCATTGAAACTTTTTGCTTCATTTTGTGAGAAATTATGATCATCTGGCACGAACAATGAATTTGCATCAGGAAAATACCTACATTTTTAACAAAAGATGTTTAATTCAAAAATTCTGAGTTATTTGTCATGGATTAGTGTTGCATTTTTGTTTCAAACGGAATGAAAATAGTGCAAGAAATCCCTTTAAACAATCCTGATTCGTTTTCCTGATCGCTATAACTGGCCCTTCGCTTCGTACCTCCAAGGTATCTACTTAGGGGCCGGTTAAATCGATCAGGAAAACGAATCAGGAAAAACTTTCAAATGGATTTTTTGCACTATTTTCATTCGATTTGAAAAACAAATGCTATAGCCCAGTAAAATTCGACAATAAATTCGCAAAGTGCGATGTAGTTCTGCATTTTCGATATGTCGTTGGGGCATATAAGAGAAGTCTGAAGCTAAGTTTGCAAACTTCGCAAAACCTGTGCTTGCTGCAGGAAAAATGCAACAGTGATAAATACGCCAAAATCACCCCAAAGAGCGAACTAAATTTAAAATGCGCTTGCTCATGTAAGGTAGGTACATATTAAAACAGTGAGACCTAGGAACCTATGTACCTATATAAGATTTCATTTTATTGAATTACAGTCAACTCCGCTTAACTGCACTCCGCTTAACTGAAAACATCGCTTATCTGAAACAAGAAATTTATTCCGGAGCTTTTTTAAGAATTTTTCACCCAAATTGCTTCGCATAACTGAACTCCGCTTAATTGCAAACAGCGGATAATTGAAACAAAATAGTTTGCCTCAAATGAACATTTTTCATTTATTCAACTCCGCATAAGTGAAAAGACCATTGATTCCTGCCATCAAATTTTAAATCGAACACACCCTTTCAATTTGGAATGTCAATTTGAAATGTCAAGATCTCATTTCTTATCATTACCTCCTGGTGTCAGTCGTTTCTTTTGAATTTGTTTATTTTTTGGCTTATCCTCAAAAATTTTCGACAGAAAACGTATGGCTGACGCAATATTTGTGATTAAAAATGTAAATACCTTTGTTGTTTGAATTGTTTTATATGGAAATATTACTATTTTGACACAATACAACAAATCAAATCCACATTTTTTTTTTTTGATTTTCAGCCTAAATGAAATTTAATTTGTTTTGACAAAGCTCCGCTTATTTGAACAAAGTTTCAGTTATCCGAAGTTCAGTTAACTGAAAACTCCGCTTAATTGAAACAAATGTCCTACAATTTTGGTGTTCCATTTAAGCGGAGTCGAGGTCGACTGTATAGCCAATTTCAGTTCTGCGCATCTTTCAAAATCAAAAGAAACTGACAGATCTAGTACCCCTGTCTTAGCAATTTGTTGACGGTTTGTGATGTCTGTGGTGCGTTCATTTATTTACAATAGTTAACTATGGTTGTTATGTCAAAAAAATTTTTGAAGTGTCATTAGCCTCCTTCACTGAAAAATGTTATCTCGAATACTCGAATATCCGAATAAGTTTGTGAACGACCAGAACCGGATAGGTTAACTTAGCACACAATTCGACGTAAAATTTAAATTTGAAGTCAGCTGTTGTTGAAATTTCTCTTCAGATAGCTGAGTTATACGAGAATTTTTGGGATAGGTAGAGATTTCTTTTTTGGAACAACTGTTTTTTGTCAGGGGATTACAACAACACAAATTGCTTCGAATTGATTAGTGGACGAGGCCATTGTTAGATTTAGTGCCTGTCCACATTGGATTTTTAATGCTAGGTGCATGCAGTGAGACAGGTAGATTTTATGTGAGTGAAAAAGAGATGAGTAGATTCCACCAAAATTGCACCGATGCGCCACTTTCAAACAATATTCTCGGATTCAACATGATAGATTTTTTATTGTGTGAGTGAAAGATAGATAGATTTCAAGGGTGGGTAGACTAAACTAGTGGTAGACTAAACTGAAAGGATTTACTCTTCATCGTATGGACACACCGAACATATTAACACCAAGCATTAAAAATCCAATGTGGACAGGCACTTAATCTGTGTCGTTTGTTGTGTTGTGGAGTCGTGTGTCGCTATGTATTTCATATGCGTATAACCATATGTGTAGTGTGGTGTGTTGCAGGGTGGCGCATAAAATATATGGAATGACAGCGACACACGACTCCACAACACAACACACGACACAGATGCGGATCAGGCTTTAGTTGGAAATTGTTACATTTCATTTAGGAACGATTGATTGTTACATATTGTTGATCTGTCAAACGAACATTTACGGCCAATTTATTCACAAAGTTCTAACCCTAAAAACTCGGTTTATCAAGAAATTAGAACTCATTTGAGTTCTAACTCATTTCTTCACCAAGTTCTAAGGCAAAATAATTCCGATTTAAATCTTAGTTTGAGTTAGAACTTTGTTATATTTGGACCCTCAAATTTGAGGGTTTAGGAACTTAGAACTCGGTTTAAAAATATTTTCATTTCTTCAAAACACTTGATATTGTTCGAAATTTAAGCTTGTAACATTAAAAAGGAATGCAATTAAAATCAATTAGGGACAAATTTGCAAGTACCTAAACAAGTACCATTATCGTGCAATGGTCAATGTTAAATTCCAAGAAAATTAAGCGCGTGAATTTAAGGTGAATACATTCATTAGTTTGGGTTGTACAGTTCGAAGTTGATAAAATAGATGTAATTTTGAAACATATCCAAATATTGCGCAGCAGTGTATGGTTTATGCAAAACTCATTGCAAAACCAGCACCTGTGCAATGCAATTACATATTATGTTTATTTATACGAGCTCGCAGAATATCAGTGCTGCTGGTAACCTACTGAAGGTGGCGAAGCATATTTGACATCGCACCTAGTTTAAGTTGCATACACAAGAAGTGCATCTACTAGGTATATTTTAAAAATTTAATTTGTTTTTTAATGCGTTGACAAACTTTTGTTTTTCAGCGCTTGATAAGATCTTGCAAATGGTTGCATCTCGCGACACACTTAACTTGCACCTGAGACACGCACACGATTTGTTGAACGACGCTTCATCTAACGAAACATTGTTTATTTAATTGAAATAAAAAGATGTCAAATTTTGTTGCATCTCATTGGTGTTATGATTTGTATTTGAGTGGTGGTTTTAAATTTTCATTTGGTGGTTTTTGCATGTTTTGATTTTTGAGCTTATTTTTTACTTAAAAGGAAAGGAAGCCGAAACATAAAGGTTGCATGTGCAAACTGATTTCCACAAAATCATGCATTACCCATCACACACTTATTTTAGTCCCAAAAATGTTGACTTTGATGCACTTTGCACATGCTCACTTAATATAGCTCCCGGTCTTAAAGGCCTTCCACACAAGCCAACTGTGTATTAATACATGTCAAAAAAGTGGGAACAAATCATGTAGAATAGTGTGGAAACAAAATATGAAAGCCCAGCCTGCACAACCCGACATTCTTTCCCACACGATTTGACATGTGTTAATACATGAATAATTTTAGGAATGGTTCTAATTCTATCCCACATTCTATCACACTTTTTTTTTTTAACTTACGGTAATGTATTAATACAAGCAAGTGTGGAAGCAAAATATGAAAAGTCATTTCATTCCCACAAATTTGGCAGTCGCGTGGAATTCTTTTCCACTTTCAATTTGACATGTATTAATACATAGTGGGGAAGTGTGGAAGGGCTATTAATAAAATTTTTGTACACCATCCTCAAAAATCATAACACGAATAGTAACGCAGAATCACACAAATCCAATTTTAAAATACCGAAAATAAAAAAAATATCACAAAATACAAAAATGTGGTATTTATTTCAAATGAATAGACAGCATAACAGAAATATAAAATGCCAAAAAAGGTTACCGCCAAAGCAAAACTGATAGATATTGTTAAATTTGTCAATAGAATGTCAGAAATTTGTGTCAAAACAATCTACCGGGTGCTACGAAAAATTTTAAAAACACGTTAGAACTCAGTTTCACTAAACCGAGATCTATAGTTCTAAAACTCAATAATGATTTTAGACCGAGTTTTAGGGAAATGATTTGAAGTGAAGAAATGCTCGAGTTCTAAACAATTTAAAAACTGAGTTTCAAAAATAAACCGAGAATTACTAGATCGAGTTTTAAATTGATTTTAGAACTTTGTCAAGAAATTGGCCGTTAGGAAAACTTTATTTCATCGTTAATTACCATAAAATCATGTTTTTTTTCTACAGTATTATATAGGTACTCTCCTTTTTTATTAAAAATTGTAGAAATGTCAATTGTAATTCATTGTAAATAACAGAACGCACCACTGAAGTTTTATACCTACATTTTAACTTAACTTATACCTAGGTCCATCTAATTTATTTGAATTTTTAACACAAATTTAGTAGGTAGCACCATATCACCTACCTACCTACCTTTAAAAAAACATGTGAAACTTGGCAACATCACTCTGGCTGGCTAGGTAGGTATGTACATAATATGCATGTTATTTGAATGAACTTATAAAACCTAAAACAAGAAATAATTCAAGATATTTTTGTTTTTGTCGCTTTGCTCTTGCTCGTCATTTAATAGCCGAACGCATTCATATATCTTACATCAGCTGTGGCTGTATACACTAGATTGTCTCCTCTGTCCTCACCTCTTTCTCTTTATTTTATGCAAACCAAAACATTTTTTTTTCTTTTTGTTTTCATCTATAATTTCCTTTCTTTTACCCGCAAATTCGCATTCTTGTTATAAACACATACAGTATCCATCTATTTACACCTACCTATATGTAGGTATCTATGTATATCTAACTTAAAATTTGTATTACACTACACTCAACACAGTTTATATATGCATGTGAACCAAACCAACAATATGGGGTCGGAATCGGAACGACACAATAGGCGATGGTTAATAAAATAAGAAAAAAAAAAAGAACAAAACGACTGCGTCGAAATTTTCTTATGTATGCGACTATTCATTCTTTCTATATATATATAACTATTTATATACATTTGTGGTGTAGATATACCGAACACACTCAAAGAAATATAATTCCAAGTCACACCAGACACGATGCCATATAGATGGGGTACAGAAATATGGCAAGAAAAACTCCCTTGTCATGTGCTGCGCTGTGTATACACGATGAAGTGCTAGTGTGAACGAGAAGCAGATAGCAACGGCGTCCCAGTTCATACGTTTTTCTTTAGTATCAATTTATTTTCGCAGGAAACCGGTGTTCACACGGGACGATAGTTTATTTATATAGCTATAACTAGAAAATAAGATGTCACAGAAGCACTTAGCTCCACTAGAGCTAGCCAAGTCTGCCCTCGCCCTCCTGCAAGACGGTTCGGATAGTGAAGATGAAATATTAGCTTTAAGTTTGGTTACTTCAGCCGTTGCTTTGCATTTGCTTAAACAGCCAAAGTACGGGACAAAACGGCGTCGTATTGCCGTGCAAGATGAACTTGATGATGAATGCAACAGGTTCTCTAGAAGCCCAACACCTGAAAGTGCCATGTCCATACAACGACTTCCGAATAATAACAATAATAAAATGCAGTCACGCCGTCAAGCCGTTGTTAATTCACCTATTGAGGACAAGAGTGAAGATTCTGCCGATGTCGAAGACTTTAAGATCGATCTTCATACAATGCCAATAAGTGCGGAACAGCTAAACGAGTCTAATGGCGATGTTAAAGATGGTTTGCAGGATACCTCGCAAGAGTCGGACAAAAAACGTCGAAAGCAGTGGTCCCAGTTCGAAGACGAACGAAGACGAGTCCTGCTTGGACTGAAACCCACAGATTCGCTTGACCTATTTTGTGCTGAGCCGAAAATTACAGACTATATGAGTCTTTTCTTGGATTTTCTTAAAATGGACATAAACACCTTTAATTTGCTTTTATCTCTTGTCAAAAAAGACATTGACCATCAAACTACCTGCATGCGAATGACTGTCGCATCCGAACAACGTTTAGCAATCATCCTGAGATACTTAGCAACAGGAGAAACGTATATAACCATGGAAAGAAATATCAAAATATCAAGATCTTTCCTTTGTGTGAACTTGCCACAATTATCCAAGGCACTTTGGACTAATTTACAAGAGAAATATTTAAGGGTATGTTATTTTTTATTATTATTTTATTATTTTTGATTTTACATACAAAACACACACAATTATGCGCCACTATTCATAGCGGCTTCTATACTATCATTGGAGTCCAAACTTATATAACTTCCGTTGCCTGAAACTTCGGAGTTGGCTAGCGATAATTGTCTCTTTCTTCGTCGACGCTTTGGAAGAACACGGTCCTGCTCGATGCCTCTTCTCAAGACGCATTGTATCTCCCACATGGTATCGCTTCGAATCGTTTCATCTGAAATGAGGTCCAGTTGACTCTTCACAAGCTCTCCCTCCCAGCTATTGAGACATTTTGACTTGCAGTTCTCTGCTCGAAGCTCCTTTGCTGCTACTCGGTTCTGCACAATCTGCTGTGTCAGCGCAATAGTGTCGTAGAACTGTTCGTTTATGTCTTCAATGTAGTGATCGTTATTTTGTTCCCCCAAAACAGTTTCCACCATCTAAAAATAAAAGAAATACAAAACATTATTATTTTTTAAATCTATTACAGCTTCCATCAAATGAATCAGAATGGGCGAGCAAAGCTGAAGAATTCGATAACCAGTGGCATTTTCCACTGTGTCTGGGAGTACTGACAAGGCGACACTTCAAATTTAAGTCGCCGCGAATGGCCAACGTACTTGCCCTGATCGATGCAAACAGCAAATTTCTGCACATTGCTATAGAAAAAGAAGAGGAAAGTGTCTATTTGGCCCAAGATACAGCCCCTCCACCTCAAAGTATCGGCAGTAATCGAGTGTTGCCTTATGTCTTCATATCGGAAAACGGATTTGACCTAGATGACCACATTTTGACGCCGTTTATCTACACCGATACTGTTGCTCGGCGAGATTTTAACAATCGTCTAAAAGCGTCCGCACAAGTAGCTGATCTTGCATTCCGATTGCTCGTGAAACGCTTTAAGATTCTTTCGACGCAATTGAGTATCTCACAGTCGAACGTCGAGGACGTTATCAAGGCTTGCTGCGTCTTACACAACTTTCTAATCGAACATAATCCTGATTTGTATTCAGCCCAAATAAACGAAGAGTATACAGAATCTGGTCCCGAAGTGATAGCTCTAGGCGGAGTCACCCATTACAATGAAAATGCCGAAGCCATGAGAGAAGAATTTGCAGATTATTTTTCTAATGAGGGAAATGTACCAACCTTTGACGTAAGAATGTTGGACGACGACATGGGAACATCTTCTTCAAATGTAGTGGTCGATGTCATGTCACTCTGAGTTTGTACCCGTCCGTTAACTGGAGCTGGAAAAGTTTCATTTTTTTGAAACCCGTCACCATTTGTGGTTGGAGCTGCCTCAATCGCGCTCTGTAAAATGAAAGAAATGTAAATGAAAATATATCTTTTAAAATAAAATATAAAACAAATAATAACAAAACTTACAGTTGTTGTTTTTGAGGTTGAATTGGAAGAACCATTGTGTGTGGATAGCGATATGTTGTATCGATTGTTGAGGTATGGTTTTAGCCATTCCATTTTCTTGAAACACCAGAATTTGGGTTTATATTTTTTGCTTTTCGTCATACATCGCAAGTCCTTGTTGAATTGGGCGCGAACGATTTGTATTTTGCTCTTTAGATGGTCGGCGGAAACTTTAATGCCCAATTTATCGAACAACGCTTTGCAAATACTCTCAAGGCACATTTGTCTTTTGGAGCGATTCAAATAGTCAGGATGGTGTTGATCATATAGAGTTTT
The DNA here is from genome assembly GCA_949320155.1 of Melangyna quadrimaculata. Taxonomy (NCBI): domain Eukaryota; kingdom Metazoa; phylum Arthropoda; class Insecta; order Diptera; family Syrphidae; genus Melangyna; species Melangyna quadrimaculata. The sequence continues at coordinate 110,165,697 of OX439483.1, forward strand.
CCTTTTCCGCAGCTCGGTGAGAAGAACTTCGATGGCTGACCGTGTCCAGATGCTACTCTGTGTCTGTTCGTTGGATGGCTTATCTTTTTTCCTCATTCTGATTCTTACGTTGCTGCTGTTTGCTGTGTGTATGCTGTTTGCTGTATCAGAGCACAACTTGAACTGTTTGTGAATGCCTGTGCTCGTTGCTCGACGACGACAAGGTTAACAACGATGAGGAGAGCGGCAGAGTAGGACAAAATGCCTCAGTTTACACGAACGAATTTTCGATGAATGTATTAGTGTGGACTATGTGCTGTTTGCTGTTTCCGTTGATGTATATGTTCCCCTTATTAAACTGGGTGTAGAATTCAGATGCAAGGCACAAAATACGCTGGCTGCTTGGTGCTGTCTGTATTTGCTGTGTTGCTTGCTGGTTGCCAGCTCGAGAAGAAAAAAATTATTGAGTAGTTAGGTAAGTACATACATATATATATATATTATTATGATACTTAAATATTATTTTTCCTGCAAACTATAATAAAAATACATAATATGGTTTATTTTTGTTCACCATGATGCTTCTGGATACGAATTTAATGAGGGTTGCAATTACAGGATTATTGCACATGTACATATGTAGGTGACCCTATGTGATTCAATACAATTGTATACATACAATATGTGCGTACATATACCTACCTTCCTAAATTAGGTACTCATTATACCTATGTTTTTGGGATGGAAAGTTTTTCAGCGAGTAGATAGGTAGTACCTACCTATTTTTGTTTTAATTATGAAACAATTTTAGCTTATACCTATACCTACATAAATACACGATCCATATCTAATGTTGTTAGGTATAGGTATAATATTGAAGTAGAAATTAAAACAAAAAAGTAGGTAGGGTCATGTATCCAGTAGTCCAACACTAGGTCCAGTTTTCAGTGCGAGATGAGCTCATCCTAGTTTCGGAGTTTAACTCTAGTTAACGCATCGAACTTCGAGATTTACCTAACTCGAGTTTAATACCCCAGTCCAAATAGACATACAAATCTCAAAACATAAACCAATTCCGATAGCGCTTAAACATGGTCGAGACCTTTCACTGATCATAACGAATCAATGGCGAAAAGTCCCCGTCGATCCGACAAAAGCACAACTTTGTGTCGAAAATTAGCAAATAACTTTTTACTGAAAAAAAATGTATTGTTAAGGGCTTAACATTTTACTAGTTAGCAATTTCCTAATGCCGTTTTCCATTGGTTTCACTCAAGGTTTCACTCATTCTGAAATCCAATGGAACAGTTCAAGATGCTTCTACTCAATTCTGGGGTTTGGTATCTGTACAGGTGAATCGTCAAATAAAAATTATTTGCTACCGCACAAAAAGTGAAATGTAAAACACGAGCGTATCAACTCAGAATTCCAAACAAATTTTTTGTTTGATTTTTTTTTTAATCTGTTGATTAAAATTTACCAAAAACTTTGATTTTGGATGCAAATTAAATTAAAATGGAAAGTTAAAAAAAAAGATGAAGTACATTGAAGTTTGTTGTGACGTTTGAGTTTGAATGTATAAGTGCTTCTTGAGTGGATTCTGATTTAAAATCCAGAATCGAATTTCTCTTCTCAGAATCGTCAGCAGCGTATTTTGTATGCCAATGGAATGGTTTCAGAAGACTTCCGGACGCTTCCGGACGTCCAATGAAAAACGTCATAAGTATTTAGCAATTTACTATCTATTCCAAAATTTTAAAAACTATTTAATTGCTAATTAAGCAGATAGCAGAACATTTGTAGGGTTTGAACTTGATGAACATAATTATTGTTTTTATGCGTTGTAAGTTAATTATATGTTGATGGAAACCCATTATGTGCTTGAAATAAGTATTCGATATATATATTTTTATTATTTTAACTTCATTATTTACAACAAAAAAGTTGGGTACCACCAGGACTCGAACCTGGAACCCTCGGGTCCATCCTACCTATACTGGAGTAAAATTCTCCATTCTCCAGTCATACGGATTTAGTACGATACTAAAAAGATAAAACAGCCAGTTGGTGATTTTAAATTTAATAAAATGTTAGGGGATAGTACAATGCTTAACTAGTTTAAAATTAGTAAAACACAATTTTTAACCTAGTATACTCAATCGTCTAAAATTTTGCGCCATTAAATTGTTCCCAATCGATGGTAAGAAGATGGTAAGTGAAGGGAGCGTTGTTGTTGCTACAGAGATGGAAGAGTGGTTATTGTTCCTTGGATACGATGTGGTTGTGAGTGAGTCAAGCGAGTCGGAGTGCTATGTAGCATCTTTGGATATTTATTTGTCGGGTAGATAGTTTTTTGAGGTCGGGGGTTAATCTTGGATAAATTCCGGACTTATGTCCAATTATTTTGTTTAAAGATGCAGTACCTATGTCTGCAAGAGACTTTAACATTTAATGTGTAATGATTCTTTTATTTTTAAATGTATGTTGTATATGTACATTTAAGTAAGTAGACAGGTACTTCTTGTGTGCTAAATTTGGTGATATACCTAGATTTTTTATTCAATTTAATAATTATCAAAACTCCGCTTTACTTCATGCCAAAAACAAAATTTTCGTCTTTTTTTTTAAATCACAGTGAAATAACGGCATTCTCTTAAGACCCTTTTTTAACTTCCATTTTTAAATGTTGAAAATAAATCAAAATACTAGTTGATATTATTACAAGGTTTAAAGAGAATAACAAATGATTATTTTTGGATTTAAAAGAAGTCAAATCTGAAAAAAAAAACCTATCACATTATAATAGTTTTTTTTTTGAAATAGAAGTCTCGGAATAGGGCTACTGTACCCTATTAATCCTAGTACAAAGTCCGAGTAGAAATTAAATTTCGATACGAATTTTTGTTACTACACATCGTCCATTTGAGACCATATAAAATTGGCATCAATTATCAATATATATCAAATATCAATTATTAGATCCCATAGAATACTAGTATTGTAGAATGCATTAGTTTTTCATTTCACGAAAGGTGAGTACTATACTTTAAGAAGTATTTGTAAATGCAAATATTGATGTAAAATTCTTTATTCCTAAAAAAAGTGCCGAATAGTTTTTATATTACTTTCTTAAACAGCAAACCTAAGTAGTAAGGTATCGTCTTCGTCTGTATCTAAGAGCACATAACAGGTAGGTAGCTGTAGGTACCTAAAGTATGTGGATATCCCCCGAATATGAAATTTTCCTTTTTCAATACCTTTTTACTAATTGCTGTGTTAATTGAAAACTGAATGTTCGTAATGACATGGTTGTAAAACAAAGTGATGCAATTTCTACCTATGTATGTACAAAGCTGGGTGGGAATAATTCAAATCATTTGTTTGTACAATAATCCTTCATAACTAAGCTACTTCTTTTGTTTATGGTGTGTGTTCAAAAACACTCATAGATGTCAAAACATAGTTTTGAGTAAAATATATTTTAAATAAACTTATAACATAATTTTGGGATGCAATAAATACAAATGATAGGTGTTTATATTAGCCGTGTTTTTTGAGAGAGTGACTAGCCACTCAGACGGAAAACACAAACAAAATTCTCTATAACAATTTGTTTTGCAGGTAAACATTTTGCTGAGTTGCTAGTATCTCTCTCAAAAAACACGGCTATTATGTTTTAACTATCAAATACATAATAACTTACCTACCTAAGCCGATTTATTTTGGAACCTTCTCATTATTTTGTCACTTTTCTATTTTAAACGTAAAACAAAAACTAATCTGACTACTGATACTGGTATTCTTCATTCCAAGAGTCTTTCAAACTAATGCCGGATCAATTGTCAAAACATTTTAACTTCTTCGGCTGTCAGTAGGATCCCAAAACAACTCCTGTCTTTAAACGCTGGGTAGTGCATACTCCTTTGAAATTAACGGAATCCTCTCGCTGTACCATGTTGCATGTTAAGCATAAGATAAGCATAAGCATAAGAGATCACTTTTATACGAAATTTAACAGAAGCACCTCTCCTCTTGCTCTAAAATAGTTACCGGAACCCAAATTAAATTCCAAAGTCCTGTAAATTTCTCTGTGAGTGGAAGGTTCTGCATCTTCTATCTATTTCAATCGCATTTTGTCATCTATATGTTGAATAAAGGTGTTCAGGATTTCCTTCCATTTTATTCTTTAGTCCCAGTTCAGTTGAAGAGGATAGTCGTAGCTCTCTTCTAGATTCAGAATATCCTTATACTATAAAGTGTTATTCAGCCGTATTGTGAGTTTCACCCGAAAAACATTTCGCCCGAAAATGTTTTGTTCGCCCGGATTTTTAAAAGCTGCTGTGAGTTTCACCCTCCATTTTACAACAAGTGTGGCCTCGTTCGGCACCAAAAATAAATGGAAATCTTTTCGCCCGAAACTCGCAATAAGGGAAGAGTTAAATGTAATTTTTCCGGGCGGATTTTCTTTCACGCGGAACTCACAATTGGTGACTACAAAGTTTAAGTTTCCGCGGTAGTCTATCGGCGTCCGCATTGATTGCTTTAAGTATAAAGTTGATATTGAGATTTAGAGTTTGAATGAATAAGCGGACATTCCTATTTCAATCATCAACATATAATTTGGTAAATATCCGGGTAGTAGAAAGGTTCTTCGAAGGATAACAGTTAACAGTTTTTCAACCATATTAAAGTATAAGTGGCCACATGCCTGGACACCATAAAACAAAATGGATTTTGCTACTGCTTCAAAAATTTGGTATTTTGCACAGTGCTTGATAAAAGATATTTAGACTTCACGAAATTACCGAAAAACGATAATTAATGAAAATTTGGTATTTTGCACAGTGCTTGATAATAGATATTTAGACTTCACGAAATTACCGAAAAACGATAATTAATGATGACTTATGAACTCAAATCAACCGATTTAAATATTAAAAAACTTAATTTGTTTTAATAAAACGAAACTTATGCTAACACTCTTAAATAGTATTAATAGTAAATTTGAAAGATAAAAGAAATAATGATATTAAAACTCATGATATAAATGTACTCAAAAATTGAAAGTTCTTATCTTGAGTTCTATTAATCGGATCACTAATGGTGTTTTCGATTGGTAAATTCAGATTTCAATCTAAAAATTGATTTATTTCGTGGTGAATCGATCGCCAATTCAAATTGATTTATTTTTGTCATTGTATTCGAGTAATTTTATGTATGTTTCATAACATCACAAAACTCGTCATCACTTGATGCACTTTCAGAAGAAAACTATGAGCTTCATGAATTTACTAATTATTTTTTAACAGCTTCCATTTTATATCAGAAACGCTTCCCTTTTTATTTAGAACACAATTTTCATTAACCTAAATAAATTCAAACAATTCAAAAAATTTTGTAAAGTGATAACTTAAAATTGTATTGGTATTAGTGTAGGAAGGGTAAATCTGCCGAAAAATCTAGATCTGCAAATTTGATTTTAAATCAAAAAATAAATCATTTTACTTGCCCATTGGAATGTTAAATCTGCGTTTTGAAAGATTTAGATCAAAAATAAATTGATTTATTTTACCAATCGAAAACACCATAAGATTAAGGTCTTTGCACTTAGGGAAAATGACAGAGCATTATGATGTGTTTTAAAAACAATAGTTGAAGTGATAAAACCCATGAAAAGAAATTTATAAAATCTCTATTTTCAATACCCCGCGCTCGCCAAAGGCTGAGACAAAAACCTGCCAGACTTTTGATTTATATATCATAAAATATGCTCCTTTAAACCCTCATACAAAGATTTTGGTTATACATCCACTCCCAAAATTTGCTGTCGGCTCTTGTACTATTAAGATAGATAGGATTAAAATGTTAAAATGTACCTTTATATTATGTAAATAAATCATTTTTGAATAGAAAATTGAATTTAAAAAATTGGGCAAATATTTTAAATATTAATATTATCAGTATCATAGAGTATTTTTTTGTAGGTAAAGAAATCTCAACTTTTTTTTTCTTGTTTTTTGTGGAAATTAGTAAGTATACTGAGACGAAAAATAGCTACATGAATTCAGTTCATACCGATCCTTTTTTCGTTGCACAGGGCTGTTTCATTAAAACCTGCAGTTAATATCATAGTTTAAAAGCTTTTTTAGGCTAGGTATGTATCGTGTCTTTTATTCTATTCGAATTTTGAATAGACTCTCGCAATGAGTCCCTTATTCCGTTTTTCATTGGACGTCCGAAAGCGTTTAGAAGCATCCGGAAGTCTCCTGAAACCATTCCATTGGCATAAAAATACGCTTCTGACGATTCTGAGAAGAGAAATTTGAACCTGGATTTGAAATCAGAATCAACTCAACCACTTTTACATTCAAACTCAAACGTCACAGCAAACTACAATGTAAATATGTTTTTTTAACTTTCTATTTTAATTTAATTTGCATACAAAATAATTTTTTTTTGTAAATTTTAATAAACAAATTTAGAAAAAATCAAACAAAAAATATTATCTGAAGGTCTGAGTTGATACACTCGTGTTTTACATTTCACTTTTTGGGTGGTAGCAAATAAATTTTATTTGACGATTCACCTATACAGATACCAAACCCCAGAATTGAGTAGAAGCATCTTGGACTGTTCCATTGGATTTCAGAATTCGCCCCATTTATTAGAGAAAATGTATTGCTGATGTAGGACAGTGACTTTTGAATATATTGCAAAATTTCAAGGTGCGCCTTGCAGATTACAGACCTATGTACATAAAAGTTGACAAATAGTTAACTGAGAAGGTACCTATGTATCGTACATTGTATTATAATAAAGACTATGGCGCAAAATGTTAAACGGTTTAGTAAATTGTTAAAGCCTTTTTAGTAATGCTGTTTTCCTTTGGACGTCCGCAAGTCTTCTGAAACCATTCCATTGACACAAAAAGTACGCTTCCGACGATTCTGAGAAGAGATATTCGATTCTTGATTTAAAATCAGAATCCACTCCAGAAGCACTAATACATTTAAAATCAAATGCCAAAAAAAAACTCACTCAAGCGTTTTGACAGTAAATTGTGAGAGATGAACAAAAATTGTTAACATGTTCATCGATGTTGGCAAAACATCGATGTTAGACGAAGTAGTAAAATCATTGATGTTCAGAAAGCTAAGGCACCATTTACACATGATATTTTGTATCATCGATGTTCAGAAAGGATACACCAGTTTACAAACGATTTTTCTTACATACGACTTTTTAGATGTTTATTGATGCATAATAACTATAATGTTTAAGCATTAACTATAATGTTTAAGCATTAAAATCATCGATGTTCAGAAAGCTCAGGCACCGTTTACACATGGTTTTTTGAACATACGACTTGTTAGGCGTTCATTCATGCTTAATAATTTAAGATCGATTTTCAAACATTAAAATCAGCGAAATAGAAGAAATCATGGGAACTTGTTCGATATATCTTTTTATAGAAAATTTGGCCCGGATCTTAATATTTTGAACTCATCGATGTTATGCAAAAAAATAACGTTCAAGAACATGGTTATAATTTTCAAAATAATGAAGGTATTTTGAATTTGTAATGTATTGCATTTTTATGTTGAAAAAATGTATTAAAAACATCGATGTTAAAAAAAATCGGTGTTTCTGATTCGATAATTTTGGACATCGAGATTGGTTCTTCGATGTTCACTTATAGATGTTAGCATCGATGATTTTTCAATATCGCTCATCCCTAACAATACATCTTTTGACGATTCACCAATACAAATATAAAACGTCAGAATTGAGCAGAAGCATTACAAAATGTTCCATTGGATTTCAGAATGAGTGGAATCTTGAGTAAAACCAATGGAAAACGGCATAAATTACTAATGCCGTTATCCATTGGTTTCACTCAAGGTTTCACTCATTCTGAAATCCAATGGAACAGTCCAAGATGCTTCTACTCAATTCTGGGGTTTGGTATCTGTATAGGTGAATCGTCAAATAAAAATTATTTGCTACCGCACAAAAAGTGAAATGTAAAACTCGAGTGTATCAACTCAGAACTTCCAAATAATATTTTTTGTTTGATTTTGTCTTATTCTGTTGATAAAAATTTACCAAAAACCTTGATTTTGGATGCAATTAAAATTAAAATGGAAAGTTAAAAAAAAGATGAAGTACATTGCAGTTTGTTGTGACGTTTGAGTTTGAATGTATTAGTGCTTCTTGAGTGGATTCTGATTTAAAATCCAGAATCGAATTTATTTTCTCAGAATCGTCAGAAGCGTATTTTTTGTGCCAATGGAATGGTTTTAGAAGACTTCCGGATGATTCTGGACGCTTCCGGAGGTCCAATGAAAAACGGCATAAGTTAAGATTTTGCTAATTTTAAACGATTTTAACCTCTTACTATCCCTTAAAAATTTACTAAAGTTAAAATCACAAAATGGTTACTTTAACTTTAAGCAATTTACTAAATCCATACGAAATCTGTCATTTTCCTCGAAAAAAATGTCTTGTGATGAATTGTGTTTTTTTTGTATGATTCGTGAGCTTTAATTGTTTTTTTAAGTAAATAAAATAGTATAAAATGTTTTCGCAAGATGAAGATTTCGATATATGTATGTATTTGAAGATTCAGCGTTGGTTGTGCAGAAAAGTGCGAAGTTTTAAATCCCGAGCACATCCTTTTGAAGAGCTGGACGATGGAGAATTTTACTCCAGATATAGGTTTGACAAGACAACAGTTCGGTTCTTGGTTGAAAACCTAAACATCCAAGACCGAATTATAAACCGTGGGCTTCCGATTTCACCAGAATTGCAAGTACTAGATACATTACTCTTTTTTGGGCGAAATATTCATCAGCTGGTGTTGGTAAGTTAAACTACCTAATGAAACACAAAGGATATAATATTTGTGCCTATGTTCAACAATAAATCTTAAAGGAGCATTACAGGGAATGGTCTAGTCCACAGTGGGAAAAATTATAAAAAAACATTTCGAAACAAATTGTTTCGTTGCTCCCACACTTTCTTAAATTTCCGTCATCCCTTGCGGGGTTAAACGAAATAAAATCGGGATTTTATAGCATCGGCAGGTTCCCTCAGGTTCACTCTTGAAATGTGCATATTTGGAATGTGGTATACGTATTCCAAGAGTATTCCAAAACAAATGTGACTTCTGACTGACATTTCCCAATTAGCAATTTACTAGTTAGCAAATCGAAATAAAAGGTTTAAAATTTTTAAATTGTTAGTAAATTGCTTAAGCCCGTATGATACTACATTTTTTTCTCATTTTTAATTCATTAAATCATGACTTATTGTCAGCAAAGAGGAAAAGAGAAAATTGTATTTTAAGGAAAACAACGACATTATGTTTTGACAATTACAATGTCCACAAAAGTAAATATACACCCAAAACTAGTGTTCTCATGAGCCCAGTGTATACTTTTTTTTGTAGTTCTGAAAAGTCAAAAAAAGCTGCCAGAATCTGAAATATGTTAATTTTTAATACATTTTTTGTGACTTTTTTACATTAATGTGGTTATTGTGTACGCGCTCACTCATATCGGTATTTTTAATTATAAACTTTTTGAACTACTCTAGTTTCATTTTTAATGCTTTAAAAATGAGAAAAAAAGGTAGTAGCATACGGGCTTTAATATTTAGAAAATTACTTACTAGTAAATTGCTAAGCATTTAACAATAGGTTGTTTAAAATTTTGCGCCTTTAATTTTGCGTTAATTATTTAATTTTTATTTTAAAATATAAAAAATAGTATTTTGCAAAACTCGATAATTCATAATAGAAACAGTTTTAACATACCTTGGTATATACTTAAATTTTAATGTCATTAGGTACCGTATTATTTCGCCCATAAAAAAAAAATAGCTACATATTATTGAAACTTGATTTAAATTTTTCAGCTCTAATTGTTTTTATTTCACATTTCTACATTCAGCATTAAAAATTAAAAAAAAAAAATTATTTCAAAGTACACTGTGCTCTGTACTGTAAATACAAAAGAAATAAGTGGGTAAGTAAATTCCAGGAGAACCCTAGTTCTTTTAAAGGTTTGCGTGCCTAGGTGCCTACTTACTTAAATTTGTCCACCATTGACATTGTGAATACAAATTCAAACAAATGTTCCTTAAAAAAAAAAACTTTTATCTTTTCCCTTACGATTTTTCATTCACGCTTGCGGAATTGGACCTCTGAGGTCACTCTGGGGTAGTCCGAATCCGTTTATTCAAATTCTGTGTTTTTTGAAACGTGATCCCTCTGATCTCGTCATGAAGTAGACCCATTTTTTTTTTTGCTGGGGCGAGTTGAGTTAACGATAAAACTATAAACTGACATTAGTTGTGCAGCATTTGTTTAGTTGTGGACTTGTGCTCTGTAGGAAATTGTTTATTTCTGAAGAAGAAATTGAAAGAATACTTATACAAATTTAATAAATAAGTAGATACAAATAGAAAATATACATTTTTGAAGTTGTCCCATGGACAAATCCGTCCACATCATATGTACAACCCTTGGGCGATTTTTGAGAACCGAAAAACCAAGTTTTTGAAGTGAAACTTCTTCGCGTGCGTTGAGAGTGAAATTTCAAGGTTGAATTTTTGGAAAACGCAAAAATGTAACGCCACATGCCAAACGTTGAGATCATTGATTATAGCTATGTAAGTGGTACCCAAGGGCTGGGAAAAACACCTGCCAGAAACCAGACTTTTGATTTCGAAATCAAAAAATACTCAGATTTTGGTTATACATCCACTCCCAAAACTTGCTGTCGGCCTTTTTACAATAATCAGATTCAGAGACTACTTAAATATTTAAGTCAAATTTACCATAATGTAGTTGCCCGTAGCGTAATGGTTAGTGCGTTCGACTGTCACGCTGGGGTCTGGATTCGCTTCCCAGCCTCGTCCATCTAAAAAACTTAAAAGTTTTTTTTTCAGGGCTACAGCCTCTTGCGAGGAATTGACAAATCCTCCAAGAGTATCAATTGTTACGAATAAGTGCTTCTCGTCTAGCCGTTCGGATTCGGCATAAAATTGTAGGCCCCTTCCATTCGACAGGCGCACACAGGAATGGTTGCGAGTTGTTAGTTTTGCAAATCTAGATGGATGGCGTTATTGCCTGCTATTGAGCGTGTGCAAAGATGTACGAGCCCCTGAAATCATAATTTCTCTCAATTAATAAGTGTACCATTGTTCTTCAGACGATTTTTGAAGACCCAAGTTCAGAACTATGGTTGATGTTTCTTCATAATCAGTCTGTCATGTTTCATAACACAACAGAACACAATACAATTTTAGCAATTGAATGGAATAAAAACACCATAATGGAGGTGAGCGGACAGATTTTTTATCTTATATCTAAATTGGAAGATAGATTGGCTGCGGATTTTATTTCCACCCCAGTAAAACAAATTTTAAATAGTTTTAATAGAGTTCGAACAAATAGATAAACAGAGATTTATGTTGCATGTACAAATTTTTACAAAAACTGTATCAGTACTTAGAGAAATAGACATCTAAGTACAAATACGCCAAGGAGTTTCAATATGGACTTGTCTAAAAGCAGCCATTAAATGGGACGATGTTGAAAAAAGTTTTGTATTTGTGTTGCAGAAAACTGACCAAACGATTTCGGAAAACAATTTTTTTGACGAAGTTGGATACATGTATAAATAAATATATTGACGATATAAAATTAAGTGAATGGAAAGAGAAAAATGTTTCTATTGATTTGAGGTGGGTAGACATTTTTCAACATTTTCTCAACTAGAGAAGTTCCCTTTAAAAATATTTTAAAACTAGTGGAATATATTTTGTGTCTTCCTGGCACTAATGCGGTCACAGAAAGAATTTTTTCCTTAATAAATAAAATCTGGACCGTTGACAAAAATCAACTATCCTTCGAAAAAGTTAAAGTAATAGTACAAGAGCCGACAGCAAATTTTGGGACTGGATGTATAACCAAAATCTAAGTATGAGGGTTTAAAGGAGCATATTCTGTGATATCGTGATAACCTGTCTGGCAGGTTTTTGTCTCAGCCTTTGGCGGGGGCGGGGTATTGAAAATAGAGATTTTCTAAATTTCTTTTCAAGGGTTTTATCACTTCAATTATTTTTACTTGTGATATACGTAGTATAGGGCAAGTTTAGGATTCGTAGAAAAAAAAAGTTTGAGATGATAATTTTCCCTAACATTAGGATGATAGAGAACGCGAAAAAAGTGGGTCTCGCAATTCCGTCTGTCTGTGTGTCTGTCCGTCTGTCTGTACCTCGACCTGCAGCCTAAACGGCTGAAGCGATTTTCTTCAAACTTTGGACTTAAGGTTCTTATGTGATTCCCTAGAGGGGAAATTGAAAATTTTTTTTTAGCTCAAAAACTAACGGTACCTATCATACAGCCAATATACAAAAATTGATTAATTTCAAAAACGGCTCTAACGATTTTCAAAAAAAAATTACGAGATACTAAAATTACTAAAATTTATATTTTTGTAGAAAAAAAAAATTTATAACGGTTATTAACAGTACCTGTCATACAACCGATTTGTTGATTTTCAAATTTCTCGTTGACTACTACACCGATTACAACCAAAATTTTTATACAAAAGGTCGCTTACAATTTTGCATATAAAAACTTTTGAAAAAATAATTTTTGGATTTTTAAAAAAATATTGAATTTTTTTTTGAAAATTTATATATAAAAAATGAATTTAAAAAAAAACCGCTCTAACGATTTTTGAATATGAAAATGATTTTTTTTTCATTAATTCATATTTATTAAACAAATCAGATGGCATACTTTTTTTTGAGCTCTATTTGTTTTAGCTATTAAAATAACTAATTTATAATAATTCATAGTAATCATTTTTTTTTTTTAAACTTTTTTTTAAGTTTTATCATAATGTTATGGAACCAATACATATGTACGTTGTAGTGGCGTGGCGTCCATATAACACGATTCCTACCGTCTTTCCTTTTAAAAATTGCACGAAAAATACTATCAAATAAACATAAAACATAAACTATGCAACCCTCCCAATTTGAATTATTAAATTCGCACAAACACACAAACATAAGCTATCGAATAAACACCGTCAATTCATTCTTCTCTTCGCTCTTTGCTCAACTGCTGAACATACGCTCTCTTTGAAAGAATTAATTTAGAAATAAGACACGTCTTTCACCGTCTTATAAAATTTGTTTTGTATCCCTTTCTTCCCTTAGCATTTTCGTTTCTAGATCCTCGTGTTATACTGGCACTTGGTACGTATGCAATGGAAATGGAATGATTTTAATTCCTTTGCTTGACTCCGTTTCTCTTTATTCGTACTGTTGGGTGAAAAATAAAACGCTCTTCTTCGACTTATTTGCTATGAAAGTTGTTAAATACATTTTCTATTTTTGTTTGCTTAATTTTTGGTTAAGCTAAGTATAGTTCAGGAAAGATTTAAATGCGTAATTTAATATGGGTAATCGCAGAATTTCATCTTCTACAGCATATCAAAAACCTCGCAAAATCACAGCAGTGGCTTTTGATATAAAGGTTTTTTAAAAAGGGCAAAGGGAAGAAGATATGGTTTGTCAATCTGAAACATTTGGTATGGTTAAATGTAAGAATATGACACATGATTTAAGGGTACTTTTTAAAGCTGGATTTAAAAAAAAAACTATTCTTTTTTATGGGACTTTTTTAGAACAACAAGTTAAATACTAAGAAAAATGGTAGATTTGGAATAAACGTTTCATTGGGGTGTTGATAAACAAGAATCAAAAGAGTTCCTAAAAATACCTGTAATGAAATAGTGATTATTTAGTTAGTTGTGAAGTTGAAGGTTTTGTTCTTTATTTTGTGTTTGATATCTATGTAAATACGTTAGGGCTAGGTTTTTAGTCTTGGGTTTTGATTGGTTTTTAATTTTTTTTTTAAAGCACAGATTGTTGCTTAACAGATTTTCTCTTGGAGGAATCAAATGAATTAATTAAACTATGAATGTATCTTTTATTAATAACAAATCGTTTCAATGAAAGGCCACTCTATGCGTCCTATGAAAATAGACTGTAAACGGAAACGTTGTTTTTTAACTAATTTTAAGGTATCTGCTTGTTTTTTTTTTTGTTCAAGATACAAAGAGGTAAGTTTTGTTTACTTTCGCTGATCAATCGTTTTCGTTACGTCTTCCCATTTCAAATTATTGACGCCACGCCACTGGTACGTTGACTATGTTAAAGTTGTTAGCTACGGGAGCAAGTTTTGTACGATCCAGTCGGGCCCATTTTTTAATTATATCATAATGTTATGGACCCAATACATATGTACGTTGACTATTTCAAGCTACGTTAAAGTTGTTAGCTACGAGAGCAAGTTTTGTGCGATCCAGTCGTGCCCATTTTTTTTTAAACACATCATGATGCTTCGTCATTTTACCTAAGTGCAAAGACCTTAATCTTGGTGATCCGATTAATAGAACTCAAGATATAAGCATTTAAAGCGAACCTTTATCTTCTTTTCTTGGAGACTTTGTTTTGTTGATTTTTTACGTTTCATAAATCTCCAAGAAATAAAGGATGAGCTTCGATTAAAAACCTTATATCTTGAGTTCTATTGGTCGGATCACAAAGATTAAGGTCTTTGGACTAGGGGAATATGACAGAGCATCATAATGTATTTTTAAAAAAAATAATTGAAAGGATAATACCCCCGATCAGAAATTTGTAAAATATCTATTTTCAACATCCCGCCCTCGCTACAGTCTGAGAAAAAAACCTGCCAGACTTTTGATTTCGATATCACAAAAAAAACCCCTTTAAACCCTCATACTCAGATTTTGGTTATACATCCACTCCCAAAATTTGCTGTCGGCTCTTAGAATATAATACTAATTCTTAAAATTGCAGTACAAAAACTGTGATAATTTTTATGAACAAATTAAAAACAGCAATGAAATTCTTAAAGAAATTCATTCTGCATCTAAATACAAGAATATATTTTAAATTTGATATTAAATCAAACGTATGTACACTTATCTTAATTATAATATGTATTGAGGCTGATTTTTTTTAAGGTTTATTAAAAAAAAACTTACATAGGTCAATATATGTATGTAAATTTTTTCTGATCTCTTAATTTATTAAAACAAAAAACATTTTTGAAGTCTGTTCTTTTTTTAAATAAATACATTTATGTCATTTGTCGTTTATGTTGCGTACTATTTTAATTTTGTACTTAAAAAAATAATAATTTCTACTCTCTCCGTAGTTTTGAAAAAATGTCCCGCTTTTGCTTCAAATAAATCTGGTCACTATAAGTAACGTCTGCAGCTCTTCTGTACATCGAGCTAAAGCCTGAAGATCTGAGTTGGCGAGAGCTTCTTTACAGGTTTCGAATGCGTTGTCCAGTTCGAGTGTCCAATGGATTACAGTTTTGTCCTTCAAAAAATAACAGAACAAATTTTCTTGGTAGGAACCTACCTACTTTTCACACTTTTGCATACAAATTTAAGTGTATTAATAAACAAATAATACAAACATTTCAAACAGTAGGTATAAGTGAATTTTTGATAGCATTTGAAAATTCATAGCATAGGTAAGTATGAATGTACATGTACAGTCATAATCAAAAACTTTTAGGTACATAGCCGATAGCCCTTTATAACGCATATCTCTCTCGGAGGCCTTATCATATTAGAATAATTCAAAAAGCACAATCATTTTATGTACATGTGTGCATGTGTCGTTTTTTCATTAGTTTGTGTTTCGACGAATTGTTATCTGGCCCCAATTCGTTTGAAATTAGGAACACTCTATTAATCACGTTGCTGTTATCTTATCGGGGTATATTTTTATACCTTAAGGTTTCCTGCCTGGATGACGATTGTGATGGCGGTGTGAAGATTATGTAAAAGTATACTTTGTACCTATATCCCTATATTTATTTCCTTTAAAAAAAAAATAAATAAAATATACCTATATCTATATTAAACAAAAAAGGATTTCTTGTCAACAATTTGTTGAATTTAAATTCTGTATGTTTTGAATTTTGTATAGGTATTTAATATTCATATGTAGACTTCGTTAAATATGTAGGTTTGTATGTATAAATAATACATTCTTATCTGCCCAAACTTTTATCTCAGATTCCAACACTTAGGTTCAAACTGAGATAAGCTTGCCAGATAGTGTTGTCTGCCTGAAGAATATGAATATGTATTGCTTTAGTGATAGCGATAAGAAAAATCAGACACAAATAAAACGTTAAGTGATAATGCGAGCAATTATTATTATTAAAAACAGAGAGGAGGAGTGCGGCTGAGTAAGAATAATTTTCCTTCAATGTTTACTTATAATAGGGGTCGGTTTTAACAGCTGATAAGATAATGAAAGTCATCACATCACCGATTTGAAAAGTGTGATTTCAGTTCACACAATCGCAAAAAGTTTGTATGTAGGTACATTATTTGATAGACTAAAAACCTTTCCATTGCTATACATGAACTAGCGAACCTATTCATTGATAGTAAGTATGTCCTTATAATAAAATTAGGTATGTATAGGTTCTACTATGCTAAAGGCACACAAATTAAGAAGTAACGATTCTTAACGCAGGTTTTGGGATTTGATTCGGAGCTAAAACTTTCAAATTATACTAGACGGAAGGACCTTCCCTACCAGGTCAAAAATAACGTTACGACGAACAGAGCTCCTATAATCTTTGGATAGAAAAGTGTTTGTGCAAGAAATACGGGGATTGCAATTTTCAAGAATTTGCTGTTCTTGGTGCAACTCTCTACAAGTAGGTAGGTAGTTACTAATGCTAGGTTTCAACTTGTCATAGAAAGACACAGTTTGACAAGACAGGGTGGACTATACCTTCTCTACTACTATTTTCTTTGCGTTTCTTGTTCTTGGTACTAGCCACCCTGTCTTGTCAAAGTGTGTAAATTTGGGTCTTGGGTCAACGACAAGTAGACACCTAGCAAAAAAGACAGAAACACATACATAATGTGTTTTGAAAATTTTAAATTCGTAACTGAGTGTACTCTGTAGAGCAGTGTTTCCCAACCTTTTGTGTGCTATGCCCCACAGAACCTTTCCAAAATCCTCATGTCCCCCTTATATTATAGGAAGATACCAAAAAAATAGCTGACATAAGGAAGAAATCCATAGAAATTAAGTAAGCCGTAAGTTTATTTTAAAAACATACAAGTATAATGTAGAACTGAAATTCAATTAAGAAATATTTTAATAATTATGTAATTGTAACTTTTTATGTTAAGTATGTAATTGTTATTATTTATATCCCTTGCGCTTGATGCTTCATTCAATTCAGCTACAACAGTATTAAATCTCCCCTTTTTTATATCCAGCTATTTCTTTTTTGTATCTGCAAATTAATTATGACACTAATCCACATTCAGTTAAATATCAATGTGGAAAAGGTAGTAAAACAGTCCCCTGGCATATTTGGTTGCATTGGGGTATTTGATTTCGGTTAAAAATCAACGTGAACAAAAAACTGATTTATATTTGTCGTCAAGTGTCATTGAGACGTTTATTGCCATAATCATAATTAACGATAAAAAGTGGTTATAAAAGGCAAAAAGTATGAAAACGTATCTATCCTGTAAAAGCACCCTTCCTAAAAAGCACCAATCTGGGTAGGTAGGTATACAAACAAAAATGCATTTTTCTATCCAAAAGAAACCTTTTTTCAGACAAAGGTAGAACCTACCTATTTGGTGTAATGGTGTAAGGAGAGCTTCAGGTTAACGGTACGTATATCAACACATATACTTCAGTTCAACTTCGTTCATGATTCCCAGGGTGAAGGACACTCACGGCCTAAACAGGAATATAACAAACGCGCATAAACGTAGCCATGGTGCTAGCACAAAAATTATAAAAAAAAAAAATAACTGGAAAGCCCCTTGCAACGAAAGCAAGTTCAACATATCCGTGCCTCGCACAATATCTGTGCCAATCTAAAACCATCAGCCAACGTGAACAGTACATACCATACATATTTTGAACAGAAAACAACACGAAGCTCGTCCGTTAGGTTGTATTGGTGTGGTAGGTAATAAACCGTTAGATATACCAAAAGCTGTGCATGTGTGATTTTATCGATTAATCTTACGTAGATACATACAAACAGTATCTAAGATACACACCTTTCCCAGAAATCAGGATATGCAGTCCCACGGTTCATCATGCTCCTAAAAGCAAGAACATCAGGAGCAGCCAACAGCAGCTTTATCGATCCAAAGAGCGTGAAGGAGGCACTTTAACACTATTTTACTTGTTCCCGATTGCTATTGCCGATTTTGCGCTGGCTTGGATTGCACGTGTATGTGTAGCGTCGTCGCTGCCTTCATTGTCGAGCTGGCCTGGATGAACGCAAAATATAAAAAAAAACAATAGAATTGCGCGGAAAAGTTGGCCATGGTCTGGGACAATAAAGCAGCTATAGCCAAGCTTTTAGCTTTTGAACCATTTACAGAACGAACAGCAGATTATGAGGAAAAGCTTACCTAGGCAATCAATATATTGCACAAGTTATGTACATAATCATTTTGTGTAGCGTGCAAGAGAGACATTCGTAAATCTGAAACAGTTCAACTCCCTCCAGAATTTAGTTTTGGACTTGAAAGCTGACTAAATCATTCATATTCATTTTTCATATTGTGTTGGTTTGGTCGGTAGGTATAGGTAGGTATATGCAGAGGGTTTATTATCGATTTTTTTAAACACATAAGTACCTACAGGGTAGTAAATTGCCTGGCCAGGACAGCTCTACTATATTTTTTTATTTCGTACAGAACATTTTATACATTTTATACAAAACTTCCAATGTGTAGGTTATAGCTCCCTGGAGGTGTGTTACGTCAGCTTCATTTGCTTCACGGTTCAGCGTACTTCAAAAGACTGTTGAAGTAGGTAGGTATAGGTAGATATCTTCATAGATACAACCGTTTTTATCTCTGATTTTTTAAGGGAGGTTTATGAGATGGAAGAGGTATTTAATTGTGTACCTATACCTACAATACATTTTTATGTTATTGAAAGTAAGCTTTTTGTTGTTAGAGCTTTTTTGGTTAAAGACTTCGGGTAGGTGTGGGTGGACAGTCAGCTACAATCAAATACACATGTATGCATACCTACAGAGGTATGTATTTACATAATAAACTGATTAATTCCAAAGAAAATTGGGGGATTGTTTAGAACACCTACCTACCTACAAAACATCGGTTTTCTTTAGATAAAATGACAAATAAAGTGATGATTTTAAGTTTACGAACAGATTATGCTCGTGCCATGAGTGGGTTCTATTGCTCAACGTGTTGAATACAAATGTTTTGATTACAGCTACATAGGTAGCTGTATTGTATGTATTTGTTCAGTCACACTAGACACAAAATTAACAATAATTGATAACACAGGCTGGTTTTTACTTATTATTGTTCTTCCAAGTCTCAACCACGCTAAAATAACTCAGCGTTTTTCGATTTACCTATGTAGGCACCTAGGTAGGTATCAACCTATTTATTTTTTTTATTTTCACATAAATGAAGTGTGTCCAGGTTGGTAGGTATAGGTATAGGCAAAATTATTTAACTTTATATTTTGACCATTTCTTGTTATTATGCTACCTAGCTCAGGCAAAATGTACAAAAAAATCGCCGATCTGCCAAAAAAATCCAAGTGAAGGTTTTTAAACGCAATTGTCTTTATTTTAGTATAAGAAATACTGTCGCGAAAGTCTATTGCCAAATCGTGTTAGCGTCAATAGTTATCGAAGGTTAAATGTCGAAAATATCAGTTTATCGCATATAACTCGGAAACGGCAAATGCTTTCAAAAATTTTTATACAAAACTTGTAGATTATGTCATTTGCCAAAAAAAAGTTAGAACTTTTTTTTTCTTTCAACCCACTGTTAAGAAGATATCGACATTTCAAAAAACGTAAAATGTCGAAAATGGTCGTTTTTAACGTATAACTCCTTAACGGATCAAATTTTTTAAAACATCTGAACACAAAGTTTGTACGTTATGTAAATCCTTACAAGAAAAAAATATTATTTTTTTACTTAAAAACAACCGGTTTAAAGATATACAGCCGTATTCATTAGAATCCGCTGAACAGATGAATAGTTATGCACTGCATAAGGATTTATGTAGCCACTATACAACGTTGCATAAATTGTTATGCATAAAATATTTTTCATCCCATTATAGTTATGATGAGCTTGTGTCAAAATTAGTACCATAAAGGAGAAATCTATTACGTATTCCTTTCAAAACTGACAAAGGAGATCCAGCTGTGTGTGTGCTGTGTGAAAAATCAATAGAAGTAATTTTGCTGGCGATTGGATTCTTTTTGTTTTTTTATTAATTTCTTTTAATATTATTATAATTAGCCAGTTTCTTTGTTGGTGTTTTGTGTTTGCAAATAAAATATTTGAAACAAAAAAAACGTCGTTTTTGATTTATTCCATGAATTGTTCCATTCACTCACATGGTGATGTTTTTGTTGAGGAGAAAAATAAAAGGGTGGTGCTTATTTTGTAATGCTTACAATTTATTTGTATTTTCCCGTGAAGGTGAATCTTTGTAAAATTTTATTTAAATCACGCATGCCGTCGAGCATTTGCAAAAGTTGTAAGATTTGATGGAAAATCTTTAAATCTTTTACATTTATTAAGTAGATTCTATAAAATAAAGTGTACAAAAAAATTTTCTTAATTTTATTTAAACAATATCAAAATAAAAATGTACAATAAATTAACAGAACCAACATTATTTATTGTTGTATTTAATTTTATAAAATATTTTGATAGTCAGATTTCAACACCTCAAAGATTAAAAAAATAAGCCCCCCCTAATATATATCTACATTATTGAATGTCAAAGTGACATTCCGATACTAAAAAACCCTTATGTTGGCTGTATACAACCTCTCCAAACGCGTTTAGCTTATGTTGCCTCTATTCAACGTTGCATAAGTTTATGAATAAGGTTTTTGCGTTCAGAGGCATTATAAAGAGTGCATAGCACTATGCACTCGCTATAATTCGTTTATGCATAAGGCTGATAATTTTTTTTACAGTTTGACAAAAAGTTCAAATTTCTGTTTTTTTTTTTTTAATTTTTACTCTTAAAAGCACAAATTGTCGAAAAAATCTTACGCCCAGTTTGAAAACCATAATATTCTCTTCAAAAAAATTTGAAATTTTTTTCCATACGAGTCATAAGTCGCAAGATATTGTGACTTAAATAGTGCCAACTGTTAAAAAAACGGGTTATCGGATATCTCTTAAACTCTAAGCTTAATCGAAAATTATGAGCAAAATTTGTACATAATGTTATATTATATAAGCGTGCATTAACAGTTTTTTTTATGAGCCATAATTTTTATAACATCGTTAATTAAATGAAAACATCAGAAGTTTAAAATACCGGTTTTTGGCTCTTTACTCTTAAATGACGAATTTTTCGGAAAATATTTTATGCCTACTCTACAGATTTTAATATTCCCTAGAGAAAACATTATCACACTTTTTTTTGCATATAACGCATGAGTTGCAAGATATTGCGACTTCAAAAATGGACAACTTCGAATAAACAGGATTTTATAATAAAATGTATGTACAACTATATTTTCGAAGTTTGACCATTTTTGAAGTCGCAATATCTTGCAACTGATGCGTTATATGCAAAAAAGTGTGATAATGTTTTCTCTAGGGAATATTAAAATCTGTAGAGAAGGCATAAAATATTTTCTGAAAAAAACGTCATTTAAGAGTAAAGAGCCAAAAACCGGTATTTTAGACTTTTGGTGTTTTCTTTTAAATAATGATGTCATAAAAATTATGGCTTATAGAAAAAAACTGTTAATGCACGCTTATAAAATATTACATAATGTAAAAATTTTGTTAAGATAATTTTTCGATTAAGCTTAAAGCTTAGGAGATATATGCGAAAACCTGGTTTTTTGACAGTTGACACTTTTTTAAGTCACAATATCTTGCGACTTATGACTCGTATGGAAAAAAGTTTCATATTTTTTTGAACAAAATATTTTGATATTTAAACTGAGCGTAAGATTTTTTTCGACAATTTGTGCTTCTAATAGTAACAATTAAAAAAAAACAGAAATTTGAACTTTTTGTCAGACTTTTAAAAAAATTATATCTTTAAAACGGTTGTTTTTAAGAAAAAAATAATAATTTTTTCTTGAAGGGGTTTACCTTATGCACAGATATTTTTTTCAAAAGTTTTAACCGTTTAGGAGTTACATATACGTTAAAAACGACAATTTTCAACATTTTACGTTTTTTGAAATGTCGATATCTTTTTAACGGTGGGTAGTAAGAAAAAAAAAGTTGCACCTTTTTTTTTGGCAAATGACATAATCTATGGGTTTTGGGTCAAACACTTTTCGATAGCATTTACCGTTTCTGAGTTTAATGCGATAAATCGATTTTTTCGACATTTAACCTTGTATAACTATTGACGCGCCCACGATTTGGTAATAGACTTTCGTGACAGTATTTCCTATGCCAAAATAAAGACAATTGCGTTTAAAAATCTTCACTTGAATTTTTTTGGCAGAAAAAGTACAATTTGCCTGGGCTATACCGAATCTGAATTAAATGTCCAAAAAGATACCTAGAAGATATATTGTATCATGCCTTGGTGGTGATCCCAATCACAATTGTTTCACATTTCAATTATCATACATAGTTGGAATAACGAGATCAGTTTTTGAGTGGAATATTTGAATATCCCCGACCAACCTTTGTGATCGTCCTATGGATAGCGCAAATACAAAAAAAAACACAACAAGTTCGGATTCAAACTCAATATTGCTCTGTCGCGTCGCATTAAATTTTCAAAATAAATATTCTGGTAAATAAAAGTTTTCGGTGTCTTTAAATTCTCCTTGAAAATACAATTTAAAGCTTTTCAATATTTTTCAGTGATTCGTTAGACTGGAAATTGAATTTTTCTTAGCTCCAGTTACATTTCATACAACCCAAGATACATACATTACAAGTAATATCAATAGCATGTTCGTTTTTGTTCAGTTCTGCGCATGTTGTCAAAATCAATAGTAAAAAAATTAAATTTCAAACAATCACAAAAAATTTGTTTTTGTTTACTATGTACTTACACAAAGGACAGCCATCTTGAAATTTGGAAAACTGCGTCTGATAATACCTTAGATATATTTACTGTGCATACAACCAAGGTAGGTATTCAAAAAATTATTTATCTTAAAAATGACTCTAGCGGGTTTTATACAAAAAGGAACGACTTAAAAACGGTTAATAACGGTATTTATCATAGAACTGGTTTTTTATTTTCAATTTTCTCATTAACAACTCCACCTCTTTCCACCAAATTTTATGTAGGTGGTTCTTTTCAATCTTAACATTTCGCATAGGTATACAAATTTTCGAAAAAAAATATTATATTTTTATATTATTATATTATTTTTTTTTTGATTCAAAATAGCTTTTAACGGCCTTTAGTCCTTAAAAAGTTCTCACTTGGATTCTTCAGTTGGCTGATTTATTTTAGTAGTATATAGAATTTGCCTTATAAAAAAACACTCATATGTAAACAATGCCAGGCCACGGGTTGCAAAATTTCCAACATTTCTTGATTAGAAATTCTAATTGGGTTGGATATAGTTCACAATTGATTTTCGTTGTAAAGTTGATGTAAGTTGGACTGAACTTAATAAAATTTGCGTCTTGACAAGGCCCTCACTGTCAACTGGACGAAACGCCAATTTTGAAGGACTAAATGCCGTTAAAAGATATTTTGAATCAATAATAATTCAACAACAACAAGTTCAATTAAATAATACTAAGTCTTCTACTTGGCTGATTTATTTCATAGTCCAGGCAAAATCGATTTTGACATGGATTGGATGTATGTCACAAATATTATAAACAATGAGGATATGAGGTTGCTCCCGCTCAAAAAGGTGTGCTGACAAAAGGAGTATCATTGAAGACGAGCGTTGGAACCGAGGACGAGGTGGTATTTCGTATGTTTTTTACAAATAACCAAAAATTTTTGATCATGTAAAAATTTGGTTCTTCGAATATGAACGTTACAGGTCTTTCTAGCTTGTTGAAACTTTCCCGGTTTTCCTCAGTAGGGTTGGCTTTATAACATCGGAAGCTTACTTCTCTAACCCTAATAACCTCTTTACAGCTCAAATCAAACCATGAGTTTTCTTTGGGTTTGATAGATTTCACCCTATTCGGTATAAAATTTCATTCATTCCACAAAGAATCAAGTTTGTAATCATATCTGCACTGGCGTCAACATCACTATCGAGGTGGCATAGTGACCAGTTAAAGCTCTTGAAGAAATTATTGAGACTGTCGCAGTTGGCTTTCTCGTATTGCCAAACGGTTCTCTTTGGAATTTTTTCTTTAACTGTGATTTGGTGGCACGAGAAATTCGCAGATATGACACAATGGTCTGATGAGCCTAGAGGAGATAATACACTAATAGTGTATTTATTTGGGTCAGAGGTAAGGCCCCAGTTATAGCTATCATTGAAAACCATCATTGAAAAAGTTAGCTGTTGATTTTGAGAAACTTCGAAAGTTTAATCATTGAATATTTTAATGCAGAAATATAGCTTACGACTTCAAAATTATTTCTCTTCCAAAATAAATTCATTTTGAACCATATCTTCCCCATAACGTAACTTTTAATTTTTTCAATGATCATTGGTAAGTTAGTTCATCATTGAAAAATTAAATGTTACGTTATGGGGAAGATATGGGTCAAAATGAATTTTTTTTGAAGGAGAAATAATTTTGAAGTCGTAAGCTATATTTCTGCATTAAAATATTCAATGATTATACTTTCGAAAGGTATCAAAATCAACAGTAAACTTTTTCAATGATGGTTTTCAATGATAGCTATAACTGGCACCTAAGGAACAAGTGTAGAGTGTTTGCGATTTGACCTGCAACGTCAGGAATCCGAGTAGGCTTGTCAACAAGCTGAGTCAGGTGGTTTAACTCAGCAAAAATCTGGACATACCTTCCTTCGGGTGTTGTCTGAGCAGAATAGCGTAGCCACGAAGAATTGTGTACATTGAAATCGCCCGTAAAAACGATTTCACTGTGCGGATAATGGGAAACAATTCTCAGGATTGAATCGGACAGCACATCGAATTCGTTAGAAGTCGAATTACTATCCAAACTTGGGCTACGATAAATGAAACATGTATGTATGATGTGCTTATTGACGGTGAATTTTAACCACATGAAGTTAAAGTTTGTATTTAAACAAGGGCCATATTGTGGTTGAAGCTGATAAGCCACATCATTACGTACATATATTGCGAGACCATGGTGTAGGAAAAATAAAGGCACTAAGCTATAACAAAGTAGGCTAAATTCGGAGTAATCAGAATTTTCACTTACCTGGGTTTCACTTAGTGCAAAGACTGCTGGCCTGTTTTTTACAGTATGTACGTACACAGCACATAAATTCCTTCTCAGCCCCCGAATGTTGCTAATATCGACCCTAAATTCACCTACCATTACGAAAAAACAAACGTTAAAAACCAAATCAGACAGTTATCTATGCTGATATTGAGTTTGGGCCCCAATAAAACTTCACAATACAAAACACTACCAGTGTTATCCCTTAGGAGTATGTATTGATCCGCCCCTGGAAACCCAAAAACAATAACAGCAATTTATCTGATATGCTTTGGCTTAATCAATTACAAGCTTTGTATAAGATGATATACATACTCACACTCTGCATGCAATGACAAAGCCAAAGCACTGTGAGAGATGTGGGAAGGAGAGATAGGAAAATTTACCTTCTTCACATGAGTGCACTTATTTTTTGTTGTTGGTTTTTATATGTTTTTTTGTTGGATTTTGTTTGGCACTAGGCACAGGCACTTGCACTATGATGTTGATTTGGGCTATTTTTTTGTTTTATTTTTTAATTACTATATGTACATAATTGGAATCCCACAAAAATCTAAGATACTAAAGTACAGTGATGGCCAAAATAATAAGAGTGAAACCAATTTTTTTAATTAATTTGGTTTAAAAGCTTTATTTGTTTTATATCCCCATAAATTTAATACATATGTATATTTTTTAACAAAATAATTCTTTTGTTTATTTATAATTTTTTTTTTTACAAATACAACCAATAATAACTTAAATTTGGTTTTAGTTGATTTTTATCCTGGTCAAACAAATAAGAGCGGGGAACATAATTCACCTAAAAATTAAAAAAATTAGTTAAAAAGCCAATTTTCAAGAGTTTTAGTATATGGGTCACCTTTAAAGTCTCAATATTTTGTAGGGTGTCCTTTTTTTTAGTACCGCATCACATCTTCTTGGCATAGAATCGATAAGATTTCGGCATGTTTCCACAGGTGTAGAATACCATGCTTCCTGTATTTTTATACCGTAAGATGTTGTAAAAGGATTTTTAAGCGCCTCTCTAACTATTCTTTTGTCCAGAAAATTTCTTGTTTTTTTTGACGTCCTCTTTTTTCGGCAATTTTTTTTGTAGATTTTGCTGCTTAAGTAGGCTAGCAACAACACATGGAGATCGCTGAAGAGCATCGGCAATAAAACTGTATGATTTGCCTTTATCTCTTAGTTGGAGTATCAAACGCCGTTCTTCCTCTGAGCAATGCTTTCCGCGCCCTATTATTAAAAAAATTAATACACTTTAGCACAAGTCTTACGGTAAATTTAAATTTAATAAAAAAATTGCGATAAGAAGCGAAAAAGACCCGAAATAATATAAATCTATACAGCACTCTTATTTTTTTGACCATTGTAAATATGACATTTGTAAGTAAAACTAAGTGCCTGTCCACATTGGATTTTTAATGCTTGGTGTTCATATGTTCGTTGTGTCCATATGAAGAAGAGTAAATCCTCTCAGTTCAATCTACCCATCCCTATCTCCCACCCTTGAAATCTATCTATCTTTCACTCACACAAAAAAAATCTTACCATGTTGAATCCGAGAATATTGTTTGAAAGTGGCGCATCGGTGCAATATGGGTGGAATCTACCCATCCCTTTTTCACTCACATAAAATCTACCTGTCTCACTGCATGCACCTAGCATTAAAAATCTAATGTGGACAGGCACTAACGGTGCATTGCAAGTGATCATCATTATTTATTGGTAGCACTGGAAATGTTTTACAGTCCAGTCAAAGAAAATTCGTACACATAATTTGTTCCAATCAAAAAGGTTTAAGGCATAGATTCTATTATCATAAGAAAACCAAATTATGCACTCTTATTATTTTGGCCACCACTGTATATGCTACATCTAAATATGCTTCAATTTATATAGAATTTGTATTATAAAAACACTCATATTATTTCAAAATTCAATGATTCGAAAATGGGTTAATGACTTTTTTTTTTAAATTGTATGTAAAATTGTATTTTATTAAATACGAAAAATTAGCTAGCTAAATTTACCTTTTTAAATATTTTGAAAAATTTATATATAAACATACACTTTTAAGAAAACCGCTGTAACGGCTGCTTTTAATTCCCGCGCAGAAAAACAATCTAGTTTTCGACAAGGCACTAGGGTTTTACATGGATTCTAACAAGGCACTAGCACGAATTAGCAAAAGCTAGAACACGGGATTTGGCGATTATAACCCTTTTGCCTCGTTTGGGAAAAGAAAAATCTGGATTATGTGGGACTTGATCCCGCGATCTTCTGTTTGGCAGTCCAATGCGCTCCTTACTGGGTGAAAAAGTTTCATTCCATATTGTATAACAAATTCAATGTACTTATGTAGGTACTTGCTTTTAATGTAGAACAACTTAGAACAGGTTTTTTCTCATTGAACAATCTTATAACCCACAGATGTCTCACACCCACTGTAAGAAATGTGATATGAAAAAGAAGACAAAGGAAATAGAGAAAAAAGTGTCGTTCGATGCTAAATTTGCATGGTGCTTATAAAATTTTTATTTTTGGTGTAAAAAAAAGGTATTCCTGGTGGGGTACCGAAACATGTCAAACAATTTTTTGCTAGGCAGGGCCTCACGAGTTTCCTTCGTCTAAATTTTTGGTACCGAAATCCAGCAAGGGCTTGCCAAGTATCTCACAAGTTTTCCTCGTCTAGAACCAAAACCACCGGAGAACAGAGATATAGCCACTTGAATATGAGTATTGCAGACACCATAATTCAGTTTTTTTTTTCGAAATAATCGTGCTTAACTTTTTATATCAAGAACGTAGGAAAACGACAGTTGTATTAAATAAACGATATTTTTCTCATCTTTAAAATAATAGCAAAGTTATTATGCTACGTTTTATACACTTTGACTCTTTGAGATATTAAGTTTTAAAGTCTTGAATAAAAACTTTTTTAGCACTGGATTTACACACCAATATCTTAAAAAAAACAGAAGTGACTTATACTTTTTTAGCACCTTCGATAAGCAATTCTTACGACCTTTAATTTAATACACCAGAAAGTGTCCTCTCCTCAATAAATACCTGCTAATAATCAAAAATTGCTTCAAAAGACACGTTATTATGCTTATAGACCGGGAAAAGAAGATTCAATGTTAACAACAAAGGAATTATACAGTCTAAGGACTGCTATCGCCGTATAATTTCATTCTACATTTTAATCTAATTAATTAATTTAAATTAATTAAATATAAATACACTCTGGTTCGGTCGATTAAGTCTTATTTTTTTTAAACTAAAAAAAACATCTGCCGAACCGGAGTGTATGGTTTAAGTTTTTACTTTTGATGACCATAAATATTTTTTCTACCATATAAAATATGTTTGCACTAAAGGTCCCAATTAACTAATGATATCGAAAAACATATAACGCAACGGGCAAACAACAGGTTATAACGGGTGATTTTTTAGCTGGTTTGTTTTGGCAACACTGGTTTTGACAGCTGACGTGTGTTTAGTACCTTGTGTCACTGTCAAACAGCTTCAGTTTGGTTTGCAATTTAACCATGGATCGTCTTACAAATGAACAACGCTTGCAAATTATTGAATTTTACTATCAAAATTCGTGCTCGGTTCGAAATGTTCATCGCGCGCTGCTTCCATTTTTTGGTCGGCATTCTCGACCTTCTGAGCAGTCTATTCGGAAGATTGTGACCAAATTTCGCACCAAATTTACTTTGTTGGACATTAAACCACCAACACGTTTACGTACTGTGCGTAGTGAAGAAAATATTGCGGCCGTATCAGCTAGTGTGACAGAAGACCGCGAAATGTCGATTCGGCGCCGTTCCCAGCAGTTAGGCCTTTGTTACAGCACTACGTGGAAAATTTTGCGGAAGGATTTGGGCGTAAAGCCTTTTAAGATACAGCTGGTGCAAGAACTAAAGCCAGCCGACCTACCACAACGCCGAATTTTTGGTGAATGGGCTCTTGGAAAGCTGGCCGAGGATCCGCTTTTTTATCGAAAAATTGTGTTCAGCGATGAGGCTCATTTTTGGTTGAATGGGTACGTAAATAAGCAAAATTGCCGCATTTGGAGTGAAGATCAGCCAGAAGCATTGCAACAGCTACCAATGCATCCCGAAAAAGCCACTGTTTGGTGCGGTTTATGGGCCGGCGGCATTATTGGGCCATATTTCTTCAAAGATGATGCGAATCGCAGCGTTACTGTCAATGGTGAACGCTACCGAGCGATGATAACAAACTTTTTTTTGCCCGAAATGGAAGTTCTTGACATGCATGATATGTGGTTTCAACAAGACGATGCCACATGCCACACAGCACGCGAAACAATGGCGCAATTGCGAGGCGAGTTTGGTGAACAGTTAATTTCACGTTTCGGGCCGGTCAATTGGCCGCCTAGATCGTGCGATTTGACACCATTAGACTATTTTTTGTGGGGGTATGTCAAGGCTAATGTCTATAGGGACAAGCCCGCTTCGATTGACGCACTGGAAGCCATCATCCATGCATTCATTCGTGAGATACCGGCCGATCAGTGGCGATTCCTCTCAGTTAGCAGGTTTATCGCCGCTAAACCAAGAATTTAAATGAATAAATTATATAATGTAATGTTGCAATAATGATAATGATTAGGTAATTGTTATATTCAATACCATAAATAGAAAAAAAAAAACCCACCTACCTACCTATTTTCAAATCATATTTTCCTTCACACAACACAAAACTCCCATCTTCCTATCTGCCTCAGCGTTACAATATGCGATACCAAAACCAAATTCTCTAAAAAGAGCATTGATATAATATACAAAAAAATAGATACCTACCTAACCTACCCACATTGTTCTAACACAATACACAACACAAAACTCTCATACAACAAGTCTCCCTTGAAAGCTTACAACATCCGCGCTACCAAATTACATACAATTTTTAATAATATCTATTCAAAATACAAATTCAAACACAAATACCATACAATCTATAATACAAGAGCGTTTTACTACACATGTCCTAAGCAAAGCCCAGCTAAATAAATGAAAGCGTAAGCGTAAGTATGATGCGATAAAGCACGATACGGTATGCTAGCAGCTCCAGGTACCTACCTACTTACATTTTGGGTTCGTTTTTGTCATCTCATTTTTTACTTTCGTATTATGTTTCTAGGAAAATGCGGTAGGAAGGATGAATGTGAATGCGTGTGCTTATTGTTTTATTATTAGTGTTCTTTGATTGAATAAACATCCAAAAAGTTCTTTTAGCACAGTCAATAATTCCAAAAAAAGTGCTCAATTGGCAAAGCACGATGTAGTTTTATATTTTTGATATGTTGTTGGAGCATGTTTGAGTAGTCTGTATATAAGTTTGCAACTTTGAAAAACCTGTGCTCGCTGCAGGAAAAATTCAACAGTGAAAAAAACGCTAAATTCATCCCATTTTTTCCGACATTTTCCTTTATAACTTTGTGAAATATGCAACTAAGGAAAAAACCGTCAACTATAAACTTGTTTGTTATAAAATTTTCTACAAGACCATATCAGTTCTAAATTCATGCATGTTATATTTGTCTTGCTATCTAACCAAGAACTAAAAAAAAAATCAGAAAAACTAAGTTATTTTGAAGCAATCAAAAAATAGGTCAAAAAATGTCCAATCGTGCTAAAAATTTGTAATCAAATATTTTAGAGTATTACAAGATGAAATTCGAAAATTCGATCCAAATTGGTCAAATAATTTTGGCAAGAAACGTGATGTTAACTAAGTGCAACAAGCAATGTTTGCATCACTGCTGTGGTCAAAGTAGGACACTTAAGTTGGCACTGATTTTTTTGTTCATGTACTTGGAACCCTTAAGTATGATAAAATATAGTTATGATATTTATATCTTTTTGCAACTTTGATAACAATTTTAAAACTTCCGAAAATTGTACACTTGGCATGTAATTTCGTGAACATTTTCGAAACTTTTAAATTCGCTATCAAAGTTGCTTAAAAAAAGATATAAATATTATAGCTATATTTTATGATAGTTAAGGGTTCCAAGTACGTGTACAAAATTTAGTGCCAACTTAAGTGTCCTACTTTGACCACAACAATGATGCAAACATTGCGTGTTGCACTTAATTAACATTATGTTTCTTGACATAACTATTTGACCGATCTGGATCGAATTTTCAAATTTCGTCTTATATTACTCTAGACTATTCGATTCCAAATTTTAAGCAGAATTGGATAATTTTTGACTTATTTTTTGATTGCTTCAAAATTACTTAGTTTTTCATGGTTAAATATCAACATAAATATAACATGCATGAATTTAAAACTGATGTGGGCTTGTAGAAAATTTTATAACAAACAAGTTTATAGTGGACATTTTTTTACTTAATTGCATATTTCCAAAGTTATAAAGGAAAATGTCGGAAAAAATGGGCTGATTTTAGCATTTTTTTCACTGTCGTATTTTTCCTGCAGCGAGCACAGGTTTTCGAGCTGCAAACTTAGATACAGACTACCCTAACAACATATCAGCAATGCAGAACTGCATCGCGCTTTGCGAATTTATTGTCAAATTGACTGGGCTATTTGCGAAATAAACATAAACAGTTGATTCGTATTGAATCCTAAAAGTGCGAAATTAGTTAATTATTTTATATTTGCGTGGATTTTAAATGTGAGTTAATATATCTGTAGATTGTGGTGCTTTGAAATATGAGAGTGTGACATTGTTTTTTTTTTGGAGAAGTGAGATGGAAGTAAATGCATATATGCTTAGAACCTAGAAATAATATTATTATAATAAAATAGATCATAGTTAAATAATCGTCAATTTATTTTGGCATAAAGTCGCTAGTAGTATCTTTTATCGGGTGACCGCTAACGTGAAATTTGTTTACATAGCTTTGAACGTAAACTAAATTGTTTAAAGATAGGTACATACATACCTTCATACATTAATGTGGGTAGGTAAGGTTAAATTTAAGATTTTTTGCAACGCAAACCATATAAATATAGGATGTAGATATTTATATTTATATAATTGTTATAGAAAGTGACGATTTTTATGAAAAAGTCATCGAAAATGTTGTGTCCGTCGAACGACGAAGCGAATTTATGTATCGATAAATTTTTAAACTTTTATTTTATATCATTTATTAATGTTTTTTATTAATTGTCGTTATCAATAAAATTAAAAAAAAAATATGATTTTTTTTTTATTTTAACCTTCCCTAGACCACGTAGCTAAACCAATACTAAGGACCAGGATTCGCCACTGCGGCCGATATGTGTGAAAGAGTATGCCAAAATTGGACTCAGCGGATGGGCTACCTGAGACGCAGCCGCGGTCAACATTTGCATGAAATTATCTTTAAACATTAAATGGCAAGGTACAAACTATCGATTCAAATAAATATTTCATTCATTTTTTCAAATTTTTTGTGTTTTTTTTTTTTTAAAGTTCTAAACCTCTTAAAAAAGCACCCATTATAAGTAAATAGTGGCTTAACCACTTGCGGCGCCCGCCCGCTCGGCAGCGGACCTTGGTGGCGGCGGCACTTGGTAAATACTTTATTTGGTCACAGCGATATTATTTATTCATCATCATCAAACATAAAAACTTAAACCATACACTCCGGTCCGGTAGACGTTTCTTTTTAGATTTTAAAATAAATAATGACTTAATCGGCCGAACTAGAGTGTATTTGTATTTAATTAATTTAAATTAATTAGGTAGATTAAAATGTAGAGTAAAATTATACGTCGATACAAGTCCTAAGACTGTATAATTCCTTTGTTTTTAACATTGAATCTACTTTTCTCGGTCTATAAGCATAATAAGGTGTCTTTTGAAGAAATTTTTGATTATAAGCAGGTATTTATTGAGCAAAGGACATTTTATTATATATTTAATTAAAGGTTTCAAAAATAGCTTTTTGGTGGTGCTAAAAAAAGTATACGTCACCACTGAAGTTTTTAAGATATTGGTATGTAAAGCCAGTGCTAAAAAAGTTTTTATTCAAGACTTTAAAACTTAATATCTGAAAGTGTATAAAACGTAGCTTACTAACTTTACTAATATTTGAAAGGTGAGACAACTACCTTTTTCTTGGCACTAACGTCTTTTATATGAAAAGTTATGAACAGTTATTTCGAAAAAACTGAGATATATGGTGTTTGTAATCGCCAACTTCAAGCTCAAATATCTCGAGTTTCCCATGTACGATTTTAAAAATATTGCACATATGTAAGAAGCTCAACATCTCCTTTTATTTGATACCAATTTCATAAGTGTTGGTCTAACGACCAGATTTCATACAAATTTGCCCATCATCCTTTGTAGTAATTTATAGCAATAATTTATATTTTAACTTGTTTTAAAAACTTTTCTTTAAAATTTTATAATATTATTAAACCAAAAACATACATCGCCAATTTCTATTAACCTTACATTTGGTAGCTACGATCCGAATCCAAAAAGCAGCTGGATCTTGAGTTGTTTTTGTAATATACATGAATATTCGAATGTAAATCCAAACCGAATCGGATCTGGGAGTAAATAAAACGCAGCCAGCTGGTTGTTTGTTTTAAATATATGTTCCAGCCAAATTAATACGTCTATGAATTTGGCAGGGCAGGGCAACTTTGTTTTTGGATTTCTATTCCCGATTTTGCAGTTCACCAAAAAGAGGGTGTAATCGAGTGACCTGCAAACTTTACAGTGAAGTTAGTAGGTCACATATAGTGTATCTCAAGAACCAAGCAGGCCAGAGACTTGTAGTAAGGCTCCAAAAATTAACTTAAATATGAAATTAGCAAGTCAAATTTTGTATCTCAAGAACTAAGCATGTTATGAATTTGCAGTTAGGCTCCAAATTTGCAATTTATTTTGCATTTCAATGAACTTCAGGTCCAAATTTTGAAGTCCTTTTTTTGATAATCTCGTGTATCTCGAGAACCAAGCATGCTAGAGACTTGAATTAAAGCTCCAAATTTGCTGTTTATTTTGCATTACAAGAAATTTTTATGTCCAAATTTTGAAGTTTTTTTATTTGAAAAAAATGTCATACTGCCCTGCATTACTGTGAAGTAGTAGTCCGGGAGCTCGCGAGAGTTTTTGATGACTTATTTGCTCGTCGATAGGACCACTCTGTAGGCTCCAATTTGGAAGTGAACATCAGGAAAAGGCACCGCTTACAACCAGATAGCGGGACAACGCTTTCTTAGAGCTTTTGAAACATTCAAAAAAAAAAAGTGACTTAGCCCCGAATCCAGTCTAAATAAGAAAAAAAAATAATCTTTTAATAAATGAGTTGCTTTTTTAAAGTAAGTCCTTATCAGTTTTAAACACGCAATGCATGGAATTTCTAAACAAAGTTTCACTCTTCAGTGATAAGCTTCAATAGAGTAAGGTCTTATCAGAACCGAGTATTTTTTAATGTGTTTACTTGTATGTGCAGAAACTAAATAAAATAATACATTTATATAGAACGACAAACGACGACGTAACTAAAATTTATTAAAATATGTGATAACTTTGTAACACCCGGCCAATTAATGACTGATAAGAAAAAGCAACTGCTTTGATAACGAAAGGTAACTATGTATTCAACATAACTAAATTTTACTAGAGGTTTTGATGAATACCCTAAAGTTATTAAACGCAGTGCGTGCGTTAAGAAAATAGGGAATTGCATGTGCGCTTATTGTTCACGAATTTTTTTAATTTGAAACATTGCTATGGTGATATATATATATATATGTTACCTCTGGTTTAAAAATGTTATTTTTGGTTTAAAAACATTTAGCAAAGAGAAGAATATACCACTTTCCCTTGTATAAAATGCTTTACAATATATTATTGTATTGTTCTTATCGCAAGCCCAACTTAAAAACAGAGCAAAGCTGTTGTTGTTATTACAGATTTTAATATTATTTCAAAAATAAATAATATTTTAAATCTCAATGCTGAAAATTTTTCTGGTTTTGAACCTGTCACAAATGAAAATGTCATTAAATATAAAGGAGATTTGGTAAAAATATATGCTGGGACCTGGTCTACCTATAGTTCCTAGAAACGAGACCTTTGAAAATGATTAGGTGCTATGGAGTGTACCAACGAACGAGTATTTTGTTTTTGTCCTAAACAATGGGAGTTGGCTAAAATGAGCACCCAAACACTAAGAAAAGCACTTTGCAACTTCGAATAAACATAGAAGAATTGTTTTATATTTTGTAGTATACTGCCTAAGCCCCATGGTTTACAGTTCTGTGTCCATATACAAAAGTTATGCTCTTGAACTGAGCTTTCCAACGCTGTATATCTCAATTGTGGTTACTAAACGCACAATTGTTCCCATTCATTTAATTTCCTCAATCGAATAAAAATAGTAGAATTTTCACACTGTTAAGCGAATTATTCGCCAACCATGATATTATTCGCTGTTATTGGCCATTGGTATAAAATTTCCTTTATATTGCGGACTATTCAGTTCATTGAAAGTGACCAATACTGTCATTTCAATAGAACACTACTGCAATTAATTTAAGCTCTAATTGCAATCTTTGTTGCCATATACTGCCTAAGTCAGGGCTTACAGCTTTGTGTCGATCCAAAAAATTGATGTACTAAAGCTAAGCATTCCGACGACATATATCTCATTCGTGGGCAATAGGTAGACCAAAATGCCCATTATCCCTTGCTCCAATTACTTCTTGTGACGTTAAAAGAAGCTTTTGTGATAACAAAATGGTTTTTGAGAGAAACGTCAAAGCCTCTCAATTAAAAATTTTCAATTTTAAACCTATAAAATATTGTATGTAATATTGTATTGTGAGTATCAGTTGCTCTTCTTTAATATCTGACAATAATTAATAAAATTTCAATATGTATGCCACCCTCTGAATTGCTTTTATATTATTTTTTGATTTGTTTTACATATGTTTTGCATATTTTGCATATTTTTTGCATATGTTTCATATATTTTGCATACTTTTGGCATATGCATTTCATGCAAATATGCAAAAACATTTAAAATATACATATCGTTTTCAACTCTATTTTCAACGAAACGAACCTTGGTGTCATCAGAATTAAGCTATCGTAATCCTTCAAAAATATGCAAATATGCAAAATCCGAGGTCTATTTATGATTAATTTTATAAAAATACGGTTTTATTTATCAACAAGAAAACAATGAACAAGTCGAGACAAAGTCGACGGAGTCATTTCTTTATCCAACATAGTTCGACGAAAGTTTCTTGGACTTTATTATGAATCGTGGTTTAATGTCTGTGTATATATGCTATTTATCTTAAATTGGGATATCGTTTATAAAATTTAACATACGAAATTGGAAAAGTAGCCCAAATTGAATTAAATATTTTATCGTTACCTACAATTTATTTGAAATAATTTTAACTTGTGATGACTTACGTTCCGACCAGTTCACGTCACTTGGCTCAGACCACTCTTCACAGAATACTTAAGTATCTGTTAGATTTTTTGAGAAAAGTTTAGAATATCCTTTGAGTAAATTTCACGGCTTGAATACCTAAACAAAAATTTGAGCTGCGAAAAAGGTAATTTTGCTCTACAAAATTTTAAATGCTAAAATATATTTTGTGTTCAGTTTTAAACCAAGAAATGAGGTCTGGAAAAAGAAATCCAGCAGTATAAAATCAGTGGCGTAGCAAGCCCTCGAGGGGCCCCGTATCAAGATTAAGTTGGGGCCCCCTTCAAAATTACAAATTAAACAAAAAACAATTTTTACAAAACAAACAAAAACACTCACAATAACAAATCCAGTATATTTAATGGTGCATACATATGGTTTTTAAATAGGTTCATACATAAATGTAGGTGCTATAGAACTTAAACTAACAGTAAAAAAAAACTCAAATAAAATCTTTTCTTGCCTTTGTTTCCGCAAATTTATTAATTAAATCATCCGTTTTGACGATGATTTTGATTTTTCAAGCTTTTCAACTTCTATGGACATGATCGCTAAGTCCAACAACCGTTTTTGTCCCATAGAAGTTCTTAAATAATTGTTTATTATTTTTATCTTAGAGAATGTTCTCCCAGCTGTTGCTGTCGTTACCGGAAGCGCCAAAAATAAAAGGCATGCCGTCATTACTTCCGGAAAACTGGATGCAAGGCTATTGTATTTAATTAGCAATGTAACTGTGAGTTCCTTAGTTGACTGAATTTCTGATTTCGAACAGGATTTTAAAGCAATTAGTTGTTCAAAAAGATCAACTGACAGGTCCGCATTGTATTAAGCAACCAGTTTTCCAGCTTCCTTTTCAATTTTTTCACTTGAAAAGGATACAAGTTTTTCTGGTTGTAAAACCTCAAGTAAATTACTAAGATCATAGAGGCTCTGAAATCTTGTTCAGTTTGAGAAATCAATATATCTAAGCAGCAATAGTAAACATTGACTTTGAAGTAAGATTCCGGGTCTGATATTCTCTCATCTTCTGATAATTAGTCAAAAAAGCGTTTCGTTATTTTCCTTCTTTTATTTTTAAAAACAGTTGTTACCCCCACTCTTTTCATAAATCACTGGACTCGATAAACAAACTAAAGACTGATTTTTGATTTCTTAATTCTCTAAGTCTTTTTAAAAGATTACTGTAAAATACTTGCTTTTTGTAAATCATTGTCTATTATGTAAGGCTTAAAGATTTCGAATAAAGGAGACAAAATCGAGACCAATACAATGAATTCGTAGCTTTTTAAAATGTTAATTATATTTTTACTTTTATCACGTTCATCTTTTTTTGAAACTAAATTAAGATGGTACAATGCTTTCATTGTTAAAGAATAATTTGTCCGTACAGCGAATAAAGTGTCATTTCTAGTAGGGCAAACCGTTTTAAGTGTAATATTATATTCCTCAGATGACTCGTTATTCAACATTGACCACCGTTTTATGCTATTGCCAAAAAAAGTATATATTTTTTCCAAATTGTCAAAAAAATTTGACACTTCTAGGATGTGTTTTGCAGCATCAAAGACTGGTGCATTGCATCGAAAAAAAAACACATTTTTTTGTTGGTGTGTAGATTCGTGGACATATGCGAATTTCATGCAGAAAATGTTCACTTGCGTTGGCCTAAGTAGGTAGGTATATGAAAAAAACACAGAAAACAAATTTTTTGTATAGGGTGTAGCAAAAACTACCTGGCAAGAAAAGACATTTTTTTATTTATTAAATTGTTTTTAAAAGTATTTTAGTTTTTAACAAACTTATCTCGGTTCGAGGGCCCCTGTATCTCGGGGGCCCCGTATAATTGATACTGCTGATACCGCGGTAGCTACGCCCCTGTATAAAATTCAAACATATAAATGCTTTCAAGAAACTGTGATTATCAGGCCGATAAAATGAAGAAAATTAAAAACAAGAAATAGAAGTGTGTACTTTTGTAAACATGTAATTTATGGATACTAAAACTATGGGAAAGAATACAAAAAACATGGTAAACATAGCTTGAGAAATATGGTTAGAACTGTGGCTAACTTAATTTCCGCTGATACCTGATATTTATGTATGTACATAACATAATAATTATTTGATTTGACAACTCACTTTTGAGATTCGAGAAATAACTGCCGAAATAATGGGCCATTTTCAGTTTTTTTTTTAACGCAATGTACGGCATTATTTAGAAGAAATAGAAGGAAAGGAAATAATTTTTGTTGGCTTGAAACTCCAAGGGTGCTACCTAGACTTGGGCCCGAACCCGCACGTCCAGGTTAGCAGTCAAACACTATATCCCCTGTGCCATTGCCACCCACTGCCACACTGGGAACTATCCATTTTCGATGGAAAGTTTATAAGATATTTTTTTTTCTGATACATAGCTATGCTTGATATATATACACTGCGTGTCATAAGGTTAGAAGCTGTAATTTTTGAGAAGTGAATTTGAAATTACTCGTGTTATATTGAATATACTTGTGTGTGCTGCCACCAGCTTAAAAAAAATCAAAAACTCGATATTTAAGAGAGTTATACAGTGATTTCAGATAGTCAAGCGAAATTTCACTCAAGGCCAACTTGAGGCCTCGCACATGTGCAAAAACACTGTCGTCAACCCATCCACCTCTTCGACCCAGGTTTTTTATCAACAATTTCGACTCGACTCCGCTCCTGGATTTTGTTTTTCTTTATTTTAAGAATGTTGATCAACTTTTGAATTTAAAGGTCCAGGCATCGAGTTAACTTTTCACTCAAATCACATTTTGAGTGTGAATTATTCAACATTTTCCAATATTTTTTACAAACCAATTAAGGTCATGATTTCTCTTTTAATTATTTGCCTCAATTTAATTGGAAAAAGTGATCTAAGTCACTTTTAGCGTTAGACTTTAATTTTGAAAACCCGAATTTAGTCCCACTTTTTTGATTTTTGTAGAGCCCACTTTTCAATCATCATTTTAACTATGTACATACAGAGGTATCAGAGGAATAAATTCTAGGCATAGCAACAGGAACAACATTTTGATTTATTTGAAGACTAGTATACTATTTGAGGTTTAACTGAAAATTGAATAAATGGCTCTTAGAGATTTTCACTTGAAGACCTGTTTATTACAACTTAAGTTATGATTTTTTGAACGAATAAAATCGCTTAAAAATTATTTTGTTAATGACCAAGGCTGGAAATTTTGCTTGATTTTTTTTCAATTGCCCGATTAATTTAGAAAAATTGATTGTGAAGGTAACATAGCACATTTGAGGTAATAAAATAATTGTTGTTTTATTT
This sequence comes from Melangyna quadrimaculata, assembly GCA_949320155.1. NCBI lineage: Eukaryota > Metazoa > Arthropoda > Insecta > Diptera > Syrphidae > Melangyna > Melangyna quadrimaculata. The sequence goes on from OX439483.1 coordinate 110,205,947, forward strand.
GTCTGTGGAATAAAAAAAATTAACTGATAGGCGCACTCAAGAGTAATAAGTCGATATCTGGAGGCAATCTAAGACGGTAGCCAGATCCGCATAACGGTAAGTTATGCTCCGGTGAAATCCGGAGCAAAAATAGCCACCATCCATGAAAATTTCAAGCTTCTTAGCCTACTTGTTAAAAGATAAGAAATCAATAGTCGTAACTCAGTGCCGATCCGCCTCCCATCGGTTGCACACGCGTTTGTGATAGTTCTCTATGGAAGGCAAAAGTCCTCTCGTTAATGACCATCTATGACTATACTATTCGTGTTGTCTTTATAGTTCAGTATAAATTTCAATAAAAACACAAATGTACCTTATTTTCAAAAACAATTAATAAAAAAAAGTAATTAAAACTCTAAACCAACTACCTTCATCAGCGCTGGTGCAAAACAAAACAAAAATCAATTCATCAAAAAAAAAAAAAACAAAAATAGCTAATCTCTAACCGTGTCGCGCAAAAACAAAAAAAAAAATAACAGTTTCAGTGTGCTTGTGCATGTGCAATCATCACCAAAGCCCATCTTAGCAGTTCATCGTCATAAAAAAAAACTAATAAATAAGACAACTGAATAATAGAAAGCAGTGCGAGTGGTATTCCTTCCTCTTCCTCCCCCTATATGGGTATAACTAAGTGCCTTTATTCTTTGCTCACCACGGTCTCGCCATTTATATAAGAAATGATGCTTAAACACATATTTTAACTTTATATGGTTCAAATTTTCGGTCAATAAGCACATCATTCATTCCTGTTTTATTTATCGGAGCCCAAATCTGGACACAAATTTAACTTTTTACGAATTTGATGCTCTGTCCGACTCAATCCAAAGAATTGTTGCCCATTATCCTCACACCGAAATCGTCACTGCGGGCGATTTCAATGTACACAATTCTAGTTGGCTTCGCTTTTCAGGCCAGACAATACCCGAAGGAAGGTATGTTGAGCTCTTCGCTGAGTTAAACCAACTTACTCACCTTGTTGACGAGCCAACTCGAATACCGGACGTTGCAGGTCAATCAGCCAACACCCTAGACTTGTTTCTTACCTCTGATCCTAATAAATACACAATAAGTGTATTATCGCCTCCAGGCACATCAGAACATTGTGCCATATCTGCGAATTTCTCGTGCCAACAAAGCTCAGTTAAAGAGAAAGCACCAACGAGAACCGTTTTGAAATACGAGAAAGCCAATTGGGACGGTCTCAACGGTTTCTTCATGAACTTTAACTGGTCACTATGCTTCCTCGATAGTGACGTAGACTCCAGCGCAGTTATGATCACAAACCTAATTCTTTGTGGAACGAGAAATTTTATCCCGAATAGGGTGAAATCTATCAAACCCAAAGAAAACTCATGGTTTGATTCGAGGTGTAAGGGGGTTATTAGGGTTAGAGAAGTAAGTTTCCGATGTTACAAAGCCAACCCTACTGAGGAAAACCGGAATAAGTTCAAACAAGCTAGAAAGACCTGTAATGTTCATATTCGACGAACCAAATTTTTGCATGACCAAAAATTAAGGCAAAAACTACTATAATGTCCCACAGGTAGTAAAAATTTTTGGTCATTTGCAAAGAACATACGAAATGCTACTTCGTCATCGGTTCCAACGTTCGTCTTCAATGAAACCCCTTTTGTCAGCTCGTTAGAGAAAGCCAATTTGCTTGCAGCACAGTTTGCTGTTAATTCGACGCTGCCAGAAAGTGTTATGACTCCTACTGTACTTGAGAGCGCAAACGATTTTATGGGACGAATCTTCTTTCCACTCGTGCAGTTGCTAGAGTTCTAAAAGATCTCGACGTACACAAATCTGCTGGCCCAGCTAGTATCCCTCCCATTGTTCTGAAGAGGTGTTCTTCAACATTGGCAAAACCACTGCGAAAGCTTTTCCATCTGTCCTACTCTACTGGTCTCTATCCAAATGGATGGAAAACAGCATTTGTCCAGCCTGTCCCTAAAAAAGGCGTATCTTCCTCACCCTCTAACTATCGACCAATTGCACTTTCGTCCCTTCTTTCCAAGGTCATGGAAACGCTGATTAATTTCCAGCTCAAGAAATATCTCGAGGAACGAAAGCTTCTTATTGAGCGGCAGTACGGCTTTCGTAGCAATAGGTCCACTGGTGATCTGATGGTTTATCTCACCGAACAGTGGCACAAATCATTACATCGTTTTGGAGAAAGTAAGATTATTGCACTTGATATTTCTAAAGCATTTGATAGAGTTTGGCACCAAGCTCTCTTATCGAAAATGCGTGCATTTGGTATCGACGAATCTCTACTTCGCTGGATTAGAAACTACCTTTCGGACCGTTCAATACAAGTTGTATTGGACGGTTTCAAGTCTGAAATCCATAAAATAAATGCTGGTGTGCCCCAGGGCTCCGTTTTGTCTCCGACTCTCTTCCTTATATTCATAAACGATCTTTTGTATGTAACTTCTAATCCATTAAACTGTTTTGCTGACGACAGTACCCTCAGCTTCTCATATTCGTTTACAGATTCACACCCATGTCCTTCGGATGTGGAACTTGATCGGCAGCGTATGATAAGCTCATTAAATTCTGATCTCAACAGCATTGTCCAATGGGGAATCAAAAATCGCGTAGAATTTAATGCTTCAAAAACTCAATGCTGTCTCCTGCCGTTAAAGTGAAACTCACCCCTAATGCCACTTTCCATGGACGGCACTTGCATCGAGGAAACCGAAAAGCTCTCAGTTCTCAGTATGTGTGTCACAGACCACCTTATGTGGAATGACCACATATTCGACGTCGCCAAAAACGCTGCTAAGTGCTTAGGTTTTCTCCGAAGATGCAAGAAATTCTGTACCCCCTCTGATCTGGCTGTAATCTACAAAGCCTTTATTCGTCCAAAGCTTGAGTATAATTCACATATATGGGTAGTTGCGCCTATTACTCAGCTTAACTTGTTGGATAGAATTCAAAAAAGGGCCCTAAAAATGGTAGGTGATAGAAAAATAACGGCAACAATAGCATCCCTCGAACACCGCCGCAATGTCACCTGTCTCTCACTGTTCTATCGCTATTTTTATGAACAGCGTTCAAGTGAAATAGTCAGTTGCATTCCTCCCCTTAAAGTAAAAACCCACTTAGTGCGCGGCATGTCAAAAAAACTCGTCAACATAAACATTACCCAGCCATATCAGCTGCTGTATTTTCAGCTTTTTGATCAGGTCAACGTCGCTGTAGAGCCCGTGAAGCTCGTCGTTGAATCTTCTCCTCCACACTCCTTCGATACGCACCGGACCAAAAATCACACGAAGAATCTTCCTCTCAAAGCATCCTAGCAGTCTTTCACCCGATTTTGTCAATCTCCATAGTTCTGACCCATAGAGCAGGGACTGGATGATAAGGATCTTGTATAAAGTCTCCTTGGTTCTCTGAGAGAGGGCCTTACTACTAAAATGCCTTATTAGAATGAAGAAACAGCGGTTGGAAAGAGTAATTCTTCGTTTGATTTCTGCACTGATGTCATTTTGCGAGGTTATAGTGGAGCCCAGGTAGACAATGTCCTTGACAATTTCGAAGTCCATCCATGTTGAGATTCATTTCTCGATGATAGCTGCCATTTTAGATGCCTCCAATTCAGTGTTCGCAAATGCGCCTGTCACAGCTCGCTTCGTTCCGCCGACAATGTCTTTGTCGTCTACATGCCCAAGCAATTGAACGGACTTTGGATAAATTATACCTCTCACGTTGACATGTGCGTTGCGTACAATTGGTTCAAGAACGATGTTAAATAGGTTGCATTATAACGCGTCGATTGGCCTCAGACCTTTCTCAACATCAAATGATTCGGTGGTGTTCTAAACAATTTCGACAGAACAGCGAGGTTTCTCCATCGCCATCCTCCCGAGTTTGGCAGGGGTACTGAGATATGACATGGCTCTGTATAATTCGTCCCTTTAAAATCGATAAATATCTGGAATTCTTGTTTTTTTTTTTTTTCTAAAATTCCTCGGTGTGAACATTTGATCCAAATTATGATCGCCTGCCACAAAAAATGAATTCGCATCAGGAAAATATATACCCAAATACATTTTTAACAATAAATAATTGTTTAATTGAAAATTTTATTTGATTCAAACATTCATGAGTATTTGCCATAAGTGCAGCATTTGTATTTTAGATCGAATGAAAAAATGCTTCAAATATTGCCACAGTCACAGCGTGCCATCACACAACTTGACAGTCGATCTCACACATTTTTAGGATTGGTTCTAAAGCTATCGAGCATTCCGTCAAAATTTGAGTGTTTGAGTTTGACGCCCTGTGAAAAGAAAATATGAAAATCATTTTATTTCACACTGTGACAGTCGCATGTAGTTCTTGTATACATAACTAGCGGAAGCACCAGGCTTTGTCCGGGTCCCTTTTGTTAAAGTATTGTTTGTTAACAAATCTTGAAAACAAATTTCCCGTGGAAAATTGTTTTCCTTGCAAATATTACTGCTATCGTGAATATCTCTGAAATAAATTTGATGAAATGACCGCCCAACTCCCAGGAAAACTTATATATATATCAATAAATTTCAAACATATGTTCCCAATTTTCAAAGGATAGAAACTTTGTGCAAGTGGTTTATTATTAATATAAAAGCTTAACTACATATTCACGTACTATTAAATATCTATGCTAAAGACACCCACTTGTAAGAAAATATTTGAAAAATTTGTTTGGTTGGTGCTAAAGAAGTGCTAGCCGACACAGTAGGTAATGCCACCCTCCTAAATCAATTACCGCCCTTAGATTTTGACATTTCTACACCCTACCTCCAACGCACATAAGCTTTAATACGGCAGTTTTTACTGTTACCTTTTTTGTTATCATTGTGAATGATTTGCTCTGCGGAGCGAATGTTTCTCACTGATTTGGGCAATTGTGAAAGTATTCGCCGAGTTGGCACGAGTACGATAACTGGGGCGCCGAAAATTGACGGATTTTTGTAGAGGGGTCAAATAAAAACATTTTTTTACTATGGGTGGGGGGGGTCTATCTCCCCTCGTTTGGGTGGGAGAGGCAATTTAATAATAACGGTAATCCCTACAATTAAGTATTATATCTTTTTTGAAAGCCAGTATTGTTTTCTATTAGCCAGTTTTTAAATAAAGTCAAATCTATCCATAGTTTTTGAAAAAAACTTCTTTCAAATTCAAAACTTGGGGAAAAAAACATAAACAAATGTTTAGAGTGTAAGTTTTTAACACTTTGAGATTGTATATTATATTTTTTTTCTTAGAAATCGTTGCTCATATTAATTCTTAATCAGAAACCGAAAACTTGAATATTTTACGTGGTCTTGTTTTGATAGTTAAAATAGAATATGGATTAATTCTTACACAAATTGACTCTAAATTGTCATACTTTCCCAACACCCAGCCTTACGGCGTATAAACAGCGATGTATGTTCTGGGGGGGGGGGGGCATGCTGTCCCCCTGCTTGGGCTCACTATAGGATGTGGGGTATGTGCGAGGTTCGGTGTATGCAAAATTTGATGTTTAAATAAAGTGCTAGTACCCAGCATAGGCGCGCATTTTAAAAGCGAGGTATGTATGGGGGGGCATGCTGCCCCCCTGCTTGGGCTCACTATAGCATTTGGGGTATGTGCGAGGTTCGGTGTATGCCAAATTTCGTTTGCATTTAAGGAACTTTGAATGTATTCTCTGTTTCCAATGATGATAAATGTAAATGTATGAAAAAATAAAAAAGTACTTTTAGTAATTTTCTTAAAAACTCGAGGACATAAAAGATTTCGCTTCTTTGTGTTCGATTCAGAATTGTTATGAGCATTGACCACAAAAAGAAAATTTAGTTTTCCATTTCACAATTCTGAGCAAAATTGATCCAATCATTTCTGTTTGCGTTTTTTTTATCAAAATTTTGAGTTTGAATGCAAATTTTTTGAAAACCATTGACACAAATAATTTAATTTAAATGTAAGATTAAAGATCAGACTTCTGGCTTTTAGAACCTTTATTGTTTTGCACTTTAAGTATTGTCGTTGCTTTTTAATATTTGTTTTTCCATTTAAGTCGTTTTTATCGTAAATCGTCCCTATCACCTAAACGGGGCGAGATAGACCCCCCCTCCCATAGTAAAAAATGCTTGTACTTGACCCTTCGACAAAAGTCCGTTACCAATTTTCGGCGGCCAAGTTATCGTACTCTTCCCGCCGAGTTGAGATCAACATGATTAAATTTTCACCGACCGTGTAAATCCAACATGATTGGTTAAGGTTTGTTTCTACTTTAAATATTAGTTATTTTTGCGTACGTCGCATAATCCTGAATAATGGTATTTTAAATTTGATAAAATATAAAATGCAATCGTGTTAGGTAATCCAACAAAATTGCAAAAGTTTCACCTTTGTTTAAACAGTGGTAAGTTCATGTATATCGTGTAGATCTAGAATAATAGTCTTTAAAATTTTAAAATATATGTTAGAAAACTGTGTAAATCCAACATTATTTATTGAAAGTTTCGCGTTAAAATATTTGTAAGTTTAAGAGTGTCACAAATCCAGAATAATCGTGTTCAAAATTCGAGAACATAAAATTGGTAACCGTGTAAGTTCAACAAACTAATGTAGGTATGTGCCGTGTAAATCTAGAAGTGCTGTTAGCCAATCGTGTAAATCCAACATAAATTATGAAAGTATTCGCCGCCACCGTGTTAATTTCAACGTGACAAAATTTCCGACAACTGTGTAAATCCAATATTATTTGTGAAAGTTTCGCCTTTAAAGAGTACTTAGTCGTGTAAATGCAACATACACGTGTTTAAAATGGAAGAAAATACGATGGTCAACCGTGTAAGTCCAGCATAAATTGAGATAAATTGATAAATTAAGCCAGATTTATTTTAATGCGACGTAGTTTTCACAAACTTTGTTACTCGAAAAACACGTTTATATTAATTCGATTAGCGCGTGATTGTGACTATAAATTTATAACGGTGGTGAATCGTGACTTTAAATACCTGACGGCGGCATGGGGACGCGATTACTGATTTGTTCAGTACTGAATAAATAAGTCATCGGAAACTGGAAGGAAAACGTCGACTGCACTTCTCAATCCCAACCAATCACAGCAACATACAAATAAGTAGTTCAGTATAAATCCGGACCAAACGATGGTAAACAGAACTGAGTGCACTTTTTTGCGTCGTTCAGATAAAGAAAACAAATACGAATAAGGCAAACATCAGAGACGTAAAAACCCTCAAAATAAACAATGTTTTACAGAGGTAACTCTGAGGCTACACGAGCCAGTACTGGCAAGCCAGTTGGCTACATAGATTGACTGTCAAGTTCGTATACGTGAATATGCTGTGACGTAGGCGGCAGGCAAATTGCAAGCGGTCACGTTCAGCTTTTACTAGGACAGCCTATCTAGGATTCTAAATACACAATTTTATTGAATTTGCTTTGGCATCGGACTTCGATTTTTTCTTAAGCAAAAAATGAAGTCGAATTCTGCATCAAGTCTTGCGATATGGTCAATGCATAATACTGCCATTGCGTTGACGGATGCATTAACAGACTTTTCTGTCGCCGCAAATTAACATGGATTGATTTGCATCTAATTCAAAAATTTCGATTTTTTTTAAATAATTTTTAAAAAAATTTGATTTTTTGGAGGTTTTTTAATCCATCATCATCGAAGCCATCCTTAGATGAAATTTGACAGTTCATGCGTTGACAGATAGGTAAGAAACTAAATTACGTCTTACGAGGAATATTTCGTTCCAAAATGTCACCAAAAGGCGCTAAAATCACCTTTTCCCGCGCTCTCAAAAAATTCAGATATCTTTATGGTCTATGGCTTGACATATCGGTAACAGTATGTTCCAAATGTTACCGACATCCACAAAACTCTCATTTTTCTCAAGAAAAAAAAAAAAATACTTTCAAAAAATTAGGATTTTTAAGAGTAATCATATAGCCATCATTCAATCATATTTGACAGTTGCCTATTTTGGAAATGTTAAAAATTCTTGGTCCCTCCTCTCATTAAAAGTTGTGGTAGAAAGAATATTTAATTTTGCATTAAATTTCCAACGAAAAGCTATCCATAGCTTTATATACAAGTCTGAACGAGGCCACTGTATTCTCTACTGGTTTCCCAACTGGCTTCGAAAATGGCAAGTCAGTTGACGAGCACGTTGCTTAGTTTTGTATGTGTTAGTAAGAAAATTTAAATGTGTTGTAACTTGTAAGCCAGTACTGGCTCGTGTAACCTCAGGGTAAGGCAACATTTTTTATTATTGTTAAAGATATCTAAAAAATTTAAAATTATTTTTTTTACAAGCTACCTATCGAATAGCTGTGGAGTAGACTTTGTTGCTGCAATAAAAAAATAAGTATTTTGATTGTTTTTTTTTTGTTAGTTCCGACATTTATACGTCCAAACTGACAAGAAAACAAAAAAAAATTATATATATTAGTTAAGATAAGTGTATTACCGGAGAAGATACAAATCTATGTATGTAGTTCATAATAAATAAGGCAAGTTTAAATAACAATTTGCTTCAAAAATATCAATATCGAAGTGTAAATGCATACCTACTTTCTATTTAAAAATCGTCTTATGATTAATGATTGTTTTAAGTAAATAGGTAAGGTATAGAAAAATAGTCTTGTAGCACTTTATATTTCATTCCCTTCATCTATATAGCAAATAAGACGCGTTTCACATTAATTTCATCCCATTTTCTGAACAAGCGATTAATCTTTTTTTAAAAACACTTCCATATTTCATATTTCCTATCGCATCATGTCCACGCCTTTTTCCTGTTTTTCGTTAATCCCCCCCCCCCCAATTAAAATCACGCAAAGTCCGTACACGTTTTCTGATATCCCTGAATTTATTGGGATGTTACCCATCCACCCAATCACCCAGAGAATGAAGTTTTATAGGTTCCAGTGTGGTCGCACAATAAGCTCAACCTCAAACGGCGCACCCTTCACCTCTGCGAAACATCCAGATCCAGCACTCTCTGAAATGCAGATCACTTTGATAATTTTGATATGAACACAAAACTCATTGGACGATTTATGAAGCCATTCAAAAAGGATTCAGTCAGAGTCTCTACCCCTCATAAAAAGAACAAAATAAAACAGCAAGGCAAGACAAATAAAAAGCCATGGACAGAAAGTGAATACATAAAACGAGCAACAGTATAGAAGAAAAAGATAAACGCTCGAGGAATACTAAAAGATACCTTGGGAGAAGTGTATCCGGTGCGAATACTAATCGCATGGCAAACACGAAACACGAATACCACCATCACCGCACTATCATCAACCCATGTGGACTCTTCCAATTTTCACAACACCACTCCAGCTTCAGCTTTTCCTCCACGCTATAGGTAATCCCCTGTCCATAATAATAATAACAATAATAATATGAGAAAAAGCGGACAGAACTACCACCAACCAACCAACCAGCCAACAGCCAAGACCAAGACCCAAGAGTAGTTATACTGTGTATACAGCAGCACAGAATTGAGCAATGTGGCGTGCATACTAATTAGCTCTAGCTTGGCTGTTTGTGCAGACGTGACCAACATTTTGAAGGACATCCGTACACATTTCGATTGGATTCGTGACTGGAATTGGCCAAAAAGTTACGACGAAACGCAAAACGAATTTCCTTCACTTGATAATATTTGTCCTGCCCTCTGAGCCCTCGAAGCCTGAATGTGAAGGGGTAACACACACGGAAAGTGCTGGGCTGCATTAGAAACATGAAGCTCATATGTATCACTTTAAGCTCCTTTTTATTGGTAGATCTCTGAGTGAACTCATCATTTGGATATGTGTGCGATGGCAATAAAAAGGACATCGTCTTTCGCGAGAAGACGTCAAAGGATATTCGTTCGTTTCTCTACAATCGCCTTAAGAAGCATTCGCGAAAGAAGTACGAAACTCATTTGAATTCCTTACACAGCAGCACCTTTTATTTTTCTTCTTTTGCTTTTTGGATATAGCTATCGCACATACATACATACATATACATACATACATTCATATAAGATTGGAAGGATCGACTGGGGGCTTCTGTTTTTAACGATTTAATATGCATAGCAAGTGGTTAAGTCAATTCGTTATGAGAGCTTAAAATGTTTGTCCAATATTTGAAAAGTATTTGGAATAAGTTATTAGCTTATGCTGTTTAGTTGATTTTTATATACGAGTAGGTTTATGAAATGATGTAAGTTGAAAAGAAAATGGCTATTTCGATAGACACATACATTTTATAAATCAACGTTCCTAACTCGTATACAGATTGTATCCTGTTTTCTTATAAATTGCGTAATATTTGAATCGTGTGATCCGTGTATTTTAGGTGCCATGCAATAAAGTCCAATGAAATAAAGTCCAAACCCAAATTTTGGACTTTACTGCACTCCTAGGTGTGAAATAAAGTCCAAAGCCATTTTGGACTTTATGTCACACCTAGGAGTGCAAAAAAGTCCAAATATTAAATGAAATAATATCCAAATTCTTTTTTTTTGGAAAATTTAAAAAGGTAGTTTTATAAATTTTGCGCGCCTATGTTGTCAGTCGGTCTCATGTGTCGATCAGTTGCGGTATGAAGTACGTGTGTGTTAAGTGCAACGAAGACCACAAATCAGGTGAATGTAAGCGGAAGGCCAAGGATAATAGAGTCTACTGTGCCAATTGCAAGGAGTTCGGACACCCAGCAAACTACCTTGGATGTAAGGTTCTTCTGGCGAAAAAAGAAGAAAAGAAAAAAAGGGAGCTGCAGAAGAAAGCTCAACAAGAGTTTAAGACCAAGTCAGCATGCACCTTGACTCGTCCCGCAATGAGCTTCGCAGACATAGGCAAGATAGGAAACACAGCCAAACCCAAGCCTCAACAACTTCAAAAGTCAGCTCCAAGACATCATCAACCGACAACAATAAACCCACCAAGGAAACACCAAAAAGCAGCAGACGCCCCAAAAACAGCTCGGAAGCTTAACCTTGTTGAAGAAGTAAAGCAACAATTCGAGCCCGATCTGGCATCAACAATGAAGAAAGCTCGCTCTGCAGTGCCCAATAATTATGTTTCGCAAAGCAAGGATGAAAAGTCGGAAGCCTTGTCCACCTTTATTTTCAAGTTATGCAGCGCATAATGCGCATCAACCGACTAAATATAATCGCGTACAATGTGAATTCATTGTACAGCGTTTTGAAAAGGACGACATTCCATCTTTTTCTAAAGAAGCACCCGCCGGATATAGCCCTTATTAGCGAAACAAACAGGTAATGGAGACCATGAATCAGTCGAACACAACACCAAACTGGCACAGCCGATTACTGCAGTAGATCCACAAATGAGCGAAGAATACATCAACTACAACAAATAGAGGAATCGATAGAAGCGAGAGCGACGCCCTCGAGGAGCAGAAGAAACCGAAGACCTCAAGAGAGGTTGTATGATCATCGACAACGATTACGGAAACGACTGCAAAGGATCCAACAAATGGAATGGAACACTGCCAACAGCAACTATCAAATAGTGAAGAGCGAACTTCAATGTACACACATTATGTTGAGGAACGCTATTCAACAGTCTGCAAAATATCAAACCTGAACCTGACGAATTCAAGGAAATCAACAAGATAATCGGCAAAAGACAACAATTGCCAGAAAAAATCAGCACCGACGGGGACGTCATGACTTCTCAGGAAAAGGCGGAAGCATTTGCCGAATATTTTGAAGAAAATTTGTGCCAAACCCGCCCAACAACCCTATAGTCTTAGAGGAAGTCGAGTCAACGTTTCAGCAGCTGCAGCAAACAAACACTGAAATTACAATTTTTAACGACGATAGGGTTATCAGTTATCAGCCAGTGATCCTGAGCTGATTGAAATCTTCAGCAACCCCGAAGAAGTAGCTGATTTAATCCACAGTGGACGACCTAAGAAATCGTCCGGGCCAGACACAATTTCAAATAACATCATAAGGAAATTTCTCCAAGCTATGATCCTATTCCTTGCGATCCTGTTCAACAACTGCTTCATCAATTGCTATTTTTCGATGAGATGGAATACAGCAAAAATAGTACCAATACCGAAGAAAGTCAACAGGAGTACCGTTTCCGGATATAGTCCCATTTCCCTTCTTAACAACACCAGCAAAATCCTTGAAGGACTTATTCTTCGGAGGTTGAAAGCATTCTGCACCACTAATAACATCATTCCGGATATGCAGCTTTGTTTTCGGGAGAAACACTCCACTCTGCACCCACTCTTGAGGTTCCAAAACGACGTTGTTAACACCCCCAACAACTATCAGGTTGCTGTTGGCTGTTTCCTAAATATAGAGGGGAACCCGACTAATCTTCGGAAACAACATCGTAGCACGACCCATCTTCGCAAGCAACATCTTCACAAAATAACATCCCCGCAACAACACATCCCCGCAAGGACACATCTTCGAAATGACACATATTCGCAAATCAACATCCCTGCAACGACACATCCTCGCAACGACACATCCCTGCAACGACACATCCTCGCAACGACACATCCCCGCAACGACACATCCTCGCAACGACTAAACCCCGCAAGATGGTATTTCTTCCCTCGGCGGCGGCGCTTGAGTTGGCAACAATCAGGACAAATGATGTATAGCAGTGGGTTAGGTGATTTAGTAGAACGCTAGTGGAATAGCCCATATGACAATGTGGGGCCGGTTTTATGTGATGGTAAATTACTGTTTTTGGACCGATTTATATAAAATTGAAATATGCTGTAGCTGACACACAATTATGGAAGAAAAAAATATTTTTAAGTTAGGGTGGTTCAGAAAAATTCAACTTCGTTGTTTTTGGACCGATTTCAAGAAAAAACTATTTTAAATGTTTATTTTATGTCTGACACATCTGCCCACTTTTTTTGCCGCCCCCTTTGGAATTCTTTGATTTCCATATAATATAAATTTTAATTTATTCTTTGGGTTGGTATTGTTGAAAAATAAAATCTTTCAAAGTCCCACCACTATCTTGAAAAACTGCAAAATATTTTAACTTGACCCTTGTGTTTGCAAATTATCTCTGAAATTGGTATGACAAAAATCTTTGTTACACAATTTTTACTAATCACAATTATCTTGTTTTTGAAACCAATAAACAAATTGTATAGGTACCTGTTAATGTTAAAAAGAGTTAAATGTAGAGTTTCCCTTACGAGTATGGTCTTTGGTTGGAATCCAAATCGAACAGAACGTTTTCAGTTGGTTTTGAATTTAGCCTTGAGATGTCACAAAATGTGCGAAATAGAGTGTAGAGGAATAAACATTCAGGTAACACTTTCCACAAACGCACAGTTCTAAAAAGGTGTCATATTCCTTGAAGCATCCCCGTATGCTGGTTTCGTTTCGAATTCACCTCATTTTGCAATTTGGATTTCAAGCTGAAAACATCCCCTTGAGTACCTGCTCAAAAAAGTAAAAAACAATTTCCGTTCAATATTTATGATTTTTTTGAAAATAAACCTCTCGAATTCAATTAACACAAGAGTGAGTTTTATTCAGCAGCAAAAATTTGCAAAATTATACTTCTCAAGAGATCTAGATGCTCTTTGAATTTAAATGTTTTATCCAAAAATACGAAAAGTTTAAATTACTTACTTATCTTTTTTTTTTTGTTGCAAAATTTAGTTTTAATCTTTCATTTTTTTTATTATATTTTTTTATCTTCGATAAAACCTGAATTAAATGTTAGCCTTGACTCATATCTTACTGTTTTTGAGGCTATGTTACACCGTGAAGTAATGTTTCTCAACAAAATTAGAAATGATTCCTTCATAATTAAGTCCCAATCTGTCCAATTTCTTCTTTACATTCCGTGAAATATCTTCTTTAAATGCATGTGTGCAGCATTTATCCATGTAATTTACAACCATATTTTGTACTACTAAATAAATAACGATTTCTTGATAGCAAAACAAAGTTGGAAACATTTGGATTTAATTTTGAAAAAGAAGGTCCTTCAAACAATCGTAGGCATTTTTTCTTTAAATGCGTTCTGGTTTTAATATAGCATTCGCACATTTAATTAAACTATTAGCAAATAGGTTTATCCTAAGCGCAAATAGGTTTCACCCAAACGCCAATAGATTTTATCCAAATGCAAATCAATTTAAACTTAGAGCAAATATATTTAAACTTTTAGCAAATCATTTAATCATGGGTGATACTAGTTACATACTTCAAATAAGCGTACCTACCTAAAGCAATTTTTTTTCCTAAAAATGTTTTAAAAACCTTACGTACCTAGTAAAAATTGATTTCAAATATTAATTTTTTTTTTTTTTTTTCAAAAATTCATATTAGTTCAAAAATTGATATCTTTTTGGTTGGCCCAAATACTAAAGCTTAAAAATTTAAGCAGGCAAACAAATTAGTTTATTATATTCTTACTTTTAACATTTTTTTTAAATTTACCATGTATTTTTATACCTAAAACCTGTGCACAACGTTTTGTACTCAATCTTAAAAGATATTTTTTTTTTTAAAGCATTTTCTCGCTTACTATAATATTAAATTTGAAGCAATTACATAACTACATCATCAATACGTCAATGTCTAGCTAAATTTTAGTTTTGAAGAGCAAATTCGTGCGATCCAGTCGTAATATTTATTTGGCCGTTACAACAGTGTGCGATAAGACCAAACGCCGATTTTTAATTCAAATGTCATAATATCTTAAATAAATATCATAATACCCATGGTGCATCTTATTGTGGCCAAATTGTAAAATTGCAAATGGTCAATAAAATTTGTTGGTTTTAGCTACAGTATTTTAAGGATATAAGAAACACTTATATAAGAAGAATTCGCTTATAAGAAACGCATACTTTAAACTCTTTGAAATGGGTCGTATAAAAGAAACTCGCATCTCTTCTTTGCACAAATATTATTTTCAAGAAAAAAAAGTACGCATTATAAGAAATTTACTTTACGTTTACTAAGACTTGATTGTGCCCATAAATATTTTTTCAACTTTAATGACGCTTCTAATTTTCTTTTGAAATTAAGGAAACAATTTAAAAAGTTGTAGAATAACCATAATTGTGTGTCAGCTATATAACATATTTCAATTTAATCGAAATCGATCCAAGAACAACGAAGTTACAATTTTTTTGCACCACCCTAACTTAAAAATATTTTTTTCTTCCATAATTGTGTGTCAGCTATAACATATTTCAATTTATTCGAAATCGATCCAAGAACATCGAAGTTACAATTTTTTTGCACCACCCTAACTTAAAAATATGTTTTTCTTCCATAATTGTGTGTTAGCTATAACATATTTTAATTATCGAAATCGGTCCGAGAACAACGAAGTCACAATTTTTTTGCACCACCCTAACTTAAAAATATTTTTTTCTTCCATAATTGTGTGTCAGCTATAACATATTTCAATTTTATCGAAATCGATCCAAGAACAACGAAGTTACACTTTTTTTGCACCACCCTAACTTAAAAATATTTTTTATCTTCCATAATTTTGTGTCAGCTATAACATATTTCAATTTTATCGAAATCGGTCCAAGAACAACGAAGTTACAATTTTTTTTCACCACCCTAACTTAAAATTATTTTGTTTCTTCCATAATTGTGTGTTAGCTATAACATATTTTAATTTTATCGAAATCGGTCCCAGAACAACGAAGTTACAATTTTTTTGGACCACCCTAACTTAAAAATATTTTTTTCTTTCATAATTTTGTGTCAGCTATAACATATTTCAATTTTATTTTAATCGGTCCAAAAACAACGAAGTTGAATTTTTTTTTGTACCACCCTAACTTAAAAATATTTTTTTCTTCCATAATTGTGTGTCAGCTATAACATATTTCCCTCTACCTGAGCGTCGAACTCGTCGAGTTGTAGAGGCTGAGTAGGGTCAATGTGTCTCGGGTGTAGTGCTCTAGATGAGTCCCGAAACCAAAGGGCGCTTTCCTTTCCCCTACCTCTCCCTTCTTTATTTCCCAACCCTTCCTCTTCCTTCCATCCTTCCTCACCCAACTAACCCAATTCCTTATTCCTTGGGCCGGATCAAGGTGTTATACGTACCGTGCCGATGACCAGCCTGGCTGGGGGCCCAGTTTAAAATACTAGCTCAGTCGATAACGGAGTATTCGGATACCTGGCGACCTCCGGATTAACTAGCCTTATCTGCATATACGGATCTCTGTGCAGATGGACCACCCTTTCTCCGATACTCGTGGGAATCAAATGAATTCTTTTTCTGATGTTGTTGGTGGTAAGCCCGGTTCTTCTTTAAGATCGGCCGGTAGTGCGACTGAAAAGTCGTCTGCCGTTCCTCCTGTCCTCCCTGTCAGTGACGTGACCATGTCAAATCATGGTCAAGCCGCTGACAGTAAGAACAGTGAGAGTAGGATAGAAATATCTACATTCAGTGGTGGAGGGATCGTGAAGCATGGCCCCTCTACCACTACAGAGAGTAAACCTCTCTCAACTTCGAAACCAAATTTCAGCGGGGGTGGGATCGTGAAGCATGACCCCGCACCCGCTAAGGGGAGAAACCCTCCCCAAATGTCGAAGTCAGTGTTCGGTGGTGGTAGGATTGTGAAGCATGGCCCTTCCAACACTAATGAGAGTAAACCTCTCAAAAAGGATCCCAGTGGGGGCAGGCAAAACCCTTCACCTTCTGGGACGTTTTATAGGGATAAGCGGAATGCTGAGAGGATTCTGAAGATCTTTGGCAATGAATCCAAGGGCGGAGGAAACTCTCAGCACGAAGTTAAGGTTATGTGGGCAAGAAGTTTTATGACTAAGCATAACTTAGAGGCCAGCTGCGACTCCACGTCAAAGCGACAAAGGTCTGTGGAGGGTGTAACTCCTGAACCAAAACGAAGTAAAGAGCTCAACATCAGCACTCCCCCTAAACCCCTTAATCCCCATAGTGGAGGCAAATCCTTCAGCGATGTGCTGCAAGCTAAAATCGTGGTTGCGGTCATCCATAGGAGCGATATGGATGGCACGATTTCACCTGGTCGTTGGCAGGAGGTCAAGCTGAAGCTCTCGGCTAGCTTTTTGAGTTTAATGAGGGAAAACCCAGGACCTCCTATCACTAGCGATGGTGGCTGGCATCAAAGCTATGCCAAACTTATCGTTTGTGAGGATCAGAGATCGTGCGATCTTTATAAGCTGGCTATTAGCAAGTTAGGCGAAGTCTGGCCCGGTGCGAAGCTTGAGGTTGTTGCTAAGGAGGATATCCCTTGCAGACCAAGAGTGCGTACTTGGATCCCGGCTGGATCTTCGTCTGCCCAGCAACGGGGAAGATATCGTCCTGATCCAAGAACCCTGGATTGTCAAATCCATTGTTCGGCGACTCAGGGCTCCTGGGTACCACGTAATGTATATGACAGACAAAGGTAAACCTAGATCTTGCATATTAGTAAAACGTGGCATTAATGTATTTTTACTACCTTATTACAGCGATCGTGATATTACGGCTGCAGGGCTGGAAACAGCCAAAGGTACTTTTTGGCTGGCATTGGCATATCTCGGCCATGACCACCTTGGCCCGCTCCCAGGCACTACACTGGAGAAACTAATCGCTGATGCTGAAAGGCAGAAAATCAGCCTCATTATTGGGTGTGACGTAAACGCCCACCATACAGTATGGGGGAGTACCAATATCAACGATAGAGGTGAGTCCCTTTTCGATTATATTCTAAGTACTCATTGTAAGTAACGTTGGCAATGAACCTACATTCGTTACCAGAAACCGACAGGAAGTATTAGATATAACTCTTGTCTCAGACAACATCCATCA
The DNA here is from genome assembly GCA_949320155.1 of Melangyna quadrimaculata. Lineage (NCBI taxonomy): Eukaryota > Metazoa > Arthropoda > Insecta > Diptera > Syrphidae > Melangyna > Melangyna quadrimaculata. The sequence goes on from OX439483.1 coordinate 110,223,827, forward strand.
ATTAATACTGAACTGGAAAGTATCTAAAGATCACTCTTTCTCAGATCATAGATACATTCAGTCCAGTCTGAATGATGAAACTCCATGCCAACTAGTTTTTCGAAATTTTCGTAAACCCGATTGGTCCAAATATAAAGAAAAACTAAAACGATTAGTTAAACTCTTGTAGAGTAAGTATAGTTGCCTTGTATAGGTCGAACAAATGCAATGTATAACACTTATGTTTAATGAATACTTGAACGTATTATTAAGAACAGAAGACTCTCAGAACTTAAAGAATAAAGTCATACTCCTGTAAATCTATTGTCTTTTAATTCTTTTATCTTATATCGCATGTACACAACATGGCGCAGTCGGTACTGTAAAACATTATACTTGTAAAAAAAAATATCAAATAATTAATACTACATTAAATAAAAGAAAAAAAAAAAAACGTACCTCAACGTGCGATACATTAAATTAAAAAAGAATGGAACAATTTAGACCACCAGCTCCGATGTCATTTGAAGGAAATGTAAGCTGCACGTGGGAGATGTTTAAGCGAAATTTCGAGGTGTACGTCATCTAATAAATCTACAAAAGTAGATCCTGAGGTCAAAGCAACTATGCTTTTGAATCTTATGGGAGAAAAAGCCATGGAGGTGCTTGAAACCCTCAATCTCAGCGAAGCAGAAAAAAAGAATTACGATGAAGTTGTGAAAAAATTCGACGCGTATTGTTCGCCAAAAGATTATTATTATCTATGAGCGCTTTAAGTTTCATAGTCGGTCTCAGCAAGCCACGGAGCCATTTGATGCATTTTTGACGGAGATCACAAATCAAGCAAAAACATGTAATTTTGCAACATCAGCTTCCGAATCAATTCAAGACTAAATGATACGCGATCGAATTGTGATGGGCATACGTCATCACGATGTTCAGCAACGGCTTTTGAGAACAGCAGACTTAACCCTACAAAAGGCAATAGACACGTGCAGAGTAACCGAAATAACCCACCACCAAGTTCAAGAATTACAAAGCAATCATGTGTCAGTAGATGAAATAAAACGAAAACAATCAAGTGGTCAGGAAACAAAAACCGCAGTGGAGATTGGGAGCGAAGCAAGCAGCAAAAAGCACGGACGACGGTGGCAGTTCAGAGCAATCAGCGTGGGAGATCAACGAAAGCTATCAACAAGTGTACACGGTGCTCTTTTAAACACGGAGGGAGCACATGTCCTGCTATTGGTAAAACGTGTAACAAATGTGGAAAGCAAAATCATTTTGCTATAGTATGTAAGAATAAAAATGTAAATGAAATAATTGAAGATTACAGTGAGTATGACAGTAGTGATAGTGAATTCGCTAATAGCAAATCCCTAATTATTAATCCCATTTTCGTTGACAGCTGTGATATTGACAAAAACGGAGGGTGGTTTAGAAACATTGAAGTTGGCCAGCATAAAATAAAATTTAAAATCGATACAGGTTCCCAAGTGAACATACTTCCCGTAAGTACATTTTTGAAATTATTTGTAGATAACTTTGAGGTGGGTCCTTGTAGTCATAAATTGATGGCTTATGGTGGTCATGAGTTGGATGTTTTGGGTGAGGTTAGTTTTCCAGTGACACACAAAAATTCCATTTATAAAACAACATTTATTCTTGTTGATGCCAAACAAGTGATTCAATGAATATAATAAAATTCACAAATGAGGTCACAAGTAAACCAAATATTATTAAAGAATATGCCGATGTATTTGCGGGATTAGGATGTTTTCCTGACAAATGTCATATATATTTAAAAGAGGATGCTAGTCCAACAATGAAACCACCAAAAAGTATTCCAATGACATTAAAAGAAAAGGTTAAACAAAAGCTAGATGAGATGGAAACGTCAGGTGCGATAAGAAAAGTAGAAACCCCATCAAATTGGGTACATCAATTAGTAGTTGTTGAAAAATCTGATAAGTAAGTGAGGTTGTGTCTCGATCCTCGTGAACTGAATTCGAGTATCAAGAGACAACTACATGAGATTCCTAGACTAGAAGATTTTACAAGTAAATTGCATGACAAAGATTATTATACTGTTCTAGACTTGAAAGATGGTTTTTATCAAGTACCACTTGATGAAGAAAGTTCTGAGTTGTGTACTTTTAGTACTCCTTTTGGTACGTATCGTTTTCTTCGTGTGCCACCAGGTGTTAGTGCCGCACCAGAAGTATTTCAGAGTCTAAACGAAAAGTATTTTGGTAATATCCCAGGCGTTTTAATTTCTTTTGACGATATACTTATATCTGGGGAAACTAAAGAAATTCATGATGGTAATTTGAGAATGGTTATAGAGAGAGCTCGATCGTTAAATATTAAATTTAACTCTAAAAAGGAGCAATTATGTTCGCGAAGTGTATAGTATCTTGGATACATTTTTGAGAAAAATGGAATTAGTATTGATAAAAGCAGGATTGCAGCTATTGACGCTATTGAAGAGCCATCTGATAAGAAAGCGCTACAAAGATTTTTAGGGCTTGTTAATTACCTTCGTAGTTTTATACCGAATTTAGCGGAGCTTACTGCTCCTCTTCGTGAACTTATGAAAAAAATATAATTTTTACGTGGCTCCCACGCCACACGAAAGCTTTTAACATGCTAAAAGAATTGATAACTAAAGCTCCAATCCTTCAAAATTTTAATCCAGAATTCCAAATATATATTCAAACGGATGCGTCGAAGGATGGTATAGGGAGCTGCATTTTACAAAAAGGGAAGCCAGTGTGTTATGCCTCGAAGAGTATGACTGAGTGCGAAAAGCGGTATGCACAAATTGAAAAAGAAATGCTTGCTATTTTGTTTGCATGTACAAAATTCAATGATTATGTATACGGTCGAAGGATAGTTGTGATGACAGATCACAAACCTTTGTTAGGAATACTTAATAAACCAGTTAGTCAGATTCATTCAAGTAGGCTTCAACGAATGAAGTTAAAACTATTAAAATATGACATTCGTTTAGAATATACTCCTGGAAAGAACATGCATATTGCGGACACATTATCTCGCAGTTACATTAAATGTAATGAGAACACTGATGACTCACTCAACGAGGTTGTTCATTCAGTTGAAGTGTCAAGTAATTTTGAAAATGAATTAATTAAAACTACAGCTAAGGACATACACCTTACGGTCTTAATAAATTATTGTTTAGAAGGATGGCCGATTGAAATTCGAAAATGTAAGGAAATCGTTAAAAAGTACTGGCCTATTAGAAACGAAACTTACTATGAGAAAAACATGCTATTTTATAGGCATCGCATAATTATACCGAATTCTTTAAGGGCAGAAGTACTAAAAAATTTACATGAGTCACATATGGGTATGACAAAAACTAAAAAATTAGCTAGAGAAAGAGTTTATTGGCCTAATTTAGATACAGATAATGAAAATATTATCAAAAACTGTAAATCATGTGAAAAATTTCAAGTTTCAAAAACTCATTCTCCTTTAATTTTGCATGAAATCCCAAATATTCCTTTCTATAAAGTTGCATGCGATTTTCTTGAATATCAAGGCAAATCTTTTTTAGTCTTAATTGATTATTTCTCTAAATGGATAGAGCTAAAACAAACAAACAGTAAAACTGCGAAAGAAACAATAGAAACGTTGAAAGAGATTTTTGCATGTCATGGGATACCGAAAATTTTAATGAGTGATAACCAGCCTTTTAATTCTCACGCAATGAAGCAATTTGCATCGGAGTGGCATATAACATTTGTTAATTCAAGCCCAAACTACCCTCGCTCAAATGGTTTAGCTGAAAGAGCTGTAGGAATTGTCAAAAATTTAATGAAGAAGTGTGTAGACACAAATAAAGACATCCATAGTGGTTTACTTGCATATCGCACAACTCCTGTCCCTGCATTAGGCTTTTCACCATCTCAACTTCTTATAAGCAGAAATTTGCGAGCGAAGGTTCCAATAAATGAAGAGCTTCTTATACCGAGTGTTCCAAGGGGGGTTGAAGAGAAAATACAGATTCACCAACAAAAGTATAAAAACTATCACGATATGAAGAGAGGGACAGGTAGAGACGAGGAATTTAATAAAGGAAAAAAATGTAGTTGTTCAAGCAGGGAATGAGTGGGTTTCAGGTCAGGTTGTAAAACGGCATGACAGGCCAAGATCATTTTTGGTAAAAACCGAAAATAATAACGTGTGTCGCAGGAATTCTATTCACATTCGAAAATCTAATAATAGCCCCAAGTTTAATCTGATGGATTCTTTTGAAAATGAATCAGAAATAGTATTGCCAACTCAAAAAGATACAGTTAATGAGAACTTACATCTAGCACCTGAAAGTAGTAGTAAGCACATGGGGCCATCAACTTATATAACAAGAAAGGGAAGAGTTTCTAAACCACCTGTTCGTTTATGTTACAATAATTAAAATTTATAAATCATAAATAAATAAAATAAACTTAATCTTTATGTTTGTATGTGAAATTGAATTTTAAATCATTAATATTAAAGTATATGAGCAAATGTATAAAATTATCTAGGTTCAAATTGAAAAAAAAAGGATGCAGAAGATAATGTTATAATGTTATTAATGTTATGTAAGTAGGTATATATGTACATGTATAGGAAAATAAAATAAATTGTTGATACCTAAATACATAATACATTATGTACATAGTAAAAATATTAATAATTATACAAATGAAACAATGATACTATTATACTAGTAGTTATATCAAAAATCAAATTCTTTTAAATTGTCATAAACTTCAACTTTACTTTATCAAGTTATTTTTATTTTGAATTATATAAATCTAATGTTTACTTCATTATACTATACTTAATAATTAATACTGAATTATCTGAATTATCTGCATTATCTTAAATTTAAATATTATTCTTAGGGGGAATTGTTGTAGAGTAAGTATAGTTGCCTTGTATAGGTCGAACATATGCAATGTATAACACTTATGTTTAACTTATGTTGAATGAATACTTGAACGTATTATTAAGACCAGAAGACTCTCAGCGCTTAAAGAATTAAGTCATACAACATATGCAATGTATAACACTTATGTTTAACTTATGTTGAATGAATACTTGAACGTATTATTAAGACCAGAAGACTCTCATCGCTTAAAGAATTAAGTCATACTCCTGTAAATCTATTGTCTTTTAATTCTTTTATCTTATATCGCATGTACACAACAAAACCTGAACTATTAAATGTTCCATCCAACATTAACGATCTCGACAACAAAGTCAAAGATCTAACATCCGCCCTTAACAAATCACTGTCTCTGTCCTGCCCCCGTATCCATATTATGGGTAAAAGGAAGCCACACTAGTGGAACCACGGGCTAGATCCGCTCAGAAAAAACTGCAGAAAACTTTTTAATCGAGCTAAATTTACAAGAGAATTTTCTGATTGGGACTCATATAAAGAATCCCTTAAGACGTACAAAAAAGAATTGAGGAAGATTAAACGATCTTCTTGGAGAAATTTCTGTGGGAATATAGAAGAAACCTCCGAAGCTTCGAGACCGAGAAAAATCCTCTCAACAAATCCAGTGATGCCTAGCTGTCTGAAATTTGCAGATGGCTCCTGGACCAACTCATGCGAAGAATCGCTTAACCTGCTACTCACTTTCCAGGTAGCTCTCAAGTAGAAAGTACCACAGTCCTGCATAGGATTAAGGGTAATATAACTTTTCCCCAAGGTTTGATAACAAGAGAAAAATTACAATGGGCACTCAACAGCTTCAAACCATATAAGTCTTCAGGACCAGACTGCATCATACCAGCTGAACTTCAAAAGAATGCAGATGTTATCCTGCCGATTCTGGAAGTCATATTCAATGGTTGCCTTAATCTGGTCCATATTCCACTTTTATGGAGGGAAGTGAAAGTTGTGTTCATACCCAAAGCTGGTAAATGCTCACACGTAAACCCAAAAGATCTCAGACCTATAAGCCTATCATCATTCATTCTAAAAACCTTTGAACGAATGATTGATATCCACCTAAGATCAAGCATAGATACGAGACTCTTATCTAATGCTCAACATGCTTATTGTAAAGGGAAGTCGGTGGAAACAGCTCTCCACACGTTAATACGTACCATCGAATATTCCCTCCACCACAAAGAATACACATTGGTTGCTTTCTTAGATATAGAAGGTGCTTTTAACAATGTCGACACATCTGCAATAACATCTGCGCTATCACATCTGAAGGTAAACGATTCGCTTGGTGAACTGATTAATCAAATGCTAACTAGCAGGATTATCAACCTCAAACTAGGCGGATTTTCTGCAAGAAGAGCGGTTCCTTTGGAACTTGGTAGTTAACGAACTGCTAACTTCCCTGGAAGCGGAAAGTTACAGAGTGATTGCATATGTGGACGATATTGCTATTGCCGTATCAGGTAAGCATCCTTTTGTCTTGAAGGAACTCTTGCAGAATGCTTTAAACAAGCTTATAAACTGGGCAGAGCGATGCGGTTTGGGCGTCAACCCTCACAAAACCGAACTTGTCCTCTTTACTAGGAAATATAAAATTCCTATTATAGATCCTCCCACAATTAAAGGTATTCCATTAACATTCTCTGACGAAGCAAAATATTTGGGTCTTATTTTAGATAAAAAGTTAAGCTGGAAACCTAATATACAAGAAAGAGTCAATAAGGCCACTGTAGCCCTTTTCTCCTGCAAAAAAGCCATTGGGAATAAATGGGGTCTACAACCCCGCATTACTCACTGGCTATACATATCGGTAATTAGACCAATTCTCACCTATGGGGTGGCAGTATGGTGGACTGCTTTGGATAAAGCGATTAACCGCGATAAACTCAGTAAAGTCCAAATATCAGCTTCTATGTGCATTAGTGGAGCACTTCGCTCTACTCCCTCCGCTGCACTGGACACTCTCCTCTATTTAACACCCCTAGATATATTCAGTAAGCAAACGGCAGCATGTACGGCAATCCGTCTTAAAGCCTCCTCACAGTGGATCAATAATGATGTTGGCCACATTCTGAACTCATACGGTTCACTTCCAGGTATCATTGACTACACCATCCCACAATTCCGCTTCGACAAGAACTTTCAGGTTGTCATACCTTCCCGATCCACATGGGAGGATGTGACATTCTTGGAAGACGAATCGATTCACTTTTATACGGACGGTTCAAAAACCGATAATGGGGTTGGTGGAGGCGTGTACTCAGACAGACTAAATCTAAGTCTCTCATTTCGTCTTCCTGACCATTGTAGCGTGTTCTAGGCGGAACTTTTGGCGATAAAGGAAGTTTTATCGTGGCTTAAAGAAAACGTGGTATCGACGTCGGATATCCGTATCTTCTCAGATAGCCAAGCTGCTTTGAAATCTCTGGACTCTGTCTCTACAAATTCTAAAACGGCCAAAAACTGTCGCTCATCTCTTACAGAGATGGCACAACAGTTCAATATTCACCTTTGTTGGGTGCCAGGCCATAGGGACATTCTGGGAAATTGCAAAGCTGAAGACCTCGCCAAAAGTAGAACAACACTACCTATTCTATCAGACAATGTAGATATCGGTATACCTATCGCTACTTGCAAACTTATGCTGAAGCAAGATGTAAGGAGAACAAGCCTTAGGTGGAATAACATCACCACTTGCCTGGCAACTAAAAAGATCTGGCCAGTGTTGGACACGAGGTGCTCTAAGTGTTTGTTATCTTTAAGCAGATTGCAGATCGGCTCCATAATTGGTGTCATTACTGGACACTGCCTTATAGGCAATCACGCCACGCGGCTTGGAGTATTCGCAAATGATTTTTGCAGAAGCTGTATGGATGAAGAGGAAAAAGAATCTTTTCCTCATCTTCTCTGTTCATGTCCCGACCTATCTCAAAGACGTAAACTCCATCTTGGGGATTTCTTCTTCGATGATCCAACAGATCTAGAAAGCTCGGACTTTAACAGTCTCATGCGCTTTGTAAAAAGCTCCAATTGGTTTTATCGAGTGCGGAGAAAATCTTAGATTCATGTGGTATCACAACGGACCAATTGATGGTCTAAGTGTGTCGGCTTCTTTGCTGACAGCCACTATAACCTAACCTAACCTATAATCACTTTTACATAAATCGGTCCAAAAACAGTAATTTACCATCACACAAAACCGGCCCACATTTTCATATTGGCTATTCCACTCGCGTTCTACTAAATCACCTAACCCACTGCTATATAACATCATTTGTCCTGATTGTTGCCAACTCAAGCGCCGCCGCCGAGGGAAGTAATACCATCTTGCGGGGATTAGTCGTTGCGAGGATGTGTCGTTGCGGGGATGTGTCGTTGCGAGGATGTTTCGTTGCGGGGATTAGTCGTTGCGAGGATGTGTCATTGAGGGGATGTGTCGTTGCGAGGATGTGTCGTTGCAAGGATGTATCGTTGCGGGGATGTTGCTTTGCGAAGATGTGTCCTTGCGATGATGTGTTGTTGCGGGGATGTTGTTTTGTGAAGATGTTGTTTGCGAAGATGGGTCGTGCGACGATGTTGTTTGCGAAGATTAGTTACCGACCCCACTAATAAAAATAATTTTCAGTTTTCTCGATTCCAGATAATTTTTTGTGCAGATTGAAAACAGCCAATCGACAACCAAAACCATCAGAGCGGGAGTTGCCCAAGGATCTGAACTGGGACCATACCTCTACAACATATACAATACACATTGGACCAACCTCAACCCAACAGTGGAATGAATTTGCTTTATGCGGATGACTAACTAACCTATGCCAAATTCATGTACCCAGTCATTGCAGCCCGAAGATTAGAAAAACACGTTCGACGCCTGTGGGAATTCTACACAAGATGGGACATCAAAGTCAACTCACCTAAATCGGAGCTGGCTTGCTTCAGAAGACCCGCGGGACATCGCAAGAACCCTTCAGCCACAAGCTGCCAGAACATTATACTTAATCTGCCGGACGGATTGCATCTGATGACCAAACCATCAGTGAAATACCTGGGTATACACTTTGAGGAGAGGTTACGTTTCAACCCCCACGTAACAGCTACTAAAGCTAATTACGCTTTCCATCGAATCTACCCTCTAATGCGGAAAAGGAATGGACTTAACCAGAGCACAAAGTTGCTTCTCTGTAAGCAACTTCTCAGACCGATCATCACATACAGCTACATGGTTTATTATTTCCAAAACCAGCATAAGAAAGCTTGGAATGTTTGAGAGGAAAATCCTGCGGATCTGCACGGGACTATACTTCGACCAACGACGTGAAAAGCATTACAGCAACTAGCGTCTCTACGAAGCTTCTGGAATAACACCCCTGGACAAATACATGATTGATGTTGCCAAGAGATTGACGAGCAATCTTTGCAATCATCCGAACCCAATAGTGAGAACCATAACAAGCGAAGAGAGATACCCCGAGCCACGATACTTGGATGTAACAGCAAAACTGGAATTATTTCTATCAGCCGCGACACATCTTTCAAACTACCACCGTGGCTAGTAGCCACCCTCACCCCACAATGCACATATCTAAGGTATTATATTGCGCAGTTTAAGATGGCTGCCAATTGTGCCCATACACAGTAAACAAAAACAAATTTATTGTGACTAATTTTTTTTACTATTGATTTTGACACATGCGCAGAACTGAAATGAAAACGCTAAAGATTTTACCTTTAATATATGTACCTTGCCCTCACCCTGCATCCCACCACAAAGACAACCGGATATGAACAACCAGAGATGAACCATCCATAATAATGTTAATAGAATAAGAAAATCAAAGACAATTTTTTTAAATAATTTTTATAAAAATAAAAAACAATGTATAAAATTAGGTCCCTTATGTTTCAAAACAAATTAAAACATCAGTGTAATATAATGTTAATAAGATTTAAGAGCCAATTGTATATACTTCAGTTCAATAAAATATATTATATATATATTAGACTGGACCTAAGCCAACTGAAAAAAAACACTCTTCTCCACCCGTAAATAGTTTCTAAATAGTAAAAAAAAAATCGCCTAATTTTTTCAGATTTTTTCCCCTCCCCTTAGTCGCCCTGTTTTCAATTAAAGATTGATATATATCTAAATTCATTCAGCCTTAATACGATTAAAAATTTCAAATTATTATTTTTTTTTTTACTGTCACTGGATAGTTTAAACTCTTAAAAATTAACATGGAAAATAATTATATGTGAGGAATTCTTTTTATTCTTTCTACAAATTCCTAGAACAAAAATAGGAATTTACTATTTAAATTAAATGTCTGTTAAAATAGAATTCCTCACATATAATTATTTCCCATGTTAATTTTTAAGATTTAAACTATCCAGTGACGTTAAAAAAATAATAATTTGAAATTTTTAATCGTATTAAGGCTGAATGAATTTTGATATAAATATATATAGGGCTAGGGGAAAAAATCTGAGAAAATTAGGGGATTTTTGTTAACTATTTAGAAACTATTGACGGGTGGAGAAGAGTGTTTTTTTTTAGGTGCCTAAGGTCCAGTCTAATATATATTACAGGGTGATCCTTAAACAAGTTATTGACTTATTTTGAATGACGCACCCCCCCTAATTTGTTCTAAATAATTTTTTTTTTATACATGATGCGCACTCAAGGGGAAAATAGGATAGGGTTTAAAAGGAGATATCGATGCACATTGGTTTTGAATTTCTGAATATCATAATGAGAGGGAAAAATAGAGTAAGGTATAACATTTCACATTCGTTTTGTGCGGCTAAAAAAAGAATCCCTGTACTTGACAGAAAGTCCGAAATTGGGCTCAAGGGTAAACTGTGGGCATTCCTAGAAGCGCGAGTATTGCGGTTAAATTGTTTAAGGGGAGGAATGCAACTAGCTATTTCACTGGAACACTGTTTATTAAAGATGCGATAAAATAAGACAAGACATGAAACATTACGTCGGTGCTCTAGTGATGTAAATGTTTCAGTTATGGTTTTATCACCTATCATTTTTAAAGCTTTTTCTGTATACTGACTCAAGTATGTTGAAGGAGCACCTGCCCAGATATGCGAATTGTACTCAAGCTTTGGACGGATGTACGCCTTATATATCGTAGCCAGATCAGAAGAGGAAACAAATTTCTTGCATCGCTTTAGGAACCCCAAACATTTCGCAGCGTTTTTAGCGACGTCGAATATTCCACAAAAGGTGGACTGTGACGCACATACCGAGAGCCGAAAGCTGTTCAGTTTCCTCGATGCAAGTGCCACTCATGCATAGCGGCAAGGGGGATGGGTTTTGCTTTAACGACAGGAGACAGCATTGAGTTTTAGAAGCATTTCCATGACCTGGGAAAGAAGGGACGTAAGCGCAATTGGTCGATAGTTTGAGGGGGAAGAAGATACGCCTTTTTTAGGGACAGGCTGGACAAATGCTGTTTTCCATCCACTCGGAAAGAGTCCGGTAGAGCAGGAAAGATGGAAAAGCTTACGCAGTGGTTTTGCCAGTGTTGAAGAACACCTCTTCAGAACAATGGGAGGGATACTATTCGGGCCAGCGTATTTGTGAATGTCGAGATCTTTCAGAACTCTAGGAACTGCACGAGTGCGAAAGAAGATTCGTCCCATAGAGTCATTTACGTTCTCAAGTACAGGAGGAGTCATAACACCTTCTGGCAGCGTCGAATTAACAGCAAACTGTGCTGCAAGCAAATTGGCTTTATCTTGCGAGCTGACAAAAGTAGTATCATTAAAGACGAGCGTTGGAACCGAGGACGGGGTGGTATTTCGTATGTTTTTTACAAATAACCAAAAATGTTTACTACCTTTGGGACATTGAAGTATTTTTTGCCGTTATTTTATGATCATGTAAAAATTTGGTTCGTCGAATATGAACATTACAGGTCTTCCTAGCTTGTTAAAACTTTTTCCGGTTTTCCTCAGTAGGGTTGACTTTATAACAACGGAAGCTTACTTCTCTGACCCCAAATTACAGCTCGAATCAAACCATGCGTTTTCTTTGGGTTTGATAGATTTTACCCTATTCGGGATAAAATTTCTCATTCCACAAAGAATTAAGTTTGTAATCACATCTGCGCTGGAATCTACGTCACTATCGAGGAAGCATAGTGACCAGTTAAGGTTCCTGAAGAATACATTGAGACCGTCCCAGTTGGCTTTCTCGTACTGCCCAATGGTTCTCTTAGGAGTTTTTTCTTTAACTGAGTTTTGTTGGCACGAGAAATTTGCAGATATGACACAATAGTCTGATGTGCCTAGAGGTGGTAATACACTAACAGTATATTTATAGGGGTCAGAGGTAAGGAGCAAGTCAAGAGTGTTCGCAAATTGACCTGCAACGTCAGGGATTCGAGTTGGCTCATCAAAAAGCTGAGTAAGATGGTTTAACTCAGCAAAGATCTCAACATACCTTCCTTGTTCCTTCGGATGTTGTCTGGCCAGAAAAGCCAGAAAAAAAATTCCTGTAAAAGGTTAGCTCATTTTATTAACTTTAACCCGGCCCCCAAGATGTCTGAAGCTTTATATGGGAAATCCCATGGTATTTTTGTACATCTAACTTAAAAAATTCGTTATATTTAGTAATGATTGAAAAAGAAAATTGAATTGATGCACACATGTAGTAACTTCTGTCATGTTTAAAAAATGTATTAAAAAAAATTTATGAAATTTATTTAAATTAAAAAAATATTTTTTTTTGTTTAAACGGCTATAAGTAGGGAAATAACTGTTTTAATTTTTTTTTTCAATTGTATTTTTATAAATATAACAAAAGTTATCATTACCAAAGCTAAAATTTTTCAAATTTGGATTTACAAAACTACAAAGGATTTTCCATATAAAACTTCAGTCGTCTTGGGGGCCGGGTTAACGTTAATAATGAGCTAAAATTTTACAGGAATTTTTTTTAATTATTAAGAAAAAATTAGGGAGGTGCGTCATTCAAAATAAGACAATGACTTTTATAAGGACCACCCTAATATATATATATATTCCAACCTGTTATTAAAGTTTTTTGTACTAAACAGTACTTTGGGTGGCCCGCTTCGCATGTTCTAGGATTTTCCCTTTTCGGGCCCTCTGCCCCGCTCACGCTACTCCGTCGCTCCGCTTAGGGGATGCTCATCGTCTGGCATGCGCCTCTCTTGTCAGTCGGTTTGTCATCAAAGTTTTTTGTACTAAACTAAAAAATTTCTACCGAAATTTATGAAACTAACTTATAATTTCTTATTGGCCTTAAGAAATTTTGTTTGAAATTAAAATAAATATTTACTTAAAATACATATTTTCATAATTTTTATTTTTTTTTTCCAAAAATAAAATTGTGCACCAAAGCTTTATTGCACTCTTAGGTGTGAAATAAAGCCCAAAATGGCTTTGGACTTCATTTTACACTTAGAAGTGCAATAAAGTCCAAAATATATAAAAAAAAAATAAAATAAATAAAAAAAAAAAAACAAATATATATTGAAAGATATTTTAAATTATTCATACAAAAAATATTTTTCAATTTCTTTTTCTGTTCGGTTAATAGTTTTACAGAATAGTGTGGCTCATTATCTACTTATTTATTATTTAAAAAAAATTGAATTTTAAACTAATAATAATGTTTGTCCAATTTGATTCTAAAAAAAACATAAAACTGGAATAATCGCTTCAGCTGCGTACTATGCTTTAATATAAAAATTGATTATTTTAGTGATACCTAATTGGAACACCATTTCAAATATGATTTATATCTTTCATAGTTTTGTGTTATTTTCATATCTTTGTCATAAATTCAAAAAGTCCACTTTATGAATTTTCCGATAAGAAAAATGAGCTTGAGCGTTTAACAATTAGTTTTAAATTGCTTTCATTTTATGCCTAATGCTAGGTTTCCATGTCATTGAAAAACACAGTTTGATAGTACAGGGTGGTTTATACTTTCCCTCTACTACTATTTTCTTTGCTTTTTGTGTTGGTTATACCCACCTTGTCTTGTAAAAGTGTGTCAATTTGCGTCTTTCAATGAAAAGTGGAAACCTATCATAAAAGAAAATATTTTCTTCAGACATACACTCCGCTCTACTTGAATAGAAACAAACTTTTTGTTTACTGCCTGAGCGTGTAGCGCTTTGGTAAATTTATAAATTCACCTTTTGGTTTTAGTTCCTATAAGAGGAATCTATTGCGAATAAAACTGCAGAGACAGAATAATTCAGGAAAATACCATTAGGTTATTTTTTTACAACTTTTCAAATTACTTCATTTAAAACACTGTTTTTTTTGCGCCACTTGAATAGAAACATTCTCTTAAATAAGGAAACTAATTGAAAAAGTGCAGTAAAATTGGGTAGATTTCTATTCGTAATCATATTTTAATATGTTTGCTACCATCTTTATTTGAAATAACTTGAAAAACCCATTTGGAGACTGAATCATGCAGTCATTTTACATAATTTAAAGAAATTGCACTTCATGTTTCTTTGATTGCAGCAATAAGTGATTCTTTGTCGTCATATTTTCGGTCAGAATCGTAAATTTTACGAACCATCCATCCTCATACATTTTCAATAATATTTAGGTCCGGAGAATGCGATGGCCATTGAAGTAAGGTAACATTTTTCTCGGATATCCAACTGTTAATGATCCTTGTGTTGAGGATTGGCACGTTTTCTTGTTGAAATGTCCATGGTATTGGTCCAAAGACATCGGCTAACTTAGGGAAAGCTTCTTGCAGTATTTCCTTGTAGGAGTTTGCCGTCATTTTCAATGTGGGAAAGTCCAGAACAATTGTTCAAAATCATAAAATCGAACCCCACGCCATTACACCACCTTCTCGGCTATGGTGGTGCTCCAGAAACCTGGATTCCTCCCTTATAACATGAAAATAGTAATTATATCCGTCTGGGCCCTCATAATTGATTTTTTTTTCATCAGAAAATACCACTTTTGTCGACTCTTCCTTCCACGTCATATTCTTCGTGCAAAAATCTATTATATTCTGTTTTCTTATTGGATTTAACGGTGTTTTTTTCTTGAATTTTAGGCGCTTTAAATGTTGTGACCCACGAATAACCCGTCTAATAGTGTTAAGACTCGCTGTAATACCACTCTTAGCCTTGATTTTAGCAGCAGAGCCGCTTGAATTTGAAGCCAGTCTAATTATCTTTCTTCGGTCTGCTTCTGTTGTGGCTCTTGATTGTCTACCTTACATATTTTTACATAGTTTTCTTTATTTCTATCGTTCGACCAAACAATTTTTACACTTCTATTGTACGGAGGTGAAGCTTGTTTTCCGCGTGTACTTCTATTTTGGCTTTTTCTGCAGGGTTTAATGGTTTTCCGCAGGCCAATTTTTCTTTGGTCAAACAATTATTATTTTATGAAGTAACTAGAAAAGTGGTCAAAAAATAACCTTATGGTATTTTCCTGAATTATTCTGTCCCTGCAGTTTTATTCGCAATAGATTCCTCTTTTAGGAACTGGAACCAAAAGGTGAATGCATGAATTTACCAAAGCGCCACACGCTCTGATAGTAAAAAAAAAGTTTGTTTCTATTCAAGTGGAGCGGAGTGTACCTATTTTAAACACATTTTTCACAATCAAAATAAATTAAGAGCCTGATTGTAGGTACGGTTCGTTTTTTCGATCGTTTCGTCTTTCGTCTTTTTGACAGACACGAACGTTCATGATTACATGGTTCGCGAAAATACGTACGTACTTCCATTCGTTATTTTGACGTTCATCGAATTTGGGGTCGTTTGTAAGAAAATAATCAGAAGTAATAAATAAAAATATTTTTTTATCACTTATTTCGCAAATACAATAGTATATTAGGTGTATCCAATTACGAAAAACAATTTTTCAATTCAATCAGTTTTGTTCAAATCGTTTTTTGCTAACATTGAGGAGCATTGTGGTTGCCAAATCAGAAACGTCAAAGTTCAACCAGAAAAAGTCTTGAAATTTGCATTCTTGCTTACACTACTTCCTACTCCCCTCACCTAATCTGTCAAAAAGATGAAACAACCGACGAATCGTGTAATCGGGCACTAAAACAATGAAAAAATGCATTTAAAAAAACTGACAAATCAAAATTGTTTTTGTGTTTGTGAAGCCAAAGGTAAATCTGTCAACAAATTATAATCTGAAAAATAAAAATAAATTAAGTGGCGCAACGGCTCGTGAAGAACCTGGCCTAGTGATTAACAACCAGTGCTGTGTGCGCGTGTCGACAGGAATAGATGGGACCTTCAATTTAATGCCGAATCCGAACGGCTAGACTAGAAGCACTTATTCATGGCAATTGATACCTACTCTTGGAGTATTCGTCAATTCCTCGCAAGAGGCAGTAGCCCTGAAACCATTACGCTACGGGCTACTACTACTAGTTGAAAAAAAAAATGATTTGAAATCAAAAAATAAATCACTTTATTTGACCAATGGAACGCAAACAATGTAAAAGTCTGCATTTTGACAGTTCCAAATCAAAAATGAATGGATTTCTCTACACCATCTAGGTACTGCTATTTATTTTAAAATACGGAGGTTGTAATTTATATTTTCAGCCTTGGCAAAGCCAAATATTGCCAAGTGCGATTTATGACATTTTTACTGGAAAGTTTGACATTTTTGACAGATTGTTTTGGTATTTGTTGACAGATTATTTTGGTATTTGAGCCAAGTTCATTTAGACTTCAGTCCAAATAACAGATTCATGCTCAGATGTACAGCCGTACAGTCCCGATTTGATACCCAATGATATTTTCCTTTATATGATCTTCAATGCCAGATGAATCTGTGATGTTCAAAAATCATGTTTTAGATGTGTCTCATGTGGAGTTGCCAAAATGTTTCTAGAATTGGTTAAAACACAAAATATAGAATCTTTTAATTTGTTCACGGGTATAAACTGTTATGTTTTCTCCTTAATTTTCGTTCTGCGCCCATGGTTAATTAATAAACTCGGATAATAACTTTTTGCATCGTTAAAAAAAAATAAAAATATTCGTCATTCAACTCAAACTAAGATTTGAATTTTTTGTACACGAAATCAATATGTACATAGTTGCCTTATAGTCTAATAAAGATAGGATCGGACCAGGGACAAATTAATTCATGAAATTTTATTGCTGGTATCGAAGCAGAATTTTATCCTCAAAAATATATGCAAAGTCCCACAAAATCCCCGAATTGGCTTTTTGTATAGACGCATTTTAAGAGGTGGAGGGGGGAGGGAGGCGGTAGTTTGTCAAGCTGAAAAATTTGATGTAATACAATCTAATCATATGACACATGTTTTTAGGGTGCTTTTTAATGCTGATTCTTAAGAGACCAAAACTGAAAAGATACATGTATCCTGTGGAAAGTTAATTTCATTTTTATGGAATGATCTCTTTTTCTAAAGTACAACAAGTAATACATTAAAATATCAATACACTATACTCAACAACATAAAAACAGAAAGAGAAAACAACAAAAATAAACAGCTAACTGCCATTCCAAATTCAAAATGAAATGAGATGTCAAATGAAATTAGCAAAGGAGAATGCCCAAAAAAAAACCCAGCGTCGATTAAAAAAAATCATGTATGGATTGAAAGGGCTTTGTTTGTAGATAGCAAATATGAAATTATTTTCTTAAAAAGTTATCCCCGGGACAAGCTACGACAATTTATTTATTTTTAATAGCAAGGTGTTTTTGCATGTCTACAAAATTGGTAAGGGCAATACAGAAAAAACGTTGTCGAATAAAATAACATACCTCCATATCTACTGGTAACATTGAATTTCAAAAAAGTTTCGAAGCTTCGAAAACAAAGTTTTGAGAAAAAAAAAATCTTTCAAAAAGGCACAAGCGTGGCGGACGTTATATATTATTTTGGAATTTGGGGTTGCAAATATATGGAAAGTACTCTTGTTCAAGAAATCAATGAAAGAAGAAAATTATGCAAACAAACCATTTCGGACTTTTACCATTGTCGTTGAAAAGTTCTTAGTTCTACCGTTTTCATTTTCGAATTATACAGCAACATATCTAGTAATGAAACAAAGGTTGATATTGATATTATTATGACAGTATGCGAATAATTTAAGTTGCACTTAATTCTCACGTATACTTTTTCCTCCAACTGTTGTCCGTTTATGTAATTTTTTTTTCGAAACTTCGTCTTCGGGAACATTGTCTTTTGGTTACTTTGTCTTTCGAAACTCTGTTACTATTTAGTTGCACATTACTAGTATCGAACTCTTATGCATCAAATATGAATTTTTATTCTCACAAAATAAACTCCATAGCGGCCAACGATTGCACAAAGAAGCACATTTGCGAGTAATGAGTCTTTCTTGTGATTAAAAAACGGAATGCAGTGCGAAATAAAGACAGATGAATTACAATACAGTGCACAGAGGAGTATTCTTGCTCAAAATCCGGTCAAAAACCACAAATAAAAAATTAACAAATGACACTTAATTTGCATTATATGTCAGCTCACATATTGAGCTAACATAAACCGGTTTTTAAAAAACTTTGTTACCGGAATTAGACGGAATCTTGTCAATGTTGCGTAGAAATGTCTTTTTTTCCATGCCCCCGCCGTAAATTTTAATAACCTTGCAGTTTTTGTTGGGAGTGGTTCTTCTTAAAAATTGTCATTGGATACAGACTCTGGGTATGTACTTAATTATGATCCCAAAAAATGTTGTTGTTTTTTAGGTTAGGTCTGTTTTTAAAGGTTTAAATGACTAAAATATTGTTATTTTTGGTTAAAATTATAGAAAAAAGCTTTTTTGTAATAGCTTCGGGCGTGATCGGGCAAATATTTTTTGTTTATAACAAAGTATATGCCCTCGTTATGCTATCCAAGAAGAAATGTTTTCCACATGTTTCCACAATTTTTTTTAAAGATAGTTTATATTTCTGTAATGTTTTTTTTCGTCGTTTTGCAAAATTGGTTTACAGGCTATTTTCTTGTATTAGGTTCGGGCTCATATAACATCAAAATGTCCAGGAGACCATTAAACACAGTTTTTAAAAACAGCAGTAAACGCACGTGGGATACATATGTTTTTTTCATATGTTTTATTTTTTTGAAAATATATCTTAGTTTTTTCACACATTTTTATTATTTTTTCAATATTATAACGTTATATATTCGACATAGGGTTAAAATATGCATATTAAATAAATTCTATTAAAAAAATATCAACAAATAATTTTGACCGGATTTTGGGGTCAAATACTACTCTGTGCAGTGGTAAATGCAAACTCATATAGCGACTACCTATTTACTTTTTATAACACTGATTCGAATTCTTATGATCTAAGATTTTTCATTCATTATTTTTATAATTAAACTTTTGTGTACCAACATGTGTGACAACCGCCATTTTGGACAGCATCATCTTATGGCTGCAGATTTTAGTGACTTGTAGCTGACCTATTTAATAGCATGGGTCAACCACAATATGAAAATATGTCCCTGTTTACTTTTTTTAACATGAAGGAACACTTTGTTTAACAAAAAAAAAAGAATTGGTCATAGCCAGTCCTGGGGATAACTTTTTAAGAAAATAATTCCATATTTGTTATCTACAACTAATGCCCTTTCAAACCCTATATGACTTTTCTTAATCGACTCTAGGTTTTTCGCCCATACATTTTTGGGCATTCTCCTTTGATAATGAAAACACTTTTTTGCCAAATTTCGAAATTACCTCATTTCGGCTCTAATGAAACGTAGTAGCACACCATCAAAAACACCCTTGGGCCTTAGATATTTGCATGGACTCTTTTGATCCTTGGGTGCCAATATAAAATTAATATTTTTAGCAAATTTCATAAGTGTCGGAATTTGTTGATGGATCTTATGGTAATAATCACTCATTTGCATCTCTCCATCAAAAAAACACCCTTTAACCACAGATATTTTTCAGGACTCTCTTGATTCTTGGTAAACATGCCAAATGAAACATTTATACCAAATTTCATTAAAATTCCATTATTTTAAAATGGTTTTGAGTAATGTAATACTTGTTGTACTTTAAAAAAGTTATTATTCCATAAAAATGACATTAACATTCCACAGGATACATGTATCTTTTCCTTAGAATCAGCGTTGAAAAGCACCCTAAAAACATGTGTCATATGATTAGATTGTATTACAACACATTTTTCAGCTTGACAAACTCCCGCCTCCCTCCCCGCTCCACCTCTTAAAAAGCGTCTATACAAAAAGCCAATTCGGGGATTTTGGGGGACTTTGGATATGTTGTTGAGGATAAAATTGTGCGTCGATACCAGCAATAAAATTTCATGAATTAATTTGTCCCCGGTCGCCCATATTAAATTTCCTAACTTTCCTAGATTATTATAGCAATATAAATATTAAAAAAAGAGCCTTATCATATAATAAAAAAAATATTCTATAGGTACTAATAATAGGAATATTCAAAGCCTTCTCAAGCCACGGATGTGCGGTTCTAAGCGCTAATGTTCTTTCACACCTTGCATGTGTTTTTTTTTTGGCCTTTTAACTCTTTTAATAAGAATGTGTAGGTATAACATATTTAAACGTACATATTCAATACATATATAAAGACACAACAATTTGCACAAAATGTTCGTTAGACCGTTTTTTGTTTAAATGTTTGAATTCTCGATTACAATGGGGTGATGGTAACTTCTTTGTAAACCTTTGAAAAGTATGAGCCCAAATATAAATGAAGTTTTAAATTGTTTTTCGGATAAATAGAGAAAATTTAATATGATTCACTGAACGTGCATTAGCACCAAATACAAAATTAACTGTCGCAGTATAAGTTGAGCACAAGTATACCAAATCCCACCCTTAAAGATTTTTGTTTGCGCGCGTTGAAATGTAACGCCACGTGCGAAAAAAAAATTACTGAAAATTATAAAACGTATTACTATTTATATTTCTGATTTCTATAACCCCAACCCATCGATCATTTTGATATGGAATACATAGCTGAAGCCTAGTATGCTGCTGATGCGAAACGAAAAATCCCATACAAAATTGAGAAGACGAAATCATAAACGAAAAATTGTGCTTTTCGTTTTGCAGTACGCTGTTCGACCAGCGAAATTGATGATTATACCAGGGGTGGAATCGCGTAAGGCGATAGTTGATTGTTGATCATCAAAATAAATGCTTTTGCTCCACGTAAGGTGATTATCAAATTGACTATCACTTTGTTGCTATGGTTTGTGGGTGACAGCTATTTAGGTGTCACTTTCATACATTTTGCTTAATATTTTTGAGAAAGATAAGTTGTGTTAGCTTAAGCTCCGCCATAAATCGATAGCAAAACGAAAAAAAGTTATCAAAGTTAAAATAAAAAATAAGTGAACAGAAATGTCTGTATATTTTTTTCTATGCGCCGAACAAACGACATTACAAAAATTTACATTAATTTTTAACGAGTTTAGCATCGTACTATCCCCTAACATTTTACTTAAGTTAAAATCACCAAATCTTTATTTTATCTTTTTAGTATCGCACTTAATCCATGAGAAATTTACTCCAGGTATAGGATGGACCCGAATGTTCCAGTCCTGCTGATACCAAACTTTTTTTTCTTTTTTTCATTTTTTTTTTTTTTGTAAATAATGAAGTTAAAATGATAAAAATATAAATATCGGGTACTTATTTAAAGCCCATAATGGTTTTCCATCATAATATAATTAATTTACAACGCATAATAATAATAATTGTGTTCATCAAATTCAAACCCTACAAATGTTCTGCTTTTTTTTTTTTAATATCACTTTACGCAGAACAAAGAAAAATTGATAATGAAAATTGATTATCAAAACAGCGACAGTCAACTATCGCCTTAGCCGATTCCACCCCAGATTGTTTTGACAACTCTCCACTCGCTTTTCGCACAGAATTAATTGACCGGACCATTAATTGTGTCGGGAAAAATGACATTTGGGTTCATTCGTGTTTTTATTTATTTTTTCTTTCATTTCAGCATGGCTTTGTTTGATATTCTTTGTTAAATTTTGTATTACTTACTTGCAACTTGGGAAACTCTCCATGAATATTTGTCTGCTGTGTCTTCGTAAGCATTTCGTTGTCTTGTTGGAGACCAGAGGAACTTTTCGTTTCGCATCAGCAGCGTACTAGGCTTGAGTCTTACGCATATAAGCTTAATCGGCCCTATCGAGGTAACCGTGCGTCGGAGAGGGACTTTCTCCGCAACACATCCCTCGTCGGAGATTGAATTTCGGTTCGAAGTAGCTGCCATCGGAAGAAATTTTACAGAAGTGAGACGACGCATTGCGATGGATACAAATTTCAGGCAGAGATGTGAGATGATATATCGAAAATGCGATATACTTTCGATTATTTTTTATAAAATAAACACCATAAGCGTTTTAAAAAATTGGTGGGAGAGGGTAATGTATGGCTTATAACAAGTAATTTTTTCAATTAAAATGCGGTATAGTTTTTAAGAAATGTAATTAGATGTACCGATTATTAAAAAACTATCGAATAAAGTCCCATCTCTATTTCTATTTACATTTGAAGTGTAAAAAAAGAAGAAATAGAAAAAAAAAACTTTTGTAACACAATATTATTTATTTATTTGACTTAAAACAAGCATTAATAAATAAAATAGATACATGAAATTTGCATACTTTAATCACAATGCAAATGAATGAATGCACAAAACAAAAGATCACGAACATACTTTTTTCCATCCACCAACATCCCTTTGCCCTTTGAAGCCACAATTTCTGGTGACTTTTTTGTATCGGGATATTCAGACAGCGATTCACCATCCGCTCATATTGGTGTGAGCATGTTTTATCGTTCTGCCGTAAAACAAAAAGCACATTATAAATAACACAAGTTAACGTAAATAAAGTTTATTTCTTTGTTATTTACATTTTAATTAACTATTTTTTTTTTAAGGAACCAATTTCCGCAACAAGAACTTGTCGGAGGACTTCGGAAGAAAATTTTGTTTGTTATCTGTCAAGAATAATACCATTACAAGTACTTCATCGCAAATCATCGCATGCAAATGGCATGCGCTGAATTTCATCGGAGAGAATTTCTCCGAGTGTCTCCGATTCGTAGGAAATCGGAGAGAATTCCGCTCCGACCGACGCCGACGGTTACCTCGATAGGGCCGAATATACCATTATAAATCGAGAGTTTTAAATCGCCAAAGCAGTTACATTTCTGTTACGAGTAGGTACTGAGTTACACGCGCTCTTTTTTTTAGTTTTAGGGCTTGTTTCACAATATCTGAGTAAAGTTTCAATTAAGCTACTTTGAACTTACTCGTCAAGTAATATCCTTATTTACGTTTCACAATATCCGAATAGTCTTAATTAATAATTAAAGTTCTGAGTATTTTTATGGGCAGATGAAGTACTGATTAAAAAACTAAACTGGCAATTAAAATATTTTCAGCTGTTATTGCGACCACTTAAACAAATGAATATAATGTTCTGGGCTTGAAAGTTGTGTTTGGGGACAGATTTCATAATGTTTTAAAAGTTGTAATGCAATTTTTGAATGAAGTTGTGTTGTGTATAACTATGTTTTTATTTTATTTTAAAATAAACGTATCTCAATAGTGCCGCTTACCATTTTGAGTTCTTGACAATTTGACATCTCAATCCAAAACATATTATATCATATCACAATCCAAAATAAAATTTGATGCATTTTACTAAACCACTAAAGAAGGGAGGTACCCAGATAGAACATGCACATATACATAGGTGGTATGGTTTACGATTATTACACTTTTGGTACAAGCAAATATTAATTTGTACGCAACGCGGATGGTCAACGAGTTGGCAAAACAAAATTTACACATATACCAAATCTTCGATAAACGGTTGAAATACCATACTTTCGCGCCGAGACATTTTTTTTTTTTTTTTTTGAACCCACGTATGTATTTATTAGAAAAGATACCATATACAAAACACTTTTACAAAGGACAACAACACTTAAATATCAACACTCCCACAGCTAATATTGATTATTTTTGAATAATCTCATTTTCAATCTGTCAAAACAATAATATTGTCTGGAAAACTGGAATAACTTACGAGTAGCTAATTGACACATAAATTTATAAATCTGATAATTGTGAAACGCAAAGTTTATTACTGGGAGGATTTACTTTACGGATAATTTAACTGTCGAGTTACTAATTATAACTTTACTCAGACATTGTGAAACAAACCCTTAAGCTGGCCGAACGGCTTGGAACCAATTTGGTTCGTGGTTTTCCGACTGGCTTAATATCCAAATGGTTCGGCGCCGAACCTTTTTGACATTTATGCAGTACAAAATGTTCGGAGCCAATTGGCTCCGAGCCGTTCGACTCAGTCGTGTATGGCCAGCTTTATTTTGTTTGCCTTATTTTTTAAACCATCTGAATAATAAATTACTTGTGAAATATTGAAATATAAATTTTAAATAAACCCGGATTTATACAGTGATTATCATAAAAGCAATAAATGTCAAATGGACAGCTATAAGAGTGTCAGATCTCAAAGTGAAAGTTTTTGTCAAAATGAGTGGTTATGTGTAATATTATCTTTTTTGTATGTATAAATATGTTGGTACTGCGGGACTATCTGTTGTTCACAAAAGCTAATACCTGGACTTTTATGCCGGATTTACACGAATGACAAAATGTCATTATTTCTGTCATTTTCTTGCAATTTTTGTCATTTTCGTGTAAATGGTTTTCATATTTGTCATTATTTTTGTCATAAAAACAATGACGGGCGAAATTAGTATTAAATATTGTCATAAAAATGACATCATGTAAACGCACAATGACTCCATTTTGATAATTATGACAAACCGCGAGAAAGAATGAACTTGCTCATTCTTTTATGACAAGTTGTTTATTAGGGAACTGCAATTATCTCCAGTTGCGAGAAAATGGAGTGTAATTGTGAGACGTTCTTCGTTTCTCACTTTTTGTCGTTCTTTCACAAGTGGTGTTCTTTGGTCAGTTATAAAATCAAAATCCTTTGCCGACATTCTTATAAAATTGTGGAACAGTTCCGAATCATTCCGACAAAGCTGCCCGCCCAACGTCTCAAAAAACCTTGTTGCAAAAATAATCGGCGAACCCAACAAGATCTTTGTTTTCTTCGTGACCGTCGGGTTTTTTCTTGATGCTCATCCTAAAGCCTAGTACGCTGCTGATGTGAAAGGAAAAATCCCATACAAAAATGACATGACGAAATCGTAAACGAAAAATTTCGTTGTGCGTTTCGTTCTGTGGTACGCTGTTCGACCAGCGAAATTGATGATTATACCAGATCGCTTTGACAAGTCTCCACTCTTTTTTCGCACAGAATTAATTGACCGGACAGTTAATTGTGTGCGGAAAAATAAATTTAAAAATATTCCGTATCTGCTTCATATGGTAGATTTTATGACAGTGTAAATACACTAGTTTTTATTTATGACAAAAATAATGACAGAGTCTGAAACAGTCATTATTTTGTCTTCGTGTAACTGCATGCCATTCATGAATTGATTTTGTCATTATTTTGTCATTTTTATGACAGATTTTATGACACTATTGTCATTCGTATAAATCCGGCATTAGAATTTGCACTTTTTCTTTGTGCATCGCTCCGGTCATCTTAGAGACCTTAATTTTGGTGTTCATCTTCAAGACTTTCATTTTGGTGCGGGAGGATATTTAAGGAAAGCAGGTTGCACATATCAAACAAAATCAATTTGCATATATGTACATATGTAATAGCGCCGTGAGATCAATCGAAGAATTTCAATTTCATTTGACCGATTTATTCAGTGAAGAATGGAAAATCGTTTGAAACTGGAATCTCTCAATTGGCATGATTCTAACACAAGTTCTTTTTGGGACTGGTCTCCCTTCTAAACAAAACCACCTCCATTTGAGATCTCGAAAAATGAGGAAAAAAGGTTTTACCAATATTTTTGCACAGCATTGTAGAAATAGTGTTCGTGCATGCACTTTATATAGCATGCAGCACGTAAAGGACTTGATTTTAGTCACGCTAAGGCACTATTCTTTTTTTCTTTTATTTTATTCCCCATATACCTATTAAGTACATAATTGCTTTAGTTGATTGAGGTATAGTAGGTATACCTACTCCACCACAGCCTTAAAAATTCCTAGCGCGAACTAGGATGGCAAAATAAAACCAAAAGACACGACGTCACGTAAAAGTCCAATTTTGCATTCGCCCCACATGATGATTCTGCACGAATGACATGTTCATGTTGTGTGGATTGTGAATCTCCTGTGTATATACCTAGTATTCGGTATACCTCTACCCTGTGATGTGATGTGAGTTGCGTACAAGTTGTCAAACTTGAATTTGGTCACTGTTGCTGCTGGCTGCCGCAACCTTCCTAATAAACGAGTACAGTATACATTATCACACCACCCACTTGTATACCAACAAAAACTCTATTTGATTTTGTTTAATGTTCTCATCGCTACATAAAACGTGTCTAAATTAAAAAAAAAAAAAATCATCGTTGCCAAATTTCAAAACAGTATTTTGCAAAACCACAAGCATTTATAATAGTCGTCAGACGTTTTATGAATACGAATGATTTGTTCGTAATTCGCGCTATCGTGTTTAAACAGTATGCGTTTGCATTTGTGTTTAGCCATTTTGAATTCCAAAATGTCGTGAGAGTTGTAGGTTCTAGTAGGTACGTACCTACCTTTTTCCATTATAAGAACGTCCTTGAGGAATTCAGATTTTAAAAGTTTTTTGACCTGCGTTTTAAATCACAACGTTAAATACAAAATTATGTTGGTAGGTACTCATATTGAAATTGAAGGAATCTTTTTAATTGTTTATTATTTTTTAAATGTCTTAAAGATGATTTGATATCTTATTTAGGAATTTAACACTCCGCCTCGGAAGCTTTTATCATATTTATTCAAAAACTAAAAATTTCGACATAATCGACCGAACCGGAGTTTTAGATTGTTGTTTTTCCGTTTAAAGGCTCTCCCAAACCAACGCGAAAGCGGAGCGAATCATTCGCCGACGGTAGTTTTTGTTGTTTTTTAGCATTGTTTATCTGTCATCTTTAATACTATTGTAGTGATTTGCTCCGTGCGGCGAATGTTCTGCTGCGACGGTTTGCGTGAGCCTTAAGAGACAATGATGAAAAAATGACAAATAAACAAAGCTAAATATAAACAAAAACTGCCATCTGCGAATGTTTCGCGCCGATTTGGCATTGGTTTGGGAGAACCTAAATGACCATTAATCCGTTTGTGAAACAATACATAGGTCCGATCCTTTACTTTGTGCACAGAAACCCACAATCTACCAAATTTTGGAGAGCACGGATGAAATACAGTCAACTCCGCTTAACTGCACTCCGCTTATCTGAAAACATTGGTTATCTGAAACAAGAAATTTATTTCGTAGCCTTTTTGAGAATTTTTCACACAAATTGCTTCGCATAACTGAACTCCCCTTAATTTCAAACTGCGGATAATTGCAACGAAATTGTATTCCTCAAATGAACATTTTTCACTTTATCAACTCCGCATAAGTGAAACGACCGTTGAACGCTGACATCAAATTTTAAATCGAACACACCCTTTGAAATCCAAACCAAAATCTGAAATCAAATCTTTTTTTATTTTTTTGCTTATGCTCAAAAATTTTCGACAGAAAACGTATGGCTGACACAATATTTGTAATTAAAAATGTAAATACCTTTGTTGTTTGAATTCTTTCATATGGAAATATTACTATTTTGAGTTTTGACACAATAGAAAAAAATAAACCTTTTTTTTGACTTTCAGGCTAAATGAAATTCAATTTGTTTTGACGAAGCTCCGCTTATTTGAAACAAGTTTCAGTTATCCGAAGTTCGGTTGACTGAAAACTCCGCTTAACTGAAACAAATGTTCTGCAATAATGGTGTTCCAGTTAAGCGGAGTCGACTGTATTCTAAAAAAATCAAAACTGTGCAAAAGAACGGGAACCCAAATTCACACAAATTCCGTTTTACACAATGTGCCAGACAAGAAATGCACGATGTTTGGCTTTCATTCTTTTATACTCTCAAATTGACATTTTTTAGCTGAACTGTGACTTTCAGTAAAAAAAACTTTCTCGGACAGAAAATCACAGATATGAGAAATAGTATATTACTCTCTCGTGAGCATTCTCTTGTGTCAAATATTGCGGAATTTTTGAGTACGGGAAGGATTTTGGACTGAAAATCACACAAATGCACAGAAAATTACAGACATTTAAAGTGAAGGAACGAGCCTAATATTTCAGCATTGTGGTATAACCAGGGATCATTTGATACAAGGTTGAAACCTTGTAGTAGTACTTTTCAGTTTGAGAATCGTAAAAAATAAGAAATAATTTCCTTTAAAATTTTCAGTTTTGCATGACAACAGATTTGTTTATTTTGCCTAGAAACGAACAACTGTGTATGTATTAGTAATTAAACTTTGTTAGTCCAAGGATGAACATTTTGGTCCTTTCATTCCTCACTCTTCACATCCCTCGCCTACAAACTTTCATTTCTCCAGTTTAGTCCAGTTCGAAATTGAGCCTGTGTGTGATCTTAATTAATATTAAATATCAAATATTTTAAGTAGAGTAATATGGAAGAACCTCAAAATTATCAGATAAATCTGTTATTTAAAGACACTGACTTAAATTGAGTTGGCTCACTTGGCAAGTTTTTTTTATTACCTAATTTTGAAATGAAAACTTGCAAAGTAAACCAACTCAATTTAAGTCAGTAATCAGTAATCAGATTCTACGATTTCAGGAGGTGCTCCATAGTTTTGATGATCAGTCAGTGATTGAGTGAGTGAGTTACGGTTTTTGTAATTTTTGCAGTCCTTTATCTCGGGAACCACTTTTGCTAAATAATTGAAATTTGGTGAGTTGATAATCCTGGTGAGCTTAGCAAATGCTTTAAAGTTACTGACTTTATTGGTACTGAAGTTAGAGGGGGGTCCAAAATCGCCTGAGTTTGATCTTGTAAAAAGGGTGTATTGCCAGAACTTGGCTGGGCACTACCGTGCCCTTTGATGTTAAACTGCGAAAATAATCATGTACCAAGATGATAAAATTAGTTGAAATTTATTGCGTAAGGATGCAACGTGAAACTGACCCTTAAAATAATACTGCTTACTATAAAATTCTTAAAAAAACCTTATTTATCATGGAATATTTATTATGAAAAAAAAAACATCTGTTGGGGAAAAAACGAACCCCAAGCTTTCCTAAAATGTTCTATAGGTACAGGGTTATTCACTTAAGGTGTGACAAAAAGATGAGCCTGTAGGTTGAATCGAGTTGGGGAGGGGTCTATTTCCACATCCCTTAGACGGGAGGGGCAATTTTCTTTTTTTTTAAATAAAGTTATTTTTGTCAATCGTTTTTGAACAATTAATTTCAAACTAAAAATTAAAAAAAAAAATTAAAAAAATTCGAACTAATTTTGTTCAAAATTGTACGTAATTTAGGGCCAATTTTTCAGCAGTCAGTTATTATTTAATACTCAGATATGGCAAAAATCTATTTCTAAGGTATTATCAGACGCAGCTTGTCAAATTTCAAGATGGATGCCCCTTATTGTGTAAGTACTGTTGTAAAAATAATGTGATTATTTTATATTGCGCAGATTAAGAATTACCAAGAGCTCCAAATAAAGAAAACATCTAGCTCGATTGATGGATTACAGAGAAGAAGGATTTTTATTCATAATAATTTTACATTTAGTATTAACTCCGAATATATAGCTTAAAAGCTGTATACAAAATGCTGAATGAAATTGGAACACTAATAACATGGTTGCCACTCGACTGAAAAGTCAGGGAACGAAAATTTGGTCAGGGAAAGTCAGGGAATTTTGAAAGCGATCAGGGAAAATTTTGTTCAGCACTGAATTTTTTCACATTAAGATAATTAAATATTACGTTAAACTCTGCTACCATTTCTGCGCCAAAAGAATATGAATTCAATGAGATACAGTTCAAAATCATTTTCTATAAGCTATTTTTTGGCAAAACATCTTTTCTAGAACTGAAAAATTAAAGGCTATAGAGCATCTTTTGTCGTTATATACACTGTCACTTTTAAATATTTGTTTGTATAAATACTGTATTTTTTTTTTTCATTTACGAAGGGACCTTTGAACTGAAAACATTCCAATAAATATTTTAAGAGTGTCATATTTTGCGATAAAACTTTAAAATAGCTCTACCAAGAAAAAACTAGATACAAATTAAGATGATTATGAAATACAGCCATGCAAACTTTAAATTGCGATTTTTGAAGTTTGAAGTTTTTTGAGTTATGACGTTGATCTTTTTAATGAACGAAATATGTTCAGATTATTTTTATAAAATGTTTAAACATACGAATATTGTTTCCACATACATAAAGTGCTCTTGCAAAGATTAAGTTTATTTCATAATACAAGGCTCACAGACTCTAGAGAGTCAAACTATTTGTTTGAAAATTAAATCACAAAATATTTTTTTTAGTTTTAAAATTTGTTTAATACGCACAGTGATCGGCAGTGCAAAACCAAATATGGCCCAGAGTGTGTTCATGCGTGTCTCAGGTATATTCTGCACATCTCCGCACCTATAGCTTTCCAATCATATACAATTTATCGAAATCGGTTGGAAACTTTTTGAGCAAATGGTACCAAAAACTTTTTTTAAGGCTTTTTATGTATAAAAATAAGCTATCCCGGAGTGAAGAGTTCATAAAGATGTAGAGCATAAGATAATTATTGCTTTTTTTTAAATAGAAATCGTATTGACATTTGCGTCACCAATTACAAAAATTGATTTTTCTGAAACTTGGTCAAAATTTCATCTTACCGACAGGAATATTGTTGGATAAATCAAAAAAATGGTTAAATGTTGCGATATACGTAGTATAGGGCAAGTTTAGGGTTTGTGCAAAAAAAAAATTCGAGATAATAATTTTCCCTAACATTACGATGATAAAGAACGCGAAAAAAAAGGGTCCCGCAATTCTGTCTGTCTGTCCTGTCCGTCTGTCTGTACCTCGACCTGCAGCCTAAACGGCTGAAGCGATTTTCTTCAAACTTTGGACTTAAGGTTCTTATGTGATTCCCTAGAGGGGAAATTGAATTTTTGAAGCTCAAAAAATAACGGTACCTGTCATACAACCAATATACAAAAATTGATTTATTTCAAAAACGGCTCAAACGATTTTCAAAAAAAAATAACGAGGTAGATACTAAAATTACTAAAATAAATATTTTGGTAGAAAAAAAAATTTTATAACGGTTATTGACGGTACCTGTCTTACAACCATTTATTGGTTTTCAAATTTCTCGTTAACGGCTGGACCGATTTCAACTAAATTTTTTTTGTAAGAATTCCTTTACAATTTTAACAATTTTGCATATCTTGAAAACGGGTTAATGATCTTTTTTTTAATTTTGTCAAAAATTGTGCTTAATTTAATATTAACAGTTGGCATATCCAATTTAATTTTTTTTTTAAATTTTCAAGAATTTTTATATATAAAAAATTTATAAAAAAAAACGCTCTAACGATTTTTGAAATTTTTTTTTCATAAATTCATATTTATCAAACAAATCAGTTTTGTAGCTCTATCTGTTATAGCTATTAAAATAACACCTTTATAATAATTTATAGTAATTAAAAGTAATTTATAGTAGTAAATTTATATTTTAACTTGTTTTTTACTACTTTTTTCATGATATTATAATGTTATGTAACCAATACATATGCACACTGTCAACTTCAAGCTATGTTAAAGTTGTTAGGTACGAGAGCAAGTTTGTGCGATCCAGTCGCGCCCATTTTTTGATACAACTTCCAACTAAGAACTACAGATGACTTTTGAAAAGCTAATAATCATAATAAGACAATAAGTCATTGAGTAATAAATAAGAAGATTTTGTTTCTCTCTTAAGTTTAACCAACTGAACAATTTCAAAAACATTTTTTATATGTTCAGGGCAAACATAAAAATTTTTGAAAAATAGTGGCAACTATGAATAACCAAAAATATGTTACAATAATGTGATTATAAAATAAAAAAAGATTAATTACCTAATCCGAATTCAGATATAAATTTATTTAACTTTAAAGAATTTACTGACTTTGTAAAGATGTCTGCTATCATTTAATTTGTTGGCTTGTACTGCATGTTCAGACGAATTCCTCCTTCGACATTTTGGTGCAAGTGCTCTTGGATAAAATACTTTTTCACATCAATATGCTTTGTACCAGCATGATAGTTTTTATTCTTCGCCAGGTGAAGTGCTCCTTGGTTGTCGCAGTATAAGGTTATTTTCTTCGATGCCTCTAAGAAAATTTCACACTCGAAACGTTTTAACCAAAGTGCTTCTTTGATAGCGGATACCATTGATATAAATTCAGCTTCGGTCAGTTGTTGGTTGACGACGTGTTGCCCAAGAAATTGTTCCACCCTGAACTCGAAACGCATAGCCAGTGGTTGAACGTCGCTTATCAAGATCCCCTGCCCAATCTGCATCGCAGCAACCAACGAATTCATCATCATCCTTTGGATAAAACGTCAGCTTGTATGTAGCCGAAAGTACCCTTTAAATAACGCAGCACCCTTTTTACAGCTCCCCAGTGTGATCTGCCGTAGTTGTTGTTGTATCTGCTAAGAACGCTTACAGCTAAACAAATATCGGGACGACTAAGTTGTGCTGCATACATAATACAGCCAACCGCTTCCTGATATGGAACATTAAATAAATAAATAAATCGGATGGCACAACGGCTCATGAAGAGCCAGGGCCTAGTGACTAACAACTCGCAACCATTCCTGTGTGCGCCTGTCGACAGGAATGGAAGGGACCTACAATTTGTATGCCGAATCCGAACGGCTAGACGAGCAGCACTTATTCGTGACAAGTGATACTCTTGGAGGATTTGTCAATTCCTCGCAAGAGGCAGTAACCCTGAAAAAAAACTTTTTAGTTTTTTTTAGGTGGACGAATCTGGGAAGCGAACCACAGACCTCCAGCGTGACAGTCGAACGCACTAACCATTACGCTACGGGCTACTACAATATATGGAACATTAGCCATTCCAAATTGTTATCGGCATCTGTTTTGAGACACATTTCTTCTGATAGTTTTTGGTTTGGATCCATCGGTGTGTTTACAGGATTGCTGTTTTTGTTTTCCATGTTAAATCGCTTGATAACAGTAGAAATGTAGTGGTGCTGATCAATAGAAAGTGATCCATCAATGTTGTATGTAATCGTAATGTTCATGCCTAGGAATGATGAAGCTGCACCTAGATCCTTTATCTTAAAATGTGTCGATAACTCTCTTTTCAATTTCGTGCACATCGTACAATTACTAGAAAATATCATAATATCGCCAACCCAAACAGCAAGAATGATTGTGATTTGGTGCGAATGCTTGAAATAGATGCATTGATCGATGGAAGATCGTTTGAACTTCATTTCGCGTACCAGAACATCATTTAGTTTATCGTTCCAGACTCGACTGGATTGCTTTAGGCCATAAAGCGCTCGCTTAAGACGAGAAACCTTTCCCGATCTATCATATAACCCCTCTGGTTGACGCATATAAATTTCGTCTGATAATTTCCCTTGGAGAAATGCTGTCACTGCATCCATTTGGTGTATTATCATCTTAAACTTAACTGCCATTGTCAACAGAAATCGGATCGATGAATAATGTGCCACAGGCGAATACGTTTCGTTATAGTCTATTTCTCTTACCTGGCTATAGCCTTTGACGATAAGTCAAGCCTTGTAGTGCTCGATCACACCAGTAGCATTTCGTTTCACCTTAAACACCCATCTAGGTAAGGTAAATGACACAACTCCCAAGTATCATTGGCTCTCAGTGATTCATATTCAGCTTTCAAGTTTTATCCTTTGGAAGTTGTTGCGCTTATTTGCAATAAAAGCAACATCTACACTTTCGTCTTAAGAAGTAACTTCTTGCAGTAGACAGTTTTGAACAAAGTCTAAAGTTAATTTGTCCTTAGTATTTTCTATTGCCTTAACCATAGGACGATATTCATCTGGCAACCATGATTAGTGGAGCTGGGAAATCCTCAAATGTGTTTGTTGATTAAATTTTGTTTAAAAAATTAAAAATATGAGTTGCTAATCATGGATTTCACTAATCAGGCAATTTTGGTTGATTAGCGTTAGTTAATTAAAGCCTATGAAAGTCACATACTAAATTTAACCCACTGTGACCAAACTGGCCCTTAGTCCTATCATTTGCTTATGCAAATACACACGACACGGCCAATACCAGTGTCCTCAAATGAAGCACAAATTGACACCCACGAATCTTTAGCAGTTGTACACTTTTCTGTGTAGGTACGTATAAACGGTGGATGAGAGAAGCAAATTAAGCATCTATATTGCCAAAAAGTTCTTATCAGCATCTTACTCCGTCCCGTCGAAGCACTTCCAATGGCCTCTAGTAGCAAGATAGGCCTTGGCTTTCACCTTCCACTCATCAAAATTACTTCTGCCCAGAAGCTTCTTTGGTTTCCCCATTTTGGTTTAGAGGTTATAATTTTTCTTCCAACACGCTTCTCTGTTAATTTAAGAAAAATTGGTGGAATATTAATCTAAATGAATTAATTAATATTTGATCGTTGCAAAAGCCCCATTACCTGTGGTAAAAATGAAATGATTATTTTATATTGCGCAGATAAGGAATTACCAAGAGCTCCGAATAAAGAAAACGTCTAGCTCGATTGATAGTTTACAGAGAAGAAGGATTTTTATTCATAATAATTTGACATTTAGTATTAACTCCGAATATATATCTTAAAAGCTGTATACAAAATGCTGAATGAAATTGGAACACTAATAACCAAAAATTTTACAACAAACACACAGTAAACAAAAACAAATTTGTGGTGATTGTTTGAAATTCAATTTTGTTTACTATTGATTTTGACAACATGCGCAGAACTGAACAAAAATGATAACACTAGTGATATTACCTGTGCTGTAATATACATATGTATCTTGGATATACACATTGTAATATTTTGCGAAGGGTTCGCAAAAAAAACTTATTCATTTTAATCAAACTGAAACACAATTATTACTTTACATTAATAAAACACCTTTATTTCACTTCAAATATTCACTTCTAATACTTTTATTATAAACAAACGAAACTCTTAATTCACTATTTTACACCGACGTTTATTCGTTCACTTTCAAAAACAAACTGAGGTGTTCGGACTGGTGGCGGTATATTTATATCCGAGAAAAAGCTAATAGAATCTTCTATGGGTTCGGGAATGTGCTGGAATGTACTTCTCCTCCACAAGTAGCTCAAAAGCTTTCGACCAATTTCAAATTATAGCAGTTCCATGGTTTAGGAATTGGATAACGATAAGAGTGGTTAAGGTATTGGATAACGGTGCGAGTGGTTTAGATATGGGATAACATTAGTTAATCTCTTGTTCACAGATGCGCGGAACTCATTTCTAATTTATTCTGTTATAGAAGAAAAAAAGATGTCGTTGTTTGCATAAATGGGCATATTCACCACATTGCCCCCCTCTTAGGATTGATCGTCCCGATTAAATCGATTACTCCCGTCACCACCGTTATAGCGATGTAAGCGGTCACAGTGAACTTCCTTAAGCTTGCCTCTTAAACCTCTCTGAATGCGGTAAACTACATCATTGATTCGATTGTATGTATGGGCCTTCCCAGTTTTGTTGAAGTTTTGGTGACAATCCTTTTTATCGATTGTAAATCCACACCAGGGCCCTGTTTCACAGAACATACATCACATACAATGTATGATTTTGGCAGTTATCATACATCAATTCTGTTTCACAGAACTTTTGTATGAACGCTGTCATACAACGAATGTATGTGAGGTGAAATGACTGAAATTTTCAAGTATAAATCCTATTTCACAGAATTTTATCATACATTTGTGGGTCTACAATGTACATATGTGAAACTTCATACAACTCTAACATCGAAAAAAATTGAAATAAAAAACGAGATGAGTGGACAAAAACGCAGATACAAAGAAGTAAGTTGTTATTATTATTGAAATAAAATTATTATTATTATTATACTAGCTTGTTCCTACTATTTCGTTTTCCTAAAATAAAATTATGAAGGAAGAAACACAAATTTTCACAGAGAAGAATAATGAGAAGAATAATAATAGGAAAAGCGAAACAATGGTCAACAACTCCATGAAATGGAATCATGAATGGATCCATGTTCATGAGTATGTTTTTACACTTGTCCGGCGAAATCGTCGCCCACTACTTAAAATCACTAGCAAATCATTCCGTATATTGAAATTGTACACATGTTATAGTTTTTGGTGGGGAAATTCACCATTTTATAAACAAATTTCAATTATAAAAAAAAAAATATGAAACCAAAAAACTCATGCGGTCCGCCATCTTAGTACTAACTCGCCCGACGATGCTTGATTTCAGTGATCGGTCGAGAACTGAATAGCATGAATGAATAGACAGAAATGAAGAGAAATCACAAGTTTGCTTTATTACTTTATGTCAAATCATACATCACATACAACAATTATAAACATCATACAATCCTACCAAAGGAATCTATGAAACAGAAAATTGTATGTGATATACATATACATATATACAACATACATATGTTGTATGTGATGTATGTGAAGTATGTTCTGTGAAACAGGGCCCAGGTCTCCTTCTTGGAATCCCATCGTTGTTGCACGAGCGTCGTACCGTGTTTTCATCCTATCACTGGCTGCTTTTATGGTTTTCTTTGTCCGTTCATGAATGTCAATGAATCTTTCTTTGAGGTTATCCACATATTCATCTGGCTTTTCCGGTTCTATAGTACGGCATCCAAATTTTACTTCACTAGGTACCCGTATTGTTCTGCCGAACAGGATCTCCGATGGTGTATGTACTATGAACCACACTTCGATAGGCCATAAAAAACAATGGAATATGGCGGTCCCAGTCTCGTTGGTAGTCACCTACAACCTTCATAGAATGTACCTTAAGCGTCCTGTTGAATCGTTGACCATTCCGTCAGATTGTGGATGAAGCGGTGTTGTCCTCGTCTTCTTGATGCCAAGGAGAGAGCAAATTTCTTGGAAGATGTTAGATTCGAAGTTCCTTCCTTGGTCAGAATGCAATTCCAAAGGAACACCGAACCTGCTCAACCCAATTGAAAACAATCTGATCAACCACTGTTTTAGCTTCTTGATTTGGGATGGCAAATGCCTCAGGCCACTTGCTGAAGTAATCCATGACTACAAGGATATATTAGTTTCCGCTGCAGGTCCGGAAACGGACCTGCGACATCTACTGCTATTCTCTCGAAAGGTGTGCCCACATTGTACTGCTGCATTTTACTTTGAAGCTTTATACCTGGTCCCTTGGTAGCAGCACAAGTATCACATTTTCTGCACCACTTTTCGACATCCTATCTTGCATGTAGCCAGAAGAACCGTTGTTGTATCTTCTCCAGCGTTTTATTGACTCTCAAATGACCTCCAGATACTCCATCATGCATCTCTCGAAGAACGTCATTAACCTTTGACCTAGGCACTATCAACTGCATCAGATAAGACTTGCCATCTGCAGATTCCCATTTGCGACTTATTACTCCTTCTTGCACATGAAGTGAGTCCCACTGTGCCCAATATGCTTTGAGAGCTGGACTTCTATCGCAGATGTCACCCCATTCTGGTTTTTCTCCGTGTTCCTTCCATGCAAGAATGGGTTCTATATCCGAGTCTTCTTGTTGGGCAGTTCTCAGTTCTTCATTGTTCCAACCGTAAATGGGATCGGCTCTTATTCTCTGGATGTTTACTGTTTCCTTTTCTTCCTGACGCGAGCAATGCTTACAATCATCTTCACACGGTCGCCGAGACAATGCATCTGCGTTTGAGTGCAGCTTTCCTTTCCGATGTTGAATTTGGTAGTCGTATGTCTGAAGTCTCTCGATCCACCTAGCTACTTGACCTTCGGGATTTTTGAAGTTCAGAAGCCAATTAAGTGCACCATGATCTGTTCGAAGGAGGAACTTCTGTCCATAGATGTACTTATGGAAGTGCTTTGTTGCCAAAATCAAAGCTAGAAGTTCCCTTCTGGTCACGCAACAATCGCGCTCTGGCCTCGAGTGTCATGTACTTGCGACAGTACGGCTCCAGTTCCAACGTTACTGGCATTGGCGTCGATGATGAGAGGTTTTCCAGGAGTCGGATAGGTCAGCACAGGAGCATTACGCAAACGTAGCTTGAGTTCCTGAAAACTTTTCTCGCACTCACCTGTCCAAAGTCCTTCACAAAGCGCCGATAATATGTGGCTATACCAAGAAAGCTACAGAGTTGGTGTTTATCCTGTGGTGTCGGCCAATTCTTCACAGTGTCAACTTTTTCAGGAACAGGCTTTACTCCTTGGGATGAGAAGATCTGTCCCAGTTATTTAATTTCGGTCTTGAAAAAAGCACATTTCTCTGGATTTAATTTTAAGTGTGCTTCTCGAAGCCTCTGGAATACGGCCTTAAGGTTCTCACAATGTTCGTCAAAAGTTTTCACATAAACGATGAAATCGTCCAAATATACAAGGCATGATTTCCAGGTAAGTCCTTGTAGAACACACTCCATCAGACGCTCAAATGTTGCCGGAGCGTTGCACAGTCCGAATGGCATAACTTTAAACTGCCACAGACCATTTCCTGTAGAGGAAGCTGTCTTCTCGCGATCTTCTGAGTGGATTTCTACCTGCCAGTAGCCACTCTCTAAGTCCAGTGTCGAGAACCATTGAGCTCCTTCCATGGCATCCAAAGTATCCGTACGGGTACCATGTTGTTCTTTGGTTCCACAAGAATCTTCCACAAGAGTCTTCCCTAAGATGATTTTTTGGGAATATTTCTCAGACTCTCGTTCCACCATGAGGTATTGATGGCTACCTAAATCACCCTTTATTTTTGTCCAACGAAATACTTTCGAAGAGGGAGGCAAGCACATGTCTTCTTTGATGACGGTTCTAAGAGTTGATGAGTTTTCGTTGCTATAAACTATAGGAATCACATTTTGGTACTTCAGCACTTGCTTACCGATATCCAGAATCACTACGTTCTCCTTCATAAAGTCGATTCCAATTATGCACTCATCACATATATCTGCTACCAAAAATAGATGCGAAAACTCTAGTTCTGCCAAACAGATCTTCAGACGAACTTCTCCATATACTTTTGCTGCCTCACCTGTCGCAGTTTTCAGACGGTAGCTATTGGTTTTATGTAGCCATGTCATCTTGACCAAGTCTCTTCGTTCAATGGAGGCTGTAGCACCGGTGTCAATTGTAGCGTCATGTTTCTTGCCATTTAATGTTGTGTCCACTGTCAGACTTTTATTGTTTCGTTTAGTCTGCGAGACTTGAAAGTTGGTTCTGGGGCCACCGATACCAGAAACCAGCTTCTGCCCCTCGAAGTTGGTTCTTACTCGTTTACCGGCTGGGAAACAGGACGAGCAGGAGCGTTGATGTTATTGCTTACCTGTTCGCGGGTATTATTTCTGTTTCCACAATGTTGACAGGTGACTCTTCTTGGTGGCAATCTGCACTGGCGCTGGAGATGTCCCGTTTTGTTGCAATTCCAGCATCGAGCAGGTCCTTCTCGCTGCCTCCTTTGGGATTCAGCTCTCTGACAAGAACATTCCTCAACTTCAAGTTCTCTTACCCGATAAACTCCTGAGGAAGCCTATTCTGATGCTTCCATAGTCAGAGCGAACGCTAATGCTTCAGAAAGCGTGTGTTTTCCAGCAGTTCGAATTGCTCGCTGGAGATTGATGTCGGAAACTGCACGGACAAAAGCCTCCGTGGCTAGCTGGTTGGTAATTTCATCTCCTGCAGTCGGGTATGCTAGATTCGCCAACCGTTCAATGTCTGCTTGGAGTTGTTGCAGACTTTCTCCTCTTCTCTGGACTCTAGTATTGAGTTGGACGCGAAACACTTCTTGCATATGGCCATCACCGAAGCGTTTGTCAATGGCCTGAACAAGCGCACTGAAGTTGCCGTTCTTGTCTGCTGGTATGGTTTGCAATAGTTCAGCAGCAGAACCTCTAAGGGCAAGCGTCAGGGCTATAAACTTATCTTCTGCATCCCAGCCAATTGTTGTTGCGGCTGCCTCAAACTGCTTCTTTTAGATTGACCAAGAAATTTGTCCATCAAAGGTTGGTGGATGCATTTCCTTTTTCTTTGGACAGTCACCGGAACTTTCTCGCACTTTATTTTTCGAACTTTGTCTAGTTCCCTGGCCTTCTCAAATTTTGCTTCCACTGACGAAAACTGTTTTTCAACACGTTCGTCAAGGGCATCTAGTTTAACTTCGAGGAGATGTTTCTGTTCATCAAATCGTTTGAGAAGATTCTTTTCTTGTTTTTCGGGTAGATTATTTTGTTCACTACGTTCTTCAAATCTTAGAAGCAGATTCCTTTGTTCATTTTTGTGCTCAATTCGTTGTTCTTCTAGAAGATTCTTTGGTTTACTTCGTTACTTTTCTAGAAGATTCTTTTGCTCCTTTCGTTGGTCTTCAAACTGGGCGAGCAGCTGAGCCATCATATTGGTAATGTCTAAGCTTGTACTTACTTGATTTTCTGACATTTCAATTTCAAACAGAAAAGTGTCTGGATTTTCACTGTGTTGCCTTAAATCTTCCTGCAGACAAATAATGAGGTCATTTTTTGTTCCAGCAGTAGGAAGATCTCGTCTGTTCAGTTCTGCCTTAAGTTCAACACAATTCAATGCATTCACAATTTTACCCATTTTTTTTTCTGTTTTTATTTTTATATGTTTTGTACGTCACTTTTCACAATCATATTTCTTATTTGTTTACTTTTTCACAAACTTTATAAATTTAATTATCTGAATGCACAGATAACATACATTTTATCCCACTTCTGACACCAATGTAATATTTTGCCCAGGGTTCTAAAA
Source organism: Melangyna quadrimaculata (assembly GCA_949320155.1). Classification (NCBI taxonomy): domain Eukaryota; kingdom Metazoa; phylum Arthropoda; class Insecta; order Diptera; family Syrphidae; genus Melangyna; species Melangyna quadrimaculata. Next base: position 110,264,864 of record OX439483.1, read on the forward strand.
TAAAACTTATTTATTTTATTTAAACTGAACAACAATTACCTTACATTAATAAAACACATTTATTTCACTTCAAATACTTTACTTCGAATACTTTTACTATAAACAAGCAAAACTATTAATTCACTATTTAACACCGACGTTTATTCGTTCATTTTCAAAAACAAACTGAGGTGTTCGGACCGGTGGCGGTGTATTTATATCCGAGAAAAAGCTACTAGAATCTTCTAGGGGTTCGGGAATGTGCTGGAATGTACTTCTCCTCCACAAGTAGCTCAAAAGCTTTCGACCAATTACAAATTATAGCAGTTCCATGGTTTAGGTATTGGATAACGATAATAGTGGTTTATGTATTAGATAACGGTGCGATCAGTTTAGATATGGGATAACATAAGTTAATCTTTTGTTCACAGATGGCGCGGAACTCATTACTAATTTATTCTGTTATAGAAGAACAAAAGATGTCGTTGTTTGCATAAATGGGCATATTCACCACAATATGTAACTTGTTCCTAAGAATAGGAACCATAAATTTATCTGCTCATTTAGAATTCAGATAAAGTCATTCATCGGAATCAATATTTTCAAAGTCAAACATTACTGTTTGTCAACACTGCTTTGAAATAAACGTTAAATAAAATTAATATTACTTTAGAAATTTTTGGTACACAAAAACAAAAACATCTAAAACATATATTTACTTGTACATACATACAAACATAAATGAAAGTGACATTCAAATACAAATTTTCTATAGATTTTTTTTTCTCAATTAAAACATTCAATTTTGTTATCCGATTGTTAAAAAGCCAAACAACTTTATACTTCCAGTAAAAAACTGACTCTTTAACTGACTATTGAAAAATCGGCTCTTAAATAATAAATGTTGCTATCCGATTGTTAAAGAGCAAATTAACTTTTTTCTTCCAGTAAATCACTGACTCTTTGACTGACCATTCAAAAATCAACTCTTAGTACAATTTTTGTTGTCAAAATGCAAATGAAAACCGGATGGTTCTAGGGCTTTTACTTTTTAAAATATTAAAAATTGAATGAACGAACTTTCTCATAAAACTAAGAAGAATCCCTCTAGTCTAAATGATCATTGCTTCCATCCGGTTTTCAGTGTTTGACTAAAAATTGATAAGAGCATTGAATTTTGACAACAAAAACAGTACTTAATTACGTAAAATATAAACAAAAAAATAGTTCGAATTTTTTTTTTTTTCAAAAACAGTTGCCAAAAATAACTTTATTTAAAAAGACTATTACTTCGTTTACATGGAGTATTGAATCAGACTTGAAGTCGGATTCAATTCCATATGGACCTGGATCGGATTCAAACAGGATTTCCACTTTGCGGAGCTGAATCGAATCGAAAAATACAAGTAGACCTGGATTGAAAAATTAAAGAATCGAGTTTTAAGTGTGTGTATTTCTATTTGCTTTGTTTTGTTTTCTTGTTTTTTTTTTTCTCGTAGTCACCATATTCATAAACTTATTTCCGCACGCACACAGTAAAGTTAAAGTGTCACTTCAAGTGTACTTCGATTCTATTTGAATTCGATTCAGTGTAGTCCGGTCAGGAAACTGAAACCCGTGCGTTTTTTGGGGGGAAGTTTTTTTATGATTGAAATTTATTTATGACATGATTAAGGTGAAATTTCATTTCTGAAATTTTGGCGTTCAGCTGCAATTTTGAAAATAGCGCCCACCGTTCCTAATATGTGAAAACAGTCAAACTACTTAGACAATTTAGTTTGTGTTTAAGGTGTCGTTGTGTTGGTCTGACAAAAAGACCATGACCCGCACCCCCCCATTAAATAATTATTTTAATAAAGCATTTTTCATACAATTTTTGCTCTTTTAAAGTCGCTACAAAAGTGACTAAAAAAAATAAAATAAATACTATTACGATACTTTACGATAGTTAAGGATTCCAAGTATGTGTACAAAAATTTGCGCTAGCTTAAATGTCTAACTTTGACTACAGCTTTGATGCAAACATTTCGCGGTGAACTTATTTAACATTCCCTCTCATGCCAAAACTATCAGACCGATTTGAATAGGGTTTCAATATTTCATTTTGTAATTCCCTAAAGTATCTGAGTCCACATTTACAGTAGAATTGGACCATTTTAAATATATCATGATGCTCTGTTATTTTCCTTACTCCTAAACACCTTGATTTTGATGATCCGACTAGTAGAACTCAAGATATAAGCTTTTTAAGCGAACCTTATATTTGTTCACTGATTTATGTTTCAATGATGGATTTCAAAAAAGTTACAACTAGCGCGTTAGTTGTGTCTCGACTAAAAGAAACATTTCAGATACAAAAGGTTTTTCCAGACCAGAAGAAGCATTTGATAAAAAATTAAACAAAGATTTAAAAAACATTTCATAAACATTTCATAAAGAAAAAATATAACAAGTCCAATTAAATAATGCTTAGTCTTCTACTTGGCTGATGTTTTTCAGTAGTATATAGAATTTGAATTATAAAAAAAAACATTTATAATGTAAACAATGCCAGGTAACAAAATTACCAACAATTCTTGATTAGAAATTCTAATTGGGTTGGATATAGTTCACAATTGATTTTCGCTGTAAGATTGATGTAAGCTGGACTGAAATTAATAAAAATTGCGCCTTGACAAGGCCATCACTGTCAACTGAAGAGTCCAAGTTAGAACGCCGGGACGAAACGCCAATTTTTAAGGACATAAGGCCATTAAAAGCTTTTTTAAATCAATAATTCAACTAGTGTCGTCGATTGAAAGCAGCATTTTTATTATTGACTGAATGCTGTCATTATTTATATTCGAAAAATCTAATTGAAATGTCAAAATGTATATATATCCTTGTCAGTTTGTATTTATCCTAAAATAGCGCCCATTTAAAAGTTAAGAAAATTGTATTGTCGGCTAATCGGCCATTTTATTGTAAGACTCGTCCAGCAGCAAAATAGTAAGTTACAAAATTGTTCTTAATTTATCTAAGTTAATGACATGTTGTAAATTGTATATTATTTTAGAGAATAAACCACTCCATTCCAATTTATATTGGGTTCACAAGACTTGTGTTTTGCCTGGGAAGTTTATTCTAGAGCTGTGCCGGAGTCAACGTGGGCATCCAGCCCAAATATATTCAGTTGCCTGCCTGGCGCAACATCTTTATTCTTATATGCTGGTATAAGGATTATTACTGGAGTTAGAGTGACGCCTTTATTCGTACCTTCGTCCGTCTGTACATTCAGACACTGAAATTGACAAATAAGACGACCTAAGCCATTATAACCACGTTGCAGAAAGAGGCACGTGGTCTTTGCCATTGTCTGTCGGGTCTTAGTATCATCACCTTATGCCAATGACCCAAGACACTACGAGGAGAATAAGCCGACGAGCAAATAAAGGAGTCACTCCAGCAAGATTCGACATTTACTACCGCCCGCCCAAGGCAAAACCAGGCAAATTTGCCTGCAGTGTCGTCGATGCCACAGCCCGCCCAAGGCAGCCAAGCAATCTTTTATGCAGCAGCATCGACGACTCTGCTGGCCCAAGGCATTCAAGCAAATTTGCCCTCAATATTATCGCTATCGCCCGCCCAAGGCAACCAGGCAAATTTGCCTGCAGCGTCGTCGATGCCACAACCCGCCCAAGGCAGCCAAGCAAATGTATATGCAGCAGCATCGACGACACAGCCCGCACAAGGCATTCAAGCAAATTTGCTCTCAATATTATCACCACCGCCCGCCCAAGGCAATCACACAAATTTGCATTCAGCGTCGTTGAAGCCACAGCCCGCCCAAGGCAAACCAAAACTCAGTAGTTTGCCTTGAAACACAACCACAAATAAAACGCATTCTATAAATGTGTGTGTTCCTTTATTTACCAAAAACTCTCCCCTCAAAAAAGGACTTTTGTTTCTCCTTAAAAAATATAAAACTCTTCTATCGTAAAAGGTAAGAAAGAGTGCGATGTATACGATGCACAAAGTTTTGTCTCATTTCGTTTGTGCACAACATGACAAACAAAAATAGTTATTTTATCGGCGAGCGCGAGTTATAAATGAAAAGAAATTATATTTAATTATTGTGATTTAATTTAAATAAAATATAGAAATGCTTTAATAAGTGTTTTATATTTTATTGTTATTACTGCATTTCAGATTCATCAGGGTCAAGGAAACCATTTTCGACGATTTTGAGTTTGTTATACAGCAAATTCTTAAATTATTGGAACGGCTCTTATCTGAACAATTTTTAACTTCCCATTAGGCTAGGTTAGGTTATAAGGGGTGATGATTCGGCAAGCTGGAACACCTCACTCGGATCCCAATGGATCCATTGCGCTCCCCAGGATTTGCGAAGAGGAATAAGGAGGGAAGGGTAAAGGAAAGGAATAAGTGGAAGATTAGGTAAGGGGTGCCTCCCTGAACCATCCCGAAATCTGAATGAATTTCAGGGTGTTCTTTAGTTTAGTAGCAGAGACAAGATGTCGCCCAGTTCGTCGAAAAAGTATTCTCGAGGGCTGTTTTTCTTGTTCTAGCTAGGCTAGGCCATTCACAAAGAAAATGAAATGAGCCCTCCTCTGCCTCTTCATCTTGACACCCTCAACAGAGGTCGGATCCGATTGCGCTCCCCATTCTGTTTAAGTGGGTTCCCATTGAGTTGTGACCAGTAAGGATTCCAACCAATAGGGATAGTTGAGGCCTGCTTAGCGAGAGTAAGTATTCATTTTTTTTTTCTAGAAATATCCGGCCAAAGGTTTCTCGAAATCCGACACGTGTCAATCTGTGACCACCTATCATTGGCAGGTTCAAGGAATTTCTGGTGAATTCTGTTTTTTTCCAGCCCCAGTGGCATAAGTACTGACGATACAGTTTGGCTCGGATCAGTGGATGACCCGTATTTCGCCAATTCGTCTGCCTTTTCATTCCCATGTATGTCGCAGTGTCCTGGGATCCAACGTAGGGTAACTGTGTTTGTTGCGCTAAGTAATCTCAACTCTTTGCGACAACATTCCACCAGTTTTGACTTTGTGACAACTGAGTAGATGGCTTTGATGGCCGCCTGACTGTCTATGAAAATGTCAATGTTCTTGTTAACTAGTTCACAATAGGCAAGATGCTTTGCTGCCTGATAAACTGGTAACTTGGTAACTGGATAAACTTGGAAGACACTGAAGAAGTTCGGAGGCTTTATTGATCTATTTAAATGTGGGTTTTCTAAAAAGATGCCTGACCCTACCCCTTCGCCCGTCTTGGAACCGTCTGTGAAAACCGATACATGATTTGTATTTATGACCCGGTTTTCCTTCCAGACATCCCTTGTAGGGATATCTATTAAGGCCACCGGATTGAAATCAGTATGTGGTATCATATAGACTGTTTGAATGTCTATATTAGTAAAGTTCATTATCGTTCTATGACCAAAAAGGCCCCTTTTCCAGTGATTGTCAGTGACTGTCTAAGTCGCAAAGCACTATTGGCCGTCATGTCCATCGTGGAAAGTTTAATTGGGGCGAGTGAGAGAAAAGTTTCTAGGGCTGCGGTCGGTGGTGTTCTCATGGCACTGGTTGTGCCAATACACGCTAGTCTTTGGATTTTAGTCATCGTTTTGAGATTGGTTGCCTTGTCTAAGGCTGGCCTCCAAACCAGACATGCGTATGTCAAGATAGGCCTTATTATAGCTGTATACATCCAATGAATGGTTTTGGGACCCCATCTCTTACCAAAAATTCTACTACAAGTATAAAATGCTATTGACGCTTTCTTATCTCTTTCTTTAATGTTTTCTTTCCAGTTTAGTTTACGATCAATTACTAGACCAAGATATTTTGCCGTACCTGTTATATATAACGGAGTCCCATTTATGGTGGGAGGGATTAAATTTGGAATGTTTCGTTTTCTCGTAAATAAAACCAGATCCGTCTTGAGTGGGTTGAAATTAAGTCCACAGCTACTGGCCCAATTACAGAGCTCGTTGAGCGATGTTTGTAGTAGCTCGCATAAGGTGGGGACAAATTTCCCTGAGATCATGAACACGATGTCATCCGCGTACGCAACGACATTGGCACCACTCAAATTATGTTTAACCAAAATCTGGTTAAAGACCAAAAGCCAAAGCAGGGGTGAGAAGACCCCCGCCTGTAGAGTGCCCAGACATAACTTTTAGCTTGCTATCACCCATTTCTGCGTTTACGAGTCTCGTTTGAAGCATGGAGTCAATCCAGTTTGACAGCATCGGATCGATGCCTATAGAGTCAATGGCTTGCCGAATTGCAAAATTTTTGACGTTATTGAAGGCCCCTTCTATGCCAAGCAAAGCTCCCAGAGTAAATTCTTTGAAATGGATTGATTTCTCAATCGTGCCTACCATCTGAGCTGTCTCAACAGATTTGCCCTTCATATATGCATGTTGAGCCTGTGAGAGAACTCCATCATTTAGTTTTAGGGGAATGTAATATTCTCTTAATCTTTCTAAGGTCTTGAGAAGAAAGGAAGATAGGCTTATTGGTCTGAAGACTTTAGGTACAGTGTGAGTGGGCTTGCCAGCTTTCGGAATGAAAATGACATTCACTTCTCTCCAATAAGAGGGACGTAGGTGGTGTTTAAACAGCCTACATAAATTTCCACTAGAATTGGAACAATTATATCTTAAGGGCTTTGGAGCATAATTGGAATGATTCCATCAGGCCCTGCAGACTTGTATGCTGAGAAGTAGTCTATGGCCCAAGCTACCTTCCTACTATCTACAATTAGGTTACCAATATTAGAGTTTTCACTTATGTACAGACCTCTGTTCTCAGGATATGTGTCGGTGATACATCCTGGGAAGTGAGTGCTCATTAGTGACTCTAAAGTCTCAGAGCATGAGTCTGTCCAGGTTTTGTCTGGCCTTTTTAAGAAGCCTGGAGGATTATGGACCTTTGACATGACTTTTCTTAGCCTAGCAGCATCATTTGTGGACTCAATGTCCGTACAAAATTTTCGCCAGGCTGCTTTTTTTTTGGCGTAGGTAGCTCTGTTTTTGTATTCATTTTTACTGATCTTGAAAATATCCCAGTCAGCAGGGTTGTTACTATGTTTAGCTCTATTGAAAAGCATCCTAGAGTTTTTCCCCAGAACGGACAGCTACCATACAGGTTTGAGCTTGCCTTTTCTTTTGGTTAAGGGGCAGGATCTTTCGTAGGCCTTGTGTATGTCAAACGTCAGTTGATTAACTCGGTTTTCAATGTCTGAGCTGTTCAAGATTGGTTGACTACTATATCGGACCAAAAGTGAGGCCAATGTTATGTTGTAGGCTTCCCAGTTGGTTTTCCTGGGATTTCTGTAGGGCTTAGGATTGTCTGTATTATGCTCTATTTGGAATGATACCATTCTATGGTCTGAGAACGTTACATTACTTGATACTTTCCACTTACTGATTGAAATAGAATCTGAATTAGTGGAAAGTGTCACATCGAGCACTTTTCTTCTGTTCCTGGTAATGATTACCACGATTTAGGATCAACAAATTGTTCTTAATAATATATTCAAAAAGTGACTCACCTCTTTGGTTTGTATCCGTGCTGTCCCATTGCATGATGAGCATTTGCGTCGCAGCCAGCTAGGAGGTCCCAACCGCACTTACCTGCCGCTGTTACCAGGTCATCAAAGGCTTCTGACGGCGGAGGGCCCGGTTCACCACCTGGCATGTAAACGGAGGCTAGGATCAGGGCGGGACGGGCCCCTTTTCTTTCGCACTTCACCGTCGTCATATCTGTGCTGCAGTAGAGAGATAAGAGGAAAAGATTTATGTTTTTTTTCGCCACTATACAAGTACGATAGTTACCTTCTGTAAGCCCTTTTTTGAAGTACAGGGTGTAATCGTTAGAGCTGAGTCGGCATATATTGCTGCTGTTTACCCATGGCTCCTGTATTAGGGCAATGTCTATGTTTTTCTTCATCAACCTTCTTCATCAACCTTCTTCATCAACCTTCTTGGCATCACTGCTACTTGATTCTGTAATTTCTGTTATTGTTGTTTTTATTATGTTTTTGGTCACTGGTGACTTATCCTCTTTCGAGGCCAAGCCATCGCCGACAGTCGTGACTTCTTCCGACTTTTGAGCGTATATCCCCACTCGATTTTTACTTTTTATTTTACTTTTATCCATATCTTATTTCGATTAACATATCTGTTTTTTTTTGGTTTTCTATATTGTCTGACACTGCAGCTGGATTGCTGGAGGGTCAAACGTAACCCCCAACACCTCAAGGTGAAAATCTCGGGGGGGGGGGGGGGGTGACTTCCCTTTGGAAGTAATTTAATTTATTTTGATAAAACTTGTAAAACTGTAAACAGGTGAATTTCTCCATAATTAAACTAAATAAAAAGGCTCAGTTTCAGAAGAAACAAACTACTTCTTTTACGTACAAGTTTCACCAGTTATATTCGTACTGCTGGATCCGAGAACTCAGAAATTGTAGTAGTACGGATATAACCGGTGAAATGTATACGCATAAGAATTACATTTAAAGGACAAGTTTCAGTGCTTTGCTATGGTTTAGAAACTACTGGCGAATTAACATTCAGCGATCTGATTTTCAAAAATCAGTTCACTGATGATGATACCGCGACGGTACAATTGTACGATCAATGTATACGTTATATAATAAATAAAAACTAATAAACATACATATGTAAAAGAATTTTATTTTTTATTTTTTTTATTTTTTATTTGTTGTATGTATGTGACTTTAGGAAAAAATAGTACTTCTATTCACCGGTTATTTTTGTAGTTCTACGTTTGCTGGGTATGCTTATTTGCCCGCAATGTCGTCGGTGCCACCGCCCGCCCAAGGCACTTATGCAAATTTGCTGTCAAAGTCGTCGAAGCCACCGCCCGCCCTAGGCATTTATGCAAATTTACCTTCAACGTCGTCGAAACCACCGTCCGCCCAAGGAATTCCTGCAAACTTGTCTACAACATTAGCGCCACCGGCCCCCCAAGGCATTCAGGTAATTTTGCCACCAACATCAGTACCGCCGCCCACCCATAATCCACTGCAAATCAATCTTCATTCGCCACTTATGATTTACCACCAGGAACCTTCTTAGTACAAGCTTGCCACCAATATCGATGCCACCGCCTGTCCACAATCAACTTCAAGTCAACATGCAACCATCACTCATGCCATCCGTAGCCGTCAAAGCTGATACGAGTGTGTTGCATAGGCCTTGCGGTTCAGAGTCGCAATTTATAAATATTGAACAAATTAAGGCCATGTAAGCTTTAATCATCTCGGCCAACAAAACCATGCAGAATAGTATGGCTGAGTTAAAAAGAGAGATTGCGAACTCTCATAGCCAACCACAGATACGTTTCCAGCCGCCACCACCACCTATGGAACAACTCGCCCACCAAACTACTTCGCAAACTTTGCCGTCTCGTACGATACTGCAAAGATTTGTATCACAAAGCGCACACACTGAGCCTTTAAGACACAGTTCTGTTGTCCAGTACCGAGCCTCCCCCTTTGTCAAACGACTAGAGCCAGAGAACCATAAAGCATCGTGAGAAAAGATTTACCCGCTTCCGATCTTTACACATTCCCCTGAAGAATGGCAAACCTTTTCTGAAGCATTCAGGACTACTACGTTAGAATACGATTACTCCCCCCTGCATAATATTATGCGGCTCCGCGATGCGGTACAAAAGGATGCTAGGGAAGTAGTAGAGGCGTTGCTTTCAAGCTCGAATAATGTCGAAGCAATCATGTCGACCCTAGAAGATATGTACGGTCGGCCCGAAAAACTAATTAGTAGCCAAGTAGAAAAGGTTAGATCTATCTATGTCTATCTCCCCCAGTTTGGACGGGAGGGACATGAATTTAATGAAAAAAGTACTCAAAATAGATAAAAAATCATTAAAAAATAACGGTAATACCTACAATTAAGTTTTATATCTTTTTTGAAAACCAATACTCTGTTTATTAGCCAGTTTTTAAATCCAGTGAAATCTAGCCATAGTTTTTTGAAAAAGCTTCTTTCAAACTCAAAATTTGGGAAAAAAACACATAAAAAAATGTTTAAAGTGTAATTTTTCAAAGCTTCGAGAGTTTATATTATATTTTTTTTTCTTAGAAATCGTTGCTCATATTAATTCTTAATCAGAAACCGAAAACAAAATGATTTTATGTCTTCTAGTTTTCAAGAAAACTGAAAATTACCAAAACTACTATTTTAATTCAATTAATTTTGTTTGCTTGCATATTTTACGTGATAGTAAAAATAGAATATATACAAATTGACTCTGAATTATCATACTTTTGCAACACCCAGACTTACGGCGTATAAACAGTGAGGCATGCTGTCCCCTTGCAAACCCCCCTGCTTGGGCTCACTATAGGATTTTGGGGTATGTGCGAGGTTCGGTGTATGCAAAATTGGATGTTTAAATAAAGTGCTAATACCCAGCATTAGGCATTAAAAGAATATACACTGTGATTATATAAGTGATTATATAAGATTATATAAGTCTAAATGGTTTGGCCTTTGACCGCCTACCAGATTGACAATGTGAATATAAATATATCAAAATGCTACAAAAAAAAAATCTTAATATATACATTTATGTATTTATAATTTTGACTTTAAAAGTTTTCTTCAATTATGGTATTTCTATAACGTAGTGCGGCAACAACATAATTATTCAGAACATCCCATCCTTTCTCTCCGTTTAATACACCAAGCAGCTCGTCATCATTTAGGCAACTCTTCTTAAAATACCTTATCCGAAACTCTTTCAAAACAGGGCATATTGCAATGAAATGCCAGGTATCTTCGCGCGTCTTCATGTTGCATAGACTGCAAAGTATTGAAGGATCAGATCTGTGTGGCACATAGTTCAAATTCAATAATTCCCCTCTCGTTTTGAAAACAATGTTTATCTTATTGATTGGATTATTGTTAAGTAGGTACGTATTGTTTCCAAGGTTGTATTCAAGGCGACTGTAAAAGCATTTAAACAATGAGGATTTGGCTTCCGCTACATTTCTGTCATACAGGACCTTTCCAAGTTTTTCAAGAATGGCGTTGAACTTCAATCGTAGTGAAGACGAGTTTTCCTCTTAAAAAATCAGTAAATTTGTACCGCATTCGGTTGCCAGGCTCTCCCACTCTACCATCATTGATCCTCTCGTCTGAATCATGTTATTAAGAATGATTTTTTGAGTCCTTTCATTTTTCATCTCCATAACCTTAACAACATAGTTGAAGTGCATGCCAAGAGTGTCCATTATCAAAGGTGGTGTCCCAGTTTCTAAATAAAGCATGTAGTTTGGGGTATTTTCTGGAAGACGAAAAATCCTTTTTATAAAGTACCGAAGTATTACGGCTTCGAATGAAAGATATGCCCAGACTTGCGCTCCAAATAAAAGAATTGAAACTGATGTAGAGCGGAATAAGCTTTGCTTTGCACTATGTTCGATGTAATTGTTCTTGATGCAGCGCAGCGCTCCCATACAGCAGAAATCGCTCGTTTTGCTTCGGATAATTTTCCGTCCAGGTGCCTCTTTATGTTCAGGTTTGAAGTTATAAGGACTCCAAGGTATTTGTACTCCCGCACAGTTTCCACAGCATCTCCATTAAAAGTCCATTTTTCGTTTTTCGAGAGTCTGCCCCACTAAGTTCACTACCAGATTCCAGTGTTTGCAGTAATTTCCTAACCTATTCATCATAAGTTGCACTTCAACCAATCACCGTTTCAGCAAAGAAGACTATATCGTCTGCATACATAAGTGCAGGAATCGTTGCTCCTCTAATTTGTATTCCACCTCTGACTGCATCCGTTTTGTCATTTATGAACAGTACGAAAAGCAAAGCGCTTAGAATACAACCTTGGTTTAGGCCCATTGTTGTTGGAAACTCGTATGATGGAGAGGAAATATAATTGATTTTTTTTTAAGCTGTCAGAAACTTCTGCATTTTCGAAGATTCGGTTGAATTCGATGGTTAGCGACGAAATGAAGTCATTTGTGGCGTTCTTGAAGAATTCAAAGGAAATACGGCTTTATTCACTTTGCAGTTCGATATGACTTCTTGTAGTTCTTGAATCTCAAAGGGAGCGTCTAAAAATTCATCCAGTATTAGTGGTTCAGCATATTGAGGAGGCTTCTGAAGTAGTTTCTTAGACTTGATGCTTGCAGGCCTACAGCGATGATATTTCTTCTATCATTTAAAGTGCTAGTACCCAGCATTAGGCGAGCATTTTACAAGCGAGCTATGTATGGGGAGGCAAGCTGCCCCCCTGCAACCCCCCTGCTTGGGCTCAATATAGGATTTGGGGTATGTGCGAGGTTCGGTGCATGCAAAATTTGATGTTTAAATAAAGTGCTAGTACCCAGCATTAAGCGTGTATTTTAAAAGCGAGGTATGTATGAAGGGGCATGCCGCCCCCCCCCCCCCTGCAACCGCCCTGCTTGGGCTCACTATAGGATTTGGGGTATGTGCGAGGTTCGGTGTATGCTTATTTCGTTTGCATTTAAGGAACTTTGAATGTATTCTCTGTTTCCAATGTCAACAGCTACATATGATAAATGTAAATGTATGAAAATATCGCATTAACTGAGCTAAACTGCATGACTGCAGCGTAATACTCATAAAAAAGGACTTCTTTAGTACTTTCAATTTTCTCGAAAACTAGATGACATAAAAGCTTTCGGGTTTTTGTGTTCGATTGAGAATTGATATGAGCATTGACCACAAAAAGAAGATTTAATTTTCCATTTCAGAATTTTGAGCAAAATTGATCCAATCACTTATTTTTATCAAAACTTTGAGTTTGAAAGCAAATTTTTTGAAAACTATTGACACAAAAAATTTAATTTAAATGTAGGAATAAAGATCAGACTTTTGGCTTTTAAAATCTTGATTGCTTTGCATTTTACGTATAATCGTTGCTTGTTAATATTTGTTTTTCCATTTAAGTCGTTTTTATCGAAAATCGCCCCTACCTCCTAAACGGGGCGAGATAGACTCCTCTCCCATAGTAAAAAATGCTAATATTTGAACCTTCTACAAAAATACGTTATCAATTTTCGGCGCTCAAGTTATCGTTCTCTCCCCAAAATACTCACCTCTCAGGGCTGCCACTTGTTGAGTACGAGGATATTCAACCAAAGTTGATAATTAGCCTGGCCCATGCCTATTTGACAGTACCTTTGGAACGTCCATGTGCACCTTTGGGTATCGGTATAGGCCCAATTGCAACTAGAACCAGGCTAGGGTGGATAGTATATGGGCCATTACAAACGTGTATAAGTACAAAAAAGTTAAATCAAAGAGTTCTACATATTAATAAGAGTCAAACGGACAATGATTACAAGCTAAACACTATGGAAGAGATGATAAAAAGCTATTTTGACATGGAAACCTTTGGAGTACGATTACAACTTAAGACGGTTTTGTCCAAAGCAGAGGAAAGAGGAATGTGATCCGTGATCCAAAATACGCAAAAGAGTATTCCGTCAAAATTAATGATTATTTGAAAAAGGGCTATGCCAGAAAGCTAACCCAGGATGAAGAAATCTGTCGATCGCCTAGGACGTTCTGCCGCATTTTGGGGTAAAAAATTTGGGGTAAAGCCTGGAATACGTCTCGTGCTCAATGCGGCCGCCGAAGTTAACCAGTTTTTACTCAACAAAGCGTTACTTACTGGGCCAGATATAAAACAGCCATTAATTGCAATTCTTTTTAAAATTAGGCAAGCTCGATTTGCAATGTGTGGTGATATTAGGGAAATGTTTCACCAAATCCAGAAAGTAAAGCAGGATCAAGATGGTCGGCGATTCCTTTGGCGAAAGGATACGTTAGAGCAAGTGGAGACGTATGTAATAGAACGGATGATATATTATGAATTTTGTATTGCTGAATTAATCATAGTTATATTTTACCTTTTTGTTTTTTTTTCATTTTAATTCAATAAAACGTTTTTTTTTATTATTATTTTATTTTGCTAATCTATATATTTCGAGGACCTATTTGCCTCATCGTCAGGATCTATACAAATAAAATACATGCGTTTTAATACAAAATTAAATAAATATATAATAAATTTAAATATACATATACAAAATGATCAAAACTGATTTATCAGAAGTTATTTGATAACAATCTGTTTCAGTTTAACATTAGCTATAAACTATTTTTTAATTTTAGACATTTGTTTTTGAAATAAAAATTAAAATATTGAACAAATTTTCTTATAGAGTTATTCAAGTATTTAAAGTTTACAAATTTGTTTGATTTTTAATTTGGTTATTCTGTAAATTAGCATTAACTATTAGATTGTAGTATGTATTCGTGTAATCCCTTTTATCTGTTTTGTAGTTACACGCAATGCGCTCATTCCTTATAATTTGGTTGACCTCATGAATTTGTAACTTAAATTTATTTATTTCTAATTTTAAAATTTTAGCTCCATCAAAATCAAAAGAATGTCCATTTTCCTTTACATGATCAGCTAAAGCAGCTATATTTTTGTTGACCGTTCCTTCGTTAACTTTTTGACATTCGATTTTGTGTTGACCTATTCTTGACCCCAGTTTTTGAATAGTTTCTCCTATGTATGTTTTTTTCCCAATCGTTGCATTTTACAGAGTAAACTAATCCACTGTTTTCTGTTTTATTATTTTTTTGTTTTGGATTAAGAAAGAATTTTGAATTTTGTTCTGTTGGCTTCATTGCTGCTTTAACATCTGGTACAAAATATTTGCACACTCTAGCTAAGGACTCACTTAATTTAGGTACATAAGTCATTGCTGAATAAATTTTATTATCCGTATCTAATAAGTTTCTTGTCCGTTCATTATTATTAGATAGAAAGCTGTAGTTACTTTGGTCAAATCTTTGTGGTTAATTAATTTTGGCTTGTATATTTTCGTTTTTAACTGATGAAATAAGTTTTTCGATTATATTAATTGGATAGCTGTTTTTTCTCAATATATTTTGTATCTTTATTATATTATTGTTAAAATAGGTCTTATGGCCAAATGAAAATACCTTACGAATAAAGTTTTTAACCATATTATATTTCATTCGAGTAGGATGAGCCGAATAAAAATTAAACAAACGATTTGATGCAATTGGCTTATGAAACCAATTTGTTATAATATTACCATCATTGTTTCTTTTGACTGTAACATCTAAATAATTTATTTCACGAGTAAGTCCTCCAATTCATATGTAAAAATAATATTTTTATCAAGAGATTCCAGAGCTGATTTTACTACATCAATTTTGTTTCTTTGAATATTAATAATTAATAATTAATCTAATATTAAAAAATAGTTGATAGCTAATGTTAAACTGAAACAGATTGTTATCAAATAACTTCTTATAAATTAATTTTGATAATTT
Source organism: Melangyna quadrimaculata (assembly GCA_949320155.1). Lineage (NCBI taxonomy): Eukaryota > Metazoa > Arthropoda > Insecta > Diptera > Syrphidae > Melangyna > Melangyna quadrimaculata. Next base: position 110,280,267 of record OX439483.1, read on the forward strand.
TGTATATATTTAAATTTAATATGTATTTATTTAATTTTGTATTAAAACGCATGTTTTTTATTTGTATAGATCCTGACGATGAGGCAAATATGTCCTCGAAATATATAGATTAGCAACATAAAATAATAATAAAACAAAATGCGTTTTATTGAATTAAAATGAAGAAAAACAAAAAGGTAAAATATAACTATAATTAATTCAGCAATACAAAATTCATCATATATATATGTCGTGTTCAAATAATAATGACATCCTTGCAATCAAATGATAACTCTTCTGTTAATAATCCTTCCTTATTCGCAAATAAAAAAGCTAAATATGCCCAAGAAAAATCAAGGCTAGTATTTCTACTAAAATGAAGACGTTGGAATATTTCACCAAATTTCATTAAAAGTGTTGAATATAATGAATTATGTTTATGAATATTTAAACTTGGCAATGCTCTCTCTGCTATATTGTTCATTCTAATTATTTAAGCCCTTGAATTATTTTCTCTTTATATAATAAAGTCAGTTGCAGTGTGTTCTTCCTCGAAGTCGGTCGTTTCATTTAAACTAGTAGCTAGATTATCAACAGGTTATGGGCCCAGAATACGCGGGAAAAATTAAAGGTTAAATTAAAGTCATTGAGCAATTTTTTTTTATTTAATTTTTTGGAACGCACTTGAAGTCTGGGAACCTTGTTAATTTTAGATTAGCTTAGAAATAGATTAAAGTAATAAAACGACAGTCGGCAAGAATGGAAAATAACGCTTATAAAATTGAGCAACTGCAAACGGCAAATGAGTATTCCGTATGGAAATTTCAAATCTCGATTTTGCTAAATGCCTCTGGGGTATTTGAGTATATGGATGGGGGAAATCAGACTCCGATGAAAGCTGAATCTGAAAATCAAACCGCTTTTGATAAGCGGCTTTCGGATTGGAGAAAATCTGATAGCAAAGCGCAAAGGATAATTGCAACGAGCATTGGTTCTATTCCGCTTCGGCACATCGTTAATTGTAAAACTGCGATGGAAATGTGGGTAAAGTTGAGGTCAGTTTATGAACAGACTTCGAAGGCAAATATCCACATGTTGCTGCAAAAGTTCTACGGGTTCGAAAAAGATCCAAATGATGATGTCTCAACACATATATTCAGGTTAGAGAACATTGTCAGACAGTTAAGAGATATTGGGGAAATTATTTCTGAAAGTATGATCATAACGAAAGTTTTGATGACACTTCCAAGTAATTTTAAGCATTTTTTCTGTGCATGGGAGTCGACGGCGAAAGAGTATCAAACCTTAGAAAATCTAACGTCACGTCTGGTCATGGAAGAGACACGCATGTCATCGCATGCGACGAGTTCATCCGTTGCTTTAGTTGCAAAACAAAAGACAAAGAAAAAAAATCCAAAGTCTTCCAAGTCGGGAAAGTGTTTCTCTTGTAATGAGCATGGCCATTGGAAGAGAGATTTTCCTAAGAAAATTGATCGTATAAAATGGACTACAACTAGAGATGAGGTACAAAGGGGTGATGCACTTATATGCAACGTCGACGAAAAAGTGAAGACTGGAAGTTCAAGTGAGGGAAGAAGGGGTACACTGGTATCGGGTTTAGTTACTTCACGATGGACTGGAAGTGCAGATAAGGTGCAGAGACGAGGTAGTGCGATAGAAGAGCCAGACCATAGTCGATGGACTGGAACTCAAGGTGAGGTTCAAGGGGAAGCTTTAATTGATTGTGATGCATCGGTTACAAGGGATAGCACAAGAAATGGAAACTGGTACTTGGATTCTGGTGCTAGTGACCATATGACGTGCATGAAAGAATGGTTTGCATGCTATAGGGAGTTTACAGATCCTGTTGCTATTAAGATAGGAAGCGGAGAAAAGATTTTTGCGCAGGGCATTGGTGAAATAAATATTCTTGCTTCTGATGGAAACATTTGGGTCGAAAAACATCTGTCTGACGTTTTGTATGTCCCAAAGATCTCAATGAATCTATTTTCACAGACAAGGGCCTTAGATAAAAATCTGAGCATCATATCTGATAATCTTCAGTGCAGATTTGTGAAGAAGGATGGTTCAGTTGTGGCTGTAGGAGAACTTCAGGGCCAGCTCTTTAAAATGTGTTTTAAGGTCCAAGCTCCGACATTTAGAGAGGCAAATGTTGCCACTAAAAATTTGGCATAAACGTATGGTACACCAAAACGTTGTACAAGTTCGCAATCAGCTTATAAAGGCTGGGATTCAGTTCAAAGATGATGAGAACTTTTCATGTGACGACTGTATCTATGGGAAGCAACATCGATTACCTTTTTCTCAAAGTATTTTTCAGGCTTCCCAGCCGGGTGAACTTGTACATGCTGACGTATGTGGACCAATGGAAGAGAACTCAATTGGTGGCTCGAGGTACTTTCTCTTGTTTAAAGACCATTTTTCAAGATACAAGGTTGTGTATTTCTTGATATCTAAATCGGATGTTTGTTCATACATTGAGCAGTTTATAAACAGAGCTAAGAGTGAATGCAGAAATGTGGTAAGAACGCTCCGTACATACAATGGGACGGAATTCGTGAATGAAGGTGTTAAATCACTTCTAACTAAGCATTGTATTCGCCATGAAACTACAGTTCCCTACACTCCGGAGCAGAATGGCAGTGTTGAACGTGAAAATCGCACCATTGTGGAAGCCGCCAGGACTATGCTCTGTGGAAGTGGTTTGTCTAAGGGATTCTGGGCAGAGGCAGTAAACACAGCAGTCTTTGTGTTAAACCGAACTGGTGTTAGTTCAGTAAAAGGCAAAAATCCGTATGAACTTTGGTGGGGCAGTGAGTGTAAGGTCTTAGACTTGAAAACATTTGGAACACCGGCGTTCATACATGTACCGAAGCAGAAACGTAAGAAATTCGATAGTAAGGCAGAAAAAGGTTTGTTCACGGGATATGCCGAGAACACAAAAGGGTATCGCATTTGGAATTCATCGTCAAGACAAATCCAAATTGTAAGAGACGTCATATTTAAGGAGGGTGAGCTTCAAAACCAGAAGGATGGAGATGAAGACAGGTCTATAGTGTTTTCATCACGAGAAGTTGACTCTGAAAATCTAGACGAAGACGTTCATGGTGGTTTGGATGATAATTTGTATGATGGTTTGCATGATGATTTGCATGGTTGCTTGCATGAGGAAGAACGTTATAATACACATGACAATGTGCGTGGTTCGGTTAGTGATGAGCATGAGGCGGATTTTAGCGGAGGAACGTTGGAGGGTTCTAGTAGTTCATCTAGACCAGATTTTCAAGAAGACAACGGCAGAACGCAGAAAGATTCCAATACTTCATCTGGGGAAAACTTTGAAGAAGCCAATTTAAAAGATGATGTTTTCGATTCCATGGACGAGGATGATGTTGGTGCTAACAAATCATATAGAAATAAATTGCGGAGTACAAAGGACTGGAAAAGTTCAGGTTGCATAAACTATGCAGAAAAACATGCTTTTCTGGTTCAAGGTGAACCTATTAACTACAAAGAAGTAGTTTCTTGTGTTGATGCGCGTCAATGGAAATCTGCAATGGCAGAGGAGGTGGAAAGTCTACTTAAGAATCGCACTTGGGAATTGGTCGAAAAACCAACAAATAGGAAAATTATAGATAACAAATGGGTCTATAAAAAAAAAAACATGGATGCGCATGGGCGGAGAAAATATAAAGCAAGGTTGGTAATTCGAGGATTTACCCAAGAATATGGAGTGGACTATGTTGAAACGTTTAGTCCTGTGGCGAAAATTATTTCTATTCGAACTGTGCTTGCTATTGCCGCTTGTGAAGGATTGTCTCTGGTTCAGTTCGATGTTAAAACAGCATTTTTAAATGGCGACCTGAATGAGGATATTTACATGCGTCAACCTCTTGGATTCGATGACAGATCTGGAAAAGTGTGTAAGTTACGAAAGAGCCTATAAGGCTTAAAGCACGCTTCACGTTGCTGAAATGAAAAATTCACTCATGTGCTAAAGAAATTCAACTTACGAGTTTCTGAAATGGATCCTTGTGTTTTTTTTGGAAACGATGCAGATAACCGTCTTATACTAACAATCTACATCGATGATGGCCTAATAGCGGCAAAGAAGAAAGAAGATGGTATGAGACTAGTGGAATTTCTAAGGACAGAGTTTGAAATCACACTTTTGGATGCTGAATGGTTCCTGGGAATGCAATTGTCCCGGATGTCAAATGGGGAGATTCATGTGAGTCAGACTAGTTATGCAGAGCGAGTGTTGAAGAGATTCAATATGATCGACAGTAAGCCAGTTTCAACACCAGCTGATGTAATTGGAAGTGCAGACGACCCATCTCAAAAGGAAGTAAGGTTTCCATATAGGGAGGCAGTAGGATGCCTTATGTACTTGGCAGTAGCTACCAGGCCAGACATTGCATTTGCAGTGGGAGTTGTATCCCGATACTTAGAAGCACCCACCCAAATGCATGTGAATGCAGTCAAGAGGATCCTGAAGTACATCAGTGGAACTAAAACAATGGGTATACTTTTTAAAAGAGCTAACAATTTATCTTTGATATGTTTCAGTGATGCCGATTACGCTGGTGACATTGTCACAAGAAAATCTACCTCTGGATTCATTTTCAAGTTTGGAGGTGGACCTGTATCCTGGGCATCGCAGAGACAAAAGTGTGTGGCATTGTCGACCACAGAGTCGGAGTACGTGGCGGCATCTCAAGCTGTAAAAGATTTGGTGTGGATTCAGCGGCTTTTGCAGAACTAGTGCCGCTTAAAGAGTCTTGTGTGGCTGAGCTGAATATGGATAACCAGGGAGCAATCCGACTAGTTAAAAATCCGGAGTTCCATAAGCGCACAAAACACATTGATGTGCGCTATCACTTTATTCGTGAAAGATATGAGAGAGGAGATTTCGAAATAAATTATGTTCCTTCTGAACATCAAATTGCTGACATTTTTACTAAAGCCTTAAGCAAAGATAAATTTGTAAAATTTAGAGATTTGATTGGAGTTGTAAATAATCCATTTTAAAGTTATTTTTTTATTTAATTTAAATTATTCAAAAGTGGGAGTGTTGAATATAATGAATTATGTTTATAAATATTTAAACTTGGCAATGCTCTCTCTGCTATATTGTTCATTCTAATTATTTAAGCCTTTGAATTATTTTCCCTTTATATAATAAAGTCAGTTGCAGTGTGTTCTTACTCAAAGTCGGTCGTTTCATTTAAACTAGTAGCTAGATTATCAACAAAAAGAAATATTTCACGTCACAGAATAAATTCAAAAAATATCCTGAAAAAAGCAATTATAGAATTTAACAAACAAGTTCTGAATGCGGAAATTGTAGATTGTTGTTTCAAAATTAATTCGTTAAAAAAAGAACTTTCTCAATTATAAAATGTAAATTATGCAGTCCCTTCTTTATTATTAGTTCATTCAAACTCTCCCTTTTATGAGAATGATCATTTTCAAAGACTTCTTCAGACAAATAATAAAAGGCTTAGTAAAAAATTCCAAAAACTTAAGGACTAACAAGAAACATTAGAAGACATAAAATATGATGACAATTTTATTAAAAATCTTTCTGATGTTACTAAACCCCGTGAAATGCTAATTTTACTTGGACTTGGCCCTAAACTTGCTCTCCTAGTTCAGACTATCCCGACTCTAGACTTAATTGCTGATTAAGAATATATTATTTCACGATTCGCAGCAGAAACAATTAAAAAGGCTATGAGAGCTCAATTAACTTATCTTATTACAAGACATATAAAATCAAATAAAAAGCCAAACTGAATCACAAAGTTTTTGATTAAAGCGGCCAAAATAACAGCAAAGTTTCTGAAAGATAATGTTGAAATTTTTGTGTCTTCAAGTGATAAAGGTAATGTGACTATCATTGCTAAGCGTACAGATTTTGATGATAAATTAGTAAACTTATTTAATGATAACGATAAATTTGAAGGCTTCAGATCCTACGTCATCGCTACAAGCTAAAAATAATCGCTTAATAAGTACTATTTTTAACAAAAGTAGAAAATTAATAAGCCAACAAGAATCTAAAAAGCTTCGTACGTATATTGCTATTTCACCCCGTGCATTTGGACAATACAAATATCATAAAGAAAATTTACCTGTTCGACCTATTATTTCAACAATAAATTCTCCTAGTTACAAATTATCAAAATATTTAGCTAACATTCTTAAAGAATCTTATAAATCAAAATTCACAATCAAAAATTCAAAACAATTTGTTAAAACAATTACAAAAACTAAAAATTCTACCTGGAAATATTCTTGTATCTTTCGATGTATCAAACTGTTTCAACTGAATTGGCACTACAAACTGTTGAACGCACTTTGATTAACGTATCAAACCTAAAACTAAAATTCCAAAACAAACATTTATGATTATGTTAAAATTTTGCCTTTCTGACTGCAATTATTTTTGTTTTAAAAATCAATATATACGTATGAAAACTGGGCTTTTTATGGGATCATCTTTAGCTCCAGTTCTCGTCGAATGGGTTTTGGATGAAGTGATATTGAATGCGTTTGATAAAATAGATTTTACACCACAATTTTGGATAGCATATGTGGATGATCATTTAACAGCTATTCCAAGAAACAAAATTGATGTAGTAAAATCAGCTCTGGAATCTCTTGACAAAAATATTATTTTTACATATGAAATAGAGGACACACTTACTCGTGAAATAAATTATTTAGATGTTACAGTCAAAAGAAACAATGATGGTAATATTATAACAAATTGGTTTCATAAGCCAATTGCATCAAATCGTTTGTTAAATTTTTATTCGGCTCATCCTACTCGAATGAAATATAATATGGTTAAAAACTTTATTCGTAAGGTATTTTTATTTAGCCATAAGACCTATTTTAACAATAATAATATAATAAAGATACAAAATATATTGAGAAAAAACAACTATCCAATTAATATAATTAAAAAACTTATTTCATCAGTTAAAAACGAAAATTTACAAGCCAAAATTAATTTACCACAAAGATTTGACCAAAGTAACTACAGCTTTCTATCTAATAATAATGATCGGGCAAGAAACTGGGCTACTACGACATATTTGTAGCTGAGGCCTATAAGGAGCGGTTTATCCGGCTCCCTACCCTTGGAGTTATACGAAGGGTCTGGTCCTCCGGGTCGGGGGTTGTGCGTCGGGGTAACTTCCCTACCACGTAAAAAAAAGTTGTTCCGAAACAACAACAAGCCTCGGATATGGATGATTTTAAAGTTGACGACCCCAGCAAACGAAACAAGGACAATGAATTTCGGATCTGCACGTGGAACGTCCTGTCTTTATATAGAACACGTGCAGCCGAACAATTAGTGGAGAACCTGGACAGGCTAAAGGCTGACGTAACAGCCATCCAGGAAGTGCGATGGGATGGAGAGGGCATACGGAGACTGAAAACGTGTGACATCTACTACGGCGGGTGCTTGAAGGAACAGGGTCAGCGGCTCGTTGGTTGTGGTTTTGTGATAAGGGGAAGACTTAGGCAAGAAGTCTTGGGCTTCCGAAGTGTAAGCGAGCGCCTGGTCACAATCCGCATCAAAGGCAAATTTAAGAACATTTCGCTGATCTGTGTTCACGCCCCCCATGAAGGGAGAGAGGACTCAACCAAAGAAGCATTCTACGATCTCCTGGAGACAACGTATGATATGTGCCCGAAGTACGACGTGATGATCATTCTTGGTGACTTCAACGCAAGATTCGGAAAGGAGGGCATCTTTGGTTCGACAGTCGGAGGACACAGCATACACGATGAAACTTCCGGCAACGGACACAGGCTGACAGACTTTGCGGTGGGGCGAAATGTCATCATCTCAAGCACCTACTTCCCACACCTCAATATATACAAGGGGACTTGGCGGTCGCGTGATCAAGTGACCGTCAACCAAATCGACCACTTTGCGATAGACGCGAGACATGCTTCCAGTATCTTGGACGTCCGAACGTTCCAAAGGGGCCAACATTGACTCGGATCACTACCTGGTGGTAGCTAGACTACGAATGCGGATATCCATGACGCGACAACGCAGAGAAGATGCTGTGAAAAGATTTGATGTCGAGAAGCTTAAATCGCAAGAGACCGCCAGAACTTTTACAGACCACGTAACTCTTAATCTCACAGGAGGTCCGCCAGTGGGAACACTGTCAACAAGCCATCAGAAGTGCCGCCTCTGATGTGCTGGGTTGCAGAAGGCGAATACAACGAAACCCCTGGTTCGATGAAGAGTGCCGGCTAGCGCATGCAGCTAAGGACGAGGCCTACCAAGCAATGCTGCAGACTCGAACAAGAGCTGCTGAGAGAGTGGCCCGGTCTATTGAGGGTTGTAGCGGTAGGGGAGATGTGCGAAAATTTTATCAGAGGGTGAAGCGATCTACCCAAGGATTCAAGGCTAGAACGGAAGCCTGCCGAGATGAGAGTGGGAATATGGTAGTAGACACACAGTCAGTGCTGAGGATCTGGAAAGAACACTTCTCTAGACTGCTTAATGGCGAAGACAGCCAAGATGCCAATAATAGGCAGAACGCTCCATTCAACTTGGACGATGATGGCCAAGAGTTCCGTCCACCCGACCTAACCGAAGTGCGGCTGGGGATATCCAAAATTTGGTCGGAGGAAAGTATGCCCGATGAATGGAACCTCGGTATAGTGTGCCCCATCCATAAAAAGGGAGATGTTCTGAAATGTACCAACTACAGGGGAATTATTCTCCTAAACGTCGCTTATAAAATCTTGTCGGCCATCCTGTGTGACCGCTTAAAACCTTTTGTCAACGATCTGATCGGCCCCTATCAATGCGGTTTTGGGCCAGGCAAGTCAACCGTCGATCAAATGTTCACACTCCAACAGATTTTAGAAAAATCCCGGGAATTCCAGATCGATACACACCGCCTTTTTATCGATTTTAAAGTCGCGTATGATAGCGTGAAAAGCGACGAATTATACAGAGCCATGTCGAGTTTTGGCATCCCTGCCAAACTCGTCCGCCTGTGCAGGATGACGATGGAGAAATCTCGCTGCTCCGTCAAAATTGGTAAGAACACCACCGATTCCTTTGATGTTGAGAAAGGATTGAGGCAAGGCGACGCGTTATCATGCAACCTATTGAACATCGTTCTTGAAGCCATTGTACGCAACGCACATGTCAACACCAGCGGTACAATCTATCAAAAGTCTGTTCAATTGCTTGCATATGCGGATGACATAGACATTGTCGGCAGAACGAATCGAGCTGTGGCAGGGGCATTTGCGAGCATTGAATCGGAGGCGGCTAGAATGGGAGTGGCGGTTAATGAGGACAAGACGAAGTATATGCTGTCATCGAGAGAGGAATCTCAACATCGTCGACTCGGGCAAAATATCACGATGGACAGATATAACTTCGAAGTTGTCAAAGACTTTGTCTACCTGGGCTCCACTATTACATCGCAGAATGACATCAGTGCAGAGATCAAGCGAAGAATTACTCTTGCCAATCGCTGTTTCTTCGGTGTAATGAGGCATTTAAGTAGTAAGGCCCTCTCTCAGAGAACCAAGGAGACTTTATACAAGACCCTTATCATCCCGGTGCTGCTTTATGGGTCAGAAGCATGGACACTAAAAGATTCGGATACAAATCTGCTAGAGTGCTTTGAGAGGAAGATTCTTCGTGTGATTTTCGGTCCGGTGTGTATCGAAGGAGTATGTAGGAGAAGTTTCAACGACGAGCTATACGGGCTATACAGCGACGTTGACCTCGTCAAAAAGATGAAAATACAGCGGCTGAGATGGCTGGGGCACGTGGAGCGTATGGACAGCAACGCAACTGCCCGACGAGTCTTCGAATCCAACCCCGATGGGGTACGCAGCAGAAGAAGAACCCGTAACAGGTGGCGCAATCAAGTGAATGCCGACATCAAAGCACTCGGCGTGCGCAACTGGAAGCGGCTAGCTAGGGATAGAGCTGGCTGGAGGGGCTTGTTAGTTGGGGCCGAAGCCTATCCTGGGCTGTGAGCGCCATCAAAAGTAAAGTAAGTAAGGACAAGAAACTTATTAGATACGGATAATAAAATTTATTCAGCAATGACTTATGTACCTAAATTAAGTGAGTCCTTAGCTAGAGTGTGCCAATATTTTGTACCAGATGTTAAAGCAGCAATGAAGCCAACAGAACAAAATTTAAAATTCTTTCTTAATACAAAACAAAAAATTAATAAAACAGAAAACAGTGGATAAGTTTACTTTGTAAAATGCAACGATTGCGAAAAAACATACATAGGAGAAACTATTCAAAAACTGGGGTCAAGAATAGGTCAACACAAAAACGAATGTCAAAAAGTTAATGAAGGAGCGGTCAACAAAAATATAGCTGCTTTAGCTGATCATGTAAAGGAAAATGGACATTCTTTTGATTTTGATGGAGGTAAAATTTTAAAATTAGAAAGAATCAAATTTAAGTTACAAATTCATGATGTCAACCAAATTATAAGGAATTAGGGCATTGCGTGTAACTACAAAACAGATAAAAGGGACTACACGAATACATACTACAATCTCATAGTTAATGCCAATTTACAGAATAACCAAATTCAAAATCAAACAAATTTGTAAACTTTAAATACTTGAATAACTCTATAAGAAAATTTGTTCAATATTTTAATTTTTATTTCAAAAACAAATGTCTAATATTAAAAAATAATGTATAGCTAATGTTAAACTGAAACAGATTGTTATCAAATAACTTAATTTTGATAATTTTGTATATATTTAAATTTATTATGTATTTATTTAGTTTTGTATTAAATCGCATGTATTTTATTTGTATAGATCCTGACGATGAGGCAAATAGGTCCTCGAAATATATAGATTAGCAAAATAAAATAATAAAAAAAAATGCGTTTTATTGAATTAAAATGAAGAAAAACAAAAAGGTAAAATAGAACGGATGATATTCGAAGCTACGTATTCACCGACTATTGCTCAACATGTTTAGAACGTCAACGCACTGAGATTTGAGAAAAAATTCCTGAGAGCTGTTAAAGGGATCATCGAGAGGCATTATGTCGATGACTATGCGGATTGTTTCCAGACAGAAGTTGAGGCCATCAAGGTTTTGAAAGAGGTAATTGAAATACATAAGTTTGGCGGATTCGAACTACGGAATATAACATCAAACTCCGAGGCACTAAAGATAGAGTATGAGAGTCTCGTTCGCGATATGATGAATCAGTGAATGTGGATGGTCACATAGAGCGAATACTAGGAATGCATTGGCTGCCAACACCAGATTCTTTCATTTTCACTCTTAAGTTCAACAAAGTAGCAGTCGAGATTTTGAGTTTTACAAGAAAGCCAACTAAGAGGGAAATGTTAAGTATGAACATGTCGGTGTTTGATCCTTTTGGATTTGTGGTCGATTTTATGATATCAGCGAAAGTACTGCCACTGCCGAAGGAAATGAATCATCGTTGGAAGATGTAGGTCGAGGAGTTGCCTAAAGTGAAAGAGTTTCGAGTAGCACGCTCTTATTTTACGAAATTTGTAACAGAAGAATTGGATCTTCATGTGTTTGTCGTTGCAAGTGAACAGACAATGGTGGCTGTGGCATATTGGAGAGTGGTGAGTGAAGGTGAGGTAAAATTGGTTTTCGTTACAGCCAAAAGTAGTATAGCTCCAATACGTTTCCACACCATACCTACGGTGACCATATTTCTGGAAGCAAAACCCGGGACACACGTGAACATTTTAAAACCTAAAATAAAAATATTAGTCTTTTCCTTAATTTTTATTGTGATAAAAAATACATACATACCTATTAAAAGAGAGAAAAAATAAAAGAAAAACAAACGAAAAGAAACTGTTAAAATTAAAGGAACTTAACATTTATTTCATTAATAAAATATTTCAGTCTTCTGTTAACAAATAAGTCTTAACTTATTAACTGAACATGATATAAAGGTTCATTATTTGTAACTACAAAAACATAACATTTCGTAATGCAGATTAACCAAGCTTACAACGTACAAAGTGTTTGTCCTTAAAGCTTTTGTGCTCAAAAAATATTTTATAATTGTTCGTTTTCTTTTAAATAATTTTTAAATTCAATGCAGCTTAAATTGTTATTACATTTAACAATTAACATGGCTTTTGGAGTTTTAAAATTAACTTTGGATTTTTCGCTCGTCCACATATTACTCATTATTGAAAATAGTATAAGAACCTGGCAAACACAAACTGAACTCAACAATTTGTAAAAGGTTTGGAAAACAAACGTTTTTTTTTCTGACAAATGCGTAAAAATATTAACCTTCTGACTTTTTATTTTCAGTCCATTTTCTAATAGTTTATAAACTTAAGACAAAATTTTAAGCAAACAAACTCATCAAACAACTGAGAGTCATTAATTCTTGTTTCGCTTCGGTTTTGGTTCACAAAAGCCAAACAGGCTTCTATTTCGGGCCAGGGGTACATTACTAAGAATAACTCAAGTGAATATTTCAAGTTATGTATTTAAAAGAGCTTTCCCACTGATTTAAATATTCGTACAAGATGAATAAAATTGAAATATACTTTCCTTATTTCTCTTGGTTTATTAATTTAATTTTGACTTGTTCAGTCTCCATTTGTCTCACTAATAAACAAAAAAAAACATCAGAAAATGTGCAAACACGTGACAAATACGGAACAAATAACTAAATACCGGACACTTGTACGTCCCGGAAAACGCGGGACGAATGGTCACCGTAACCAAACCTAAGCTTGAGCTGCAGGCAGCAGTTATGGGAGTTCGAATGTTCGAATCCAATACGAAGCATCACACAGCGAAGATAAATAAATGTCATTTTTGGAGCGACTCGCACACCGTAATCCGTTGGATCCGTTCAGATCATCGTATCTACAACCAGTATGTGGCGAATCGCGTCTCAGAGATATTGGAAGGAAGTCAAATCGATGAGTGGCGATGGTGTCCTGGGCCTCTAAATCCAGCAGATGAGGGTACAAGAGCTTAATTTCTAATAAATTTGGAGACGAATAGCAGGTGCCTCAATGGCCCTCAGTTCCTGTACGAAAAAGAGCATGCCTGGCCAAATGAATCGTCAATGGGGCAGTGCGATGACAGTAGCCATGATGAGCTTCGCAGAAAACTTTACTTATTCTTGGCTACTCACAAGGTAAATTTGATAAACAATATTATTAACCGCTTTTCGAATTATTCCAGGCTTAAGAGAACGATTGCCTGGGTGTTTCGATACATCGAAAAATTCAATATGACGCCCTGATAGAAAATAAAATCATCTCAGAAACCAGTAAGATCCTGGTCCTCATCCAGTAAAACAAAAACGATCGAACGATATCGTTTTGTAAAAAGCTGTCTTTATTTTTCTCTACTGAAGTGATAGAGAGAGCAATATTGAAAACGATATCTTCCTATCGTTTTCGTTTTACGTGATGAGGCCCCAGGACTTTGAATCCCTTTCTTGGACAGGACAATGTCATGTGTGTGAACGGGACTATAATCAACGCCAAATGCCTATCCATTCAAGCGAAGCAGCCCATTATTTTGCCGACAAAATATGCCCTCACTAGTCTGGTGGTGACTTTCTACCACAAAAGATATCACCATATAAATATGTCATCATCAATAAGCGAACTACGCGGAAAGTTCTGGATCCCATCCATAAGAGTGTTGATGAACAGCGAACGGTCTCACTGTCCTGATTGCCGTATCCGTAGAGCCAAACCAGTACAACCGCAGATACGCCCTTTCTCCTATAACTGCCTGGATTATTTCGGGTCTATTACTGTCACTATTCGTCGTCAACGGGAGAATAGATGGGCGGCTCTTTTTACATGTCTGACGATCCGTGCCGTCCATTTAGAAATCGCTACTGATTTAGCGATGCTTGTCTTGTGTGCATCCGAAACTTCGTCAACAGAAGAGGCATGTCCATCATGATCAGGAGTGATAATAGGACCAATGTAGTTGGCCTCGCTAAGAAGCTTCAAGAAACTCACAAATTTATGAATCAGGACACAATAAAAAGGGGTCTATCGCCGTTGGGAATCGCCTGAAAATTCAACACGCCCCTAGTGCAGGAGGTGCTTGGAAGAGGCGCCTCCAATCAGTGAAGAGGGCTTTATACACGATGTTAAAGGAATATTCTCCACGCCTTGATACCCTTCAAAGCTTTCTTATTGAAGCAGAAAACATAGTGAATTCAAGACCACTAACGCATATACCTGTGACGCCTGAAGAACCTGAGCCGTTGACCCCAAACCACTTCTTGATTGGTGGCCCTAATTCTACTCAAACGCCTGCGCCATACGAGCCCCCACACTGCTGTGTCTTAGAAAGCAATGGCGAGTGGTCCAAAATTTAAAAAATGGGATGTGGCATCAATGGGTTAGAGAGTACCTACCCGAGCTTACGAGACGAACCAAGTGGTGTCTACCTGCCAAACCAATTGAACTAGGCAGTCTTGTTCTAATTTGTGATGCTGACGTTCCTAGGTCACAATGGAAGCGCGCCAGAGTCTTAACCTTTGGTAAGGACGGAATAGCCCGGTCTGCAGTTGTAAGAGCTAACACAGGTGAATTCAAAAGGCCGGTATCCAAGCTGGCGGTCCTAGATGTTAAAATGTCAGAAGATGCTGAGGCTTCCCCCTCCAGGTCAGCTCACAGGGGTGGGGATGTCGTCGATTGAATGCAGCATTTTTATTATTGGCTGTATGCTGTCATTATTTATATTCGAAAAATCTATTTGAAATGTCAAAACGTATATCTATCCTTATCAGTTTGTATTTAACCTAAAATGTCGCCTTTTTAAAAGTTAAGAAAATTGTATTGTCGGCTAATCGGCCATTTTATTGTAAGTCTTAGTCTCGTCCAGAGGCAAAATAGTAAGTTAAAAAATTGTTCTTAATTTATTTAAGTTAATGACATGTTGTAAATTGTATATTATTTTAGAAAATAAACCACTCCATTCCAATTTATATTGGGTTCACAAGACTTGTGTTTTACCTGGGAAGTTTATTCTAGAGCTGTGCCGGAGTCAACGGGGGCAGCCAGCCCAAATATATTCAGTTGCCTGCCTGCCGCAACAACAAGTCCAATTAAATAATGCTAAGTCTTCTACTTGGATGATGTACTTCAGTAGTATAAAGAATTTGAATTATAAAAAAAAAACATTCATACAAAATATTTTTGGTTTGCTCAGAAATTTGATTTTGGGTCTGAAAGGCACTGAAATGTTTTTGAATGTTTCACAGATTACTTATAAATTATAATTGCCTCTGAGTGTCTGAGTCTATTTTCAAATAAAAAAAAAGAATTCACGGCGCGCACAGAGTAACTTCCAAATCTACAAACTAATTTTTTCCAGCACCTAATTATAGGGAACTTTGGAAAAATATCAATTTTTAATAATTTTAAACGCTTATAGTGTGGTATTTTATTTAATTTGAATAGTATGCAAAAAATTGCATAACTGTATTATTATCTAGCCTTTACTCGGAAGGAAATAAGAAGAATCGAAGTATTTACTGTTGTTAAAAATATTTTTTTCTCAAATTTGTATTAATGTACTTACAACAAAAAAAATCAATTTAGGTACTTTTAGGTTTAAATAATAAAAATGTAGACATCATGTATAGAAAAGCCGATTTTTATACCTATTTTCTGTTTCCCTAATTTTTGCCGAACCATAAATAAAACTTAACTCGTGAATTAAAGTATCACAAGTCTAGCACCATGAAACCACATTTTGACAGACTTAAGTGGGTTGTTGCGGCGAGTCCGGCCACTTTTTTAAAAACAAAAATAGCTGTTTTTACAAAAGTAAGCAACAACCAACAAAAGTCTGTCCGACTACTGGTTTTGTAAAGAGGACAGTCTAAGCTCTCATTTGATACCCCATTTATAAATATCCATCATGGTTTATAACAAGCCAAAAATGCAACCGAAAAAGTGCGTTTTCTACCTATTTCTTCCTGAAAAACCTTTTCTACCCAGCGGTTTCCTGCTACTATTATTCTCGTACAAGTCCTTAAATATTTAATTGTTAAAGCAGAAAATTTATTGAAATTAATGAAAATGATTTAGCTAATTCATTTAGTTCTAGTTTTCACCAACATTCCGTCTTTATTTTGTATTTATTTACCACTTTCTTATTTGCACATCGCCAAAAAATTACAATTTCTTTGTCAAACACACAGTTTCGACTGAGAAAAATAATTGAGTAGTGAATCCAAGAATTGTTTGGCTCATGAATCTCGGCCAGTGGCGTAGCTAGACCTCGAGGGGCCCGTATCAAGAATTAGTTGGGGGCCCCCTACGAAATTACAAATTAAACAAAAAACAATATTTTCAAAACAAACAAAAACACTCACAATAACAAATCCAGTATATTTAATGGTACATACATATTAGGGTGGCGCTTATTTTGGCAAAGTTGGAATTTCTTTCGCGACCCCCCCCTAAAAGTGATCAAGGTAATAAAATAAAAATCTGTGCAAAATTTTGTTGAAAACACGTGCCACCGAGCAGTTGAAAGTTCCCATACAAAAAACATGGAGATTTTTAGCCTTTTACTAAAAAAATCAGCAAAAGTGCAAAAGTTGATGAATATTAATAAAACTTACCATTTATCTTAATTATTATATGGACTAAAAACAAAGAATATTTCCAGAATTTTTAACATTTTTCTAACCAGTTAAAAATCGAAATGAAAATGAGTTCATTTTTGTTTTTTTTTTGCTAAATTTGCTCATTTTCAACGTTCTTGTCTCATAGAAGTTCTTAAATATTTGTTTATTATTTTTAGCTTAGAGAATGTTCTCTCAGCTGTTGCTGTTGTTACCGGAAGCGTCATTTTCAATTTTTTCATTTGAAAAGGATAAAAGTTTTTCTGCTTGTAAAACTTCAAATAAATTTCTTAGAGGCTCTGAAATCTTTGTTCAGTTTAAGAAATCAATATATGTATGTATCTAAGCAGCAATAGTAAACATTGACTTTGAAGTAAGATCTCGCCCCCTGTATCTCGGGGGCCCCGTATAATTGATATCGAGGTATCACTGTTCTGAAATCCAATCGAAAACGACTTTAAAGCCTAGTACGCTGCTGATGCGAAACGAAAAATCCCATACAGTAAACCCCGCTTAAGAGAAACGGCTAAATGACAGTCTTTCTTTCACTTAAGCGTGTTTTTCACTTAAACGAACCCCGCTTAGGTGAAAAAAAAAATCATTTAAGCGGAGTTCGGATAAGTGAAACAAAATTCACTTAAGCGGATTTAAAAATACCACGAAGCTGATAATTTTACTTTTGTACTTCCCTGGCGAAAATTTAAATGAAAGTTTTAATAACCAACAACGATTATATAAGATCTAGTTCATTTTAATTATTTTTTCACTTAAGAGAGTGGGTTTTTCACTTAAGCGAGTTTCGCTTAAGCGGAGTGTTTTAAAGGCTATTAAGCGGGTTTTTCTTAAGAGGGTTTTACTGTACAAAAATGACACGACGAAATCATAAACGAAAAATTTCGTTAAGCTTTTCGTTATTAATGATTTTTTATACAAAAACGTCAATCGCGATTGATTTATTTTGCGAAACAAAATTTTCTTCGTATAAAAAAAGCATTTGATCGTAGTTATTTCCTATTTTTGTCTATTATATGTCCGATAAAGCACCACCAACATCATCAGCAGGCACACATACCCCAGGTTGGAATGATCCACCAAATCTACAATTTAATGGCCTCCCAGCAACTATTGCTAGTGGCAAAACCAAACTTAATCTCAACAAGAGAATTGCATTTCCACTGCAAGGTGGCCCGAAAACTTCCAAACCAACGGCAATAGTTCAGCCCAATCAGGCTAGTGCACCGTTGCCCCTAACGATGCCACCACTAGTGGCCGCATCAAATAGTCAACATCCAGTCGCTGTTGTTCATCCAATGCCCAATATAAATGCACAGCCACCATCTCAACCTCCGACGGCAGCAGCTCAAACGTCTCCACTTCAACCACCAACGCCGCCCTTCCAAGAACCGCTGCCCGATGATGCCCAGCAATTTGGCCTGGGAATTCTTCGTTTGCAGATGATCAAAGTTCATGAGTCCCCCAATGTGTGCCTGGATGAAATCCAGCGACGCGTTGGTGTAATGGAGCAGCTCTGGCAATCTGGAAACTTGACCATGCCAGTTCAGGCAAAAATTTATAAAATCGCTAAAGCTGTAGAAACTAGTAGCTTGGCGGAGGCAATGGAAACCTACACTTCTCTGGTACTAAGCCATTCCAATGAATGCTCTACCTGGGCCGTAGCTCTACGACACATAATCTTGACCCTTCAACCGAATAATGCACGCTCCTTTCCGACGGTCGACGAACACCAGAACACCACCTCGGCCAGCAACAGCAGTAGCCCCCAAGCAGCGACGAATTGTGTTCTTGTTCCAGTAATGCCACGAATCACAAACCCCAACGACAGAATAAACCCAGTACAACACATTTGATTGTCTCCTCCAGAACAGCAGCTGAACGAATCTTGAATTCTTGTATTGTATTGTGAAAGGCCATTTGATGATTCGTCGCCTTCATAATTCTCTTCACGCCCACACGACACACCCTCTTCTAAGCGCGGAGTTTCTACTTAGGCTCTTGGCCCTGATTTTTTTTTTGTATTTTAAACAAAAAAATTGTGAAAAGAAATGCATGCATTCAACTACTGTTAAATTTATTTTAAATAAAAAAATCATTAGTTATGTGGTACGCTGTTCGACCAGCGAAATTAATGATTATACAAAATTGTTTTGACAAGTCTCCACGCTCTTTTCGCACAGAATTAATTGCCCGGACAATTAATTTTGTACGGAAAAATGACATTTAGGTTTTTTCGTGTTTTTATTTGTTATTTCTTTCATTACAGCATTGTTTTTTGTTTGATATTTTCGTTAAATGTTGATATATTTATTTGCAAATTGTGAAAGTTTCCATGAATATTTTTCCGCTGTGTTTTCGTAACCATTTCGTTGCCTTTTTGGAGACCACATGAAAATTTCGTTTCGCATCAGCAGTGTACTGGGCTTAAATATTGTAATATTTTCGCAAGGGTTCTCAAATAAAACTTATTTCTTTTATTTAAACTGAACAACAATTACTTTACAAAAATAAAACACCTTTATTTCACTTCTAATACTTCTATTATAAACAAGCACAACTCTAAATTTACTATTTTACACCGATCGACGTTTATTCGTTCTCTTTCAAAATCAAACTGAGGTGTTCGGACTGGTGGCGGTGTATTTATATCCGAGAAAAAGCTACTAGAATCTTCTAGGGGTTCTGGAAAGTGCTGGAATGTACTACTCCTCCACAAGTCTCCACAAGTAGCTCAAAACCTTTCGACCAATTACAAATAATAGCAGTTACATGGTTTGGGTATTGGATAACGATGCGAGTGGTTTAGGTATTGGATAATATTAGTTAATATTTTGTTCAAGATGGCGCGCAACCCAGTACTAATTTATTCTGTTATAGAAGAACGAAAGATGTCGTTGTTTGCATAAATGGGCATATTCACCACAATATTTTTTTTCAGAATTTCCAGTGTCGACTTAGAATTGTGGCATCCCATTTGTGGAATATCTGTCTCAAATCCAGATATTAATGAATATCTAGACTCAAAGAATAACTTCAACTTTTTCTTAGATTTACCTTAATAGCCACATAAACAAAAACTGCACTTAACTCACCTACAATTTTCGAGCACTCGTGTAGGCATGGATTAAGAGATAACTCGTGAATTAAAAAGTACTAGTATCGCCCACTGGCCGAAATTCGGCCACCAAAAACTCACATTCACAGACTCTAGAGAGTCAAACAATTTGTTTCAAAATTCCACAAAACATTTTCAACCTTATGCATAAACGAATTATAGCGAGTGCATAGCGCTATGCACTCTTTATAATGCCTCTGAACGCAAAAACTTTATTCATAAACTTAGACGGCCTTCACACAAGGAAACTGAGTTGCCAGAAACTGGCTAGTTTGTCGGCGAGAAGGGTGTGAGGGGAGATTTTTGATGTGTAAACATCTAAGCGCTAGGTATTAAGAAAAAAACAAACTCTCGGTATGGGTAAACTTGAAAGGGGAAAGACATTCTGTAAGACACTCCATTTTACCGGAACATGGGAAGCCATTACATTTTTAACAAATGGATGCGAATGGTTCGTGCATTGAATAGAGTAAATTGAGTTAATGTGGTAAATGTCGGTAATGTGGTTGTGTATAGTAATACCTTTGAGTCATTGAATAAATATATATAGAAGGTGACACTCCACAACTCAAAGCGCCATACCTTTTCTCGTAGTAAATAGGCTAAAACAAATAGTTCTCAAAAGGACATTTAATTATTTAATTGTTCATTTTTGTAAGGTAACCATAGCGATATTACTTCAATATTTAGACTTGTTTTGAAATTTGTTTACAATCAGCTTGAGAAAGGAAATTTTAGTTTTATTTAGGAGCTCAGCGGAAAAGGTTGTACTTCTTGTTACTTTTCGTTGTCATGACGATTTTATTCAATATTAATTTAGTTTTTTAATTTAATAGTATAGGAATGAGAAAAAAAAATATATGTACGTATTTGCTTTCAGATTCAGATTATGGGGCTTATTGCGAGAGTCTATTCAGAATAGACTTTAAGTCGAATAGACTTATAGTCTATCGTCGGTATTGCGAATTTCTATTAAAATCAATTTTTTTCTACTAAATAGAATTTTTTTTTCGATCAGGAATTTCTGATCGACTTTTGTATAAATTTTTGTTTAAACCTACATATAATAAGAATGTATTTTAGTGGAAAAGAATATTTTCTGGTAAAATATGAACATTCATATCGTCATCCATGTTTGGTGTCCTTCCTTCAAGATGCTCAATCATCTTAACATGTGTGCTGCATATATACATTTTTTTTCAATGATTTTTATATTCTTATTATACATTCTTTAGAAATTGTGCAATTTTAAAATGCATCATAAAAAATGCACCTTTTTCCTAAAGTCTTAATAGTTGATGCTGATGTATTTATTGATATTTATATGGATGTCCAACAATTTGTTCAATGTTCTTCCGTTTGCAATAAGCTGCAATGTCATATTTGGTACAAAGGAGCTTAACATTCAACTGCGAAATGATTTTTCAAGTTGTTATAACTATTATTAAGCTTTTAGAGAAAGTGAATTTTGAAGATGCACAAATCACCACTGCACCCCAAAGGAGTCTGCGAAGCTATCACACTATCATAAATATATATCAACCTAATAATATTATACAAATGTATGTCTGCATATTTTCATCCAATGTTTAAAATCTAAAGGATCGGAGTTCATTTTTGCAATTTGTAGCGCTATGGAATATTATTTTTTTTGAAGAAAAACAATTTATTTCATCAAAAAAACGTCAAATTTTCGTCAAACTATATTAAATTTCTAAAACTCTGGGGAAAATTTGACATTTCAGTCTAAAGCTCTAGTCGAGAGCTTTTATTATTCTATTTTCGAAAATAGATTCTATTTCAATAAGTCTACTGAGCAAGGCAAGAAAATATGCCGATTCGCATCCCACCGCGAACAGACGTGTCGGGAGTTGAAACATTTACCGCACCCAATACCCCAACAAACAAATTAAAAAAAAAAAAAAAAAAAAAACCAACCAACCTGTCTCCATATCAAAATAATAATTAATAAATCCCCGCCAATCGACCGTACGGAAAAAATCAATAGCCTAATAAAAAAATCAATAGAAAAAGAGAACATACACTCCTCGTCAAATGAATACGCACAAACATTTTTGAATATATTTTATCCATTTTTTCCAAACAGTGATGGTTATTATGCCATCTGTTGATGGTAAAAATTTTCGTAACATTTAGATAATAGAATTTCAAAGTTTTATCCAAAAACAACCGTGAGTTTTTCCTTCAACCACTTCCAAAGTGTAACTTATGCAAAGTAGAAGTTTTTTTTTGAGTCAACTGAATAGGTACAAAAATTAAAATTGGTATTGGAATGGAATGAAACAAGTTTTTGTTTAAGTTTAGTAGTGGGTACTTCCACCTTTATTTTTAATTACTTCGTAAATTCGATCCGACATGGAATCGTATAGCTTTTTAATGTAATTTAACGAAATTTCGCTCCAAGCTAATTTGATTGCAGAAATTAAGGTTTCTTTGTCTTCGAACTGACGACCACCCTCATAAACTTTGCGTACTTACCATCCCCAGACATTTTCTATGATGTTTAGATCAGGTGAGTACGGCGGCCATTGAAGCAACTGCACTTGTTGCTCCTCTATCCATGTTTTTATTATGCGCGCTGAGTGAATAGGCGCATTATCATGTTGGTAGGTCCAGTTTATGGGTCCAAAGATGTTAGAAAATTTAGGAAAATTTCTTTCCAAAATTACTTTATACCCAGCTGCTGTCATTCTTGATGTTACAACCTCGAGCTCAACTGTTCCATAATAACTGACTGCTCCCCATATCATGACACCTCCTTCACGACTATGATGGCGCGTTAAAAATCTTTTTTCTTTTCTTAAGTCGTGAAAATAGAAGTTGAACCCATCAGGGCCATCGAAATTAAACTTTTTTTCATCTGAAAAAACCACGTGATACCATTCTTTTTTCCAACTCATGTGAAGTCTTGAAAAATCTAATCGCAACATTTTCCGTCTCTCGTCAAGTGGTGGTTTTTTCTTAAGTTTCATTCGTTTAAGATGGCTTGAGTTGTTGATTACTCTTAATACTGTTGAGCAACTTGCGTTTTCGCCGACTTTTTGTTTTATTTTTGCCACAGAATCAGAAGAATTTGATGCACATCTTAAAATTCTTCGTCTCTCAGCTGCTGTTGTTGTTGTTTTCTTACCTCCCTTCATGTTTTTGCCGTATGCATCTTTATTTTTCAAGTAAGAATAAACTACATTAAAACTTCGGCCAACTTTATCAGCCATTGCACGTCCAGTTAGGCCTTGGTCTCTAAGTAAATCGATTTTAGCTTTTTCAACACTGTTAAGACACGTAGATCTACCCATTTTTCTTAAAATTTGAAATCAAGAATTAAATTTTACTGAAAACACTAAAATCGTTAATTTAAACTGTCAAGCACTCCAAAAAACTTATAAACAACGAAGAAAATGGCGTTGTACCTATTCAGTTGACTAAAAAAAAACTCCTACTTTGCATATAAAACACTTTGCAAGTGGTTGAAGAAAAACTCACGGTTGTTTTTGGATAATTCTTTCGGAATTATCTGCTTAACATCTTAAGGGAATAGTTAGCATCAACAGATGGCACAATAACCATCACTGTTTGGAAAAAATGGATAAAGTATATTAAAAAATGTTTGTGCGTATTCAGTTGACGAGGAGTGTAAATTGAAAAAAAAATTCCAGTGTCAGTGCCAGTGCTTGTGCTTGTGTACAAAACCAACAACAGAAGTGCACCATGCCCATGAAGCTGATGCTGCTGCACAAAATTAAAATCAGCAAGCGCTATTAAAAAATAAAAAAAAAAAAAAATAGCCCAAATCATCATCATAGTGCAAGTGCCATTGCCTAGTGCCAAACAAAATCCAACAAAAAAACATATCAAAACCAACAACAAAAAATAAGTGCACTCATGCGAAGACGATGATGCAGCAGCATACACCATAGCAAAGCGGTAAATTTTCCTATCTCTCCTTCCCACATCTATCACAGTGCTTTGGCTTTGTCATTGCATGCAGATTATGAGTATGTATATCATCTTATACAAAGCTCGTAATTGATTAAGCCAAAGCATATCAGATAAATTGCTGTTATTGTTTTTGGGTTTCCAGGGGCGGATCAATACATACTACTAAGGCATAACACTGGTAGTGTTTTGTATTGTGAAGTTTTATTGGGGCCCAAACTCAATATCAGCATAGATAACTGTCTGATTTGGTTTTTAACGTTTGTTTTTTCGTAATGGTAGGTGAATTTAAGGTCGATATTAGCAACATTCGGGGGCTGAGAAAGAATTTCTGTGCTGTGTACGTACATACTGTAAAAAACAGGCCAGCAGTCTTGGCACTAAGTGAAACCCAGGTAGGTGAAAATTCTGATAACTCCGAATTTAGCCTATCTGGTTATAGCTTAGTGCCTTTATTTTTCCTACACCATGGTCTCGCAATATATGTACGTAATGATGTGGCTTATCAGCTTCAACCACAATATGGCCCTTGTTTAAATACAAACTTTAACTTCATGTGGTTAAAATTCACCGTCAATAAGCACATCATACATACATGTTTCATTTATCGTAGCCCAAGTTTGGATAGTAATTCGACTTCTAACGAATTCGATGTGCTGTCCGATTCAATCCTGAGAATTGTTGCCCATTATCCGCACAGTGAAAACGTTGTTACGGGCGATTTCAATGTACACAATTCTTCGTGGCTACGCTATTCTGGTCAGACAACACCCGAAGGAATGTATGTCCAGATTTTTGCTGAGTTAAACCACCTGACTCAGCTTGTTGACGAGCCTACTCGGATTCCTGATAGCTTCCTCGATAGTGATGTTGACGCCAGTGCAGATATGATTTCAAACTTGATTCTTTGTGGAATGAATGAAATTTTATACCGAATAGGGTGAAATCTATCAAACCCAAAGAAAACTCATGGTTTGATTTGAGCTGTAAAGAGGTTATTAGGGTTAGAGAAGTAAGCTTCCGATGTTATAAAGCCAACCCTACAGAGGAAAACCGGAAAAAGTTTCAACAAGCTAGAAAGACCTGTAACGTTCATATTCGAAGAACCAAATTTTTACATGATCAAAAATTACGGCAAAAAATACTACAATGTCCCAAAGGTAGTAAAATTTTTTGGTCATTTGTAAAAAACATACGAAATACCACCTCGTCCTCGGTTCCAACGCTCGTCTTCAATGATACTCCTTTTGTCAGCTCGCAAGATAAAGCCAATTTGCTTGCAGCACAGTTTGCTGTTAATTCGACGCTGCCAGAAAGTGTTATGACTCCTCCTTTACTTGAGAGCGTAAATGATTTTATGGGACAAATCTTCTTTCGCACTCGTGCAGTTGCTAGAGTTCTAAAGGATCTCGATGTACACAAATCCGCTGGCCCGGATAGTATCCCTCCCATTGTTCTGAAGAGGTGTTCTTCAACGCTGGCAAAACCGCTGCGTAAGCTTTTCCATCTGTCCTACTCTACTGGTCTCTATCCAAATGGATGGAAAACAGCATTTATCCAGCCTGTCCCTAAAAAAGGCGTATCTTCTTCACCCTCTAACTATCGACCAATTGCACTTACGTCCCTTCTTTCCAAGGTCATGGAAACGCTGATTAATTTCCAGCTCAAGAAATATCTCGAGGAACGAAAGCTTCTTAATGACCGGCAGAACGGCTTTAGTAGCAATAGGTCGACTGGTGATCTGATGGTATATCTCACCGAACAGTGGAACAAATCTTTACATCGTTTTGGAGAAAAAAAGATTATTGCACTTGATATTTCAAAAGCGTTTGATAGAGTTTGGCACCAAACTCTCTTATCGAAAATGCGCGCATTTGGTTTCGATGAACCTCTTCTTTGTTGCATTAGAAATTACCTTTCGAACCGTTCAATACAAGTCGTATTGGACGGTTTCAAGTCTAAAATCCACAAAATAAATGCTGGTGTGCCCCAGGGCTCCGTTTTGTCTCCGACTCTCTTCCTTAATTTTATAAATGATCTTTTGTCTGAAACTTCAAATCCATTAAACTGTTTTGTTGACGATAGTACCCTCAGCTTCTCATATTCGTTTACAGATTCTCATCCATGTCCTTCGGATGTGGAACTTGAACGGCAGCGTATGATAAGCTCACTAAATTATGATCTCGACAGCATTGTCCAATGGGGAATCAAAAACCGCGTAGAATTTAATGCTTCTAAAACTCAATGTTGTCTCCTGTCGTTAAAGCGAAACCCACCCGCAACGCCGCTATCCATGGGCGGCACTTGCATCGAGGAAACCGAATAGCTCTCAGTTCTCGGTATGTGTGTCACAGACCACCTTTTGTGGAATGACCACATATTTGATGTCGCCAAAAACGCTGCTAAGTGTTTAGGTTTTCTCCGTAGATGCAAGAAGTTTTTTTTCCCCTTCTGATCTGGCTGTGATCTACAAAGCTTTTATTCGTCCAAAACTTGAGTACAATTCTCATGTTTGGGCAGGAGCTCCAAAAACTCACTTGAGTTTGTTGGACAGAATTCAAAAGAGAGCTTTAAAAATGATAGGCGAAAGATCTATAACAGAAACAATTACATCTCTCGAACACCGCCGTAATGTTTCGTGTCTTTCTCTATTTTATCGCTATTATTATAATCAGTGTTCTAGTGAAATAGCCAGTTGCATTCCCCCCTTAAAAAATTCAACCGTAATACTCGCGCTTCTAGGAATGCCCATCAGTTCCCCCTCGAGCCCAACTTCGGACGCACTGTAATGTACAGAGATTCTTTCTTCAGTCGCACCACACGAATGTGGAATGCTTTACCTGACTCGACTTTCCCCTCCCATTTCGATGTGCAAACGTTCAAAACCAATGTGCCTAATCGCTCTTGCTGTGTTAAAAACATTTTAAGGGTGGACATAACCCCTTTTGCGCGCGTGGAATATAAAAAAAAAAAAAAAAAAATAATTTCAAATTTGATAAAATCGAAAAAAGTCGAACAGACTTAAGTCGAATAGACTCTCGCAATAAGCCCCTATGTCACGTACATTTGTATATACAAATATGTAGTGGTGCCTATTTTTTCTAGTAGTATTAATTTATTTGGTTAGTTTGTAAGGTTTTTATCGGGTATTTTTCATTACGAACAAAGTTTGTTTTTGATATCGTTAAGGCAGTTAGGGAGTAGGGACTAGAGAGTTCATTTTTGAGAGATGAAGGCCTTTGGTAAGGCCCATTCTCTTTTAATTTTACAATTGGTAAAATATTCAATTCATTGAAAAAATAAAAGGCATTTTATCCAAAAGATAAGGCTATCGTTAATTTTTTGCTAGATAGACATAACCTTTTAACCAGTAACCTTGTCGTTTCTATGGAAGGCAACGTTTGCGTCAAATATGGTATGTCTGATGTTTTGCTGAGTTGTTCATGATATTGGCCTAATAAATAACCTAAGTTTTCGACCTAGAGCGGCGACCGCTTCATGGTCAAAAATCAGAAAAACCGCGATTTTTTCGCGCTTTTTTCAGTTAGTGGTGATTTTAGTCCTAAATATGTAACTAATTTTAAATAAAAGCTTTGTTCTACGATTTCAAAGTAACTTTATTTGTTTCAACTTGAAACTAAAGTCAACTCTGTATACCCAATGGTTTCCAAAATACAACAATTCAAAATCTAGCGACAAAAAATTTAATATAGGTACATAGGTAACAAGTAATCAAACAGTATAATGGAAAATAAAGAATGGTTGACATAAATGCATCAAATCACTAAAGCGATTAGGTTGGGCCAAAAGAATAGAACAATTATACCAGGAGGGGGGTCTATATACCCCCGTTTAGATGGGAGGGGCAATTTTCTAAAAAAAAAAAAACAATACAAAAAAATGACAATAAGTGGTAACAACACTATTGAAAAATAATAGTTACACCGGAAATATTCACCAATAGCTTATCTAAAACCCAGAAATCCATTCTTGAATTTTCTTTTTAAATAAAGTTATTTCAATCGATATTTGTTGAAAAATTAATTTCTAAACTTTTTAATTAGTAGAAAAATCCTTGAAGCAAATTTCTTTTTCAAAGTTTTGAGTTTGGAAAATAATTTTTCAAAAACTATCGTTTAAAGTAACTTTATTTAAAAAGAAAATTCAAGAATGGATGCCTGGGTTTCAGAAAAGCTATCGGAGAATATTGTAAGTGTTACCATTGTTTTTCAACAGTGTTGTTTTTATCTTGAGTAATTTTTGTTTGATATTTGCCTCTCCCATCTTATAGTATATAGACCCCCCTTCCGGTATAGTTGTCCTTGTAAGGGAAAATAAAACAAACCCGTTAATTCTTAAACTCTTTAATTTGAAGGCTATCGAGAGACCAAAACTAGAGTACACCGTATGATTTCATGTTATGTACAAGTATATAATAATTCAGTTAAGTTTATTTACAAACATTACAGTGATGAGTAAAAGTATGAAGCTTACATATAAGTAAGGGCATTGATGAGTGTAGGTACATATAAATTCAGTTTTAGATTCAACAAACTACCTCTCAATGCTTTAACTAATTCAAAATATAATTCTAATTAAAATTTTGAAGTCCTTATGAACTAGTAAATTTCAAATGCTTTGATTTTAATAAATTCTTAGTAAGAATGTCTGCCGTCATATCCTCAGTAGGTACGTAGTGCAGATCTATCTCCTACCGTTTGTATATTTCTCTCTCATAGTGAAAGCGTATATCAATATGCTTACTTCGTTCATGATATACGGGACTTTTACAAGATGCTGCGCACTTTGGTTGTCACAGAAGATTGTTGTGGGACAGCTGACAACGTTCTTAAAGCCCATCTCCGAAATCAAGCCACGCAAGTAAACTGCTTCTTTTGCTGCAGATGTTAAGGCCATGTATTCGGCTTCTGTACCTGACAACGCCACTGTTGGTTGCTTCTTTGTTGACCATGAGATTGAACCACCACTGAGCTTGAACACAAATCCAGTGTAAGAGCGTCTGTCAAAGTTTGATGCACAGTCGGCATCAGAGTACCCACAAAGTGATTTGCCCAATCTGCGATAAGACAAAGTATAGTTAATTGTATTTTTTAAGTACCTTATTATATGTTAAGCTGCCATCATATGAGCTTCATGCTGATTTTGATTAAACTGTGACAGCTTATTAACAGAATGCAAAATGTCTGGTCGCGTTACATGTCCAATATACATCAACGACCTAATTAGCTTTTGGTACTCCTTCACATCTGTCAATTCACAGTTCTGACAGTTTTGACATCTAAAAAATTTCTGACCAGGTTCTAAAAGTGTGCTCCTTCCTTTACAGTCTTTTATTTAGTAGCTATCCAACAACGACGATATCGCCTTCATTTGACTTATACCAACATAGTTTCGCTGTTGGTTCTGCTTAACTTCCATGCCCAAGAAAACTCCAACCTGCCCCTTGTCCACCACATCAAATTCCTGTTTTATTTTTGTTTTGATTGACTGAAGTTCCCCTTCATCAGAACATGTAAGGAGTATGTCGTCCACATACACTGCGATGATATTAATGCTGCTTTTATTATTCATGGTATAGACACAACGATCAGCTTCACTTTGAATATATCCCAGCCTTTTCAGGGTCTCGTCTAGGTTTGCATTCCACCCGACTGCTTTAGGCCATATAGAGCTTTCCTTAGTCTGCAAACACAATCGGGTTTTCCTGTTGAAACGTAGCCCTCTGGCTGGTACATGAATGCCTCTTCTTTCAACTCGCCGTTTAGGTAGGCACTGGTTACGTCCATTTGGTGGAGATGAAGGTTATACTGAACTGACAAAGAAAGGATTAATCGTATTGTCGAATAATGAGTGACGGGTGAAAAAGTTTCGTGGAAGTCTACTACAAGCTTCTGACTAAAGCCTTTGGCTACAAGGCGTGCTTTATACCTTTCTACGTTACCTTCCACATCTGTCATTATACTAAAGACCCACTTTGACTGAACTGGTTTTCGGTCCACTGGAAGTTCAACTAAATCCCATGTGTTATTTGACATTAAAGACCGATATTCGACATTAATTGCATGCTTACATTTCTGAGCATCCTTTGAAGCTAAGGCTTCTTTTACCGTCATTGGAATCGCACCATGATGACTTATATAATTTAAATGGCTAAATACTACGTTTGGGTTATCTTTCTCGGACCGCAAAACCCTCCACTCGCTCGATGATGTACCAGGATAGTTATCTTCTGGATCTTGATATGTCTCTTCATCAGATGTTCCGCTTTCATTCGTGAGGTTGAGAATTTCAGGCTTATCACCCACTTTTGCCTCAACAACCTGTACCTCATCATCATCATTTCCATCAGATTTAGGATCTTTTGCCGGTTCAGATTCCGAATTTTCGTGATCTTCGTCATTTGATGTCATGCTTTCTAAAATGATATATTCGTTATTATTTTCATTCAACTTTATGTTACCTGGCATATTAAAAAATTTAACATAACGAGTTTTATGAACCTTCCGCTGATCTGGCACGAAGACACGATACGCCTTTGACTCCGTTGAATACCCAACCATTACGCAATCGATGCCTTTTGCTCTTAACTTAGATTTCGAAGGCCTTTTATCAAGCATTACTCCCTTGCAGCCAAATGGTTGTAGATGTCTCACAATTGGCTTTCGTCCACTCCAATTTTCGTATGGTGTTATAAAGTTTAACGCACTTGTCACAGATGTGTTCCTTATATAGACGGCAGTGTTGACAGCTTCGGCCCACATCGTTTCTGGAAGCTGCGAATCCAGGAGCATACATCGTGCCATTTCCACGATTGTTCGATTCGCACGCTCCGCTACGCCATTTTGTTGTGGTGTATATTCCACCGAAAGCTAACGTTCCACACCATTTAGTTCCAAGAAATTGGAAAACTCGTTGTTGACATATTCGCGACCATTATCGCTTCTAAGGATTTTGATGTTATGTCCAGTTTCAAGTTTAACCTGGACTTTGAACTTCTTGAAAACTTCCAAAACTTCACCCTTTGTTTTCATGAAATGCACACAAATCTTCCGAGATTTGTCATCGATAAATGTGACAAAATAATAAGCGCCACCCAAAGAAGAAACCCTCATCGGCCCACAGACGTCAATGTGGATCAGGCCCAGAATAGAGTCACAACGATTTGCCTGATCGGTAGGAAAAGCTTGTCTCGTTATTTTACCTTTCAAACATGTCACGCACTTGAAGTTTTCAGGAATCTTACTCAGATCAAAACCGCGAACCATATTCTTTCTACATATCAATGCCATATCTTTTGCATTAAGATGACCATATTTGATATGCCATTGCATAAAGCTTTCTTTACATGCAAAACTGTTTTGTCTCCTTTGCCTCTAACTATAGCTTATTCATTATTAAACTCAACCCTATGTCCATTTTCAACTGCCTTACTTATAGAAACAAAGTTCGCTTTCAATATAGGTACAAAAAGCACTTCACAGAGTTTAACTTTAGAGTATTCCGTTTCAATTAAAACCTCTCCCTTGCCAGAGGACTCAATATATTTATTCGCAGCTAACTCGATTTTTTCTACATGGTCTTGTAGGTTAATGAAATAACTTTCTTCGCAGCACATGTGTGACGTTGAACCACTGTCAAAAATCCACGTGTTTCGATTAAGAATGTCATTACCAACCGAATTTGACTCGTCACCTTAGAAGCATTAGATTTCTGACAATCTCTGCATTAAGATGCAAAATGACCCTTTCGGTGACACTTGTAGCATCTACCCCTGAATCCATTGCTACCAGCTTGTGGATTTTCCTCTGAAGTGCTCCTATGGAATTTATTAGGTTCCACTCTAGCTTTTGCCAAAAAAGCAGTTTCACCTTCCTCTTCCCTTTTTTCGATCGTCCTTCTCTGACCTTCTTCCATCAACTTAGTTTTCAATGCAATGATTAATGGTAGACAGTCTCTCGATTCTATCGCTATCACAAAATTCTCATAAGATTTTGGTAAACTCGATAGCAAAATTATTGTCAATAATTCCTCTTTTACATCCACATCTATTTCATTCAGCTTTTCAGCTACATTTAAAAACGAGTCTAGGTGGTCTGAGATTACCTGGGTTTCATTTATTTTCATTGCCAGTAACTGTTTAAACAAAGTCACTTTACGTGCTGGACCAGTGGGCTGATGTAATTGCTCAAGCTTATTCCACGCTTCCAATGAAGTTTTGCAATTTTGTATCTGATTCCATTGTGACAATTGAACACATAACAACATTGTAGCAAGAGCCTTCTTATCTTTATTCTGCCATTCTGTTTTTACGGCCTCAGCAGCACCAGGTGCAATTGTGTTCTCTCCACTAACATACTGCCATAACTCACTATGGACCAGAACACTTCTCATCTGGACCTTCCAACCATCATAATTTGTATTATCAAGTTTTTCGATTTGATACAAAGAACTAATTTTTAATTTAAATATATATTAGATAGACTAGGCAAACTGACTGAGGAATAGTTCTTATTATTTTAGCTAGCCTGGGCCCATAACCTTTGTAAGGGAAACTAAAAGAAACCGGTTAATTCTTAAACTGTTTAATTTGAAGGCTGTCGAGAGACCAAAACTAGAGTACACCGTATGATTTAAGTTTATTTACATACATTACAGTGATGAGTAAAAGTATGAAGCTTACAAATAAGTTAGGGCATTGATGAGTTCAGGTACATATAAATTCAATTTTAGATTCAACAGTTCTATTATTTCGGCTCAACCTACAAGCTCCAGTGCTTTGATGAATTTATGTCAACCATTCTTTATTTTCCATTATTGCTATATTAGATTTTGTATCGCTAGATTTTGAATTGTTGACTTTGGTCTCAAGTTGAAGCACATAAAGTTTCTTTGAAATCGTAGAACAATATTTTTATTTAAAATTACTTCTTTAGGACTAAAATCGCCAATAACTGAAAAAAGCACGAAAAAATCGCGTTTTTATTTTAATTTTTGACCGTAAAGCGGTCGCCGCTGGAGGTCAAAAACTTAGGTTATTTATTATCTCAATATCCTGTACAACTCAGCAAAATTCAGAAACACCAGATTTGACGCATACGTGAATGTCAATGAACAATTTGCGTTTTCTTTTTATTTATTTTATTTTTAAGTCAATACGCAATTAACATTTTCTGGTTTTATCATTCGCATTTAAAAAATAAATATATTATGGGCTCTCCCAAACCAACGCGGAACATTTGCTATGCAGGGCCAATCATTCACAATGATACAAAAAATGACAAATAAATATAATGCTAAACAACAACAAAAACTGCCGTCCGTCGGCGAATGTTCCGCGCCGCTTTCGCGTTGGTTTGGGAGAGCTTTTACTCTTTTTTTCGCCCGAAATTTGAAGGCATGTAATTTAATGCAAGCCAACAGAATGCCAAAAAAATAATTGCCAAACTTCAAAAATCCAATTGAATAAAAAAGATAATAAAACTTGCACAGTAAAAAATTCGAAATTAAGATTTGTCATATCATTAAACCGGCGACACGTAGTTTTCAAAATGTTAAATGCAAAATAAAAAAAATGCGAATCGAAAAACGGTCCAATGACCTTCCACGAATCGTTAATTTGCTAAACAATTCTGGTGATACATACACATATCATACCCCTTATTTCAATATTTTCTCTGGGCAACTATTTCAGAAAATGTTCTTCACAGTACCTACGTGTTTTGGTAATAATTCCAGAGGACTTTCACCTCCTCTAAAAAAAACCTTCGGTCATACTAACCTTTTTTATTTTAGTTTTTATGAAAAATAAAATATTTAATCCAGACCATTTATTCATCAACAAACAACATACCAATCAGTTTAAACGGTTAACGGTAGTTAAGGTACACAATTTTGCAAATGCGACTAACTTGTTATAAGGCTGGTTCCTACCAATAATTTCTTCTAATAGCTTGTGTTTGAGACTCAAAAGCTTATTGACAAACGTTTATCATTATTTATTAACTAAAATATTAAATATAAATTTGTTGTACTTGTTAAACTCAATTTAATTTCCTATTTCGTAAACATTTCGTAAAATCATTATTTTCTTATGAATTAAGAATTATTTTTGTGATCTATTTATGGTTTTTTTTTTTCTAATGAAGGATTGTTTTTGTTTATTTTAGTTACAATTGTGTTTAAATTTAGATTATTCTTAAAAACTAAAAGAACATCAAGTGAGGCATTATTTCGTCGAAAAATGCATTATTTTTTTCAAATGAGGCATGATATTGCCTAAACGAGTTGGCAACGCTGGGTGAGTTTCACTCATCTAATCTCTTATCTAAGAGAGTCTGCAAAATCATGTGCAGACTCGATCGAAAAAACTTTCATTTTCATCCTTTCACTTGGATCTTGACCTCAGCAGCAACCACACCTTTGGCCACAAGACAGCGATAAGTATCATTTATTATTTGTGTACATATTAAAATAATTAATTATTATAAATCGACTTGACTTAATTTCTTTTCGTTTTTGGTTCTTTGGCGAATAAAATAATTTGTGTGGTTCGATCTAATTCAGCTTGTAGGTATTTAATGGTAAATTTAATAATTTAATCATAGAAATTATGACTGCTTTAAATATTGTATTGACCTCAAACTAGAAGATCTTTTAAGAAGGTAGATATATTGTTACTGTTTTATATGCATTTTTGGCTTTTTTCCTCACTGGTAAAAAAAGTGACCACTGAAATGTATAGCCTGCATTTTAAGACCTCACATGATCAGGTCATTAGAACTCAAGTTACGTTCACCTAAGCAAAACAGCTTTCGTTTCAAGTGCATAAATCAATAACAAGGACTACCCCCTGATCTGAGTTTAACTACAAATTGAATTCTAAACAATTCAATAAAAAATCAGATTTTCAAACAAAATTAAACAACACAAAATTCGTTTACATTCATATACACATCCTTATATGTATAAAATAAATTTGAGTTTCAAAAAAAAAACTAATACCAAGAATCGTTTCCATAGAAATTTTTAAAAACAAATAAAATGAGAAATAAGAATTATTGAGAAAATTCCCTCTCTCATAATATAAGGGACATTTATTTAAGCGGCACTAGCGCCAATCTAGCAGCCAGTGGTCATTCTTCCGAGTGTCACCTTCTATATATATTTATTCAATGCTTTGAGTATATATAATATAGAGTGCTCGTTCCTATCCCTAATGCATTGTATTTAGTACTTGAGCCTGTGATAGGGGGCGTGATTTCAATACAGAGAGGGTTTTTTGACAGCTGCAGCTATGACGGTGTTTTTGGAATGTAAACGAGCACTCCATATTATATATACTCAAAGAGTAATACACCAACCTCGCCGCCTGCGTGTGAGATAGAAGATGAGTAGAACAGCCAGCAGGTGATTTTTGTTAAGGGTTTGCTAGCACTAACTTTTTACAAAAAAAAAAAAATAACTTTTTTACAAAAAAAAAAATAACTTTTTTACAAAAAAAAATTTACTTTTTTACAAAAAAAAAAACTTACAAAAAAAATAAACTTTTTAACAAAAAAAAAGCAATCAAAAATCAAAAAAAAATAAGTTTTTTACAAACAAAAAAATAAACTTCTTTACAAAAAAAAAAAAATAACTTTTTTACAAAAAAAAAAATAACTTATTTTGCAACAAAAAAAAAGCTTTTATACACACCAAAAAAATTAACTTTTTATAAAGAAAAAACTAACTTTTTAACAAAAAATAACTTTTTCACAAAATAAAAAACATTTGTTTGCAGAAAAAAAAAACATTTTCATTTTTTAAGTCGCTAGGTCGCTTAGTTTAGCCGCAAATCAAGTTTAATGGTTCCAACTTTGGTGGGCTACGACGTTTAGTTTGGCCAGTTTGGCGTTTTAAGATAAAAGTCGGTTTTTAATATCATGCGATACATCGATTGCAAGGTGGCACTCCCTAGATTACGAATATGCTTTTTTAAGTCGCTAGGGCGCTTAGTTGAACCGCAAATCAAGTTTGAAGGTTCCAACTTTGGTAGGTCTACGACGTTTAGTTTGGCCAGAAATCGCGTTTAAAACTAAAAGTCGGTTTTTAATATCATGCGATACATCGATTGAAAGGTGGCCCCCCCTAGATTACGAATATGCATTTTTTAAGTCGCTAGGTCGCTTAGTTTAGCAGCAAATCAAGTTTGATGGTTCCAACTTTGGTGGGCTACGACGTTTAGTTTGGCCAGAAATCGCGTTTTAAGATAAAAGTCGGTTTTTAATATCATGCGATACATCGATTAAAAGGTGGCACTCCATAGATTACGAATATGATTTTTTAAGTCGCTAGGGCGCTTAGTTGAACCGCAAATCAAGTTTGAAGGTTCCAACTTTGGTAGGTCTACGACGTTTAGTTTGGCCAGAAATCGCGTTTAAAGCTAAAAGTCGGTTTTTAATATCATGCGATACATTCATTGAAAGGTGGCACTCCCTAGATTACGAATATGCATTTTAATTAAAATAAGAAAATAGCCTCCTGCTCCTAAACGAAAAATCATAGCATGCGATACATCAATAGAAAGGTAACACTCCCTAGATTACGTATATTCATTTTTAAAGTCGCTAGGGCGTTTAGCTTAGCCGCAAATCAAGTTTGAAGGTTCCAACTTTGGTAGGTCTACGACGTTTAGTTTAGCCAGAAATCGCGTTTAAAGATAAAAGTCGGGTTTTCATATCATGCGATACATCGTTTGAAAGGTGTCTCTTCCTAGATACAGTTCTATCTTACCGTATTAGAAGAAAACGCGCTACAAAACACACCAGAAAGCCATAAAAGTTGTATCATGCCTTACCCAACAGATCTGTCGGAAATATTTGAGGTAACAAATTGCATCGCTAAATGCCCAAAAAGGAAAAACGTCAACATTTATTGACTCGACGATAGAAAGCAATAATAATAAACCAAATAATGTAAGCGGAGCATAAGGCAGAATTCAAATATTACTTCTGAATCCGCTGGCGCTGAACAAATTCTCTCAATCAAATTCACGAACCGTTTTTCAAAAATAGCGAAGCAAATACACCAACCATTAAATTTCGGAGTGTTTTTTAATTTCCGGTATGATTTTCTTGGGATGAGATTTGGCTTCCGGGATGAAGTGTCTCGGGATGGGATTAGTCTTGGACCAACCGTGCGGGTTGAAGTGAGTTGGTACCATTGTATATAAATATCTATAGTACTATCAAAAAACCAAAACGACGGTGGCGGTGCCACTGGC
This sequence comes from Melangyna quadrimaculata, assembly GCA_949320155.1. NCBI lineage: Eukaryota > Metazoa > Arthropoda > Insecta > Diptera > Syrphidae > Melangyna > Melangyna quadrimaculata. The sequence continues at coordinate 110,317,309 of OX439483.1, forward strand.
CTGGGAGGGCATTTGCTCTGTAGATAATGTAGAGTTAAAAATACATTAAAAATCTCATTAAATCTCTCTAGCGATAATACACCACATATAGGCGTAGACTATCGTCCCGAAATTCGCCTCATTAATAGTACTATAGGTTTTATATACAATGTTGGTACCAAGTGCCTTGGGTTGGTCTGGGTTGACACCCAACAAAGAAGCCAACGGAAAACAGCCTCCTGCACCTAAACGAAAAATCGAAAAAATACAGGCAATATGTTCGTAGATAGGCCATAAATAGGCCTAAATTGGGTATGATTTTAAAATTTGCCACATTCTCTAAAAGTAATTGTTTTGAAAGTAGAGGGTGAAGTTATAAACTAAATTAAATACATATTTACGCTCAGCCCTGAATCACATGAAATAACATAACATGTTCAACGGGCGCCTTTGGCAACCTATCAGTTTACTGTACAGGATGTCCCTTAATTCGTCAATAGTATTTTAGGGTATGATTCTGGGGTATATTCTAAGAAAAAATTGTTGTACATTAATACTACGTTTTCATTGGAGACGAAATGAGGTAATTTCGAAATTAGCTCATTTGGAACGTCATTTCCTATACAAATTCATGCGCTAATTTCGAAATTACCTCATTTCGGCTTCAATGAAAACGAAGTATAAGGGCCTATCTCCAAGTTTGATATCATTCATCGGAAATTTAAGAAAAGTTTACTTTGGGGAACCCTGATCCATGTAACCGGTAATTGTGCTGTAAGTACTTATGATAGAAACTTCGTTAAGGCCTCTTTTTTTAGAAGTAATGCCAGCCTTTGCAATTGCGTTTAAATGAACGAGTTTTTTCTTAAAATATATCCAAGAATCATACCCTCAAATACTATTGACGAATTAAGGGACACCCTGTATACTGTATGCTATAATGTAAACTATATACTACACTGATGTTTACACATCATCCCCTTGAGTCCCGGTACTCACACATTTTTTTTTGTCTTCCTTTTACGCCCTTCTCGCCAACAAACTGAAAATCGCCGGCAACTCAGTTTACTTGTGTGAAAGGGGTCTTATGCAACGTTGAATAGAGGCAACATAAGACTGCTTTCACACAAGGAAACTGAGTTTCTGGAAACTGGGAGTGTATAGGCGAGAAGGGCAAGAAGCAAGGGGAATGAAAAAAATCTCCCCGGTCAACGATTTGAGATGATTTTTTTGACGTTTTGCTTTGACTTTTTCGTAGGATTCCATTTTGACTTTTGACGTTTACTCTGGACGTCTGTCTCGAGAGAACAGATTCAATCCATCACGAGTTCGTACACATTTGTGTTGTTTACTTTAGTTGGTTTGGAAAAAAATATAAATTTTTTTTTCTTCATCAATTCAAAATTTGTTATTTAAACTTACTCGCCACGTAAGAAACTGCATGCACAGCCGGAGCTGTCTTCTACACCTACAACGAAAAGACAAAAAAAACGCTCAAGTATCTGGCTACGACACCAACAGCCAAAGCCTCGGCAAGGATTCTGTGAAAAGTTTCGATTGCTGTTCATTGACTTTACAACCTTGCCGCAATCCAGTGGTCACAAAAGATGAATATTTATTCGAAAAGGAAACAGTTCTTCAGTACATCATTACCAACAAAAATTAATACAGTCGCAGACGTCAACCTACTAGTAGTATTCGCAGGTATGCCTATTCTTTCATACATACAAACATACTTATAATCATATTTTTTTCAGAAAAACTTAAGAAATCCGAGGAGTTGGAGATGTCACATGAAATGTCCAAGAAGCAACAGTCGTGCGTCGATAACTTCATCAATTCAGCCAAACCTCGTGAGGATGTTCAAAGTGTGGCAAGTATGTACATCCGCTTCATCGTCGTCCTCCATATCGAATATGTCGAATGGAAACGAAAGGAAACTGCCTAGTCTCTGGATTCCATCACAATGGTTTGGCCAAGGCCAAGAAACCAGATCCCAGAATCTATTGCCCCGTCTCGATGCAGCCTTTGAAGGCAAAGGATTTGACCAATGTGAAGTTCACATTGATCGATGAAACGGACAAAAAAGCCTTGTTGCCAAAGAGAATCGTTACATGTGTCCAGTTACGCGAGATGTTCTTAGTAACTCAAATAAAAAGTACAAGTGACCTCAACTCCAGAAATTATTGTGTTTCGCCCAAGGTATAACAGTGGGCTCTTCAGTCAGTCTCTTATACCCTACTAAGACACAAGTTTTGGTCGATGTTTACCGACTCTTATAAAAATCACAGCAAGAAGATACTGTGAATTTTATTATTCTAGGGGAATTTGTTTAAATTCGTGCACCCAGAAAATAATTACCCGTGGTCAGGTTTTTTTTAAATAAAGAAAAAGAAATTTAAATATTAAAATATTAAAATTACTTTAGTTTTAAGTGGAGTGAATGAATATAATTCAAATAAAAAGTACAAGTGACCTCAACTCGAGAAATTATTGTGTTTCACCCAAGGTATAACAGTGGGCTCTTCAGTCAGTCTGTTATAACCTACTAAGCCACAAATTTTGGTCGATGTTTACCGACTCTTATAAAAATCACAGCAAGAAGATACTGTGAATTTTATTATTTTAGGCGAATTTGTTTAAATTCACGCACCCAGAAAATAATTACCCGTGGTCAGGTTTTATTTAAATAAAGAAAAAGAAATTTAAATATTTAAATATTAAAATTAGTTTGGTTTTAAGTGGAGTGAATGAATATAATTCAAATAAAAAGTACAAGTGTCCTCAACTCCAGAAATTATTGTGTTTCGCCCAAGGTATAACAGTGGGTTTTTCAGTCAGTCTGTTATACCCTACTAATATAATTGGTGTAATTCTTTAAGAAACTGCTGCTTTTAAGCCACCTGTCGATAAGCCGGAATCGGTTGAGCTTGTTTCCAAACATTCTGCCAAATGTTGTCGGGAGCTGTCATTCGTGTGCTAAGTTTTGCCGTTTCTTTACTATCCTCTAACACATAAGATTTATAAAAAAGTAGTTTGTGTTACAAAATTTATTTAAAACTTACCATCAGTTTCCTCTTCCCAGTCACGTGGACTGTACCATCTTATAAAGTCTTCAATCTTTCCCTTAGAATTTGCTGGTTTGAAACTCTCCATGTCACATCTTAAGAAGAGCACATCATTTGTGTTGAGAGTCCTTGCAACAAAAAAAAAATCAAACCAAAAACTTTATAGTTTTGTAAATTTTGCAACCTACCCGATCCTGGACCTCATTTCAACATAACTTTAGCACCATCTAATAGCTGATCTTCAGTCTTTGCTACGGGCTCTGGTGTAGCTGGAACTTAAAAATATTCTCCGGAATTAATTGATTTCATTTCGCCAAATTTTGATTTGCGGCCTTGCGGTTTTGTAGGTCCACTGCTTGAGGTGAACTCTTCGTCGGAACAATTAAAGAATTCATCATCAGTTGCTTCATCTTCTTGATTTTTGTCTTCTTCGTCTTCTTCATTTAACACTGGGACCACTGTCTTTTCGGAGGATGCAAATGGTATGCCACATTCGCGTATACGACGTCTTTCCATACAAATATTAAGCATCTGAAGTTTTTGATGCAAAAGATATGAACGCATATTAGGAAATCCAGGAGCAACCCTAAAATAATTAAAATAAATAAATTTATAAATCAATTAAAATTTGTGAGGTATAAAATGAAATGCGAAAAATTTTAGTCGATTTAGTACATTGTTAAATCATTTTTAGTATAATACTAGATTAAAAAGTTATTTTGCTAATTTTAAACGAGTTCATACTATCTAGTAACATTTTACTTAAGTTAAAATCACCAAATGGCTATTTTATCTTTTTAGTATCGTACTAAATCCATATGACACTTTGACGTTTAAAATTGTCAAAATCAGGGGTGTTTGTGAATTTTTTGCACGAGCTGTCACTTTTTTGGACGTGTTCAGCTGAATTTTATGAAGGAAATTAGTTTAGTATGATACATGTTAAAAAGTATTTAAAATTTAGAAAATTTTAGTAAACTGTTAAGGAATTAGTAAAATGTTAAGTAGTATCATACTTAATCCTTAATAATAGGCTGTTTAAAAATTTGCGCCAAGGTCTTTAGTTAAACTCAAGCTTCAATCAAAATGATTTACAGAACTTCCTTGCCACATTTTTTCTCATATCAAAAATCAAACCGCTAAAAGGAAGAAAGCGCGCGCTAAAAACAACAACAAAAACAATAACGATGAGAACTACGATCAGGGGTGGACTGAGCCTCGAAGTATATATATATGTATATGCCAAGTGAACACTTTTCGGAATTTTTTAAATCCCTACCAAAGTTGCTTAGAAAAAGATATGAATATCATAACTATATTTTACCATAGTTAAGAGTTCCAAGTATCTGAACAAAACCAATGCGAACTTAAGTGTCCTACTTTGACTACAGCAATGATGCAAATATTGCTTGTTGCATTTAGTTAACATCATGTTTCTTATCAAAACTTTTTGACCGAATTAAATCAAGTTTTCAAATTTAGTCTTGTAATACTATAGACTACTTGATTCCAAAATTTTAGCAGAATTGGAAAATGTTTGACCTATTTCTTGAGTACTTCAAAATTACTTAGATTTTCAGATTTTTTTTTAAATTCATGGTTAGATAGCAACACAAAAACAACAACACAACACAACAGCATGCATGAACTTTAAACTAATGTGGTCTTGTAGAAAATTTTATAACAAGCAAGTTTATAGTGGATGTTTTTTTTTTAAGTTGCATATTTTAAAAGTTATTAAGGATAATGTGGGACAAAATTGGTGATTCTGGCGTTCTGGTGCGTTCTTTTATTAACCATTAGTTAACTATGGTTGTTATGTCAACAAAAATTGTTGAAGTGTCATTGTTAGATTTAGTTGGAAATTGTTACATTTCATTTAGGAACGGTTTATTGTTAGACATTGTTGATTTGTCAAACGAAAACTTTGGAAAACTTTATTTTATCGTTAATTATCATAAAATCATGTTATTTTTCCACAATATAATCTCTTTTTTCATTAAAAATGGTAGAAAATTCAATTTTAATTCATTTCACTTCACCAGAAGCATTGTTTTGATTCTTCAATTTTTATTTTTAGTTAACAAACCTTCTCACATGTGCTTTGACAGATCAACACTTTCGACTCATATCATGGAGATGAGTTGGAAATAGTTACGAATTGTAACTATTTGACACTTATTAACTGTATTTAGGAATGATGTGATGACGTCATATAGTTACGACTCGTAACTATTTTATTTTATATAGTTATCTATGGTAAATAAAAGAACGCTAGACTTTGCTTGCAAATTCTCATTTGTAATTGCATATCCTGTGCCACCCCTCTGCAATGGAATAATATCATTCTCCTTAAGCTTCTGACTGGTTAGCTTTTTGATGAACTTCTCCACACACTCCACTGTGACGTCACCTGTTGGCCGAAGAATTGCACAGGGTATAGCGTTACTAAGAACATAAAGAAAAAGAAATTTAAATATTAAAGTATTAAAACTACATACTTTGGTTTTTAATGGAGTGAATGAATATAATTCAAATAAAAAGTACAAGTGACCTCAACTCCAGAAATTATTGTGTTTCGCCCAAGGTATAACAGTGGGCTCTTCAGTCAGTCTGTTATACCCACTGATCTCTATAATACACTGGATAGTGGATTCGTATAAAAATCTTAAAGCAAATTGAAGGAAAATTATAACAGTGCAAGGATACAACTGTTGACAGTTGTCAATTATTTTTTTTTAGTTTATAACAGTTTAAAATGGTGGTTTTTGTTTACATTTTTTTATTAGCTGATGTTTTTCGCGAGTGAGTAAGTAAGTTATTTATAATAGATCATAAAAAAAAGATTTTAATTGATTTTTTTATAGTTTTCTTCGATATAAAACACAAAATATTATCAGGAATATTTCATTCTCAGAAAAGCGCTTCATCATTAAACCGATTGACAAAAAAGCGCCCGACTTTGTGTTCTTTGCCCCACGCGTCAGGATCAATAAGAGAATTTTGGCCCTATGCATGGGTAACCATGTATTGTATATGCGTCGTCGCAAACCAGACACAATTGATGCCCAACAAATGAAAGCACAAGCCAGGGAGGAGGAGAATGCCAAGCAACAGGAACGAGAAAATCTGCAATTGGCTCTGGCAGCCCGCGAACGCGCAGAAAAGAAACAACAGGAATACGAAGACCGTCTCAAGCAGATGCAAGAGGAAATGGAACGTTCACAAAAGGACCTCATGGAGGCACAAGACATGATTCTTCGTCTTGAAGAGCAATTACAACAATTGCAAGCGGCAAAGGACGAGCTCGACTCCACCAAATGGAGCTACAATCAATGTTGCAACGTCTCGAAGAGGCTAAACACATGGAACAAACCGAGAAAATCAAACTCGAAGAAGAAATCCAAGACAAACAGGCTGAAGTGTTCCGAATTCAAGAGGAAGTCAATGCCAAGGACGATGAAACCAGACGGCTGCAAGCTGAAGTTAAAGAAGCAAGGCTAAAACAGTCTGAAGCTGCTGCTGCTTTTAATTTAATTAACAATTTTAATTTTATAACATTTTATAAGACGCGTACTACGGAAAACGAGCGCTCGGTATATATTGTATCTGTTAAATACGCAGAAACAATTCTTAAACTGAATTTCTTCAACATGTATTAAAGTTTGAGAGAAATATTACAATTTTTAATGAACCCTTATTAAAATTAATGGAAAACAATAGCAAATTAAACAATTTGAATTCTGTTTTGTTTTCGTTTGCGTTTGTACTACAAACAAACCAAACCAGTGCTGTCAAACAAACAGCTGATATCAATGCACGATTTTTTGTGATGATAAAAAACTATCTCTTTCTTTCCTTCGGTAAAAAAAGAGACAAAAGTGTGCAAGGATACAATTGTCAGATTCAATTTGCTTCAAAAAAAAACTGTTATACGTATAGGGAATCCACTATCCAGTGTATTATAGAGATCAGTGGTTATACCCTACTAAGACACACCTTTTGGTCGAAGTTTACCGACTCTTATAAAAATCAAAGCAAGAAGATACTGTGAATTTTATTATTCTAGGGGAATTTGTTTAAATTCGTGCACCCAGAAAATAATTACCCGTGGTCAGGTTTTTTTTAAATAATGAAAAAAAATTTAAATATTAAAATTACTTTGGTTTTAAGTGGAGTGAATAAATATAATTCAAATAAAAAGTACAAGTGACCTCAACTCCAGAAATTATTGTGTTTCACTCAAGGTAGTTTGGTTTTTAATGGAGTGAATGAATATCATTCAAATAAAAAGTACAAGTGACCTCAACTCCAGAAATTATTGTGTTTCGCCCAAGGTATAACAGTGGGCTCTTCAGTCAGTCTGTTATACCCTACTAAGACACAAATTTTGGTCGATGTTTACCGACTCTCGTAAAAATCACAGCAAGAAGATACTGTGAATTTTATTATTCTAGGGGAATTTGTTTAAATTCGTGCACCCCACCCAGAAAATAATTATCCGCGGTCAGATTTTTTTAAATAAAGAAAAAGAGATTTAAATATTAAAATTACTTTGGTTTTAAGTGGAGTGAATGAATATAATTCAAATAAAAAGTACAAGTGACCTCAACTTCAGAAATTATTTTCTGGGTGCACGAATTTAAACAAATTCCCCTAGAATAATAAAATTCACAGTATCTTCTTGCTGTGATTTTTACAAGAGTCGGTAAACATCGACTAAAATTTGTGTCTTAGTAGGGTATAACAGACTGACTGAAGAACCCACTGTTATACCTTGGGCGAAACACAATAATTTCTGGAGTTGAGGTCACTTGTACTTTTTATTTGAATTATATTCATTCACTCCACTTAAAACTAAACTAATTTTAATATTTAAATATTTAAATTTCTTTTTTTTTATTTAAAAAAAACCTGACCACGCGTAATTATTTTCTGTGTGCACGAATTTTAACAAATTCCCCTAGAATAATAAAATTCACAGTATCTGCTTGCTGTGATTTTTATAAGAGTCGGTAAACATCGACCAAAATTTGTGTCTTAGTAGGGTATAACAGACTGACTGAAGAGCCCACTGTTATACCTTGGACGAAACACAATAATTTCTGGAGTTGAGGTCACTATAAATAAATAAATCGGGTGGCACAACGGCTCATGAAGAACCAGGGCCTAGTGACTAACAACTCGCAACCATTCCTGTGTGCGCCTTTCGACAGGAATGGAAGGGACCTACAATTTTATGCCGAATCCGAGGTCACTGGTACTTTTTATTTGAAATATATTCATTCACTCCATTAAAAACCAAAGTAGTTTTTATTATTTTAATATTTAAATTTCTTTTTCTTTATGTTCTTAGTAACGCTATATCCTGTGCAATTCTTCGGCCAACAGGTGACGTCACAGTGGAGTGTGTGGATAAGTTCATCAAAAAGGATATGATGCATCCGCTTACCAGTCAGAAACTTAAGGAGAAGGATATTATTCCATTGCAGAGGGGTGGCACAGGATATGCAATTACAAATGACAATTTGCAAGCAAAGTGGTGCGTTCCTTTATTTACCATAGCTAACTATATAAAATAAAATAGTTACGATTTGTTAATATATGACGTCATCACATCGTTCCTAAATTCAGTTTATTAGTTTCAAATAGTTAAAATTCGTTACTCTTTCCAACTCATCTCCATGATATGAGTCGAAAGTATTGATCTGTCAAAGCACATGTGAGAAGGTTTGTTAACTAAAAATAAAAATTGAAGAATCAAAACGATGCTTCTGGTGAAGTGAAATGAATTAAAATTGAATTTACTACCATTTTTAATGAAAAAAGAGATTATATTGTGGAAAAATAACATGATTTTATGGTAATTAACGATGAAATAAAGTTTTCCAAAGTTTCGTTTGACAGATCAACAATATCTAACAATAAATCGTTCCTAAATGAAATGTAACAATTTCCAACTAAATCTAACAATGACACTTCAACAATTTTTGTTGACATAACAACCATAGTTAACTAATGGTTAATAAAAGAACGCACCAAAGGAACAGCGCCCAGCATTACACGTTTAACCTTTTGTCCCTTTAAAATGCAACGCTAATTCTAAGAAAATATTAAACTTTAATAGCCCAGTCAATAATTACAAAAAAAAAGTGCTAAATTCCCAAAGCACGATGTAGTTCTGCATTTTTGATATGTATGGGGCATATTAGAGTAGTCTAAAGCCAAGTTTGCAACTTCGGAAACCTTTGCTGGCTGCAAAAAAAATGCAACAGTGAAAAAAAGCTAAAATCACCAATTTTGTTCCACATTTTCCTTGATAACTTTTAAAATATGCAACTTAAGAAAAAACTATCCACTATAAACTTGCTTGTTATAAAATTTTCTACAAGACCACATTAGTTTTAAGTTCATGCATGCTGTTGTGTTGTGTTGTTGTTTTTGTGTTGCTATCTAACCATGAATTTAAAAAAAAATCTGAAAATCTAAGTAATTTTGAAGTACTCAAGAAATAGGTCAAACATTTTCCAATTCTGCTAAAATTTTGGAATCAAGTAGTCTATAGTATTACAAGACTAAATTTGAAAACTTGATTTAATTCGGTCAAAAAGTTTTGATAAGAAACATGATGTTAACTAAATGCAACAAGCAATATTTGCATCATTGCTGTAGTCAAAGTAGGACACTTAAGTTCGCATTGGTTTTGTTCAGATACTTGGAACTCTTAACTATGGTAAAATATAGTTATGATATTCATATCTTTTTCTAAGCAACTTTGGTAGGGATTTAAAAAATTCCGAAAAGTGTTCACTTGGCATGTACATACATATATACTTCGAGGCTCAGTCCACCCCTGATCGTAGTTCTCATCGTTATTGTTTTTGTTGTTGTTTTTAGCGCGCGCTTTCTTCCTTTTAGCGGTTTGATTTTTGATATGAGAAAAAATGTGGCAAGGAAGTTCTGTAAATCATTTTGATTGAAGCTTGAGTTTAACTAAAGACTTTGGCGCAAATTTTTAAACAGCCTATTATTAAGGATTAAGTATGATACTACTTAACATTTTACTAATTCCTTAACAGTTTACTAAAATTTTCTAAATTTTAAATACTTTTTAACATGTATCATACTAAACTAATTTCCTTCATAAAATTCAGCTGAACACGTCCAAAAAAGTGACAGCTCGTGCAAAAAATTCACAAACACCCCTGATTTTGACAATTTTAAACGTCAAAGTGTCATATGGATTTAGTACGATACTAAAAAGATAAAATAGCCATTTGGTGATTTTAACTTAAGTAAAATGTTACTAGATAGTATGAACTCGTTTAAAATTAGCAAAATAACTTTTTAATCTAGTATTATACTAAAAATGATTTAACAATGTACTAAATCGACTAAAATTTTTCGCATTTCATTTTATACCTCACAAATTTTAATTGATTTATAAATTTATTTATTTTAATTATTTTAGGGTTGCTCCTGGATTTCCTAATATGCGTTCATATCTTTTGCATCAAAAACTTCAGATGCTTAATATTTGTATGGAAAGACGTCGTATACGCGAATGTGGCATACCATTTGCATCCTCCGAAAAGACAGTGGTCCCAGTGTTAAATGAAGAAGACGAAGAAGACAAAAATCAAGAAGATGAAGCAACTGATGATGAATTCTTTAATTGTTCCGACGAAGAGTTCACCTCAAGCAGTGGACCTACAAAACCGCAAGGCCGCAAATCAAAATTTGGCGAAATGAAATCAATTAATTCCGGAGAATATTTTTAAGTTCCAGCTACACCAGAGCCCGTAGCAAAGACTGAAGATCAGCTATTAGATGGTGCTAAAGTTATGTTGAAATGAGGTCCAGGATCGGGTAGGTTGCAAAATTTACAAAACTATAAAGTTTTTGGTTTGATTTTTTTTTTGTTGCAAGGACTCTCAACACAAATGATGTGCTCTTCTTAAGATTTGACATGGAGAGTTTCAAAGCAGCAAATTCTAAGGGAAAGATAGAAGACTTTATAAGATGGTACAGTCCACGTGACTGGGAAGAGGAAACTGATGGTAAGTTTTAAATAAATTTTGTAACACAAACTACTTTTTTATAAATCTTATGTGTTAGAGGATAGTAAAGAAACGGCAAAACTTAGCACACGAATGACAGCTCCCGACAACATTTGGCAGAATGTTTGGAAACAAGCTCAACCGATTCCGGCTTATCGACAGGTGGCTTAAAAGCAGCAGTTTCTTAAAGAATTACACCAATTATATTAGTAGGGTATAACAGACTGACTGAAAAACCCACTGTTATACCTTGGGCGAAACACAATAATTTCTGGAGTTGAGGACACTTGTACTTTTTATTTGAATTATATTCATTCACTCCACTTAAAACCAAACTAATTTTAATATTTAAATATTTAAATTTCTTTTTCTTTATTTAAATAAAACCTGACCACTGGTAATTATTTTCTGGGTGCGTGAATTTAAACAAATTCGCCTAAAATAATAAAATTCACAGTATGTTCTTTCTGTGATTTTTATAAGAGTCGGTAAACATCGACCAAAATTTGTGGCTTAGTAGGTTATAACAGACTGACTGAAGAGCCCACTGTTATACCTTGGGTGAAACACAATAATTTCTCGAGTTGAGGTCACTTGTACTTTTTATTTGAATTATATTCATTCACTCCACTTAAAACCAAAGTAATTTTAATATTTAAATTTTTTTTCATTATTTAAAAAAAACCTGACCACGGGTAATTATTTTCTGGGTGCACAAATTTAAACAAATTCCCCTAGAATAATAAAATTCACAGTATCTTCTTGCTTTGATTTTTATAAGAGTCGGTAAACTTCGACCAAAAGGTGTGTCTTAGTAGGGTATAACCACTGATCTCTATAATACACTGGATAGTGGATTCCCTGTACGTATAACAGTTTTTTTTTGAAGCAAATTGAATCTGACAATTGTATCCTTGCACACTTTTGTCTCTTTTTTTTACCGAAGGAAAGAAAGAGATAGTTTTTTATCATCACAAAAAATCGTGCATTGATATCAGCTGTTTGTTTGACAGCACTGGTTTGGTTTGTTTGTAGTACAAACGCAAACGAAAACAAAACAGAATTCAAATTGTTTAATTTGCTATTGTTTTCCATTAATTTTAATAAGGGTTCATTAAAAATTGTAATATTTCTCTCAAACTTTAATACATGTTGAAGAAATTCAGTTTAAGAATTGTTTCTGCGTATTTAACAGATACAATATATACCGAGCGCTCGTTTTCCGTAGTACGCGTCTTATAAAATGTTATAAAATTAAAATTGTTAATTAAATTAAAAGCAGCAGCAGCTTCAGCCTGTTTTAGCCTTGCTTCTTTAACTTCAGCTTGCAGCCGTCTGGTTTCATCGTCCTTGGCATTGACTTCCTCTTGAATTCGGAACACTTCAGCCTGTTTGTCTTGGATTTCTTCTTCGAGTTTGATTTTCTCGGTTTGTTCCATGTGTTTAGCCTCTTCGAGACGTTGCAACATTGATTGTAGCTCCATTTGGTGGAGTCGAGCTCGTCCTTTGGCGCTTGCAATTGTTGTAATTGCTCTTCAAGACGAAGAATCATGTCTTGTGCCTCCATGAGGTCCTTTTGTGAACGTTCCATTTCCTCTTGCATCTGCTTGAGACGGTCTTCGTATTCCTGTTGTTTCTTTTCTGCGCGTTCGCGGGCTGCCAGAGCCAATTGCAGCTTTTCTCGTTCCTGTTGCTTGGCATTCTCCTCCTCCCTGGCTTGTGCTTTCATTTGTTGGGCATCAATTGTGTCTGGTTTGCGACGACGCATATACAATACATGGTTACCCATGCATAGGGCCAAAATTCTCTTATTGATCCTGACGCGTGGGGCAAAGAACACAAAGTCGGGCGCTTTTTTGTCAATCGGTTTAATGATGAAGCGCTTTTCTGAGAATGAAATATTCCTGATAATATTTTGTGTTTCATATCGAAGAAAACTATAAAAAAATCAATTAAAATCTTTTTTTTATGATCTATTATAAATAACTTACTTACTCACTCGCGAAAAACATCAGCTAATAAAAAAATGTAAACAAAAACCACCATTTTAAACTGTTATAAACTAAAAAAAAATAATTGACAACTGTCAACAGTTGTATCCTTGCACTGTTATAATTTTCCTTCAATTTGCTTTAAGATTTTTATACGAATCCACTATCCAGTGTATTATAGAGATCAGTGGGTATAACAGACTGACTGAAGAGCCCACTGTTATACCTTGGGCGAAACACAATAATTTCTGGAGTTGAGGTCACTTGTACTTTTTATTTGAATTATATTCATTCACTCCATTAAAAACCAAAGTATGTAGTTTTAATACTTTAATATTTAAATTTCTTTTTCTTTATGTTCTTAGTAACGCTATACCCTGTGCAATTCTTCGGCCAACAGGTGACGTCACAGTGGAGTGTGTGGAGAAGTTCATCAAAAAGCTAACCAGTCAGAAGCTTAAGGAGAATGATATTATTCCATTGCAGAGGGGTGGCACAGGATATGCAATTACAAATGAGAATTTGCAAGCAAAGTCTAGCGTTCTTTTATTTACCATAGATAACTATATAAAATAAAATAGTTACGAGTCGTAACTATATGACGTCATCACATCATTCCTAAATACAGTTAATAAGTGTCAAATAGTTACAATTCGTAACTATTTCCAACTCATCTCCATGATATGAGTCGAAAGTGTTGATCTGTCAAAGCACATGTGAGAAGGTTTGTTAACTAAAAATAAAAATTGAAGAATCAAAACAATGCTTCTGGTGAAGTGAAATGAATTAAAATTGAATTTTCTACCATTTTTAATGAAAAAAGAGATTATATTGTGGAAAAATAACATGATTTTATGATAATTAACGATAAAATAAAGTTTTCCAAAGTTTTCGTTTGACAAATCAACAATGTCTAACAATAAACCGTTCCTAAATGAAATGTAACAATTTCCAACTAAATCTAACAATGACACTTCAACAATTTTTGTTGACATAACAACCATAGTTAACTAATGGTTAATAAAAGAACGCACCAGAACGCCAGAATCACCAATTTTGTCCCACATTATCCTTAATAACTTTTAAAATATGCAACTTAAAAAAAAAACATCCACTATAAACTTGCTTGTTATAAAATTTTCTACAAGACCACATTAGTTTAAAGTTCATGCATGCTGTTGTGTTGTGTTGTTGTTTTTGTGTTGCTATCTAACCATGAATTTAAAAAAAAATCTGAAAATCTAAGTAATTTTGAAGTACTCAAGAAATAGGTCAAACATTTTCCAATTCTGCTAAAATTTTGGAATCAAGTAGTCTATAGTATTACAAGACTAAATTTGAAAACTTGATTTAATTCGGTCAAAAAGTTTTGATAAGAAACATGATGTTAACTAAATGCAACAAACAATATTTGCATCATTGCTGTAGTCAAAGTAGGACACTTAAGTTCGCATTGGTTTTGTTCAGATACTTGGAACTCTTAACTATGGTAAAATATAGTTATGATATTCATATCTTTTTCTAAGCAACTTTGGTAGGGATTTAAAAAATTCCGAAAAGTGTTCACTTGGCATGTACATATATATATACTTCGAGGCTCAGTCCACCCCTGATCGTAGTTCTCATCGTTATTGTTTTTGTTGTTGTTTTTAGCGCGCGCTTTCTTCCTTTTAGCGGTTTGATTTTTGATATGAGAAAAAATGTGGCAAGGAAGTTCTGTAAATCATTTTGATTGAAGCTTGAGTTTAACTAAAGACTTTGGCGCAAATTTTTAAACAGCCTATTATTAAGGATTAAGTATGATACTACTTAACATTTTACTAATTCCTTAACAGTTTACTAAAATTTTCTAAATTTTAAATACTTTTTAACATGTATCATACTAAACTAATTTCCTTCATAAAATTCAGCTGAAAACGTCCAAAAAAGTGACAGCTCGTGCACAAAATTCACAAACACCCCTGATTTTGACAATTTTAAACGTCAAAGTGTCATATGGATTTAGTACGATACTAAAAAGATAAAATAGCCATTTGGTGATTTTAACTTAAGTAAAATGTTACTAGATAGTATGAACTCGTTTAAAATTAGCAAAATAACTTTTTAATCTAGTATTATACTAAAAATGATTTAACAATGTACTAAATCGACTAAAATTTTTCGCATTTCATTTTATACCTCACAAATTTTAATTGATTTATAAATTTATTTATTTTAATTATTTTAGGGTTGCTCCTGGATTTCCTAATATGCGTTCATATCTTTTGCATCAAAAACTTCAGATGCTTAATATTTGTATGGAAAGACGTCGTATACGCGAATGTGGCATACCATTTGCATCCTCCGAAAAGACAGTGGTCCCAGTGTTAAATGAAGAAGACGAAGAAGACAAAAATCAAGAAGATGAAGCAACTGATGATGAATTCTTTAATTGTTCCGACGAAGAGTTCACCTCAAGCAGTGGACCTACAAAACCGCAAGGCCGCAAATCAAAATTTGGCGAAATGAAATCAATTAATTCCGGAGAATATTTTTAAGTTCCAGCTACACCAGAGCCCGTAGCAAAGACTGAAGATCAGCTATTAGATGGTGCTAAAGTTATGTTGAAATGAGGTCCAGGATCGGGTAGGTTGCAAAATTTAGAAAACTATAAAGTTTTTGGTTTGATTTTTTTTTTGTTGCAAGGACTCTCAACACAAATGATGTGCTCTTCTTAAGATGTGACATGGAGAGTTTCAAAGCAGCAAATTCTAAGGGAAAGATAGAAGACTTTATAAGATGGTACAGTCCACGTGACTGGGAAGAGGAAACTGATGGTAAGTTTTAAATAAATTTGTAACACAAACTACTTTTTTATAAATCTTATGTGTTAGAGGATGGTAAAGTAACTGCAAAACTTAGCACACGAATGACAGCTCCCGACAACATTTGGCAGAATGTTTGGAAACAAGCTCAACCGATTCCGGCTTTTCGACAGGTGGCTTAAAAGCAGCAGTTTCTTAAAGCATTTCTTCAATTATTTGTTTTATTTTAGAAACGCCTCTTTGACGAAAACAATGAAGCTTTGAAGGTCCTTCATTATTTAGAAACTCGCATAATCGGTGAACTCTACGACCTCACAATTGTATCACTTTTGCATTCCGCTGTTCTAAAATTTAAGGTTTTATGTTTTTTTTTTTTAATAAGATTTAAAAAAAAATATTTCTTTTAGGACATTGTTACCTATTCAAATATTTTGGAATCATTCAACGACCAAATTGAAGAAATACTTTCCGATTTGTGTAAACTTTCACGCGTTAACGACCAAATTCATACGTTCATATGTATTTTTGCAGCAATCAATACATCTGGAAAAGACTTCTTAAAGACTTAATTTGTATACTGAAACCTCGGCGGTGGATTAAACAGCGACAGAAGGTTAGGCTAAAGAAAACGAAACCCTTGGCACAACTGCTAGGATAGCAAAGAAATTTGACTTTTCATCGGGAAGTTGTTTCAAATTTAACTTTGATTTCGATAGTAACTGAACAGATGAACGGTTTTTGAAAAATTGTCTATTAGAAGTTAAAAAGGTTTACTCCCAAAAACTATTTAAAAATATTTAAAAAAAGAAAAAGAAGTATGCGATTGGAAATCTTCATTTCAAATAGGTCATTAATTGTATGAATTAAAATGATATATATTGAACCTTTATTTTTTTGAAATAAAAAATGTTCTTTGTTCAACTCTTGTTTTAAATCTAGGTATAATCTGGATTGCGAATGCGAGTACACTTTTCCTATGGGGTGCGTGTGCTTTACTACTACTATTCAAATTTATGTGATCTCAAGGTTTCATGTGTATACTTAACGCTCAAATTTGGCCGTCCAGAATTTGTCCGTTAATATGTTGCCTCGGCGACTTGACATGCAATTTCAAAAAAGCATTTTTTTTTGTGCAATCAATCAATAAATAAGTAAGCTAGTAATTTAAAACAAAAATCAGACTCTTTTGACAGCAAAAGTAAGAAACTCATAGAAAAAAATGCAATTTTAATTGCAAAAGAGTTGTCCTTTTCTGTTCTGACTTTTTACTCATTGAACAAAACTATTAGTTTGTTTACTATTTTTTGTTATTATTATTTTGGCATACTATTTCCGTACGTTTTGATTTTGACGTTTGAATAAACATATTTCAATTCGAATTGTGTTGTGTAGTGAGTGAATGTTAATAAAATGGATAATAAATTTGTTTGGTCACAAGATTTAGTTCAAAAATTAATATACCTCTATTGATCCAGGAAAATTAGACATATATTCCTACAAAGTTCGGAAAAATTATATACAGCGTTTTTGTTTTTTTGAATCAGCTTTTTTATGGTGTTATGAATTTTTGAGTAAAAGTTCCAATCGATCCTAGCTATCCTAGGTCACGAAGCATGGTATTTCGCTGATTTTGATCAAGCAAAAATCGTCGACTAATGAAACATGGCGTAAATATTTCAATTTATCATTGAAATTTAGGATCAAAAGCGTGCCTACAAATATCTGGGGTGAAAGGGTGTTTTTAAGGTAGGGTGAGGGGATTGCAGAATGAAGAATGGGGTGTGGACTTATATTGAAAAAAGTTTATAAAATAGAGTCAATGAAATTGTGCAAAAATGTAATATTTGTCATGATACCGAAGACATGAAGAGGGAAGACGGGTGGTTCTTGAGGAGGGGTCAGGGGGTATTCAAACCACACAAAATTATTTTGAGGTAACCTACGCATATGGCACATAGTTTTAGGGTATTTTTTGATGCTGAATCTAATTAAAGAAAAATCAAGGGCCTATATCCACTCTTCATAGAGAAACATTCCCTATCAAATGTAAATGACTATGAGAGCCAAAACAGGCAAATCACTTTTTAAATAGAACATGGTTGCGGCTTTTTATTCGGGATACAAGAGCATATCGCACATCGCGAGCGTTGTGATTTTCAATGTAGATGTGTATGTGGGTAGGTACTCTATTTCACATCACCTTAGAAGTTGAGTACAAGATGCGTTTTTTTTTTACTTAGTGGGATCCCCAGTAGGCCTTATCCACAGTCACATACCTTATAATATTGATTTATTTTTGTAGTTTTTAATTTTGTAGTTTTTTTTTTGTAATTTTGTATTTTTTCATGTTTTTTTTTTTTTTTTTTTTTTTTTATTAGTTTGATGGTCCTGGGCTGTCATCTTTAACATTGAAATCCCACTCCATTGTTGAATTTAGTATGCACGATAAATCTGCTTCGTCTTATCCAAATCTGAATCTGTAGCTGCAGGCTTTTCTAAAACAAACGATGGGTCTATATCATAGTTCGTCTCCTATCATTTCAGTTTTTAGGGTGTGAACAACTTAAACCTGCTCTACGGCAACCACATTTAGTACCACACCCTTAACTACAGTTAAAATCGTTTTTATAAGTATATCAGGGGCCGGTTGGAGTAGAGTTGTTACTGGTTCCAAAACCATATTATTTAATGTTCATCCCCAGTTTTCAGGAGCTAGTAGGAGGTTTCTCAGCCACACTTGAATTTGAAAATAAGCCCGATAAAAGTGTTGCTGAGCCGCTTCATCATTCTTTAACTAGATAGATCATTACAAAATACCCTAAACGGATGAACCATATGCCTATAAAAAAAATAAATAAATAGGGTGGCACAACGGCTCGTGAAGAACCAGTCACTAATAACTCGCAACCATTCCTGTGTGTATTTGTCGACAGGAATGGAAGAGACCTACAATTTTATGCCGAATCCGAACGGCCAGACGAGAAGCACTTATTCGTGACAAGTGATACTCTTGGAGGATTTGTCAATTCCTCGCAAGAGGCAGTAGCCCTGAAAAAAAAAACTTTTTAGTTTTAAGGTGGACGAGGCTGGAAAGCGAACCAAGACCTCCAGCGTGACAGTCGAACGCACTAACCATTACGCTACGGGCTTCTACTGCCACATACCTAGGTTATCTCAAAATACTTGGTCGGGTTTGAATACCCCCTGACCCCTCCTCAAAAACCACCCGTCTATCCTCTATATGTCTTCGTTTTCGTTATCATGACAAATGTCATGCACATTTTCACACTATTTTATATACTTTTTCAATATAAGTCCATACCCCATTCTTCATTCTACTACCATAAAAACACCTTTCACCTCAGATATTTGTAAGCACGCTTTAGATCCTATATTTCAATGATAAATTGAAATATTTACGTCATGTTTCATTAGTCGACGATTTTTGTTTGATCAAAATCAGCGAAATACTTTTTTTTTTAATAGACGCGGAGCTAGGATTGATGGAGACTTTTACTCAAAAATTCATAACACCATAAAAAAGCTGATTCAAAAACAAAAACCCTGTATATAATTTTTCCGAACTTTTTTTCTAATTTTCCTGGACTATATCAAGAACATGAAAATATATACAATGTGCAGCATCAAAATTATACAGATAGGGTGAAGAGGTAAGAATCTTTTAATGGAATTTTGAAAGAACTTAAAAAAGACGATCCGCGAATTACTATACAGTTAATTAAATTAAAATTAAAAAATTTAAGAACACAATTTGTGCGAGATTTTAAAGACGTGGAGGCATCAAAAAACAGCGGTTCCGGGGTGGACGACATTCTTGTAACAAAATCTTGGTTTTATGAACAATTGGAATTCCTTAAAAGTTATTTTAACACAAGACCATCTACATCCAGCTTGGACATGGAAAAGGAATCAGCCGATGATTCTGAGGAAATCAGTGTCCCAACCAACCCAAAAAGAGACAGAACAAGCTGGTAATTCGAGAAAAAAACGGTAAGTTTATACACCATTTTATGTTTTTAGGGGCTTGATGCAAAATCATAATTGAAAATGTAATTTTTAGTTTTGAGAGGTTTTAAAGACAAATTAATGATGACAAAGTAAAGGTTGTTGCTTAATTAATATTTCTAGGTAGACAAAAAATCAATTTGACCACTTTTCTCTAAAAATTAATTTTAAATTTTCAATGCTGAACTTACTTAACAATGATCATTGAATAAATTTATGGGAAATTGATATATTTTTTTCTTCTTAGTCTAAAGTCTTAAGCTTTAGTTTTGCATCAAAATATTTAAAGAATTTTTTTTTTCGAACTGTCTCAATGTAAATAGTTAAAATTTTCAATGTGGTTTTCGATGATAACTGTAACTAGTGCCTTATGTAAACTAGCGGTTCCATGTAGTAAAGCTTTATCACTGTTTCAAATCTCATTTTTAAAAATGATGAATTTGTGTTTCCTTGTACTCATATAGATAACCAAATAAGCTAAAACAATAATCAAAAGCAAAACGTACCTTAAGATTTATAGATTTTTAAGAACATTATCAAAAGAGAAATTTTATTTATATGCTATTTACAGATGTATTGATTTGTAACGTTATAACTTTTCATTATTTATGCATATTGGCTCTGCCCCTCAACACTGCCTTCATTGTTGAAGTAATCGGTAAAATCCTGCCTAATTTTCTCTGCCGCTCCTTTGGTGGATATTGACAGCATCCAAAACAGCTTCAGCACTCGAGGTTGTTTTTCTTGTACAACTGTTTATGTACATAGTTGGTGTCGTTGTTCAATAAGAAATATTGTGAAGCACGCTAATGTCACAATTTCTACTTTTTCAACACGCAAATCGATGGTGGTTTGAAGAACTCGAAATCTGTTAGCCAAGATTACAAATGCGTGTTCAACGACATGTCTTGTACGAGAAATCCTATACGACCCAAACGCATAGTTGGCCTACTCATCAATTAATACATTAATCCTCTTTATATACCTTCATTTTCTGTCCCAAGCAGTTGTTGATTAAATTTTTTTTCGTTAATATAATAAATTACATTTAATGAGTAAATAAGACCAAACAGAACCTAATTTGAGAAAACACACATGGCTTAAGCTTGCATACTCTTAAACAAAGATGAGAGCATACTAGTTGTCCTACTCTCTATGGGATGCAAATAAGTTGGCCTATGATGATTTAAATAGATTAAAAAAGTGACATGCACTTGCTTTGCTGTTTATTGATCTCTTGTTTTAAGTAAGCCAGCAACAGTTTAGTGTCAATCATAGTGCGTGGTGTTGCATTATCACGAGACCTTAGGGAATCCATAGTTAAAGCCTTCGAAACGGGATTGTCGAGCTACAAAATAGCAAACCAATTTAATTTACCTCGCTCATCAATTCGAAACATTATCACAAAGTTCATAATAGTGGAAATGTGGAGGTTGGTAAAAAAACGGGACCCCACCAATTGCGAAACCTCGAGATTGCCGAGTCTTAAAAAAAATAATAATAAAGGTAAATCGACGTCAAACTGCCGTTAAATGGAGAGAAAGAATACAAAAAAGTGTTTCAGTCGACACTTGTAATTGTAAGTGGACAATGAAAAAAATTGGATATAAATTTGATAAGGTTTGTTTTAGATTTATTTAAATTAGAGCTATTATAATTCGTTAAAACATAGGCCAAAGAAAAACCACTTTTAACAACTAAATAAAAAAAAAGGCGCCTAGAGTGGGCCAAGCCACGTAAGAACTGGACTTTAAGTCAATGGCGGTCCGTTATTTGGAGTGATGAGTCGCGGTTTGAAGTTTGCGTGGGCGACGAACGTAAACGTGTCATAAGAAACTCCAAAGAGGCCTTTCACAAAGAATGCCTTAAAGAACAGTCAGTTTCCAGCATCTCTAATGATATGGGGATGCATGTCTGGGCGAGGTTTAGGCAATTTATATTTTGTAAATGAAATTGTCAATGCTACCAAGTACCGGGATATTCTGGAAAATGAGCTACTCCCATCAATACCACGACTAGTGATGGAGATTTCATTTTCCAACGGATGGTGCTTCTTGCATACAGCAAGGTCTACAATGGCGTGGTTATCTTCTGGAGCAATTCCTCTACTGGAATGGCCTTCCAGCAGCCCTGACCTTTCACCAATCGAAACTGTCTGGCATAAAATGAAGCAAAACCTCCGAAAAGAACCATGTCGAACTATTCAAGGCCTAAAAGCTAAAATCATAAATATTTGGGAATCTTTTGGTACCAAAGAATGTCAAAAATTAGTTGACACAACGCCACGACGCATTGAAGCAGTTATCAAGGCCAGAGGCTACGTAACACCATGGTAAAATAAAAATTAAGACGCGTAGGCCAACTATTTTGCGTTTAAAAAAACGTATCAAACGTTATTCTATTTTTTAAGACTGCTCTATATGGTTATTTAATTGAAGTCATTTTGTTTTTGTTACTTATTTCTATCTAAAATAAATAAATATATCTAAAGAAAAATACCAAAATATTGAGTTTATTGTCGATGGATGGAACGATGCTAAACACGTTTTAAATTTATTAATTCAAAATAATTTAACATCTTACTAAATCTTCTTAAATGTTGTGCCATTGTATTAAAGATCTGTATAAATAGATTTTTTTTAATGCCCCGATTTGTCCCGGTTTTTGGGCCCTGGCGTCCCGATATTAACCAAATTTAATCTGGCAGCCCTAGTTTCCTCTTTAGTTTCTCCGTGTGAAAGCTACAAGGCAATTAAAGGAAAACGTCAAAAAAATCTCCGGCAACTGGTTTCCCTGTGTGAAAAGGGACTTAAGCCAAACGTGTTTTGTTGTATAGAGCCAACATAAGGGTTGTTTAGCATGAATGAAAGAAAACAAGATTACGACACTTCGGATTTTTCGCTTTGTTGTTGTAATTTTCAACACGCTTCGTGACTCAAGTGGAGACAAAAAAGACTAAACGTTGGTATAATTTGTATGAGATATATGGGCGCGAAAACTTTAAGTTACTTGAACTTGTTGTTAAAGTGATTTTTTTCCATTATTTTTTTTTATGTTATGTGCTATATTTTGATGATATAAAAACAACAATAAAAGTAATAATTCAAGAAGAAAATATATCTGATATTTGAATTTTTTCATCGCACTCTCTATTTTTACTTCATATTTTGACTATTTATATAATTTAAAACAATTGAATAACAATTAAAAAACATTTTTCGGTAATATTTTTGCATTTTTATAATGAAAAACTATATAAATCATAAAACATTTCGCGAACAAAAAATCATCTCTAAACAATTTTTTTTGGCTGTCACATCTGTTGTTACGTTTTGTCTCCAAAAACGTAGGAAGTGGCGTAATCTTGTATTCTTTCATTCATTGTTGTTTAGTATCGCAATGTCACTTTGACTCACACACAACAATAATGTAGATAGATATAAGGGGGCGCTTATTTTTGTAATCTTTGAGGTGTTGAAATCTGACTATCAAAATATTTTATAAAATTAAATACAACAATAAATAATGTTGGTTTTGTTAACTTGTTGTACATTTTTGTTGCGATATTGTTTAAATAAAATTAAGAATACACTTTATTTATAGAATCTACTAAATAAATGTAAAATATTTAAAGATTTTCCATCAAATCTTACAACTTTTGCAAATGCTCGACGGCATACGTGATTTAAAAAAAAATATACAAAGATTCACCTTCATCACTTTCATGGGAAAATACAAATGAATTTTAAGCATTACAAAATAAGCACCACCCTTTAATTTTTCTCCTCAACAAAAACATCACGATGTAAGTGAATGAAACAATTCATGGAATAAATCAAAAACCACGTTTTTTTTTGTTTCAAATATTTTTATTTGCAAATACAAAATCCCAACAAATTAACTGCCCAATTATAATAATATTAAAAGAAATTAATAAAAAACCAAAAAGAATCCAATGGCCAGCAGAATTACTTCCATTGATTTTTCACACAGCTGGGTATCCTTCTCCTTTGTCAGTTTTGAAAGTAAAACGTAATAGATTTCTCCTTTATGGTACTAGTTTTGACACAAGGTCATTATAACTATAATGGGATGAAAAATATTGTATGCAATAACAATTTATGCAACGTTGTATAGTGGCTACATAAATCCTTATGCAGTGCATAACTATTCATCTGTTCAGCGGATTCTAATGAATACGGCTGTTTATTTTAATATGCACAGTGATCGGCAGTGCAAAAACAAAAATGAACCAGTGTCTAAATGCGGTCTCAGGTATGTATATTCTGTACATCTCCCCATAATGGCTTTCCAACCACGTAAAATTTATTGAAATCGGTTGGATACTTTTTGAGCAAATGGTACCACAAAATTTTGTTAAGGCTATTTATGTATAGATATTTACTTATTTTAGTTAACCCTTCACTAAATCACCTTCATTGTTGGTTTATTTAGCTCGTAAGTGGCAGAAATCTAATTCCTAGTCCACGAGTCGCTAGCTCCGTTTATTAATATAGGGGTAAGTGTGTAAACTCCAGCGTATATTTTTATTTAACGGATAATGGGTTTTGTCAAAAAAATAAACCTCACAAACTGCCAACCCGGCTGTTCCGTGTCGATACCTATACTCTTTCAAAAAGAAAACGAGAATAGGAACGAACACCGCCAAAAATTCTCGAAAAACCCACTTGAATTCCTCAGGAGTAATTGAAGTCTAAAAAGAGTGTAGAAGGAATACGATTTTGTATTCGACACTTCAACACACCAATATCTCCTTTTGTCCATAGAAAGCAACATAAGTTATCCGAACATTTGGAATCTTATGAAGATTTTGGTTGATCATTTTAGAACTCCTTTTGTAAAATCTCCTGGAGTTAAAGCGTGAACAAGGAGTGACCAACCGATAACGACAATTAAAAGAAAACAGAAATAAAAATTCAAATTGAAATACTTTGTCCAACAACCAATTTGGCTGTTAATCTCGTAGTTACGATATAACATATTCCTTATCAAATTCACAAACCAACAATGAATAATAACAATCTGAAATAAAGATGTCTCTTAAATCAGTCAAAAAAAGCTATGTTCAGTGAAGAACGCGTTTTTGTATGAAAAAATGGGTTTGTTTAAACATTTTCGTTGGTATAAATTATTGTTTGTATTTTGGAAAGCGAATAGAGGTGGCACTGTATGTGCCATCTAGGGTTATAGAGAATTCAGGCCTATGTACATTGACCTACTTTTGCCAAAAAGGACAGTTGACTCCGCTTAACTGGAACACCATAATTGCAGAACATTTATTTCAGTAAAGCGGAGTTTTCAGTTAACCGAACTTCGGATATCTAAAACTTGTTTCAAGTAAGCGTAGTTTTGTCAAAACAAATTAAATTTCATGCCTGGAAATAAAAACAAAATAGTTATGATTTTTTGTATTTGCTTCGTTAACAAGGAGAATTGAATCAGACTTGAAGTCGGATTCAATTCCAAATAGACCTGGATCGGATTCAAACAGGATTTCTCGATCCGATTCCACTTTGTGAGCTGAATCGAATCGAAAAATACAAGTAGACCTAGATTGAAAAATTAAAGAATTGAGTTTTAAGTGTGTGTATGTGTATGTACATATATCAATTTGCTTTGTATTGTTTTGTTGTTTTTTTTTCTCTCGTAGTCACCATACTCATAAACTTATTTCCCACGCACATAGTAAAGTTAAAGTGTCACTTCAAGTGTACTTCGATTCTATTTGAATTCGATTCAGGCAGGTCGTATACCTAGATCGAAATATCAATCCGATTCGATCGTCGAACCCTGTCATGTAAACGGAATAATTGTGGCAAAATAGTTACATATATGTACATATTTCCATATGAAACATTTAACATTTTTAATCGCAAATATTGCGGCAGCCATACGTTTTCTGTCGAAAATTTTTGAAAGTAAATAAATTTAAAAGAAACGACACACCAGAAGGAATTGACATTCCAAACTTAAAGGGTGTGTTTGATTTAAAATTTGATGGCAGCGTTCAACCGTGCGACTTTTCACTTATGCGGACTTGAATAAGTGAAAAATGTTCATTTGAGGCACACAATTTTGTTTCAATTATCAGCAGTTTGCAATTAAGAGGAGTTCAGTTATGCGAAGCAGTTTGTATGAAAAATTCTCAAAAAGGCTCCGGAATAAATTTTTTGTTTCACATAACCGATCTTTTCAGTTAAGCGGAGTGCAGTAAGGCGGAGTTGACTGTACAAACGTAAACAATTACACACATGTATACTCTAGCTTCATCTGCTTAGGAATTGTTGAACGAGAATTATGTTTATTGCTAAAAGTTGTTGACGTTTAAGCCTAGTACGCAGATCATGCTAAATTTTAGCTCCCATACAAAATTCTCTCTCTCAAAAAAAAACAAAGAAAACAATTTGCTTACGCTATTTGATCTTTATTATGCAAAATTAAGTTTTAAAATTCGCATTTTTTTATTGAATTCTTCCTAATCTATCTGATCAAACTCACTTTATCATGTGTAGGTACTTCATTTTTTATAAAGCGTTTTTTATTGGGCATTTTAAAGGCAGTGCAGCTTTTAAATGAAAAAGAATAGGGTGGATAAATAGTGCAGATAATAGTGTATACAAGGTTATGAAATGTTTGAAATGGAACAACTCGTTTGGGTTGAAGAGATGTAAAATAATTCAACTTATTCAATTTAATTTACAAAAGACAGATGTAAAATAAGAATGTATAAATAGTGAATATATGTTTAATTCGGACTCATTACTATGCTAGCTATAGGTTACCAATAAAAAACGCCTATAATTGGTCTCTGTTTAATCCCCGCAAACCAAAACTCAGTAGTTTGCCTTAAAACATAACCACAAACAAAACGCATTCTATAAATGTGTGTGTTTCTTTATTTACCAAAAACTCTCCCTCAAAAAACGTACTTTTATTTCTCCTTAAAAAAAAAAATAAAACTCTTCTATCGTAAAAGGAAAGAAAGAGTGCGATGTATACGATGCACAAAGTTTTGTCTCATTTCGTATGTGCACAACATGACAAACAAAAAGAGTTATTTTATCGGCGAGCGCGAGTTATAAATGGAAAGAAATTATATTAAATTATTGTAATTAAATTTAAATAAAAAGTACAAATGTTTTTATTAGTGTTTTATACTTCATTGTTATTACTACATTTCAGATTCATCAGGGTCCATTTCCAACGATCGTCGTGTATTTTGAGATTGTTATGCATCAGATTGTTCAATTATTGGAACGGCTCTAATGTCTGAAATTTTTTTTAATTTATTTTGATAAAACTCGCAATAAACTGGTGAATTTTTCCTTAATGAAACTAATTCCTTTTTTCAATTGCATAATGTGATACAAATTTATATGAACAATAAACAAGCTACTTCTTTTACGTACAAGTTTCACCATTTATATCCGTACTTCTAGATTCGAGAACTCAGTAATTGTAGTAGTACGGATATAACCGGTGAAATGGATATGCATAAGAAGAACTTTTAAAGGACAAGACGTTTCAGTGCTTTCGCTATGGTTTAAGAAACTACTGGCGAATAAACATTAGACCTACTTTCAGTAGTGCTTCGCGGATATACATTTGAAGTACATTTGTCAGTACTTTAATGTAGGGGAAATTCACTACATTTCGCATGCTAGAAATAGATAGCTGCTTCATGTGTTCTCATGTATAGGAGGTATATAACTGTGTTTTTTCCCGAGCCCCGGTTATTTAGTTCTAAGGGCCAGTTTCACAGTTACAGGTTATTTATGTAGTTCTAAGGGCCAATTGCACAGTTATAGAAGTTGCACTTAAGTGCGCAATATTGTATACAAAAGAGGGCACAATACGAAGACAAAGAATACTTTCCAGCGCATGAATGAAATAATACAAGATTACGACACTTCCTACGTTTTTGGAGACAAAACGTAACAACAAATGTGACAGCCAAGAAAATTTGTATAGAGATGATTTTTTGTTCGCGAATTATTATATGTTTAATATAGTTTTTCATTCTAAAAACACAAAAAATATTACCGAAAAATGTTTTTAATTGTTATTCAATTGTTTAAAATTATGTTAATAGTCAAAATATGAAGCAAAAATAGAGAGTGCGATGAAAAAATTCAAATATCAGATATATTCTATTCTTGAATTATTATTTTTATTGTTGTTTTTTTTATCATCAAAATATAGCCCACAATATTAAAAAAAAAATAATGGTAAAAAATCACTTTAATAACAAGTTCAAGTAACTTAAAGTTTTCGCACGCCTATATTTCATACAAATTATACCAAAGTTTAGTATTTTTTGTCTCCACTTGAGTCAAGAAGCGTGTTAAAAATTACAATAACAATGCAAAAAATCCGAAGTGTCGTAATCTTGTATTCTTTCATTCATATTTCCAGCGTTTCGTAGATTGGCCGCATTCGGAAACCTATGCGATAGCCTATCCCAGATAAGTTCGTATCCATATAGGTTTTCGAAAGTATTTGTTGTTTTTGACATTTCGCGTGGGGATACAAACTTATAACAAAATTGTTCAGATAGGTTGGATAGCTATCCAACAGCAAAAGCTGTTTTGTAATACACTGTTATTTTACACGGGACTACAATAACGTGAACGTATCTGGATAGCACTACATGGGTTTCCGAATGCGGCCATTTGGTGGAAATTTATATGGAATAATCATATTGACAGTTTGTATTATTAGGTTTTATCGACTTGGAGTCCTTTTTGGGTCTGCAATGGTGCATTTGTGCATAATTTAAAATCCGCTTTGCCAAAAGTCCAAATTATAGGTAAATACCCAACATTACATCATGTATTCATTACATCCATACATATGTATGTATGTATGCACATTTGGGCGTTAAATATGTACATTTTACAAGTCTCCTTTCGCAAGACGATGCCACATCATATATGCTACCAATATGCTAAATTTTAAATTAAGAAATATTTCCTTATATTGTTTTACTTTGAAACAGTGCATTTTAGATTGCATCACACAGATGCACTTTTTACCAAGTTTCATCTAATTGATGAGGATGTATGCTTTAATCTACGGGCATCTAAGACATTTTGGAAGTGTCAAATCGCCTGCAAAATGCTGCAATGTCATATTTGCTACAAATTAGCTTAGCATTTAATTATGAAATAAGTTTTTAAGTTGTTCTACAAATTATGAGGGCTTTGGAAAAAATGCATTTTTGTGATGCATCTTAAAATTCACTTTTTCCAAAGCCATAATAATTGGTAGTACAAATTAAATAATTATGTAATAATTAAATGCTAAGCTCCTTTGTACAAATATGCCATTGCAGCATAATTCCTAATTCCTAATTCCTTTTTTCAATTGCATAATGTGATACAAATTTATATGAACAATAAACAAGCTACTTCTTTTACGTACAAGTTTCACCATTTATATCCGTACTTCTAGATTCGAGAACTCAGTAATTGTAGTAGTACGGATATAACCGGTGAAATGGATATGCATAAGAAGAACTTTTAAAGGACAAGACGTTTCAGTGCTTTCGCTATGGTTTAAGAAACTACTGGCGAATAAACATTAGAACTACTTTCAGTAGTGCTTCGCGGATATACATTTGAAGTACATTTGTCAGTACTTTAATGTAGGGGAAATTCACTACATTTCGCATGCTAGAAATAGATAGCTGCTTCATGTGTTCTCATGTATAGGAGGTATATAACTGTGTTTTTTCCCGAGCCCCGGTTATTTAGTTCTAAGGGCCAGTTTCACAGTTACAGGTTATTTATGTAGTTCTAAGGGCCAATTGCACAGTTATAGAAGTTGCACTTAAGTGCGCAATATTGTATACAAAAGAGGGCACAATACGAAGACAAAGAATACTTTCCAGCGCATGAATGAAATAATACAAGATTACGACACTTCCTACGTTTTTGGAGACAAAACGTAACAACAAATGTGACAGCCAAGAAAATTTGTATAGAGATGATTTTTTGTTCGCGAATTATTATATGTTTAATATAGTTTTTCATTCTAAAAACACAAAAAATATTACCGAAAAATGTTTTTAATTGTTATTCAATTGTTTAAAATTATGTTAATAGTCAAAATATGAAGCAAAAATAGAGAGTGCGATGAAAAAATTCAAATATCAGATATATTCTATTCTTGAATTATTATTTTTATTGTTGTTTTTTTTATCATCAAAATATAGCCCACAATATTAAAAAAAAAATAATGGTAAAAAATCACTTTAATAACAAGTTCAAGTAACTTAAAGTTTTCGCACGCCTATATTTCATACAAATTATACCAAAGTTTAGTATTTTTTGTCTCCACTTGAGTCAAGAAGCGTGTTAAAAATTACAATAACAATGCAAAAAATCCGAAGTGTCGTAATCTTGTATTCTTTCATTCATATTTCCAGCGTTTCGTAGATTGGCCGCATTCGGAAACCTATGCGATAGCCTATCCCAGATAAGTTCGTATCCATATAGGTTTTCGAAAGTATTTGTTGTTTTTGACATTTCGCGTGGGGATACAAACTTATAACAAAATTGTTCAGATAGGTTGGATAGCTATCCAACAGCAAAAGCTGTTTTGTAATACACTGTTATTTTACACGGGACTACAATAACGCGAACGTATCTGGATAGCACTACATGGGTTTCCGAATGCGGCCATTTGGTGGAAATTTATATGGAATAATCATATTGACAGTTTGTATTATTAGGTTTTATCGACTTGGAGTCCTTTTTGGGTCTGCAATGGTGCATTTGTGCATAATTTAAAATCCGCTTTGCCAAAAGTCCAAATTATAGGTAAATACCCAACATTACATCATGTATTCATTACATCCATACATATGTATGTATGTATGCACATTTGGGCGTTAAATATGTACATTTTACAAGTCTCCTTTCGCAAGACGATGCCACATCATATATGCTACCAATATGCTAAATTTTAAATTAAGAAATATTTCCTTATATTGTTTTACTTTGAAACAGTGCATTTTAGATTGCATCACACAGATGCACTTTTTACCAAGTTTCATCTAATTGATGAGGATGTATGCTTTAATCTACGGGCATCTAAGACATTTTGGAAGTGTCAAATCGCCTGCAAAATGCTGCAATGTCATATTTGCTACAAATTAGCTTAGCATTTAATTATGAAATAAGTTTTTAAGTTGTTCTACAAATTATGAGGGCTTTGGAAAAAATGCATTTTTGTGATGCATCTTAAAATTCACTTTTTCCAAAGCCATAATAATTGGTAGTACAAATTAAATAAT
Organism: Melangyna quadrimaculata; assembly: GCA_949320155.1. Taxonomy (NCBI): domain Eukaryota; kingdom Metazoa; phylum Arthropoda; class Insecta; order Diptera; family Syrphidae; genus Melangyna; species Melangyna quadrimaculata. The sequence continues at coordinate 110,348,557 of OX439483.1, forward strand.
TATGTAATAATTAAATGCTAAGCTCCTTTGTACAAATATGCCATTGCAGCATAATTCCTAATTCCTAATTCCTTTTTTCAATTGCATAATGTGATACAAATTTATATGAACAATAAACAAGCTACTTCTTTTACGTACAAGTTTCACCATTTATATCCGTACTTCTAGATTCGAGAACTCAGTAATTGTAGTAGTACGGATATAACCGGTGAAATGGATATGCATAAGAAGAACTTTTAAAGGACAAGACGTTTCAGTGCTTTCGCTATGGTTTAAGAAACTACTGGCGAATAAACATTAGAACTACTTTCAGTAGTGCTTCGCGGATATACATTTGAAGTACATTTGTCAGTACTTTAATGTAGGGGAAATTCACTACATTTCGCATGCTAGAAATAGATAGCTGCTTCATGTGTTCTCATGTATAGGAGGTATATAACTGTGTTTTTTCCCGAGCCCCGGTTATTTAGTTCTAAGGGCCAGTTTCACAGTTACAGGTTATTTATGTAGTTCTAAGGGCCAATTGCACAGTTATAGAAGTTGCACTTAAGTGCGCAATATTGTATACAAAAGAGGGCACAATACGAAGACAAAGAATACTTTCCAGCGCATGAATGAAATAATACAAGATTACGACACTTCCTACGTTTTTGGAGACAAAACGTAACAACAAATGTGACAGCCAAGAAAATTTGTATAGAGATGATTTTTTGTTCGCGAATTATTATATGTTTAATATAGTTTTTCATTCTAAAAACACAAAAAATATTACCGAAAAATGTTTTTAATTGTTATTCAATTGTTTAAAATTATGTTAATAGTCAAAATATGAAGCAAAAATAGAGAGTGCGATGAAAAAATTCAAATATCAGATATATTCTATTCTTGAATTATTATTTTTATTGTTGTTTTTTTTATCATCAAAATATAGCCCACAATATTAAAAAAAAAATAATGGTAAAAAATCACTTTAATAACAAGTTCAAGTAACTTAAAGTTTTCGCACGCCTATATTTCATACAAATTATACCAAAGTTTAGTATTTTTTGTCTCCACTTGAGTCAAGAAGCGTGTTAAAAATTACAATAACAATGCAAAAAATCCGAAGTGTCGTAATCTTGTATTCTTTCATTCATATTTCCAGCGTTTCGTAGATTGGCCGCATTCGGAAACCTATGCGATAGCCTATCCCAGATAAGTTCGTATCCATATAGGTTTTCGAAAGTATTTGTTGTTTTTGACATTTCGCGTGGGGATACAAACTTATAACAAAATTGTTCAGATAGGTTGGATAGCTATCCAACAGCAAAAGCTGTTTTGTAATACACTGTTATTTTACACGGGACTACAATAACGCGAACGTATCTGGATAGCACTACATGGGTTTCCGAATGCGGCCATTTGGTGGAAATTTATATGGAATAATCATATTGACAGTTTGTATTATTAGGTTTTATCGACTTGGAGTCCTTTTTGGGTCTGCAATGGTGCATTTGTGCATAATTTAAAATCCGCTTTGCCAAAAGTCCAAATTATAGGTAAATACCCAACATTACATCATGTATTCATTACATCCATACATATGTATGTATGTATGCACATTTGGGCGTTAAATATGTACATTTTACAAGTCTCCTTTCGCAAGACGATGCCACATCATATATGCTACCAATATGCTAAATTTTAAATTAAGAAATATTTCCTTATATTGTTTTACTTTGAAACACTGCATTTTAGATTGCATCACACAGATGCACTTTTTACCAAGTTTCATCTAATTGATGAGGATGTATGCTTTAATCTACGGGCATCTAAGACATTTTGGAAGTGTCAAATCGCCTGCAAAATGCTGCAATGTCATATTTGCTACAAATTAGCTTAGCATTTAATTATGAAATAAGTTTTTAAGTTGTTCTACAAATTATGAGGGCTTTGGAAAAAATGCATTTTTGTGATGCATCTTAAAATTCACTTTTTCCAAAGCCATAATAATTGGTAGTACAAATTAAATAATTATGTAATAATTAAATGCTAAGCTCCTTTGTACAAATATGCCATTGCAGCATATTGCAGGTGGCTTGACACTTGGAAAATTTGTTGAATGATTTACAAAAAACATATATTTAAATCCATTATTTGAACTTTGAAAAAAAAGTAAATTCTTGTGATGCATCCTACAATTGCACTTCGATAGCCCTTTTAATTGGAAAGCAAAATCTGAAAAGACGATTCTTAATTTAATTAATACCTTGTAATATAATACGATGTCGCAGTGTTTTCTTCTTCGCAAAAGATTCTCAAGTTAATAACAATTATATTAGCTATCCTCATACCTAATTTCCCATTCCCACATTCATATTCCTAAACCACCAAATTCCTATACCCAGCACCTTACACTCTATTTTCTGCACACTTCCTTTTATAATAAGTCAGCATAATATTATTAAGCTAGTAATTTGTATAACCTTCCAACAAATCCATTATTTGCTTTCCAAGCAAATATAGCATTAAGTTAAAATTTTTCAATTATAAATATGCAAGCAAATCAATTATTTGCTTTGCAAGCGAAAATAGAATTAAGTTCAAATTATTGAACAAAATTACTCAGTCATAAACTCAACAAGAAAGACAAAACATCTTTTATTTACTTATACCGTATACAGTATTGCGCTTCGCCATCAACATTTTTAAATATATTTGTAACATATTTAATGCGTGTCTGCATGGAAGCTATAGCATAGAGGCAGATTAAACAGATGACTTGTCTTCCATGCACTCATCCAAAAACGTAAATCGCCTACATTTCTAAACTTCCCAATTGTGGTGCATAGTGAAAATGGTACTCGAACTTGTCGATGAGTTGCAGTTAATTTTGGTCCCGTGGCGGGACATTTTGGGGTAAGGTCTGCTTCCTTAAGTCGTCTCCTTACAGTCCATTAACTTACGAGTCTTTATCGTACCTGTTTCTGCTATTGTTGGACGTCAACGCTAGTCATAGCACGATTTCGGAGAAACGCCATCACGATGAATTAGTCATAACATCCGGTGGCACACAGATCCTGGTCTTTATACTAACCTACGAGTTTGTCTAAATCTTCCGTAGATTTTTGATAAAGTACTTCTTATACTACGTTTTCATTAGAGCCGAAATGAGGTAATTTCGAAATTTGGAAAAAAATCATTTTCATTATCAAATTTGCTAATTTCATTTGACATCTCATTTCATTTTGAATTTGGAATGGCAGTTAGCCGTTTATTTTTGTTGTTTTCTCTTTTTTATTTATGTTGTTGAGTATAGTGTATTGATATTTTCATACAAAAGCATTTAAGAGCTTTTGAAACTGATTCCCGCTGGATGCATTCACCTAATTTCCAACCTAATTTCGTGCAAATGAGGTTGAAATCACCTCATTTCGAAATGTGATATTCTATGGGAAATGAGGTAGTTTCGGATCTCATTTGGAAATTTGCAACGAAATTACCTCATTTGGCCCATTGAAAACGGCATATTATGCATATACATTTCACCGGTTATATCCGTACTACTACAATTACTGAGTTCTCGAATTTAGAAGTACGTATATAACTGGTGAAACTTGTACGTAAAAGAAGTAGTTTGTTTCTTCTGAAACTGAGCCTATGCAAATTATATATGAAATAAATTTATATGATTAATTGAATTTTACGAATAGTTTTCATTAACTAGTTTTAATGAAAACTATTTGTTAAATTTAATTGTTCATATAAATTTATATCATATTATGCAATTTAAAAAAGGATTTAGTTTCATAACACCCCAACTCCACAGCCCATGAACGATGCGATGGCTGGACTATGGAATATGTCTAAAAAAATCCCATGGAGTCCCAAAAATCCATGTCCAAGCAGTGACATATCCATACAAATCAGATTGTGGATTGGATTGTAGATTGGATTTTGGACATCGTGCATGGCCTGTGGAGTCGGGGTGTTAAGGACAAATTCACCAGTTTATTGCGAGTTTTATCAAAATAAATAAAAAAAAATTGTTCGGACTTTAGAGCCGTTCCAATAATTTAACAATTTGCTGTATAACAATCTCAAAATACATGACGATCATCGAAAATGGTTTAATTGACCCTGATGAATCTGAAATGCAGTAACAACAATAAAGTATAAGACACTAATAAAAACATTGTATTTTTTATTTAAATTTAATTAGGTACAATAATTAAATATAATTTCTTTGTTTCTTATAACTCGAACTTGCCGATAAAATAGTTTTTGTTTGTCATGTTGTGCACATACGAAATGAGACAAAACTTTCTGCGTAGAACCTATACATTGCACTCTTTGTTTGCAGGGTAGTTAAGACCTTATATCCGACAGTTTTTCTTTCCCAGATAAGCGAGAAATGATTCGTTTCATTTTTTAACGATGCGAAATGTTATCGCATGAACATGGGTCCAGATTTTCTACCCGTGTTTTTTTTCAGGTTCATTAAAATTGTCGAAAAAACGACATCCGAAATTAGCGAAATCATCTAAGCAAAAATGCCCAGCACTATCACGAAACTCTTATATCCCCATCACTACCTTTCAGCTTTTGGAAAAGCATGCAAAATAAAAACAAAATACATGCAAATAGAAAAGAAATCTCGTATAGAAAATTATTCCGATCGTTAATAAAACAAACAAATGTGAAAAAAACGCAATTTTAAGTCACAAATCAGAAAAAAATTTAATTAACAAAACAATAATCGTCCATTTTTGTTTGTTTATAAAAAATATTTTCATTCGTTGGCTCAGATATTTTAATGTTTTTATACAAATAATCGATAACAAAATAGTAATTTGAGCTGGCAGTACTTTTTCTATCTGAACTTTAGTTAAGAACCGATAATTATCTGGACTTAGCTAATTTCATATGGACTTCAGTTGTTTTTGTATTTTACATGTAAATTCCTTAGTTCAGATGTTGTTTTTTTCGTCAAATTCTATCTGAACCTGCAAAAAAACACGTGTTTTTGTTGCAGGTTCAGATAAAATTATCGAAAAAAAAAACAAATCCGAAATAAGCAAAATCATCACAGCAAAAATGACCAGCACTATCATGGAACTCAGAAATCGCCATCACTATCCTTTCAGCTTTTGGACAAGCATGCAAAATAAAAACAAAATACATTCAAATATAAAGAAATCTCGTATAGAAAATTATTTCGATCGTTAATGAAACAAAAAAAAAATGTGAAATAAAACTCAATTTTAAATTACAAATGAGAAAAAAAATAATTAACAAAACGATGGTCGTCCGATTTTTTTGTTTATAAATAGCGGCGTTTTTTTGCAGGTTCAGATAAGATTTTCGAAAAAAAAACGACATCCGAACTTAGCAAAGTCATCGAAGAAAAAATCATCAGCACTATCACGAAACTCAGAAATCGGCATTACTAACCTTTCAGCATTTGGACAAGCATGCAAAATAAATTCAATTTACGTGCAAATAAAAAGAAATCTCGTATAGAAAATTATTCCGATCGCTAATGATACAAAAAAATGTGAAAAAAACTCAATTTTAAACCACTTATCCGAAAAAAATTAATTTGTTCATAAAAAATATTTTCATTCCTTGGCTCAGATTTTTTGACGTTTTCATACAAACTATCGATAACAAAATAGTAATTTGAGCTGGCAGTAGTTTTTCTATCTGAACTTAAGATAAGAACCGATAATTATCTGGACTTTTCACACCAAACCCAAAACCCGGTTTTCGCGAAAATATCGGTTTTGGCTGAAAACCTAGATCGAAAACACAAGTTTTCCCATACATTTTTGCTAAACCACAAGTTTTGATAAAACACACGTTTTAAATAAAACCTGTCGAAAACATGCTGGATTTGCAAGATGAACAAAACAAACACACCTTGTGAAACATTCAGCGCTCATTTAAACGTCATATAAATAGCTGACGGGTTGCTGCCAGGAAAAAATATTTTTTTTTTGCTGGAACACAAGAGAGCGCGACGCAGTATAAAGCATCCTAACTACTACGTGAAATTGATCGGTTAGGAAATAAATTAAATATAACGAATCAGGATTAATTGCATTTTGATTATAAAATTCCAATATTTATAATTTGTCTTTTAATTACGCATAAAACATTTGATTTTTTCACTTTACTGTGGCACTGAAAGTTTTCAAAGCGGCGCGGCCCTTCCTTGAGACCATTGTGTTCAAGCAAAACAAATGAAATGTCAAATGAAAACTTGTAAATTTTCTGTGTGAACGCATTTCAAGTTTTCGTAAACCAATTGACGAAAACCCGGTTTTGGGTTTGGTGTGAAAAGGCTATTAGCTAAGTTCATATGAACTTCAGTTGTTTTTGTATTTTACATGTAAATTCCTTAGTTCAGATGTTGTTTTTTTCTTCCAATTCTATCTGAACCTGCAAAAGAACACGGATAATATGTCATTCGTTGGCTCAGATATGTTAACGTTTTCATACAAACAATCGATAGCAAAATAGTAATTTAAACTGGCAGTAATGTTTATATCTGAACTTAAGTTAAGAACCGATAATTATCTGGACTTAGCTAGGTTCATATGGACTTCAGTTGTTTTTGTATTTTACATGTTAATTCCTTAGTTCAGATGTTGTTTTTTTCGTCAAATTATATCTGAACCTACAAAAAAACACGGCTAGTGAAAAAGGAGTAATGCCGGATTTACACGAATGACAAAAGTGTCATAAAATCCGCCATTAAAATGACAAAATAATGCAAAATCAATTCATTTTTCATTAATGACACGCATTTACACGAAGACAAAATAATGACTGTTATTTTTGTCATAAATAGTAACTAGTATATTTAGACTACTGTCATAAAATCTCACATATGGTGCAGATAATGGAACATTTTACAATTTAAACAAAAATCTGGAATACTGTAGGAGTGATTAAAAATGCAATCACACAAAGTTATAATTGCCTTATTAGGAGCAATTTTAATTCTTGAGGATGAGCATCAGGAAGAAACACGAAGTTAACGAAGAAAACAAAGATCTTGTTGGGTTCGCCCATTATTTTTGCAACAAAGGGTTCTCTGAAAAGATGCACGGGCAGCTTTTTCGGAATAATCCGAAACTGTTCCACAAATTTTTAAGAATATCTACAGAGGATTTTGATTTTCCAACTCACCAACACTACTTGTGAGAAAACAAACAACAAACATGCGTGAGGCAATAAACGTCGAAGAACGTCTCGCTATTACCCTCTGCTTCCTTTCGACTGCAGATAAATACAGTTCCGTAACACCCCGACTACACAGGCCATGAACGATGTCCCTAATCCAATCTACAATTCAATCCACAATCTTATTTGTATGGATATTACCCACTGATCTCTATATATAACTGGAATAGCGTATCCATAGAAAAAGTTTGACTCCATTTGAACAATTTTATAACAGTAGTCACATGACTGTTAAAACTGTTATAAATTATAACAGTGTGCAGTATGACAACACATAAACGTCAAAACAAAATCATATCATAACCTCAAAATGAATTTGTTGTGTTGTGCAGTACAATATTTTCATTTTGTTTGCTTAAAATTTAATTTTTTTTGTTTCATTATTATTACGTAAAAACAAATAAATAAATTTGAAAAAACACGAAGAGTAGAAAAAAAAATATAATTTTCGATAATTCAAGTAAAAAAAAGGAATTCAGTGTCCAACAGAAATTTTTTTCTTGCCGGTTTTCGAAAATTATTATTTGGATTTTTTTCTTACGACAAAAAAAATCAAATTATTATCTTTCAGTTAATCCTCACCAATTTTAAAAACACTCTAGCCACTTAAGTAGTTCGATTTAATCGAGACCATCGCAGCCCATGGAACTCCCGAAAGTGAATTTAGCATAGAATGTTTTCAAAACTACACTGCCTCTGAGGTCTTCGTTCAAGGACTGGCTGCTTTGGTAAATCAGGGAGACGCACGTAGAGTATGATTAGAGCACAAAAACAAATGTAAGTTCATTACCAAAAACATATACTCGACTCTAATTTAAAACATACATACCAAATTCAAGGTTACAACGCTTTGAAAAAACCAACGAAATGCTCCTGAATTGCTATGCCAAAGTCGCCTCAAACTAACTTTTTTTTGCAAAAGTTTAACTAAATAACTATAAATTAAAATGATTGCAATCCGTACGCTCTACCCGGTTATACGTTAGTTCACAGTAAACTCAGCGATACCAAACAAAGAAGAATTACTCCACCGATCTTTAAAATGTTTCTCTGTCGGAGGACTACCATCAATAAACAAACTGCTAAATCTCACATTTGACTCAACACCATCCTCGGATTCTGATGAAACCCTAATCTATCACGGATCATTAGCGCCCCGCATGAAGGCAGTCAAAATCTTTTCCCTTTCCACAAGTCTTACTGGGCTTGCCGACCAACCAATTCTCATGGAACAAGGAATGAAAATAGGCGGAACTGGCATGATCTCTGCTGCTGCATTTCATCACCAAGAAATACGTCACTGAGATTCATTACAATGCTAAAACTACATTTCCACCAACCATTAAACCGAGATTTAGGTAATGAGATTTGTTTGGTGTTTCCACTGCACAAACAGAGGATTATGGCAAAACATTCAAATGGTTTTTCATTTTTTTGATATGAAGTGGAAGTGAGATAGATAGTTTTTGTTTACATACCCATCTGTCAATAAACGAAAATGGGTCGGTTCCACAATTATTCTTCGAAAAAAAAGTTTGTTTGTGTAGTATAAAATTATTAATACACGCAATAATGTGTTATTCCCCTTATGTTTAGGTTTCAGAGTTTCGTAGCTAGGTGCCGCACACCGAGCGCGAAACACTGAAACTGAGACATAGAAGCGAGACAAAAAGTTGTTGGTCTCGCTCTTAGTTTTAAATTTGTATTTTAACGTCCATTCTAGTTCTCGGTATAGTGTGCCCCATCCATAAAAAGGGAGATGTTCTGAAATGTACCAACTACAGAGAAATTAGTCTCCTAAACGTCGCTTATAAAATCTTGTCGGCCATCCTGTGTGACCGCTTAAAACTTTTTGTCAACGATCTGATCGGCCCTTATCAATGCTGTTTTGGGCCAGGCAAGTCAACCGTCGATCAAATTTTCACACTCCGACATATTTTAGAAAAATCCCGGGAATTCCAGATCGATAAACACCGCCTTTTTATCGATTTTAAAGTCGCGTATGATAGCGTGAAAAGCGACGAATTATACAGAGCCATGTCGAGTTTTGGCATCCCTGCCAAACTCGTCCGCCTGTGCAGGATGAGAGAAATCTCGCTGCTCCGTCAAAATTGGTAAGAACACCACCGATTCCTTGAATGTCGCGACGCGTTATCATGCAACCTATTCAACATCGTTCTTGAAGCCATTGTACGCAACGCACATGTCAACACCAGCGGTACAATCTATCAAAAGTCCGTTCAATTGCTTGCATATGCGGATGACATAGACATTGTCGGCAGAACGCATCGAGCTGTGGCAGGGGCATTTGCGAGCATTGAATCGGAGGCGGCTAGAATGGGAGTGGCGGTTAATGAGGACAAGACGAAGTATATGCTGTCATCGAGAGAGGAATCTCAACATCGTCGACTCGGGCAAAATATCACGATGGACAGATATAACTTCGAAGTTGTCAAGGACTTTGTCTACCTGGGCTCCACTATTACATCGCAGAATGACATCAGTGCAGAGATCAAGCGAAGAATTACTCTTGCCAACCGCTGTTTCTTCGGTGTAAGAAGGCATTTAAGTAGTAAGGCCCTCTCTCAGAGAACCAAGGAGACTTTATACAAGACCCTAATCATCCCGGTGCTGCTTTATGGGTCAGAAGCATGGACACTAAAAGATTCGGATAAAAATCTGCTAGAGTGCTTTGAGAGGAAGATTCTTCGTGTGATTTTCGGTCCGGTGTGTATCGAAGGAGTATGGAGCAGAAGATTCAACGACGAGCTATACGGGCTATACAACGACGTTGACCTGGTCAAAAAGCTGAAAATACAGCGGCTGAGATGGCACGTGGAGCGTATGGACAGCAACGCAACTGCCCGACGAGTCTTCGAATCCAACCCCGATGGGGTACTCAGCAGAAGAAGAACCCGTAACAGGTGGCGCAATCAAGTGAATGACGACATCAAAGCACTCGGCGGGCGCAACTGGAAGCGGCTAGCTAGGGACAGAGCTGGCTGGAGGGGCTTGTTAGTTAAGGCCGAAGCCCATCCTGGGCTGTGAGCGCCATCAAAAGTAAGTAAGTCTAGTTCTCAGACGTGGTAAACAAGATATATACAAGTTGTTAAAAGTTAAATAATTATATTTGTTAATAAAGACAATATTTTTGTAAAAAATAAATTTACCCCATTTGATGAGTTTTATTTGAAATCTTCATTTGAGGAGATTAAAATTTGTATGGTAAATCTTGTAGATTTCAAGGAGATTTGTGATAATCTTGCTAAATCTCGGCTTACACCACATCTGTGTCGTGTGTTGTGTTGTGGAGTCGTGTGTCGCTGTCATTCCATATATTGTATGTGCCACACTGCAACACAACACACAAGACAAATATGGTTCT